>OX451735.1:238437809-239037809 GCA_948472305.1 Vicia faba
ATAAGGTTAAGATGGAGCAAACAATGTAGGCATAAGGGCGAAAGGACCGCCGTTATCGAAGGCGATGGCTAGAGCGACAGAGACTGCTTGCCGGAAATCGCACATGAATGATAGAGAGAAGGTTGAGTAAGTTATGACTTTGAAGGGACACAAGATAACCAAACGCAACGTTTCATTCCTGTTTCAATTTTATGTTTCTTATTAATGATATTCAGAAAATAATAGAAATCATAAGAGGTTGTTGATGGACCGGGTTTTGTTTGCTTGGCCCATGGCGCCATTTTTTTGGGGCAGCTTAAGATCTTAACACAAAAAAGAAGATTGCTAGTGGACTCTAATCCTAGGCCCAGCGAGATTTACTATCCATACACTTCTTCTGATCCATTGCACCCCCTAATTCTCTTACCTTCTTTTTATAATTATTTTTAATTCTTTATTTTATGATTATTTTTAACAGCAAAAAACATAATAAAAATGGTAAAAATATTATAAGGCATTTTAGAAATTAATTAGGAGTTTATTTCCCCTTTTGCTAACTTTTTAGTCAATTTTAATCACTAGTTTTACTCATTTTATATCATGTATTTCGTTTGCGATTTTTGGTATGGATTGTATGCAGTACTTTGATACTTGCTGCCTAATTTCACTTGTTTGTATATTCTTTCATGATTCCTTAGGAGATTTTGATTCAAATTTAATATTCGATTTAATTGAACTAAAATTAGACATTAGGCTTTTAAATCCAAGCATGCAAACATTAGGTAGAATTCCCTCAAAATTCCAACTTTAGGTCCATGATGCATAATAATATTAGGTTTAGAAATAGGCTAATCTCCCTTTTGTAGCGGTAGAAATGTTTAAGACTAAGCCATTGGGAAAAGAGCGAGTAACCCAAAATGAAGGGGAAAGATTCAAGGTAAGGGAGTTGGTTATGCAAAGGGAAGGTATTAGCACTCTAAACATCTACGGTACTCTGCATGAACCTCTTTGTAAAATTTGTATAATTTGGCTATAAAATGTTGTATGTAAAATAGATGGTGGAGGTGATAAAATAACTATATTTTTTATGATTTTTGCATCCGTCGCGGTTGCGAACCTTTGGTGCCTACGTACCACCTTTCATACAATGGATGATCAGGGTACACGTAGTTCACCTTTAAAAAATTTAAAACACAAGTGTGTTGGTTAATTTTATAAGATAAGACATCATCGTCATTGTCCGTGTGGAAAATATATTTATTATCCACAATTATGAGAAAGGAGAATTTGCATCATCTCAAAGTGGAGGATATGGCTTGGATTTTAATATCAACAACGCCTCACTCAACACCCAAGTGGAAAATATCTCTCTTCACTACATATTGTAGAATTATAGTTGTTTGCATCCCTATAAGGATTGACAAGAGTCTAATATTTTGAGAAAGGTTTTAAAATAAAAAGCCTAAGTGGCAAAAATGGTTTGAAATAAGATTGATTGACTTTTAGTCTTCTCACAAAAAAGGTCAAGGTTTTATTAAATTGATTGGAGTTTATTTATGAAAAATGTTTTGAAAATGCATGAACCTAAGTCCAAGTTTATTATGAAAGTGGTTCAAGTTTAGAAACAAGAAGAGTTTTTAAGAGGAGGGAGAGGATTTTTGAAATTAAAGAAGATGGGAGGAGAAGAAGGGACTATCCTAAAGTATAAGGTAAAAGCTAGGGATAAGAACCATATAACCAACAAGAAACCAATACTTGACATTATGAGTCAAGATAGAATTTCCATTATTTGGATTGAAACCAAGCAAGCAGAGATACTAGACCTCTTGAGAGAACCAAACTTCAAATGTATTAAGTCTTCACAAAAATTGGGCAGAGTAACGGCTGTATATGGGTGAATTATATATTACAAACAAAGTATGTAATCACAATAACTTGCACACAAAATAAACAAACAACCCAATATCTTGAGGTAAACCTCAAGAACTCCAGACAAAATATCAATTAAGGTCAGAAGGTCTCCAACATAGGCCAAGGTTTCTAATCCTAAGTCCAAGAAGTCTAATACTCCATAATGCCAAGGATAGTAACCAAATAGTCCAAGTATCATTAAAGTTTTTATGGCTCGTGTTGATTATTAAGTATCTTAAAAAGAAAATAAAAACTCAAGTGAGCAAAATAAAAATGATAAGAATACAAAGGGGATCAAGTGAGCAAAGATGAAAAATAGCATGAAATGAAATGCTTAAAGTAAACGGGGCATAAAATAAAACGACATATAATAAAAACACAAGATAAAGTCAATTATTAGTAATTAGTGGTTAGCTGGATGACCATCTTGAAACTTGCATTTGGAACTCATTAGAGGATTAGTAGAACCAAAGCCTCCACACAACAAGTTACATTTGTTTTTTGTCAAGTATATCATCCATTTGGGAATTCTCACAAGTACCATTTAATAATCAACAATGTTTAAGTGGTCCATGTTGACCAAAAGTGATGTAGATCCATTAGAGGATTGGTAGAACCAAAGCCTTCACACAATGAATCTCAAGGTTATCGGATCAAAGAGATCAAATTAACATACTTGGGCTTGCAAACATAGGTTTGGGCCACGAAAGATCATTTATTTGAATCGGGACAAAATTTAGCGTTATGTTAAGCAATCGTAAGTGGACTTATATAGAAGTCGCACCTATTTTGAGGTTGGTCAATAGCAATCTATGCACCATTTGTTTTGAGAAATGATATAGAGATCATGCTCCAATAACACTTAGTGCAATAAGAAAGGGATGAGATGTAGAAGGGTGGGGAAAAATATACAAACCACATTTGAATTAAATTTTAATCAAACTATTATTAAAATCATTCATCCATTTTTATGGAGTTAAACTCAACACCATGGATCTAATGATGTTAACAAAGTTCATGATAAAAAATTCAACCCAAGATCAGCCAGAAAATAATCACAAAATAATAATACATTTATTATATACATTAAAAAGGGTTTTAAAATGTTTTAAAATAGAAAATAAAAGATAAAAATAACAACCGTGTTCAAATTAATCAAGAAATAATAAGTAAGACCATATAAAAATAAGAGATGAACTCAAATATTTTTGTAAAAATTTTGGTAATTTTTTGAAGTCAGAAACTATTTTTAAACTAATTAAAATTGCTCAAATAAATAGAAAATAGATCTAAAATAGTGAATATCAATATAAAATTCCATAAAATTTTCCAAATGTCAGAAATATGTAAAATGATATTTATGAATTTTTTTTAAAATTAAAAAATATCAGAAAATATTTTTAAAGTAATTAAAAGGGAGAAAATAATGCAAAAAATATTAGAAAAATATCAAATGTCAAAATAAAAATGTAAAAAAATAGTCATGAGATCAAAAATAATTCAAAGTATTTTTGTGAATTTTTTCATAATTTTTGGGTAAAAAATAAAAGAGTTATGAATTTTTGAAAATTAAATCAATTAAAATATAAAATCAGAAATAAAATAAAACAAAAAAGATGTGGGCCATCAGATCATAGTCAAAACGCGTTAGTAAGTTGATCCTATGGACCAGATGCGTTGTGCTTGATATAGACCTTAGTGAGATACGCATAGGATCAGAAAAAAGGCAACCAATGAAATTAAAAGTTTGGCACGCTATCATTGGCTGAGACGAGACATGTCATCGTCTTTAACCTCCAGACACCCTGCAATGGAGATTTTGTGAGATCCTTCAAATGGAAAAATTAGGATTCCAAACTAGTATCATTGTATTCGTCTCTTCAAGACGATCCTAATACCACCATCGCGCCAAATTTATATAAGGTATGCAAAGAGATATGAATCAAAAACCCAAAAAATAGCGAGCACCTTCAATTTGAGATTTCTCTCTCAATTCTCAATGGATTTAAAAAATCTAAGAAGCGCAAGAATCAAGAGAAAGAGTAGAATAAGTTAGTGATTTATTTGGATCCAAATGGTGGAGAATTCTACCTTTTCGAAGTTTAAGAAAGAAGCTCTGAAATTGGACTTTTGTAGCTTGAATTATGGCTTGTTTTGCTTGGTTTAAGTGCTGGAGAGTTTGTATGATGCTGAAAGATGATGAATGTGAAAAGAATTTTGGAGGAAAAGGCTTGAATCTCAGAAACTGATTTCAAAAATTTGAAGTCCGTGTAAGGTTTTGACAGAGTGTATTTGGCTCTCAAAGCTTGAGGAAATGAATGGGGGGATGACCCTCTATTTATAGGGAATCAAATGGAATGTTCAAGCGTGTGAAATGATGAAGTTTGGAGGGAAATCGTGTGAACCTGATACACGAGCAAGGTGTGATTTGTTTTGCATCAAAACTCGTCCAATCCTTGTGTTTTAAGGCTCTAATCCACTTTGGCAACTTGGTTAAACATGTTTAGATAATAAACACGTGCTAATTTGATGTTTAGAAGCCAAAACATGAATTTCAAAATCTGACTTATGAAGAAACTTCAGTTCCAAGTTACCAAGTTCAATCCAATGGCATTCTCAACTC
Source organism: Vicia faba (assembly GCA_948472305.1). NCBI lineage: Eukaryota > Viridiplantae > Streptophyta > Magnoliopsida > Fabales > Fabaceae > Vicia > Vicia faba. The sequence goes on from OX451735.1 coordinate 238,442,323, forward strand.
AAGGAGTCTTAAGGCATGATTCTTGATGATTTAGAAAGATGAGATTACAAGTTTGCAATTGAAAAAGAATGGAATCAAATGGATGTTTGAGATGAAAGTTGCAATGAGTCAAAGTTGGAGGAAAAGGTTGACTTTCCATACTTAGAAATATTTCAAATTTTTCTTCAAAAGTGACCTATAATGTTTTGCATCCAAACATGGCCTTCCACTTGGAAATTGATCTTAACCAAAAAAGATGGCATGAAATAGACCTCTTGAATGATATTTTGAGACTTGAAACATTCAAAATCTCCAAAAATTGAGAGATTTATGAATTATTGTAGTTGGCAAAAAATCATGAAATGACCTATAACCTTTTGTATCCTTATGGAATCTTCCATCCATTTTCTCACTTTGAACATAAAATAAGGCATAAATATCACATCCTCAAGATCATTATGGAAAAAGAATGGGTTCAAGATGATAAAAATTACCAAGTTATGATCATTTGAAGTCACATATGGAAAATTGAGGGTTTATCTGGAGGACTTGTAATCTTTCTTCATCATTAAGTTTCTTCCACAAGAAAAATCCTTGAAACTTTTGAAGTGGTTTGTTATTAACACTTTGAAGAGAAGGATGTTTTTGGAATCATTGAAAAATACCAAGAGATGAGCAAGATATACTTCTTTGAAGTTTAAAACCCTAGCTCCTATATCAAGAAAATGCTTTGAGGAACTTTGACAATTTTGAACAACCTTCTTGTACCAACACAATTGCTTTGTAAATAGAAGTTGTTGAGGATGATAATGAGAAATCATAGCCACCAAAACCACTTCCATATCTTGATAATTGAGAGAAATATGCACTTGTGACCCATGGGAATAAGGCCTTGTCCATTCATGACAACTTCTTCAATCAACCACTTATACTTTTGAATCAATCTTGATAACTTTGAAATGTGGTGAACCAAGATAAACCTTGCCATGCCAATTCTTCTAACATGACTTCAATGATGAGGTTTGAACTTCTAAATCTTTATTGACTGGGGCATGAAAATAAACTCATGAACCCATGGATCAACTTGCTAATCCATATTGCCTTTACCTACATTATTAACAAGTAAGACAAACCAACATTTCATTTTATTAATTAAAAAGAAAAGTCAAAACAAAACATGCATAATCACAAAATAAAAACAAGTCAAGGTGCTTGGTGATTCCTCAAAGAGCAAAGCTGGAGATAGGGAGGAGAACCAAAAGCCCTAATGTGATATTGTTGTGATTGAATCAATATGGTATGGTGAATGAATCTTAGGGGCAAAAATTGAGGTACAATAGCTGCCCTTATTAAGTTTCTTCTATCCAGAGATACAAAGGTTAAAAATATTCGTGTCGACGCGATCGAAGATACTTAAATATAAAACAAACCATATTTTTCCCTAAGATGCCATGTAATACTTATGAGCATGAATGCATATGAAAAATTTTAAAGAGACGCAAAACACCACTAGGGATGCAGCAAAGGAAATAAGGATCAAAAGAGAAACCCGACTAGGAAAATAAATCACTGGTGAACCAAAAAGACCAGACTCATAGAGGAGGGTAAAAGGTCAAGGGATACACCAACTTTTACTGAAGGCAATACTACCAACATTCACTAAAGGTAGAAAGAGGAACAAAATAATAGCACCGACATTCACTGACGGTGAGCTACCAACATTTACCGAATGTAGAGAGAAAAGAAAAATCATTGACGTTCACTGATGATGAACTACCAACTTTCACTGAAGGTGACCTACCAACTTTCACTAACGATGAACTACCAACATTCACTGAAGGTAGCAAAAAGATGACAAGTCTTTTCCCAAAATTCCAGCGTTTCGCCTAGAACGGGTCTCAACTTCTTCTTTAACCAAGGTATTCTGCCTGGAAAGGGTAATATATAAGTTGTCTCAAATAAAGAGACTACCACTTGCAAAGATTTCACAATTAATTGTCTATGAGATATTGAAGAGACTAGCCATCCACTGGAGTAATTTGACAACGAACTGCAAACTATCCATTCATAGAGAAGATAGCAAAAAAGTAACGTCGGCTTTTATGGGGAAATATAAGTTGCTCAAATAAAGAGACCTGCTACTTGCTATTATGGAGGATTGTAAAATGACTTCCTGGGGAATGAATCATGACTTCACGGAGAAGGCAGTATAGCTTCTTGGGGAAAACTAAATGGCTTCCTGGGGAAAACGAGATGGATTCCTGGGGAAAACAAAATGGCTTCCTGGGGAAAACAAAATGGCTTATTGAGGAAAACAAAATGGCTTCCTGGGGAAATGCCAACATATTCCTGCTTAGGAGATAAAGTCTTCTCGTGCAAAATAAATGCACACTCAAACCAAGGCTCGAAGCTTGCAGAGATCAAAAGTAATAATATTGTTGGGGAGCAAAGATTCAAACCAGAAATAAACTGGAGTAAAACAGTCAGCCAAAACACATCCTTCGAGAAATAAACTCAAGGTGGGAAATCCAAATCCTCCAGACCAAGGGCTGTACAGGAAGGCTAAAGAAAAAAATCTTCCACGAGGGATAACTCAGTGGGGAAATTGAAAGAATATACACTTTCTGCCTAAGGCTGACACTCTATTGGAGAGAGGGTAACACAACTCTACAAAACAGGGTAATATATCAACAAGATATTGATGAATACGAATGAGCAATGATTTGCTAAATTTAACTATGCATGATATATGTATGAATGCATGATTGTTATCATGTATATGCTGACAAAACAAACATATAATACTAGGGATAAACAAATAAAACCAACTCGGGCACAATCAACACTCGGATAAATCACATCCAAGATGATCATTCCATAAGAAAATAAGCACTAACTGATGAAACAAAGTCCTACTGCATGGCTTAACTTCACTGGGGAGAAACATAATCCAGAAGTAAACAAATCATAGCGACAAAACAGTACAGATACAGAGATATAACATCCTTCTCTAGGCTTCACCGGGGAATAGCACTCGGACTTCAATGGGGAAATAAAAGTTTTACAATCCGTACTTCTACTGGGGATTGCAATACTGATTTCAATAAGGCAGATGAAAACCATATCGTCAAAACATCAATTGAGGATTTCATGCTGACTTCATTGGGGAAATATCATACAGACTTCACTAGGGGAGATAACGTATCATCATCGAGACATCAGCTGGGGGCCTCGTGCTGACTTTATTGGGGAGGCCAACACCACATTGAAGGGAGAAAACCAAGATATGTTCTCCATTGGAGAAAACAGAGATACATTCTTTAATATTGAGAGTAAGTATTGCTCCAACTTCTCTGGGGGAAAAGTATGAAACCTCATGGGGACAACAACCTAATTATCGGGCAATCAAACAAAATGCAAGTACAGCCGAAAGGGAGATGCTTCGTAAATGAGTCAAATCTCAGCATGCATGGGGAGAAAAGACTTCTATCAAATAAGCGAGGCCTTCACTGGGAAATTTCAGATTGAGTCTTCATATCACACAACCCAATTCCAACAGAAGATGCCCTGGGATAACTTTCTTGGAGAATCAAGAAGTCAACATATAGAAAGAGGTCAAACTCTTGGGGATTTTAAATCAAACCCCACACTGGGCAGGTGAAAACCCAAAAGTTGACAATTGTCTCAACACTTCTTAGAAAATATACTGCCTTGGTCCAATTACTTGGGAAATAAATACCAACAATAATGCCAACACTGCCAAAAAGAGAAACATTTTGCAAATAATCCCATCTCAACACACCAATGGGACGAGACCTTTCATCATATGAGAGAAGACTTCGCTGGGGAATCCGGAATAAAGACCTCAGACCAAGTAAACCCAAAAAGTCAGAAAATGAACCAACACTTAACTGGGGACACTGGGATCACAAACTCGGTACTGCACCTTACGCCAATTGGTACCGTCTTCAATATACAATAAACGCGCTCATACCAGTGAAAACAACCCAAGAAAACCTTCCATGGGAAAACAAAACTTCTCAAAACTACTGGAGTTCGTCCATTCCTGGGATCACCACTTTTGTTTTCCTCTTGAATCACAAAATATTAAAGTAAAAGTAAGTTGTAGATTCTTTTTGAAAAAACAATTTTGTTATTTAATCCTTTTTTATTTGAAAATTATTATCAATAATAAATGGAGTCTTTGTAAGCTAAAAAAAATAAGAAATATAAAGAATTGTGTAAAAGCTCAAATTTTATTGATAGAATGGTAGTTTGCGAATGGCGAGACTCCATGAATAATTACAAAGTTTGGAAAATGGTAATATACAATGGAAAAGATACATTGAGATACAATGACCACTATTCCCTCTAACAACTTTGAAATTTTGAGCAGCAGCTTTTGTTGAAGTGTGGTGAGGATCTAAGAAGATTGTTGCTTCAATGATCAAGTCTTGTCGGATGCAATTACTTGCCAAGAAAGTCCCTAACTTTTACCTAAGCTGCCCTAGAGGGTTTTCAACTTAGCGAGAAAATTTATTTTGTTTATCTCTCTAATTTTTGCCTAGACCGCCCTTTCGGGTTTTCGGCCTACCGAGATGCTCCTTTTTTCATAAGCCACCCTTTCGGGTTTTCAACTTAGCGAGTTGTTCTTTTATTTCTTTAGGTGAAGTATTTCTTGACTGCATCAGCATTCATGGGACGTGGGAACTCCTCGCCATCCATAGTTTCAAGAATTAATGCACCGCCAGAGAAGGCTTTCTTGACAACATATGGGCCTTCAAAATTGGGAGTCCACTTGCCCCTAGAATCAGCGTTAAAAGACATGATCTTCCTGAGCACGAGGTCGCTTTCTCTGAATTCACGAGGTTTGACTTTCTTATCAAAAGCTTTCTTCATTCTGTTTTGATATAACTTCCCATGACACAAATCCGTCATTCTCTTATCTTCGATCAAATTCAATTGGTCAAACCTGTTCTGGACCCATTCAGCCTCTGACAACTTGGTTTCCATTATCACACGCAAAGAGGGAATCTCAACCTCGATTGGGAGCACTGCTTCCATTCCATACACAAGGGAGAATGGGGTTGCCCCTGTTGAAGTGCGGACAGATGTTCGATATCCATGTAAAGCAAAAGGGAGCATTTCATGCTAATCTTTATAAGTAACAACCATCTTCTAGATGATCTTCTTGATATTCTTATTAGCAGCTTCAACAGCCCCATTCATCTTCGTCATGTACGGAGATGGATTGTGATGGACAATCTTAAATTCTTCACATAGTTCTGCCATTATCTTGTTGTTCAGATTCGAGCCATTGTGGGTGATAATTCTGCTCGGCACACCATACCGACATATGAGATTATTCTTAATAAAGCGCGTAACCACCTTCTTAGTAACACTAGCATATGAAGTAGCTTACACCCATTTGGTGAAGTAATCAATTGCTACCAAGATAAAACGGTGTCCATTCGAAGTTTTGGGTTCTATCATTCCAATCATGTAAATACCCCACATAGATAAAGACCACGAGGAAGAAAGAACATTGAGAAGTGTCAGAGGCACATGAATCTTGTCCGCATAAATCTGGCATTTATGGCACTTCTTTGAAAATTTGTAACAGTTAAATTCCATTGTCAGCCAATAGTAACCTGTCCTTAGCATCTTTTTAGCCATCGAATGTCCATTGACATGAGTGCCAAATGAACCTTCATGAATCTCATGCATCAACATGTCTGCTTCATCTCTATCCACGCATCTGAGCAAGACCATGTCATAATTTCTCTTGTAAAACACATTTTCACTGAGGAAGAAGCTTCCTGCCAATCTTCTCATGTCTTTTTATCTTTATCTGATGCCCCAATCGGGTATTCCTAAGTCTGAAGAAAATGATTGATATTGTAATACCATAGTTTCTCTTCTGCTACCTCTTTTGTTGTAAACACATGAGCGGGCCTATCCAGTCTATGAACCATAATTCAAGGTATATCATTCTAAGTATTCACTTGATACATAGAAGCCAGAGTTTCCAGAGCATCCGCCATTTGATTTTCGTCTCTAGGGATGTGATGGAATTAAACTTTATTAAAGAAAGGTAACAATCTTCTAGCATAATCTTTGTAAGGGATCAAGTCGGGGTGACGAGTATCCCACTCTCCTTTAATCTGATTTATTACCAAAGCTAAATTTCCATACATATCTAGAATTTTAATTCTAAGATCAATAGCTTCCTCAAGACCCATGATGCAAGCCGCATATTCTACCATATTATTAGTACAATCAAATGTCAACCTTGCAGTAAAAGGAATGTGAGGTCCATGTGGAGTTTGTGATACGGTGGGAGAACTGACTTAAGGTTTTGCGTTTGTGTTCGCAAATGTTTCAGTTTAGCAAGAGTCACCACCGACTTTTTATTTTATCCTAAGGAAAGGTCAAAAAGCACAGGAAAGACCTTTGAGATGTTTTCTTGGGTTCGGGGAGTAGATTATGAAAAGGGAAGGTGCAAGCACCCTTTTCATCCATGGTTATCCATAGGCTCTTAGTTACTTGTTTAGATCACTTGCTTTGCTTTTCAATTGTTTGAAATGGTGCTTTGTGTGTGGTTTTGAAAGATGTTTTGAAAAGAGGTCATCGTTGTGGCAACCTTTGTAATGATTCTTGTTTAATGTATACAAAGGTATTTTTGTCTTTTGAAAGTTTGAATGGGGAAATGTTTTGAAATTATGTTGTGAAGTGTGTTTGAAAATAGCAAGGATGTTTTGCAAGCTTTTGATCAAGTAACTAAGAGCTATCTACCTTATTTTACTCAAAGATCTTTCCTAATGTTTTTAACCATTTTGACAGTGTTGTTTCACCATTACATTTGGTGAACAACCTTGTGTTAGGATGTTAAACGGGACAGGCGCGGGTCATCGTATAGACCATGATAGCAATTGTGTCAAGTATCTTTGGCAATTTTCTAGAGACTTGATCATTTTTGTTTAGGCAACCAAGATAGCGTCATCGAGGGACTATGATCTTTTGTTTTGTTTTTGTTTTGCCAAAGTACCCAACATGCATACCATGGCCCATTTTTGAAGGCAACAAGTGGATTGTAACCCTAGGGGTGCAAGGGTGCATTGTGTTTCATTTTCATGCATTTTTGTCTTTGATTAGGTCAAACTATTTGTTGATTTGATTTTTGCATACAAACCCTAATTCTCTAATCATGGCATATTTGAAAGCGTAAAATGCGAGAATTTAAAGTTCTAAGCTATTACAACATGATTATGGGGATGGGGGTACAATTTTGAATGGGGGGTATTTGACAAGAAATATAAACCCTAGATTACTATTACATCCAAATTGAATTATAATGCATAAATATTTAAATGTACAATATTTAAATAAACAAGATAAATAAATATCAAATAAAATGTATTATGCAAAAAAGAATTTTTGTTTGTTTATGTATGTAAAAGTATTTTTAATGTAAAAAAGTGTAAGAAATAAATAAAAGATTTATTTAATTGTTTGAGGGATGAAACCCTAATTTCTTTAAGAAATAAATACTATATATTATCTATATAAAAAAATATATTAATATATACAAAAATGAAATATACTTAAAAAAGGTTTTTTTTTAGTATAAATAATAATAAAAATAAAATATAATATTTTTGTATTTTTATTCTAAGTATTTTAATAAAATAAGAGTGTATATGTATATGTACATGTATTAAATGTATTAAATATGTATAAAATAAAATAAAATATGTACAAAAATAAATCATATTTTTATTAATATTTTCAGTGTGAACAAAATAAGAAATAAAAATAAAAGTATATATTTACATATTATTTTCAAGTTTTCAAATAAATTATAAAAAAAGTATTCAAAATGTTTTCTATATTAGAAAAATAAAAAATAAAATGCCAAATAAATGTAAAAAATTATGAAAATATTTTTTAGGCATTTTTTATACTAAATAAATAAATAAAATCAGAAAAGAAATCAAAAATGCAAAAATGTGAAAATATAAGAAATTGGGCCAGGGGGTGTAAAACTGAAAATAGGAGGTGTTAGAAGCAAAGTCAGGCCAGGCCCAGCCCAAGTCTTCATCTTCAACCTCCAGCAATTGTCAAACGCGTGCGCGCCTGGTTCAAACTTGGATATCCTGGAAATGTGATCTTTTGTCAAAACTCACAACATCAAACTTGTAGAGAATTTTAATACGATTCTAACCATATAAAGCATTAATCCTAACTCTCAAAGACCATAGAGAATTTCTCTGGCCCCAAAATCTGACCTAACTTTTTCAGCATATTCATGGATGAAATTCTCCTAGCACACTTAATATAAATGAAAACTGAGCATATGTACAGCTTCCTAACAATGAACACTATATTTTTTATTCACAAACCTAAGGCTAAATGTTCCTAAATAGAGAGATAGAAAGCGAGAAAAAACCTGTTTCAGTTGGATTCGAGTAGGGCAATGCAGTGCTTCTCAACAAGTTTTGAGGTGTCTGGTAACTTGCCTGAACTTCACTTGATCTTTTCCAATAGCTAGCTTGCCTTGAATGTCCCTGAATCGACCTCTAGAACTCAACCTGCATAAGCTTCAAATGAAAATGGTGAACACTGTAAATGGAGTTACAGTTTGCAATGGAGGTTTGGGATAGCTTGAGTGAGTTGAATGGAAGGTGTTTGAAGCAAAAAGGAGCAAAACGCACGAGCCAAATGAGTTATGGCACTCAAGTTGCAGCACCTGCCCTGTTTTGCCAAAGAAGAGTGATTTATGGATATGGGAGGTTTTGAGGCTCAAGCCCTCGTGTTTCTTGCTCAAAGGGTTGTGTGAAATATGTTTGCAATGTTTGTCTAAGCTAACAATGGCTAGTTTTTAAGTTGGGAGGATTTTGCAAGTTTTCTTCTTTGTGAAGCAAGAATGTGTAACTTGTCCATACAGGCCTGTACAAGCCCTCAAATATGCTGCACACAATCCTCTTGGTTTCTGAAATTTGTGGATTTGATTTGGATTCTGAGATCTTGGCCCTATGCTTCAAAGATCATGTTTTGACATAAAGCATACCTTTTCCAAAATAGAAATGTACCTTTTTCTAATTAAGGCTTAGTTTTGTGTGCAATATCCAAATGGCCAAGATAATGCATTAGCTCAATGGATTTGCATTAAATTAAGGAGTGTGAATTGGTTTAGAGGCCTGCAAACTAGTACAAAGCATGCTGGTTTGAAAATGCCACTTGAGTGAACATGAATTTGCCATGGATACAAAGTGAGTTTTTGCCAACTTCAAGCATTCGATTCTCCCTAACCACAAATGTGTTTGAGGAGTTCTTGGACAATTTGTAAAGATTGCAACAAGCACTATAATCCATATTTGAAATGAAACTTGAGAATCCAAGTGGAACTATGTGAAAAATGGCCAAGAAGATGGGTCAAAATCCTGCCTAAACTAGGGCAAAATTTCTCTAAGTTAAAAGTTTTAGGGACCCTTGTTCAAAAAATCATAACTTGAGATCCAAGCTTATTTTGAGAAAACTTTGTGAATAAAAGTTGTATACATTGTGGAGTACTACAACTTTCATGTTGTAAGTTTTGTTTGAATCCATTTGAATCTTGGTGAAAATGTGGGACAAAGTTAGGAAAAATTAAGAAAATTTCATAACTTAGAAAAATTCTAAGTTATGAAATTTTTCAATTTCAAACCCTAATTTGCAATTTTGGGTTTCTTGATGAACAAGTTTCATAATTTTACACATTTTGATGAAAAATGACCCTTGGCACTTGATTTTGACCAAAAAGTCAAAGTTTGACTTTTCAGTATACAGTCAAATTTTGATCAGTTGACTAAAAAATTCATTTGTCAATCCTATGCATTTGAGATCTTTTGAACTTGTTGAATAGGTTAATATGATGTCATTGAGTCCTTGAGTCCATGGTTGAGCTTGATTTGCCATTGGCTAGGTCAAACAGTCAAAAATTGCCTTTGTACAGTTAAAACCCTAAAAATGACCATTTTGCCCTTTTGGTGATCTGATCAAGTTTCTTGTAGAATTATGGTCCAAACTTGATTAAATGGTTCATATGAGTTCATAATGTTGATGTGGGTCAAAATTCATGAGTTTTGACTGTAAATTGGCCCCAGTTGACTCTTTCCCCAATACAGTTGATTTCTAGGCCAACTGTCCAATTGACTGGGCAAAAATTTGATTCAAGGCTTGAAACTTGGTATGGACAAACTTATGAGTCCAAAAAGAAGTATGAAAGTCAATTTGAGCATTGAAGGTCCAAAAATCCATGTGCAAACTCAAACCCTAATTTAAGTTAACAGTGCAAGGAGATGTCTTGAGCAGAGCAAACCCCAGCTTGATCTTGAGTTCCAAGAGCCTTGTGATGAGAAATGTTGATAAAATAAGAGGGCAAATTTTGGGGTACATAAATTTGCACTCGTCAGGTAAAAGAGGATTAGACACTAGAGTGTCCATAAATTTGCACTCGTCAAAATGTATCTGAGGGAATGGGCTTATAGATGCCATTTGGAGATGGTAGAATTTTGCTGGAGATGAGCTTATAGATGCCTTCCAAAACTTGTTTGTTGAAAAACAGTAGAATGAACATCAGAATGGTATCCGTATTTGGAACGTATCTGAGTTGTATCTGGAGACTGGGTTTGTATGAGCAAGGGAATGGCATCTGTGTCTAGAGGTATACGAGATGTAACTATATTTGACTCTTGAATGAATATCAGAATGACTGCCGTGTCTGGAGTGTATCTGTACTCTGAATGGGTGACAGAGAAACATCTGTATATGAAGCATCTATGTGCTGGGGATAAATTCTGAATGAGTGACAAAATGGCAACCGTGTCTGGAGCGTATTTGGACTGTATCTGGAGTTGAGATATGTATGAGCAGCAGAATGACTTCCGTGTTTGGAGTGTATCCGCATTGTAACTGGGATCCGGACAAGTGACAGAATGACTTCTGTGTCTGGAGTGTATCTGAACTTGAAGTTGATAGTTGAATTTGAATGAGAAATAGAATGGCTTCTGTGTCTGGAGCGTAACTAGTCTGTATCGGATTGCTGAAGTCTGAATGAGTAGTAGAATGATTTTCGTGTCTGGGGTGTATCCATACTGTATCTTGACTTGAAATTCTGAATGAGTAATAGAAAGACTGTCGTGTCTGGGGTGTATCCATACTGTATCTGAAATCCATGAATAGTTGTTAACGATAGCTTTTTTAATCTTATCCTGAAAAGGGTAGAATGTTAGCTAAAGCGCAAAGTTATGTTGCATGATATGTATGATACAATAAAATGTGTTCTATCAATGTTTATGATATATGAATGTAATAGATGTACATGTAAGCTAATTAGATGTCTTGCTGAGGAAAATAAATCCTTGATAACTGGAGATAATGAAATTTTTGACTGCTGTCGGAGAAAGTAAATCCTTGCCCGGTGCTAGGGATTCCAAAAAATCTTTGATTATTGAAGATGAGAAATCCTGGGACCACTGCTGGGGACTGAAAATCCTTGGTAACTTGTGGGTATTAATAAGAGCTTTGACAACTTCTGTGGGGAATGAGAATCCTTCACAACTTTCCTGGGGAAATAAGGAAATATCTGACGATCTCTACTGGGGAATTAAAACCTGGGAGGCTTCAAATGGAGAAACAGGAACTAGAATCTTCATTCTGTTGGGAAATAACTATGTGGGGAGAGTGTTTATTCTGCTTGGGAAATCAGGATCTTGGGTTGTATGCCAATCTACTGGGGATTCCTGGTTAGGGATAAGACAAAGAGTTAACTGTTATCTGATTAATTCTCAGACTTTTAAGATAACCTGTTGGGGAAGTTGGGGAAAGCTGAATAGTTCCCGCTGGGGATTGATAGTTGGAAATTTGACTCCGCTGGGGAAGAAGGTTTAGAGTATTCTAGCTCCGTTGGGGATATGTATTTCAGGGTCTTCGGGCTCCACTGGGGATCTGGAGTTTGGAGACTTAACTCGGATGGAAATTTTGAAACTTAACTCTGCTGGGGGATAAAGTTTAGAATACTCTGGCTCCGTTGGGGATCTTGAAATTTAACTCCGCTAGGGATATATACTTCCAGGTTTTAGCTTTGTTGAGGATCTGAATGACATACTGCAGGGGATTTTCTAGAATAGCCTAAAGACGTTTTCCTATACTTTCGACCTACCAGTAATTATCCTTTCTCATTTCGTTTTATTTGTAAGCAGTGATTATATTCAAATGCATATGCTCATTTAACACATCATTGGACATTTTCAAATAAAACATAAGTGTAAAAAGAAAAGAAAGGCAAGCAAATTTCTGCACTTTGAAGTATTTTTGTATTAACTTTTGTAAGTATCTTTGTACAAAGGAGACAAACATCCTAGTAAGAGAATTTTGTCGTAAAATTGAGAGAAATTTTATATAAAATAAAGATGGCTATGTGTAATAATTCTAATGAGGTTCCCATTCTGCTATAGTCTTCACAACTCTGAGTGTCTTGTCCATTCGTTGCTTCGTTCGCCGATGATTGGATCGATCAGAAGCTTGAAGCTTATTGGTGAAGAGATTGTCCTTAAAGTGATCCGACGAGACATAGTTATACGCTTTAATTCCCTAACTTTTGCCTGGACCGCCCTTTCGGGTTTTCAGTCCACTGGGAAATCCTTTTTTGCCCAAGTCTCCCTTTCGGGTTTTCAACTTGCCGGGTGTACAGATTTTTTGTTTATCCCTAATTTTTGCCTGAACTGCCCTTTCGGGTTTTCGATTCACCGGGATGCCCATTTTTGCCCAAGTCGCCCTTTCGGGTTTTCAACTTGTCGGGTCGTTTATGCGTAGTATCTTTTGACTATGTCTGCGTTCGCAGGGTGCGGCAAGTCGTCGCCGTCCATGGTGTTCAGAATCATTACCCCACCAGAAAATATGTTCTTGATCACAAATGGTCCTTCGTAAGTAGGAGTCCATTTTTCCCTGGGATCACTTTGTGGCAAGATGATCCGCTTGATTACAAGATCTCCGACTTGATATACCTGACGCCTGACTTTCTTGTTGAAAGCCTTGATCATCCGTTTTTGATACGTCTGACCATGACAAACAGCAGTAAGTCGCTTCTCGTTGATCAAATTAAGTTGGTCGAGTCGGGTCTGAATCCAATCGTCTTCACTCAAACCAGTATCCTTCATGATCCTCAAGGAAGGAATCTGAACTTCCATAGGTAAAACAGCTTCCATGCCATATACCAAAGAAAAGGGGGTTGCCCCTATTGAAGTACGCGTCGTGGTACGATATCCATGCAGAGCGAACGGTAACATCTCATGCCAGTCCTTGTAGGTGACTGTCATCTTTTGAATGATCTTCTTGATATTTTTATTCGCAGCTTCAACAGCACCGTTCATCTTTGGCCGATAGGGAGATGAATTATGATGTTGGATCTTGAACTGCTCGCACAGAGAGGTGATCACAGTGTTGTTCAAATTTTTACCGTTGTCCGTGATGATCCTGTCGGGGATACCATACCGGCATATGAGGTTCTGTTTGATGAAGCGGGCAACCACAGTCTTTGTAACGGAGGCGTAGGAAGCTGCTTCGACCCACTTGGTGAAATAATCAATAGCAACCAAGATGAAACAATGTCCATTAGATGTTGTAGGCTTGATCTCTCTAATCATGTCGATTCCCCACATCGTGAATGGCCAAGGAGTTGTTAAAACGTTGAGAGGAACAGGAGGAATATGTACCTTGTCAGCATAGACTTGGCATTTGTGACAAATACGGGAATGTTGATGACAGTCATCTTCTATGGTAGACCAGTAGTAGCCTACCCTTAGAATCTTCTTAGCCATCGTATGTCCGCTTAAGTGGGTGCCAAAGGTGCCACTATGTATTTCAGTCATGATCAACTCAGCTTCAGCTTTGTCCACACAACGAAGTAGAACACAATCATGACTACGTTTATAAAGGATACCATTGCTCAGGAAGAAATTGGCAGCAAATCTCCTTAAGAACTTTTTGTCATTGACTGAAGCTCCTTCAGGGTATTCTCTAATCTGGAGATACCTTTTGATTTCATGAAACCAGGGTTGTTCCACTACTTCTTCGGTATTAATCTCATGACAGTGCGCAGGTTCGTCCATTCGCCCGATGGTGATTTGGGGAGCCTCATTATCCCAGTTGAGTTTAAACATGGAAGACATTGTAGCCAGAGCATCTGCTAGCTGATTTTCTTCTCGCGGGAAGTGCTCAAAAGTAATCTGCTCGAAATGAGGCAACAATGTCAAGACGTGTTCTTTGTATGGGATAAGATTAGGATGTTTAGTGTCCCATTCTCCTTTGATTTGACTGATAACCAAAGCTGAGCCCCAAACACAATCAGAGATTTGATTCCCAGGTCAATTACAGCCTTGAGACCAAAGACACAAGCTTCATACTCGGCCATGTTGTTGGTGCAGCTGAAGCAGAGTCTAGCAGTGAAAGATGTATGGCAACCTTCTGGAGAGATAAGTACCACGCCGATACCATTGCCAAGTGCATTTGAAGCACCATCAAAGTACAGGGTCCACCAGGATCCTTGTTCAGGTCCGTCATACGGTTCGTTACCTTCAATGTTTTCCAATGTCATAATGTCCTCGTCAGGGAAGTCGAACCTCATAGATTGATAATCTTCGACGGCTTGATGAGCTAGATGGTCAGCCAGTACACTCCCCTTTATAGCTTTTTGGGTTGTGTACTAGATATCATACTTTGTCAGGATCATTTGCCATCTAGCGATTCTTCCTGATAAAGCAGGCTTCTCGAAGATGTACTTGATCGGATCCATCTTGGAAATCAGCAAAGTGGTATGAGTCAACATATACTGCCTTCACCGGCGAGCAGCCCATACCAAAGCGCAGAAAGTTTTCTCGAGCAGGGAGTAGCGAGTCTCACAGTAGGTAAACTTTTTGCTAAGGTAATAAATGACATGCTCTTTTCGGCCAGACTCGTCATGTTGGCCCAGTATGCACCCCATTGAGTTATCCAAAATAGTCAAGTACATGATTAACGCCCTTCCTTCGACGGGTGGCATCAAGATAGGAGGTTCCAGCAAATACTCCTTGATCTTATCAAAAGCAACTTGACAATCATTGTTCCATTCAACCACCTGATCTTTCTTCAACAACTTGAAGATTGGCTCACAGGTAGATGTTAGGTGAGAGATGAACCTTGCGATATAGTTTAAGCGTCCCAAGAAACCTCTAACCTCCTTTTCAGTGCGGGGGGCAGGCATTTCTTGTATAGCTTTGACTTTAGCAGGATCAACCTCAATGCCCTTGTTACTGACGATAAATCCCAAAAGTTTACCATACCTGACTCCAAAAGTGCACTTTCTTGGGTTCAGTTTGAGCTTATATTCCTTCAATCTGACAAACAGCTTTTGCAGATGATCGAGGTGTTCTTCTTCTGTCTGTGAACGAGCTATCATATCGTCTATGTAGACTTCAATATCATGATGTATCATATCATGAAATAAAGCTACCATGGCACGTTGATAGGTTGCCCCGGCATTCTTCAGTCCGAATGGAATCACTTTGTAACATAAGGTACCCCACTGCGTGACAAAAGTAGTCTTCTCCATGTCTTCGGGGGCCATTTTGATCTGGTTGTATCCCGAGATTCCATCCATGAAGGAAAATACCTTTTGTTGAGCTGTGTTGTAAACCAAGATGTCAATGTGTGGTTGGGGAAAATCATCTTTAGGGCTAGCCCTATTTAGGTCCCTATAGTCCACACACATTCTGACTTTGCCGTCCTTTTTAGGCACGGGCACAATATTAGCAACCCATTGTGGATAGGAAGTAACAGCCAGAAAGCCAACATTGAATTGCTTCATCACCTCAGCTTTGATCTTTTCAGACATGTCGGGCCTCATTCGGTGGACTTTTTGTTTGATCGGTGGACAGTCTTATCTTGTCGGGAGACGGTGAACCACAATGTCTGTGTCTAGTCCCGGCATGTCTTCATAAGACCAGGCAAAGATCTCAACATATTCGTTCAACAACTGAACTAGACACTCTTTGACACTTGGTTCCAGGTTGGCACCCACCTTAACCTCTTTCTTGTCTTCCTCTGTTCCTAAGTTGATGGTCTCTAGCAACTCTTCGTGGGGCAGAATAGCCCTTTCCTCTTGTTGCAAAAGTCTGGCTAACTCCCCAGGCACTTCACAGTCTTCAACACCTTCGTACTCGGCATGATTGACCAAATCTTCAGAGTCACCAAAGGATAAAGTAGAATAGTCACCCATGGAATCCATAGTGGATGGGTACCTGCATTTTGTGAGTGTGGGTGTGTGTAAGGGATAGCCATCCTTAAACAAAACAAAATGTAAAAGGAAAGAAAATGAACACAACAGTTTATAGATGAAAACGTCCAATGATTCATTAAACATGGCATATGATAATGAAGAAATCAAGCCCTTACAAATGGACCTATATGCCTCGGGTCAGGCACAAGGTGAAAATAGTGTACGAATTGTTTAATTATTACAGACCAAAAATAGGAAATTGTTCAAAGATAAATTATTGGTTGATGAAAGTGATGGGAACGAAGTCTTTCGCTTCCCAGTTGCTTAATCCTCCTTCAATGGTTGGAAAGATCCAATCTTCAAAGTTGTCTTCTTCATCATCATCTTCTAAGGCATTAATTCCATGGTGAGTGATTTTAACGGGTGGTCCTCCGGCCCGGGAGCGACGCACAGCTTTCTGGCCAACAGCAGTAAAACCCAATCCAAACTTGTCCGTCTTGTGAGGAAAATCAGGCAGTTGCCACCACATTGTACTCCTTCCTTCTTTGATTACAGCCTCCGCATCTTTGAGGCATGCCATCCAAGACACAGGCTTGGGAATGATAGGCACCTCAGCCATTTTCCTAGCAATTGCGACTTCAGGAGAAACTTCTTCAAAATGTTGGAAAGGCGTTTCTATGAATTCGCCATCCAACTCCACATAGCGGAAAGAGTTGAGGTGATTTATCATGTACTCTTACTCACCGTGCACCGTTATAATCTTACCCTGAACTGGATACTTTAGCATTTGGTGTAAAGAGGAAGTGACTGCCCCAGCATTGTGGATCCACGGCCTTCCCAGTAAGCAAGAATATGAAGGACGGATGTCCATCACATAAAAGGTAGAGTTGAAAATTTTTGTGCCCGCCTTGATAGGAATGTCCACTTCTCCATGAACCATCCTCTTAGAACCGTCGAAGGCTCTAACAACGATGTTACTGGGTTTTAGGGTCAAACCTTCTCAGTCTAATCTGTCCAACGCCTTTTTTGGTAGCACATTCAAAGATGAATCGGTATCCACCAGGACATGGGTAAGTGTGGTTCCCCTGCACTCTACTGAGACATGCAGCGCGTCGTTGTGCTTCCTTCCCTTAGGATTCAAATCAGCATCGGAAAAACCAAGACCATTATCAGCAGTAAGGCTAGCCACGCACTCTTGAAACTGGTCAGCCGAAGTTTCTTGAGGCACGTGTGCCGTCTTTAGAAATTTGATCAAGGCCTTAGCATGAGCCTTAGAGCAGAGTAGGAGAGCTAACATGGAGATTTTGGAAGGGGTATGCCCTAGCTGCTCCACGACATCATAGTCGCTCCTCTTGATTATTTTTAAGATTTCTTCCATCTCTTTTTGGGTGGTCTCGGGGATTACCACAGTCTGAGCCTTCATCCTGACAGGCGCTTCTAGTATCCCCTTGCCTTTGGTAGTAACATCAGAGGGTCTAACTTCAGGAGTATCCAATTCTTCAATTACCGGGATTTGCACAGATGGCTTAACAGGCACAGAGACTCTCGAGGGTCCGAAGACTGCTCGTGAAGGAGAAATCTTCAGAGAGAAGATCCTTCCACTGCGAGTTATCTTGCTCGTTCCCGCAATATTCCCTATATCAGGGGTTTCATCATCGGAATTCTCTTGAACTGATTCAATCTGTTTGACACCATGGTAGAAGATTTCTCCTCCATAATTCCATGGTATAGTCTTGTTAGATTTATGCGGGACAGGCCCCGGCATGGTGATTTTCAACAGCACAAACTTAGGATCAGGCGTGATCTTAACAGGCCTTTTGCAGGTCTTGGAAAGATCGTCGAAGATGGTTACTATAGCAATGTCATTTGTTGGAGTATCAAAGGTAGAAGGAGTAACATGGGTGACAGTATCAACAGGAGTCTTTTGAAAGAGGATCTCTTGGGTATCCATCAGGCGTTGGATGCCTGATTTCAACAGTGGGCAGTCAGATTGTAAGTTTGAACAAAAGTAACAGTCTTTTCCACAGCCTGGGAATATCCCGGCTTTCATCAAATTCACTTTAATCACTGGTAACAGAGTCAAAAGGTCAGCAACATTGGTAACATGAAGGTCTTCCATAACGGCATGAACATTATGATCGTGCTTGGGCATTGGGGCAGAAATCACATTCGGCTTCTCGAGGGCATCGAGTTCTACCTCCTTGGCGTCTATCAAGTCTTGGATTTTGTTTTTTAGAGCCCAACAGTTGTTAGTATCATTCCCTACACTGTCAGAGTGGTATGCACATTTTGCATTGGAGTGATAATAAGGAGAAGAGGTATTGGGGTTCTTCGGCGCTTCCTTCAAGTTGGTGAGATTCAGCTTTAACAGATGAGGGAGGACTTGAGCCGGTGTCATGTTGATTCGGGTGAATTGTCGTTGTGGCCTTTCTACCCTTTGCTGATTAGATATTGGTTGATTGCTGCGAGGATGATCGGTTGAAGAGTTTTGGATCATCATAGCCCCCACCGTTGGTCGGCGCTCAGTTCTTCCTTGATTCCTCTGATTGTGAACAGCAGAAACTTCCTTTTTAGCTGGAAAGGTCTTCTTAATAGCAGTGGAAGCGGAGGCATCTTTCTGAATTTTACCACTTTTTATGCCAACCTCGACCCTTTCACCGGTCAGAATTAATTCGGTGAATCCTGCAGAGGAACTCCCAATTAAATGATTGAAGAAAAGGCCAGACAGGGTCCCTAAAAACATGTCAACCAGCTCTCTATCCGACATGGTGGTTGCACCCTTTCAGCCAAATCCCGCCACTTCTGGGCATACTCTTTAAATCCCTCATTAGAAGCCATACCCATACTCTGTAGTTGAGTACGAGTAGGCGCTAAATCAGCATTGTATTGGTATTGTCGGTAGAAAGCAGCAGCTAAATCTTCCCAGTTATGAACCTCAGACCTCTCAAGTTGATAGAACCAGTCCAATTGTGTGCCTGACAAACTATCTTGGAAAAAATGGACCCAAAGATCCTTATCAGATGAGTGGGGTTAGATCTTTCTGACGTAGGATCTCAGATGCATCTTTGGACAGGACAAACCGTCATACTTAGAAAATGTAGGAACTTTGAACTTGGGAGGAATGACGATCCCAGCGACTAACCCTAGTTCTTCGAAATCTAAACCAGGTACCCTTTGTAACTCCATGAATGCCAACCGATCCTCAAGATTTTTATACTTATCATCCGCCGGGGGATATTGTTGTTCGGAGTAATCTTCATCCTCCTCCTCTTCTTCTTCTTTAACTTCAGATTGAGAAGGCATCGCAGTTCCTTTTCCTTTACCATCCCCTTCGTTAGACGTCGAGGGGAACTCGAGAACCTTTCTAGCCTGGTTTTCAAACCTTCTTCCCATAGTGGCCGTATCAGTCCTTTTCTTCTTTTTCTCTTTATCTTTCTCCAACAGTGCTTTAAGGTCCTCTTGACCCTTTGCTAAGGTCATGAGGAGTTGCTGGAATTGCGAATTCCGTGCTTGCAGATCCTTAACTGTCTGCTTCAAATCCATCTTGCTGAAATAAACAGTAGAAAGATAAGGAAACCTGGCGTGAAGACCTGTTTATGCATATGATGAATGATATGTTATTCATGTAATGCATTCAAGGATTCAGAAATTCAAATTTGTTGCAAACAAGAAGAACACACATCATATTAAGAAGAAATTTGTTAGTACATAAATGCCCCATGGGCAAAATATTACAAAATTCTTAATGTAAAAAGACATTGCGCATCCTCTTTGGCGTGATGTAAGTGTTGAGAGTTTCCTCTTCATGAAGTCTACGGGTAAGCTCCAAAACCTTCTTCTCACTTGCATAGAAGCTGGCTTCAAAAGTATTCCGTTCTTCTTTGAGTTGGATCCAACTCTTTTGTAATTCTTCCAATGATGTCGGCATGTCTGGATGTAGGAGGGTGTATGGAACCTCTCCTTCCATAACAGGCTCTTTGATCACGGGGAGAATGTGAGGATATTGTATCATAAGATTCTGGGCACGGGCTCGTACCCACTTGAGGTAAGGCTCAAGGGGGATGGAATTCTTGTGCCCCAGTGTCTTACTATCCACTTTGTTGGGCATCCTTCAAGCTCGGATAAACCTATGTCGAAGTCCTTGCGCATCGTTGTCGAAGTCAAAAACTAAGTCAGGAATCAGCATATCATGAGGACCATCCCTCCGAGCATATCCAAACTGCCTTAGAGCTAAACAGGGGTTGTAGGTGATGCCTCCCTTAATGCCAAGTAGTGGTACATTAGGGAACTCTCCACAACGATCAATGATGATGACATTTTATCTAGACCGAGAACACCAATGAACATCAGAATGTGTGAGGGTCATCAACCGTTGTGACCACCTTAGACCCTACTCATTCTTAAAAACTGTTTAGGGAAGGTGAGAAATAAACCACCTTGCTAGAAGAGGAGTACAACACATGAGAACACCTCTTTTCCTCGTTGTTCGTGTGTAAAATGAGTGTAGGATGTCCCCGAGTAATGTAGGCACAGGATTCCGAGATATGAAAATCTTGACAACATTCACATCTATAAGTTGATCAGGGTTTGGGAACAAGACCAACCCATAGATGAGGAGTGCTACACTCTCCTCAAAAGCTTGTAGATCTAGAGAATTCCAGCAGTCTTGTGCCTTCTCAAACAGAAACTTTGCCAAGAAACCCTTGACACCACTTCTGGTTTCCCAATAACCTTTGATATCAGATGGTTGCAAGTGTAATGCTTGAGCAACATCTTCAGGCTTTGGTTCTTTTTTCGTACCGTTGTAGGGTAGTTGATGAAGAATAGGAATCCTCAGGAGTTGAGAAAATTCCTCCAAAGTAGGTACTAGCTGGTAATCAGGGAATGTGAAACAGTGGTGTAGGGGGTCAAAGAACTGGAAGAGAACTTTCACCATATCTTCTTTAATGTTGGAGTTGACCAAGTTGAGGAGTCTACCATGTCTTTAACTGAAGAGAGAATTCTCTGGAATCTTGGAAGTAAGCTCCTTGAGTTGAGGAGGGATTCTCACAAGGTTGACTTGAATTGTTTTCCTGCGAAGAGATTCCATGACCTATAAAACAAGAACAAAGATGAAGATCCAAACCCTTGAAATGGTCAGTTGGATGTATATGATGCTTTATGATGTTCATGATGTATGCACAAACATATGTACAAGCAAGTCACACAAGATCCTAGTTTCAGGCTTGCATGAGGTTTCTTAGGTAAGTACCCTCTTGAAGTTAGTTGGCTCAACCTGTCCTATAAATAGTAATCGGGTTCTAAGGAGCTCAATATCACTGGATTTTTTTCTATGTTCATTGTTTTGGTTTAGCCACTTAACTGGCTACCAAAATATTCCAAGAAAACAACCCTCAATGAGTGTAGTATAGAGTATCTACCAACTTCGGACTGCACCAAAGTCGGTCATCTCACTACCCCTAATAAGGCCAAGATGGTCAAGTAAGGTTCTAAGAGTTCATTAGTGCTTTATGACATCACTCAGTGGCCCCGTATTCTCTTTGATTGACTCAAAGGCTACCGGTACTCACTAATATGTCGCACTAATATAGTTATTGCTTCAACCATGTCGGTATACCCCATACAGTTTCCACAACGTATTGTTATTTACCTATAAATGTTTCCCAAACCCGGGTAGAGGATTTCAAACCCAAACAATAGAACCAAATGTAAAGAAATTAAATCAAGCAAGATAAGCATGTAAAGGTGATCTAAACCCTAAGGTAACCCCACTTTTATTATTTTCCCCAGCAGAGTTGCCAGTTCTGTGATACGGTGGGAGAACTGACTTGAGGTTTTGCATTTGTGTTCGCAAATGTTTCGGTTTAGCAAGAGTCACCACCGAATTTTTATTTTATCCTAAGGAAAGGTCAAAAAGCACAGGAAAGACCTTTGAGATGTTTTCTTGGGTTCGGGGAGTAGATTATGAAAAGGGAAGGTGCAAGCACCCTTTTCATCCATCTTTATCCATGGACTCTTAGTTACTTGTTTAGATCACTTGCTTTGCTTTTCAATTGTTTGAAATGGTGCTTTGTGTGTGGTTTTGAAAGATGTTTTGAAAAGAGGCCACCGTTGTGGCAACCTTTGTAATGATTCTTGTTTGAATGTATACAAAGGTGTTTTTGTCTTTTGAAAGTTTGAATGGGGAAATGTTTTGAAATTGTGTTGTGAAGTGTGTTTGAAAATAGCAAGGATGTTTTGCAAGCTTTTGATCAAGTAACTAAGAGCTATCTACCCTATTTTACTCAAAGATCTTTCCTAATGTTTTTAAACCTTTTGACAGTGTTGTTTCACCATTGCATTTGGTGAACAACCTTGTGTTAGGATGTTAAACGAGACAGGCGCGGGTCATCGTATAGACCATGATAGCAATTGTGTCAATTATCTTTGGCAATTTTCTAGAGACTTGATCATTTTTGTTTAGGCAACCAAGATAGCGTCATCGAGGGACTATGATCTTTTGTTTTGTTTTTGTTTTGCCAAAGTACCCAACATGCATACCATGGCCCATTTTTGAAAGCAACAAGTGGATTGTAACCCTAGGGGTGCAAGGGTGCATTGTGTTTCATTTTCATGCATTTTTGTCTTTGATTTGGTCAAACTATTTGTTGATTTGATGTTTGCATACAAACCCTAATTCTCTAATCATGGCATATTTGAAAGCATAAAATGCGAGAATTTAAAGTTCTAAGCTATTATAACATGATTATGGAGATGGGGGTACAATTTTGAATGGGGGGTATTTGACAAGAAATATAAACCCTAGATTACTATTACATCCAAATTGAATTATAATGCATAAATATTTAAATGTACAATATTTAAATAAACAAGATAAATAAATATCAAATAAAATGTATTATGCAAAAAAGAATTTTTGTTTGTTTATGTATGTAAAAGTATTTTTAATGTAAAAAAGTGTAAGAAATAAATAAAAGATTTATTTAATTATTTGAGAGATGAAACCCTAATTTCTTTAAGAAATAAATACTATATATTATTTATATAAAAAATATATTAATATATACAAAAATGAAATATACTTAAAAAATGTATTTTTTAGTATAAATAATAATAAAAATATAATATAATATTTTTGTATTTTTATTCTAAGTATTTTAATAAAATAAGAGTGTATATGTATATGTATATGTATTAAATGTATTAAATATGTATAGAATTAAATAAAATATGTACAAAATTAAATCATATTTTTATTAATATTTTCAGTGTGAACAAAATAAGAAATAAAAATAAAAGTATATATTTATATATTATTTTCAAGTTTTCAAATAAATTATAAAAAAAGTATTCAAAATGTTTTCTATATTAGAAAAAAAAATGCCAAATAAATGTAAAAAATTATGAAAATATTTTTTAGGCATTTTTTATACTTGGAAATAAATAAACAAAATCAGAAAAGAAATAAAAAATGCAAAAATGTGAAAATATAAGAAATTGGGTCAGGGGGTGTAAAACTGAAAATAGGAGGTGTTAGAAGCAAAGCCAGACCAGGCCCAGCCCAAGTCTTCATCTTCAACCTCCAGTAATTGTCAAACGCGCGCGCGCCTAGTTCAAACTTGGATATCCTGGAAACGTGATCTTTTGTCAAAACTCACAACATCAAACTTGTAGAGAATTTTAATACGATTCTAACCATATAAAACATTAATCCTAACTCTCAAAGACCAGAGAGAATTTCTCTGGCCCCAAAATATGACCTAACTTTTTCAGCATATTCATGGACAATTCTCCTAGCACACTTAATATAAATGAAAACTGAGCATATGTACAGCTTCCTAGCAATGAACACTATATTTTTTATTCACAAACCTAAGGTTAAATGTTCCTAAATAGAGAGATAGAAAGTGAGAAAAAACCTGTTTCAGTTGGATTCGAGTAGGGAAATGCAATGCTTCTCAATAAGTTTTGAGGTGTCTGGTAGCTTGCCTAAACTTCACTTGATCTTTTCCAATAGCTAACTTGCCTTGAATGTCCCTGAATCGACCTCTAGAACTCAACCTGCATAAGCTTGAAATGAAAATGGTGAACACTGTAAATGGAGTTACAGTTGGCAATGGGGTTTGGGATAGCTTGAGTGAGTTGAATGGAAGGTGTTTGAAGCAAAAAGGAGCAAAACCCACGAGCCAAATGAGTTATGGAACTCAAGTTGCAGCACCTGCCCTGTTTTGCCAAAGAAGAGTGATTTCTGGCTATGGGAGGTTTTGAGGCTCAAGCCCTCGTGTTTCTTTCTCAAAGGGTTGTGTGAAATATGTTTGCAATGTTTGTCTAAGCTAACAATGGCTTGTTTTCAAGTTGGGAGGATTTTGCAAGTTTTCTTCTTTGTGAAGCAAGAATGTGTAACCTGTCCATACAGGCCTGTACAAGCCCTCAAATATGCTGCACACAATCCTCTCGGTTGCTGGAATTTGTGGATTTGATTTGGCTTCTGAGATCTTGGCCCTATGCTTCAAAGATCATGTTTTGACATAAAGCATACCTTTTCCAAAATAGAAATGTACCTTTTTCTAATTAAGGCTTAGTTTTGTGTGCAATGTCCAAATGGCCAAGATAATGCATTAGCTCAATGGATTTGCATTAAATTAATGAGTGTGAATTAGTTTAGAGGCCTGCAAACTAGTATAAAGCATGCTGGTTTGAAAATGCCACTTGAGTGAACATGAATTTGCTATGGATACAAAGTGAGTTTTTGCCAACTTCAAGCATTCGATTCTCCCTAACCACAAATGTGTTTGAGGAGTTCTTGGACAATTTGGAAAGCTTGAAACAATAACTATAATCAATATTTGAAATGAAACTTGAGACTCCAAGTGGAACTATGTGAAAAATGGCCAAGAAGATGGGTCAAAATCCTGCCTAAACTAGGGCAAAATTTCTCTAAGTTAAAAGTTTTAGGGACCCTTGTTCAAAAAATCATAACTTGATATCCATGCTTCTTTTGAGAAAATTTATGAATCAAAGTTGTAGACTTTGTGGAGGACTACAACTTTCATGTTGTAAGTTTTGTTTGAATCCATTTGCATCTTGGTGAAAATGTGGGACAAAGTTAGGAAAAATTAAGAAAATTTCATAACTTAGAAAAATTCTAAGTTATGAAATTTTTCAATTTCAAACCCTAATTTGCAATTTTGGGTTTCTTGATGAAAAAGTTTCATAATTTGACACATTTTGATGAAAAATGGCCCTTGGCACTTGATTTTGACCAAAAAGTCAAAGTTTGACTTTTCAGTATACAGTCAAATTTTGATCAGTTGATTGAAAAATTCATCTGTCAATCCTATGCATTTGAGATCTTTTGAACTTTTTGAATAGGTCAAGATGATTTCATTGAGTCCTTGAGTCCATGGTTGAGCTTGATTTGCAATTGGCTAGGTCAAACAGTCAAAAATTGCCTTTGTACAGTCAAAACCCTAAAAATTACCATTTTGCCCTTTTGGTGATCTGATCAAATTTCTTATGGAATTGTGGTCCAAACTTGATTAAATGGTTCATATGAGTTCATAATGTTGATGTGGGTAAAAATTCATGAGGTTTGACTGTAAATTGGCCACAGTTGACTCTTTTCCCAATACAGCTAATTTCTAGGCCAACTGTCCAATTGACTGGGCAAAAATTTGATTCAAGGCTTGGAACTTGGTATGGACAAACTTATGAGTCCAAAAAGAAGTATGAAAGTCAATTTGAGCATTGAAGGTCCAAAAATACCTGTGCAAACTCAAACCCTAATTTAGGTCAACAGTGCAAGGAGATGTCTTGAGCAGAGCAAACTCCAACTTGATCTTGAGTTCCAAGAGCCTTGTGATGAGAAATGTTGATAAAATAAGAGGTCAAATTTTGGGGTACAACAGAGTTACAATCACAGCACCAATTCCTTTACCATAAGCATTCACAGCTCCATTAAATATCATGCCCCAGCGAGACTCGGGATCAGGACCTTCCTCAGACAATGGTTCATCACATTATTTCACTTTCAGAAACATCACATCCTCATCGGGGAAATCATACTTCACAGGCTGATAATCATCAATTGGTTGGTGAGCAAGATAATCTGCTAACACGCTACTTTTAATAGCTTTTTGAGTGCGGTATTCAATGTCATATTCAGATAACAGCATCTGCCAGCGGGAAATCCTCCCAGTAAGAGCAGGCTTTTCAAAAATATACTTGATTGGATCCATTTTGGAGATCAACCAAGTAGTGTGATTCAACATATATTTCCGCAAACGTTTTGCAGCCTAGGCCAGAGCACAACATGTCTTTTCTAGCATGGAATACCGTGACTCACAATCAGTAAACTTTTTACTGAGATAATATATGGCATACTCTTTCTTCCCTATTTCATCTTGTTGTCCCAGAATACAGCCCGTGGAATTATCTAACACTGTCAGATACATAATAAATGGTCTTCCTTCAACAGGAGGGAGCAAGATAGGAGGTTCAAGTAGATATTCTTTAATACTTTCAAATGCCCTTTGGGAGTCATCTATCCACACACGACCTTGATCTTTCTTTAACAACTTAAAGATCGGTTCACACATTACAGTCATGTGGGAAATGAATCTGGAGATATAATTCAAAGGCCCGAGGAAACTTATGACTTGCTTTTCAGTTCTCGGCGCTGGAATTTCTTGAATTGCTTTGACTTTATCAGGGTCGACTTCAATCACTTTCTGGCTAATAATGAAACCCAACAATTTTCCTGACCGAACACCGAAGGTACATTTATTTGGATTTAAGCGGAGACGATACTTCCTTAAACGCTGAAACAACTTTAACAAATCTTCTACATGCCCTTCTTCAATCTGGGATTTAACGATCATATCATCAACATATACCTTAATTTCCTTGTGCATCATATCATGGAATAGGGTTGTCATAGCCCTCTGGTACATTGCACCAGCATTCTTCAACCCGAAGGGCATCACTCTGTAACAGAATGTTCCCTGGGGTGTGATAAACGTTGTTTTTTCCATGTCCTTAGGAGCCATCCTTATTTGATTATACCCGGAAGATCCGTCCATGAACGAGAAAACTTTGAATTTTGATGTGTTATCCACTAACATATCAATGTGTGGCAATGGAAAATCATCTTTTGGACTAGCTTTATTTAGATCTCTGTAATCTACGCACATGCGAACTTTTTTGTCTTTCTTCGGTACTGGGACAATATTGGCAATCCACTAAGGGTACACTGATGTCACAAGAAAACCGGCATTAATCTGCTTTAGAACTTCCTCTTTGATCTTCACTGTCGTATCTGGGTGAGTTCTTCATAACTTCTGTTTGATTGGCGAACACTCTGGCTTCAGAGGTAAACGGTGCTCTACAATATATGTAGCTAGACCAGGCATATCTTGGTAAGACCAAGCAAAAATATCCACATACTCTTTCAACATCTCAATCAACCTGCTCTTCACATCAGGATGCAGTAATGCTCCAATCTTAACTTCCTTCAGATCTTCTTTTGAACCCAAATTGTTACTTCCAATGGCTCTTTATATGGCTGAATGGCATTTTCCTCACGCTCAAGCAACCGTGAGACCTCTTATAGAATCTCATCATAGTCTTCTTCTTCGGCCCCATACATAGGACATTCAAAGTTGGGAGAGGGTGCAGGGTCATTGTATTCAACGGGTTTTTTAATTAATCTGCACATATGATTTATGATTGCTTTTAGAAACTGACACATATAACAAGTGATCATGCATATTGAATTTCAGTTATTATTTATTTTGAAAGGTTTTTTTTCTGATTACCATTTTCCAAGAAAAAGCAAAAAAATAAAGACACAATTTTGGAAACAAAGAGAACTTTTATTATGGATTTTAAAAATCAAAGCAAACAGATAAGCCCATATAATATCAATACTTTCACCTTGGGCAGAGTGAAAGCTTTTCAAAAAGATTAACACAAACAAATTACTTTGAAACATGTATGCAAGAGGGGACATCAATGGTGATCCAGTTCTGAACCCTAACTTTGTGCGTCACATAATTTGGCATTTCTGGCTCTGCTTTATCTTCCACAATGGCATTAATCCCAGAAACAGTTGGATGAAGATAACCCTCCCTATGAAAGATGTCTTGATACTTACCTGCAGCAGACTTCGGCTTCATGCCCTTGCCTTTATCATTCTTCGCAAAGAACCCCAAACCAGCTTTATTCTTGTTCACAGGTGGATCAACAATATGTCCCCATGCTTTGCTATGGCCTTTACACACAACCTGCTGGGCATATTTACACGAAGCCATAGAGTTCTCATTTCCTCTTACATTATCAATGGATAAAGCTTGGAACTGGGTTCCAACAGTAGCTTCATCCGCCTCCACAATGTTGAACGAGGACAAATGAGATATCAATAATGCTTGTTCTCCATTTATAATTACCACTTTTCCTTCACACACAAACTTCAACTTCTAGTGTAAAGTCGAAGTGACAGCCCTTGTCTTATGTATCCAAGGTCATCCCAGCAAGCAGCTATAAGAGGGTACAATATCCATGACCTGGAAAGTAATCTGAAACAAAAGTGGGCCTATATGAATAGGCAAGTCCACTTCACCAATAACAGATTTCCTTGATCCATCAAACGCTTTCACAATAATTCCACTTGGGCGCATGGGAGTTCCTTGATATTTCAACTTCACAAGTGTTCTCCTTGGTATAATGTTTAATGCGGATCCATTATCAATCAGCACATTGGATAATGAATCATTCTTGCAGTTCATAGAGATGTGGAAGGCCAAATTATGATTCCTTCCTTCATCGGGCAGTTTATCATCGCAGAGACTCAGGTTATTACATGACGTAATGTTCCCTACCACATTACTGAACTGGTCTACATGCATATCACTTTCCACGAAAGCTTGGTCCAACACCCTCATCAAAGATTCTCTGTGAGCAGAGGAGTTCATCAATAAAGCCAAGATAGATATTTTTGAAGGAGTCTGCAGTAGCTGATCTAAAATTTTGTAGTCGCTCATCTTGATTATCTTCAAAATATCACCCACTTCCTTTTCTAGTGTAGCCCCACTAGATTCACCTGTATCCTTCTTTGATTCAACATCTTCAACAATATTCTTTCCAGTACTAACATCCCCATGAACAACTGGTGCAAATACACGACCACTGCGGGTCAGTCTGTTAGTCTCAACAATATTTCCAACATTAGGCATTGGCTGGATGGGAACTTCCACATTATCCTCTAAGATTGTAGCATTATATTTGTAGGGTACAGCCTTATCTGACTTGTAGGGGACAGGATCCTGAAAACTAATCACCAATGGAGTAATAGCTGGCTTGCTATGATATTCAACTTCGAAGTGGGTAGGCGTACCAAAACAAGGCACAATAACATTTACTCCCTCTTCAACATATTCAGTCATTGCATAGTCATCTCTGGAAAACAAATCTTCATCCGAGGAGAAGAACTCATATGCAGAGGCATACTCATCATCTGACTCTTCTTCAGCCAAACAAACCTCAATTATATTGACTTCATGGTAATCATCCCTTTCACCCGTAACCTTGATAGTTCCATTATCCAACAATAATTGAACACCTTTCCTAACAATTGAACATCCTCGGGAGTCCCGACAGCAAATTCGGCAAGATCCATATTAATGTTCTTCCTGACCAACCATGTGGAAGAAAGTAGCGCGCAATTGTATAAGATACTCATTCGTATATTCCACATCAAAGATTCTGAACTCTACAGGATATCCAGAAACCATATTTACTTCCACTTCATACTCTGCCCTAGGCCTGATTATGTGGATGAAGCCCCCATCCATCATCTCCTGTAAATCAACCTTTATCTTGTCACAACCCTGTATATCTGTACTGCAAATAGCACAACCGGCATGGGCATACGTATAGTAGCTAAATTCACAGAGGTCTGCATGCATTTTCACCAAATCTCCTCTAATTAGATTAATATCAAAAATATGGAAGTCGCCTGGACAACCGGCCACCATATTCACAGCATTTTCTCCTCCATGCTTGGGCAGAGGATTGTCTTTCACATTAGGGCTAACATCCTTGAAAGATAAGATACCAGACTTTACCAATTTTTGTACTTCAGTCATCAAAGGATAGCAGTTCTCAACATTATGCCCTGGTGCTCCCTGATGAAAAGCACGTGTTTGGTCTGCTTTGTAATACCAAGGCAACGGTGATGGTACAGCAGGAGGTGGTCTAGTCTGAACCAACTTCTTCTGAATTAACGTCGGGAGTAATTTTGTGTAACTTATAGGAATAGGGTCATAACTCTCCCTTCTTTGATTATACCCTTGATTCCTCTGATGGGATGGTCTCTGATAAGCAATGGTGGTTGGAGCTACACCAACAACTGGAGTTACTGATGCAACTTGCTAATGACGCTGATAATTTCTTATAGGAGTGTTAACCCTCCTCTCTTGCATAACATCATTTGTATCTCATTCCTTCTTCTTGGTAAACCCATAGGATGGCTTCTTCGCACTTCCGGAACTTTCACTTTTTGTTAAACGGCCCTCTCTTACAGCCTTTTCTAAGTGGATACCCATGTATACCATTTGGGTAAAGTCACTTGGCACACTCGCTACCATCCTCTCATAGTAGAAAGCACCCAGAGTCTTTAAGAAAATCTTAGTCATCTCCTTCTCTTCCATGGGAGTAATCACTTGGATGGCTACCTCACACCATCTTTGTGCATATTCTTTGAATGATTCCCTGTCTTTCTGGACCATGGCCCTAAGTTAATCACGGTCAGGCGCCATGTCCATGTTGTATTTGTATTGTCTGATAAATGCTTCTCCCAAGTCATTGAAAGTATGGATATTGACGTTGTCCAAACTCATATACCACTTCAGCGCAGCACCAGTCAAACTATCCTGAAAAAAGTGAATCAGCAGACGCTGATCATCAGTATGGGTAGACATTCTTCTTACATACATCACAAGATAAGCACGAGGACAAGTGTTTCCCTTGTACTTCTCAAACTCTGGGACTTTAAACTTTGCAGGTATCTTGATATTCTGGACCAAGCATAAATCATTCACATTTTGCCTGAACAATTACTTTCCCCTTATGGCCTTCATCTCTCTATGCATCTTGTCAAACTGCTCTTGAAAATCATCCATTCTATCATAGAGACCCAAGTCTTCACTTGGTGGAGGAAAAGGAAGACACATATCATCATTAACAACTAGTATCATATTCACCGAAGGAGGTGCAGCAGGAGCAACATGCACCACAGAAGGTGCAGGAGTAACAGTAGTCTGAACAACTGGAGTATCTTGAGGACCCATATTGAAACCTTCAAGCATACAGTTCTCTGACATTCCCCATGGATAACCTTGAGGCATGAGATTCTAAACAACAGCTGGAGCAGCAGACACAAGAACAATCAGAGCTTCAGTAGTAACCCTTGCTTGTTGAGGTTGAACACTCGGTGGCTGATTTTGAGCAGCCACCAGAGATTCCATTAGAGCAGTAAGATTGGCCATGCCGACCTTCAAAGTAGAAACTTCCTCGCGCAGCTCGCGATTCTCTTATTCTAAGTTGTCCATCTTCCTTCTGAAATTAGCTCGAGTGTTGTAGTGGTGAGACAGCTTGCTGAACGAAGTAAAGAAGCTTGGTAAGACACCTAGATATGCAAAGAAATGCAAGAAATATGTGCAATATGATGCATGATATGCAATGCACATGATTTATTTTATTAATATCTCAAGGGACTTAAATATTTATAGACACGTTGCAAATATCAAAGTAATAACATATTTGAAATACTAAAAAAATTTATTATAATAACTTCAAAATGGATTACAAGTTTCAACAATCTCAAGTACAAGATTAGAATAAAGTCTAAAACCCTAAGAAGCAAAGTTGATGGAGATCACTTTATACGTTGGCGCTTCCCTGTAAGCCTGGCAATCTGAGCCTTCAACCTCTGGTTTTCTTCTGCATATCTGGTGGCAACCTCCTTCCAATCACCTGAATTAGGAAGTGAGCAAATAGCATCTAATTGAGGCTTAGGATAAAATAAATCCCCTTGCCTCTCCATTATCTCTACAGCCTGACTCTCAAGAATCTCAATCAAGTCGTCTTTCTCCTTCAAGTCTGCTCTATAGGAAATCTCTAAAGTTTAGCACTTATTCTTCCAAGCGTCATTTTCCTGCTGCATCCTGACCAAAGCAAGTTGTAGATCTTCTATATCATCCAATAAGGGAGGAGTGGTCTTCACAAACAAATCAGGCATAGGTGCTTCCCGGGAATACGACATCTTCAACGGAATAGCTCTCGTTTGGACCCACTGAAGATAAGGCTCCAAAGAAACAACCCCCCTAGGTCCCAAGTCTTTCCTACTCTTCCTATGAATGTGACGCAAGGCCTTCGCAATATGCTCCCTAGCTTCCTTATGGTCTTCTCCCTCCTTCATAAAGAAACTACTCAAATGAATATTATTTGGTTTATCCATCATCGGATAACCAAGTTGTCGTCATGCAAGAACAGGGTTGTAGTTAATTCCTCCCTTTGTACCAAGAAGAGGTACATTGGGGAAAATACCACAATTGTCGACAATCTCTATATCTTGGTAATCTCGATGATATCAATCAATATTCGAGTGAGTAATTGCCATGATCTTAGGAGCCCAACGGGGTTCCTTCCTGACATCCCAAAAAGTATCAGACTGAGGCATATGAGAAATAAACCACCGGTACAACAGAGGCGCGCAACAGACAATCATCCCCCCATGATAAGAATTCCGAAGGTGAATAGAGTAATAAGCATCACCCAACAACGTAGGAACTAGGTTTCCAATCGTGAAGATCCTGATAGCATTAACGTCAACAAACTTGTCCACATTAGGAAATAAGAACAACCTGTAAGCAAGTAGAGCAAAGATGGCCTCAAAAGCGACTGTACTCTTCATCCTGGAAAAGTAACGAGCTTTCTCCAATAACAACTGAGCTAGTAATCCTCTAATCCCTCCTTTAGTAGTCATATGGGCTTCAACCTCATACTTCCCCAGATGGATCAAAGCAACAATCTCGTGTGATTTTGGCTCACCCTCCAAACCAGTAAAAGAACACGATAGGTAACAGGTAAATCTAATAGATAAGAATACTCCTCAAGTGTAGGCATCAACTGATAGTCAGGGAAAGTAAAGAAATGATACATCAGATCATTGAACTATACCAAGGTCGAGAGAATACCCTCCTTCATCCTAAGCTTCATGATAGGAATAATGGATCCATACTTCTTCCAAAAATCTGTAGAACACTCAATCTCGGGAATTAGTCTGATCAACTCGTCTATCTTGGGATCTTTGAAATTGTATTTTCCGATCTTTCTTTTTCCATAATCCATGGTCAAAAGGTACCTGAGATGTTCACAAATGGTCAACTTTCAAGTCCCTTGAAATAAAATTTCTCCAAAAGATGCTTATGAGTGCATGGATGCATGATGCAACAATCGCACACAAGATCACAAACATAGGGTTCATAGGTTCAACGTCACGAGAATGAGGTCGAAGGTACTACCCATAAGGTATGGTTTAAAAGATATTAACTGCCGAACAAGGTTCTAAAGGTTCCTAGAGTCTACATCCTTCCTTCGGATATTACTAACTTCCCGATTAACTCAGTAATTAGTAATATTCTCAAGAAAAACTCGTCCGAGCATAGTATCGCGTGACAACTATTTCTGAATTACTCCGTCATAGATTCCGCACTACACCTAAAAGGCCAAGATGGGTTAGGTATTCTACAGTCCTCAGCTTCAGCAGGCTCCCAGGTCGAAAGCAGTACGTCTTCCCGATTACTCGGTAAACGACACTACAACCAAAGGGGCCTCCACTGAGTGGGGGATCTCATGCTTCCTTTTTGGGATTACTCCCTCAAAGTTAACATGACTATATCGCCCGTGCTATCTTAATGTTTGCCCAAGTCCGAGTATAGGACTTATAAGTAATCACCAAGCACCCTGAAAACCAGAAAAATCCAGGCAAGTATATATACAGCATATAACATATAAACAACAATAGCACATATACAGATATAAACAAAGATAAGTTTAACCCACTTAGGGATGGACCAGCAAGAGGTCAATCTTTACCCAGTGAAGTCGCCATTTTTTTTATAGCGGTAGAAATGTTTAAGACTAAGCCATTGGATTGACTAGACTTGTACAGATCAAAATAAAAATCACCACCGCGCTTTATTGTTTCCAAAGGAATGGGAAAAGAGCGAGTAACCAAAAAAGAAGGGGAAAGATTCAAGTTAAGGGGGTTGGTTATGCAAAGGGAAGGTATTAGCACCCTAAACATCTATGGTACTCTGCAGGAACCTCTTTGTAAAATCTGCATATTTTGGCTACAAAATGTTGTATGTAAAATAGATAGTGGAGGCGAGAAAAGAACTATATTTTTTTATGATTTTTGCACCCACCACGGTTGCGAACTTTTAGTTTCTACGTACCACATTTTATGCAATGGGGGATCAAGGTACACGTAGTTCACTTTTAAAAAATTTAAAACACAAGTGTGTTGGTTAATTTTATGAGATAAGACATCATCGTCATTGTCTGTGTGGAAAACATACTTACTACCAACAATCATGAGAAAGGAGAATTTGCATCATATCAAAGTGGAGGATATGGCTTGGATTTTAAAATCAACAACGCCTCACTCAATACCCAAGTGGAAAATATCTCTCTTCACTATATATTATAGAAGTATAGTTGTTTGCATCACTACAAGGATTGACAAGAGTCTAATCTTTTGAGAAGGGTTTTAAAATAAAAAGCCTAAGTGGCAAAAATGGTTTGAAATGAGATTGATTGACTTTTAGTCTTCTCACAAAAAAGGTCAAGGTTTTATTTAATTGATTGGAGTTTATTTATGAAAAATGTTTTGAAAATGCATGGACCTAAGTACAAGTTTATTATGAAAGTGGTTCAAGATTAGAAACAAGAAGAGTTTTCAAAAGGAGGGAGAGGACTTTTGAAATTAAAGAAGATGGGAGGAGAAGAAGGGACTATCCTAAAGCATAAGGTAAAAGCTAGGGATAAAAACCATTTAACCAACAAGAAGCAAATACTTGACATTATGAGTCAAGATAGAATTCCCATTCTTTAGATTGAAACCAAGCAAGCAGAGATACTAGACCTCTTGAGAGAATCAAACTTCAAATGCATTAAGTCTTCACAAAAATTGGGCAGAGTAATGGCTGTATACGGGTGAATTCTATATTACAAATAAAGTATGTAATCACAATAACCCGCGCACAAAACAAACAAACAATCCAATGTCTTGAGGTAAACCTCAATAACTCCAGACAAAATATCAATTAAGGTCACAAGGTCTCTAACATAGGTCATGGTTTCTAATGCTAAGTCCAAGAAGTCCAATACTCCATAATGCCAAGGATAGTAACCAAATAGTCCAAGTATCATTAAAGTTTTTTATGGCTCATGTTGATTATTAAGTATCTTAAAAAGAAAAGAAAAGCTCAAGTGAGCAAAATAAAAATGATAAGAATACAAAGGGGCTCAAGTGAGAAAAGATGAAAAATAGCATGAAATAAAATGCTTAAAGTAAATGGTACATAAAATAAAAGGGCATATAATAAAAACACAAGATAAAGTCAATTATTAGTAATTAGTGGTTAGTTGGATGACCATCTTGAAACTTGCATTTGGAACTCATTAGAGGATTGGTAGAACTAAGGCATCCATACAACAAGTTGCATTTGCTTTTTGTCAAGTATATCATCCATTTTGGAATTCTCACAAGTACCATTTAATGATCAATGATGTTTAAGTGATCCGTCTTGACCAAAAGTGATGTAGATCTATTATAGGATTGGTAGAACAAAGCCTCCACACAATGAATCTCAAGGTTATTGGATCAAAGAGATCAAATTAACATACTTGGGCTTACTAACATAGGTTTAGGCCACGAATGATCATTTATTCGAATCGGGATAAAATTTAGCGCTATGTTAAGCAATAGTAAGTGGACTTATATAGAAGTCGCACCTATTTTGTGGTTGGTCAATAGCAATCTATGCACTATTTGTTTTGAGACATGATATAGAGATCATGCTCCAATAACACTTAGTGCAATAAGAAAGGGATGAGATGAAGAAGGGTGGGGGAAAATATACAAACCACATTTGAATTAAATTTTAATCAAACTATTATTAAAACCATTCATCCATTTTTATGGAGTTAAACTCAACACCATGGATCCAATGATGTTAACAAAGTTCATAATCAAACATTCAACCCAAGATCAGCCAGAAAATAATCACAAAATAATAATACATTTATTATATACATTAAAAAGGGTTTTAAAATGTTTTAAAATAGAAAATAAAAGAGAAAAATATCAACCATGTTCAAATTAATCAAGAAATGATAAGTAACACCATAGAAAAATCAGAGATGAACTCAAATATTTTTGTATAATTTTTAGTAATTTTTTGAAGTCATAAACTACTTTTAAACTAATTAAAATTGCTCGAACAAATAGAAAATAGATCAAAAATAGTGAACATCAATATAAAACTCCATAGAATTTTCAAAAAGTCATAAATATGTAAAATGATATTTATGAATTTTTTTAGAATTAAAAAATATCAGAAAATATTTTTAAAGTAATTAAAAGGAAGCAAATAATGCAAAAAATATAAAAAAAATATCAAATGTCAAAATAAAAATGTGAAAAAATAGTCATGAGATCAGAAATAATTCAAAGTATTTTTGTGAATTTTTTCATAATTTTTGGATAAAAAATAAAAGAGTTATGAATTTTTGAAAATTAAATCAATTAAAATATAAAATCAGAAAATAAAATAAAACCAAAAAGATGTGGGCCATCAGATCATAGTCAAAACGCGTTAGTAAGCTGATCCAGTGGACCGTACGCATTGTGCTTGATATGGACCTTAGTGAGATACGCATATGATCAGAAAAAGGCAACCAATGAAATTAAAATGTTTGGCACGCTATCATTGGTTGAGACAAGACATGTCATCGTCTTCAACCTCCAGACACCCTACAATGGAGATTTTGTGAGATCCTTCAAATGGAAAAATTAGGATCCCAGACTAGTATCACTGGATTCGTCTCTTCAAGACGATCCTAACACAACCATCGCGCCAAATTTATATAAGGTATACAAAGAGATGTGAATCAAAAATCCAGAAAATAGCGAGCACCTTCAATTTGAGATTTCTCTCTCAATTCTCAATGGATTTAAAAATTGTAAGAAGCACAAGAATGAAGATAAAAAGTATAATAGGTTAGTACTTTATTTGGATCCAAATGGTGGAGAATTCTACCTTTTCGAAGTTCAAGAAAGAAGCTCTGAAACTGGACTTATGTAGCTTGAATTATGGCTTGTTTTGCTTGGTTTAAGTGCTGGAGAGTTTGTATAATGCTGAAGGATGATGAATGTGAAAAGAATTTTGGAAGAAAAGGCTTGAATCCCAGAAACTGATTTCAAAAATTTGAAGTTCATGTGAGGTTTTGACAGAGTATATTTGGCTCTCAAAGCTTGAGGAAATGAATGGGGGATGACCCTCTATTTATAGGGAATCAAATGGAATATTCAAGTGTGTGAAATGATGAAGTTTGGAGGGAAATCGTGTGAACTTGATACACGAGCAAGGTGTAATCTGTTTTGCATCAAAACTCATCCAATCCTTACGTTTTAAGGCTCTAATCCACTTTGGCAACTTGGTTAAACATGTTTAGATCATAAACGCATGCTAATTTGATGTTTAGAAGCCAAAACATGAATTTCAAATTCTGACTTATGAAGAAACTTTAGTTCCAAGTTACCAAGTTCAATCCAATGGCATTCTCAACTCAAGGAGTCTTAAGACATGATTCTTGATGCTTTAGAAAGATGGGATTACAAGCTTTGCAATGGAAAAATAATGGAATCAAATGGATATTTGAGCTGAAAGTTGCAATGAGTCAAAGTTGGAGAAAAAAGGTTGACTTTCCATACTTAGAAATATTTCAAATTTTTCTTCAAAAGTGACCTATAATGTTTTGCATACAAACATGGCCTTTCACTTGGAAATTTCTCTTGACTAAAAAAACATGCATGAAATAGGCCTCTTGAATGACATTTTGAGACTTGAACCATTCAAAATCTCCAAAACTTGAGAGAGTTATGAATTGTTGAAGTTGGGAAAAAATCATGAAATGACCTATAATATTTTGTATCCTTAGGGCATCTTCCATCCATTTTCTAAATTTGCACATAAAAGAAGGAATAAATTTCACATCCTCAAGATCACTTTGGAAAAATAATGGGTTCAAGGTGATAAAAGTTGACCAAGTTATGATCATTTGAAGTCACACATGGAAAATTTGGGGTTTATCTGAAGGACTTGTAATCTTTCTTCATCATTAAGTTTCTTCCACATGAAAACTCCTTGAAACTTTTGAAGTGATTTGTTATTAACCCTTTGAAGAGAAGGATGTTTTTAGAATTACCCAAAAATACCAAAATATGAGCAAGATATACTTCTTTGAAGTTCAAAACCCTAGCTCCTAGATCAAGAAAATGCTTTGAGGAACTTTGACAATTTTGAACAACCTTCTTGTACCAAAACAATTGATTTGCAAATATAAGTTGTTGAGGATGATAATGAGAACTCATAGCCACCAAAACCAATTCCATATCTTGATAATTGAGATAAATATGCACTTGTGACCCATGGGAATAAGGCCTTGTCCAATCATGACAACTTCTTCAATCAACCCCTTGTACTTTTGAATCAATCTTGATAACTTTGAAATGTGGTGAACCAGGATAAACCTTGCCATGCAAATTCTTCCGACATAACTTCAATGATGAGGTTTGAACTTATCAAGCTTTATTGACTATGGCATGGAAATAAACTCATGAACCCATGGATCAACTTGCTAAGCCACATTGCCTTTACCTACATTATTAACAAGTAAGACAAACTAACATTGCATTTTATTAATTAAAAGGAAAAGTGAAAACAAAACATGCATAATCACAAAAGAAAAACAATTCAAGGTGCTTGGTGATTCCTCAAAGAGAAAAGCTAAAGATATGGAGGAGAACCAAAAGCCCTAATGTGATCTTGTTGTGATTGAATCAATATGGTATGATGAAGGGATCTTAGGGGGGGAAATTGGGGTACAACACCTTTGACTTGTCTTTCCCCTTTTTCATTTTCATTAAAAATAAGAACTTCTTTTTCCTTGCAAACTTTAAAACACTTTAAAATTATTGATGGGAATCATACCTCTATTGAGTATAGGAGATGATAAGCGGTTCTCTTCTCTATCTTATTGTTCTTCCATCTCAGGACTAGGTATGGTTCAATTCTAAAAGATTCCTTTCATGGATAAATGGAAAAGTGGCTAATATCTCTCTCTTGAGGTCAACTAGCCATTATCCGCAACAAAATATAAACTAATCAAATATAGAATCTTTCCTCGAAGGTGTAACTCGAAACCATCTTCAACAAGGACATGATTAATTTACTTTTGTGCCAACGTGTGGGTCTCCAAAGGTCAAGCTGCGGCAGAAGGCGGAATTAACATTGTTCATAAAAACACAAAACGAACAAAAACATGTGAGCCAAACTACGGCAGCTCTGATTCCTCAAAAAGGATACGTAAGCATTGGGATAGGGCCCAAGCGAGTATAATTTTATTTTCCCTACATTATTTTCTCCTTTCTTTTGCATGCATTCTTCCTCGGCAGTAAACAGTAAGCATAGATTAAACACGCCCATAAGATTAGAACAACAAGAGTGGATACCGTAGAGTACTACGGGCGTGTGGGGTGCTAATACCTTCCCCTCGTATAACAGACTCCCTTACCTGATATCTCAGTCGCAAGACCTTGACTTCTCCCTTCTCAGGTTTTCTCGATGTTTATGTTTCCCTTCATGTGGGATAAAATACGTTCGATGGCTACTTCATTTTTTGATGATTTTCAACCAGTTGTTTTAACATCCTTCTATATCTCATAGCTAGAAGACCTGACATTGCCTTTGTTGTAGGGGTGTGTGCAAGATATCAAGATGATACTAAAGTTATCCATGCCAACCATGTGAATAGAATTCTTAAATATGTAAATGGGACAAGTGACTATGGTATGCTATACTCTCATGGATCTAGTTCTTCCTTAATAGGTTATTGTGATGCTGATTGGGAAGGATATGATGATGATAGAAAAAGTACATCAGGAGGATGCTTCTTTATGGGAAATAATCTCATATCTTAGTTCACTAAGAAGCAAAATTGTGTGTCTTTGTCCACTGCAGATGCTAAGTATATTGTTGCATGAAGCAGATGTTCTCAATTGGCTTGGATGAAACAAACGTTAACATAATACAATGTCAAACAAGATGTCATGACATTATTCAGTGACAATCTAAGTGCCATAAACATATCAAATAATCCCATTCAACACAGCATGACCAAACATATTGATATTTGTCATCACTTCATAAGAAAGCTTATTGAAGAAAAGATTGTTTCCTTAGAACATGTAGCCACTGAATTGCAACTGGATGACATCTTCACTAAGGCCTTGAATGCTAATCAGTTTGAGAACTTAAGAAGAAAATTAGGGAATTGCCTATCTGAAGGTTTCTAGCAATTAAGGGCGTGTGGGAATCATTTAAATGATATTATTTTATTTGTGTTTCCAACAAATAAAATTTCAAAAGTAGTCATTACAAGACTGCCTCATAGTGTTTCCCACACGCTACGAAATTTCATCTTTCTACTTTCACAAACTCTTCATTCTCCTCTACATAAAAAGAACCCTTGTCATTCTTCATCTCCTTACTCAAAAATCTTCAAAGATGTCTCAACATCATACATCGTCTTCCTCAAAATATGTCAACCTCCCTGAAAATCTCTCCCTTGACAGAGTACTTGATGTTACTCCTCTGACAACCATCCCATCTCTTAAGAAAAAGGTTAAGAAACTCAGATCATCACCTGCAAAGAAATCCAAAGATGATAAAGGTAACTCTTCTACTGCTACTAAAAATAGGACAGAAGAAGAGATTGTTAATGTTGATAGAAGCATCAGAAGGCTAGTAGACAGAGTATTAAATGAAGGCTTTGTTGTGCTTGGGATTTCTACTCCTCTTGCTTGCATGCCTCCTCCAGCTGACAAAGGAAGTAACCCTAAAAGTGTTGCTGCTGAATCATCCACCTTCAAGAAAGATGCTACTGAAAGAAATCTTGAGAAGCTTGTTATCTCTGCTCTAAAGGAAGTGGAAGAAGAAAATGTTGAACAATATGTTGAAGAGAACCCTCATGCTAAGGAAGATGTTGCTGCCTCCAAGGATGCAGAAGGTCAAAATGCTACGAATGTAGTTAATGTAGATGAGCTATCTGACAATGAGCTCATTACTAATGTGGTGCCTGGAATTGCAAGAAGGCTCAAATCCAGGAAAGTGGAGGATGCAAGTGTCACACCTCCTTCCCAGACAACCAAGAAGAAAATCATGTATGGACCCCCAAATTTAGGAAGTAAAGTGGTTCCTCCCTATAGCAAAAGAAAAGCTAGACCTGATAGCTCCACTGGTGATGATGATGATGTTGTAAAAAGATCTAAAA
Source organism: Vicia faba (assembly GCA_948472305.1). Classification (NCBI taxonomy): domain Eukaryota; kingdom Viridiplantae; phylum Streptophyta; class Magnoliopsida; order Fabales; family Fabaceae; genus Vicia; species Vicia faba. The sequence goes on from OX451735.1 coordinate 238,484,276, forward strand.
GTAAAAAGAAAGTTGTGGTTGTTGAAGAAGTTGACTCAGACTATGATGTCGAGCAAGATGTCCAGGACATCTCTCCTATCAAAAAGTCTGCAAGCAAGAAGATTTCTATTAGGTTTCCTGATGCTCCCCTTGACAACATTTCCTTCCATTTTGTTGGGAATGCTGAAAAGTGGAAGTATGTGTTTCAAAGAATAATTGCCCTGGAAAGAGAATTGGGAGTTGGTGCTCTGGAATGCAAAGAAATCATGTAGCTGATATCTTATGATGGACTGGTGAAAATTGTTACAATGTTTTCCAAATTCTATGAGACTCTTATTAAGGAATTTATTGTTAATATTCATGTTGACTGTGTTGATCATAAAAGTAAGGAGTATAGAAAGGTGTATGTTAGGGGTAGGTGTGTAGAATTTTCCCCTGCTATCATAAATAGATTTCTGGATAGGTCTGAAGATGACTTTTGTGAGCTAGAAGTAACAGATAATCAAGTGTGTAGAGCTATCACTGCCAATCAAGTAAGTGAGTGGCCCTTGAAGAACAAACTTCATGTTAGCAAGCTAAGTATGAAATATGCTATTTTACACAGAATTGGAGCTGCAAATTGGGTTCCTACAAATCATACTTCAACCATCACTATTGGCTTAGGAAAGTTTATTTATTCTTTTGGAAACAAGAAATTATTTGATTATGGTACTTACATCTTTGATCAGACTATTAAGCATGCAGGAACTTGTGCCATTAAGATTCCAATTGCTTTTCCTTACCTTATCTGTGGAATTATCCTTAATCAGCATCCTGGAATTCTAAGTGGTAATGATGTAGTGTGCAAGGGGGAGTCTGCTTTGACTCTTCATTTTAAGCTTTTTTCAGGAAAACATGTCCCAAACAATGTTTTGACATCTGCACCTGCTGAAAAAAAGACCTTCACTAAGAATGACATGATCACTGGATTGAAAGAAGCCTATAAAGAACTAGATTATGTGATCAGAGTTAGCTCAGCAAGGAAGCTAACTTTTGAGAAGATGATCAAGGAGATGCAAAAGGACAACAACTTTGATGATAGGGTGATCTCTGAAGAAGAAGATTCTAGTGAGGAAGGAAGTTTTGGCTCTGCCAAGTCTACTGGTCCTGAAGACAGATAGACTATTTGATGTTTAATCATTTGACCCCTTTATTTCCTTTTGGCACTTGCATATGCTTGACATTTGATTTCTATGGTCTGTACCTAAATTACTGATACACTCTTGAGTGCATCCTTTTATTTGGCATATTATGACTAAAAAGGGGGAGAGAAAGTGACTGACTGACCACTGATTGAGGCGGAGCTTAATACTTGAGGGGGAGCCTCGTGTCTCAGAAGATGTTTTGACATCTTCCTTTGCTAACATCTAACTGCTAACTGAGTTTTTTTTCTATTTTGCTTGCTTTACTTATGCTGCTGCTCTGATAATACTCTGATAATGTGCTCTGATAATGTTTTAGCTAAAATTTGCCAAAGGGGGAGTTTCTAAGTGTTTCTTGGCAGCAATTTTGGTAAAACAATGACTTGATAATGTTTTGCTAAATGTATTAACATTTGAAGCAAAATTGTTTTGAATAATGTCAAAGTAGATGTCTTGACATCTGCCTTCTAAACTGAACTCAGGCCAATATCAATTTAAGTTCTCTGTTTCCTGATTTCCTGTGCACCATAATTCAAGATTTGTGACTCATAGGCTACGAAAAATATGGAGGAATATTTTTATATTTGAATTATCTTTATGGATTATATCTTGGCCTGTTTTCATGGAAATATTCAAAAGATTTGAATATTTGTTTTTCAGCCCAAGCCCACTGTTGCGCATATATAAGGACATGCTTCCTTATTCAGACCACTGTAACTTTTGAAGAAGAATACTTTATTTCTGTTTTAAGAGTCTAAGTCTTTTAATTGTCAAACACTCTAGTATTAATTTAATACTTGTATTGTTATTTGGGTTGTTAATTGTGTATCATTCACAAGATTTTAAGCATTGAATGATTGAAGTTTTTAAACATATTATTTTTGTTGTTTCTTCATTGTAAGTGATTGAATGGATTTGAGGAGGGCCTCATACCTAGGTGAGTCTTAGTTAGAAGTATAGCAGGGATAGTGATTAATTGATTAGATCGTAAACTAGTTGTTCACTGAGGGTCTATGAATTGATACTATTTAGTAGACTTGTCCCTGGCTTTGTATCCTCCAGAGTAGGTGTTGTTATACACTGAACTGGGTTAACAATCCCTTGTGTTTTTACTGCTTTTATTATTATTGCACTTTACTTTGTTCCTCAGATATTTGTGTCATGACATCTCCTTCGACATCACATATCTAATACCATAATTTTAAAATTGAATTACTATGATATTTGTTGAATTTAAATTCCATCTTTGAAATGAAAGTTGAATGTTTTGTCAATGTCAAACCCTTATTTCGTCTTAATATTTTTCTGCAATTTTTATAAATTATTATTGGGTTTAGGTTGTTACATAGTTGGTATCAAAGCAAGTCAGTCCATCTATCCTTAGGTGTTAAGAATTTATTTTACCCCCATGTAGGACATGTGTGTTAACATTATCGATACTTTATTCCCTTAAACTGTTATTTACATTACTATTTACAACTGGTAAACTTGTGTATGGCTAGTTGTGCAAGAAAAAATGAGTGGTAGAATTGATCGCCTGATATTTGATGCCTCGAAGCAATGACTAATGTTGTGGTTCAAGCTACTCAAGTTTTCCAATATGCTCATATTTAGATCCATGAGATTAAGAGAATTTTTTAGGATAATTTTATGCACTGATGCACAGAAGGTGTTTTTTGAGCTTCATAAGTTATCTGAAGAAGTTGGGTACTAGTGGGAAATTGTTCGCTAAGGATTGGAAGTCACTAGTACTACTATTACTTGGGATAATTTTAAGAAAGAGCTTAAGGACGGGTATTTTACAGTGGATGTTCATAACTGTAAAGAGGTTAAATTCTTGGAGCTGGAGTGAGGTAACATGTATGTGGTTTACTATGCATCCAAGTTTGAAGAAATATCCAGGTATTTTCCTTACTATAATGGTGTGGATGCTAAAGGTTCCAAATGTGTGAAATTCGAAAATGGTTTGTGCCATGAGATCAAGCAGTCTATTAGATATCAAGATATTTGTCGATTCTCGGTGTTGGTTAACAAGGGTAAAATTTATGATGAAGATATAAGAGAAAGATCCACTCACTATAAGAGTATGAATGAGAAGGAATTTGGTAATCATAATCATGGCAAGACTTGTGGAGTTCAAAGTGCCAAAGGAAATTAGAGGTCCTAACTGGAAGTAGAAGAAGCAGTAACTTTGGGATGGGAACAACCATAGTTAGAGCATTGAGAATAGTGGGGAAGGTTTTTCGACTCCTCTATAATTTGGAATTTTTGGTATATATTTTTCCGTGTATTTAATTTTTTACCCTTGGGTTAACTAGATGCTATTTTGTAAATGGATTGATTATATTCTAACCATGATCCCATCAATTATGCGAATAAAATCGTTTTGTTTATGGAACCAGTGGAGGTCGAGGATTCAAGATTATTACCGCCATCCAAGTGGAAGTATCTATAAAAGATGATACTCGAGTATGCATGTTGTTAGCTTCCATAAGAATCGTGGGTAAAGTTTCAGTTGAGGATCTGCTGGTAGTGTGTGACTTTCTGAAAGTATGTTTGAAGGACGTCTACAGTTTTCCACCTGAGTGTGAAGTTGAGTTTTATATAGATTTAATATCTGGTATTGGACCTATATCCATGGCACCGTATGGAATGTGTGTAGTGGAGCTAAGTGAAATTAAGAATTAGTTGGAGAAAAAACTTGTAAGGCCTAATGTATCATCGTGTGAGGCACATGTATTGTTAGTTAAGACATGAGCTCTTATGTATATGTTAAGTTGTTATAGTTTGGACGTGAATCAGTTGTTGTTGTAATTAAGTCACCCCATGAATAAACAATGTTGAATGTTGTGTAAGAACAAGAAGTGTTTCTACATCTGGCCTTAAGATTTTGATAATAACTTTACATGGTATCGTAAAGAACAATTGCATACTCTAATGGTTTTGTTCTAGTGTGTAGATGCTGCTGTAATGTTCTAACTCTGATATCAAGGCGTGTGATGTCATCAGATTCTAAACATAAACACTACTGGAAGAAAACATTTGGTTACGTGTTACAATTGAAGTCAAGATTCTAGAATTCATCTTATACAACAGTTCTTAGGAACTTTAGTACAATAGGTTTTGATCGTGACTTTGTGGTTAAGCTTTGGAGGAATTCTAAAGTTTTACTTCTATGTGTTCCAAGTTCTGGAGATTATGAAGACGAGGTTCTGCTGAACAAGTTCTGATGATCTGAAGAAAAATAAGTTCTTACGACCAAATGCTGAAGACACTAAAGACAAGGTTCTGATGGGACAAGTTCTAAAGACTCCAAGACTTAGGTTCTAAGACTTAAGAGTGATTCTTCCATAATAAGCTTAAAACATTCAAATTATATGAAGCCTCTGAAGATTAGAAAAAGTTCAAAATGGTTAACATGTGATGGTGTACAAAAGGTACAAAAATGGCTTTATGACCTCTACCCTCTAGGGTGGCGTAAGGACGATCCTTTTGTACTGTATTGTCAACCACTCTCATTATGATTGTTGGGAACAAACAAATGTTTTTCATGTTATCTTTCTACCCTTAACGAATATCTGTCTACAAGCTAAGTAGAAAAACATCTATTGAAGATAAGGTTAAAGTTAAATATTGTAAAGTGACAGACAATGAATAGTATCACTCTGCATTGTCCAAACTCTTACACCTTATTTTATCCATTGGGAACTAATCGTTGATGCAGGAAGGGGTTTTTTAATACTCACAACCTCTCTCTTTCTCTCAAGGCTATAAAAGAAGATCAAAGATTTGAAGTAAATTGATCTTGGCCATTAAGCTGAAAAGTCATGGATGATGAAGCTGTAAAAGCTGCAATGTTAAACATGCTGAATACCACTACACGGAAATGAGAGAAAGGAAAGAAATATAAAGAAGAAGAAATCTACAAGATGCTACATAAACTATCATCATATACATCTTGGTAGATCTTAGAAGAATCAAGGAGTTATTGCTTGTAACTTACTCAACAAGAAGATGAAGAAGAAGAACACTATAAGATGCTACCCAAATTCTGATCAAATACATCTTGATAGAACTTTGTATTTTTTACACAAGAGTTGTTGCTCGTATTGTGTTATAGTTCTAATGTCTTCATGTAAATTGTTTTAACACAAGAGTTGTTGCTCAAAATTATGTTAAATAATATGTGCATAATCACTTGTGTAATCTGCTTAGAAGAAGCAATCATGTAAACACAAAACCTTATCAATTATTGTTGATTGATTCCTTGAGTGACCAAGTGAAGGTATGATCTCAAGAAGCCAATGGTTGTGGTCTTTGTGGAAAATCCTAATATGGGATCTTAAGTGATCAAATTATGTTGGGTTAATGATTGTTATATTCGTTAAATCAGATCACTGAACATATCATTAAAAGGTTCCTTGAGTGACTGAGTGAAGGTCTGATCTCAAGAAGGCAATGGTTGCGGTCTTTGTGGAAAATCCCAATAGGAGATCTTAAGTGATCAGATTTTGTTGGGTTAATGATTGTTATATCTGTAATATGGTGAGAGAACTGACTTGGGATGTTTTGCGTTTGATCGTAAATGTTACGTTTAGAAAGAGTCGCCACCGACTTTTCTTTTATCCAAAAGGAAAGGTGGAAAAGAACAGGAAAGACCTTTGAGATTATTTCTTGAGTTAGGGGGTAGATTATGAAAAAGGAAGGTGTTAGCACTCTTTTTATCCATAGTTATCTATGGGCTATTAGTTGCTTGCTAGATCACTTGCTTTTTTTTGAAAATGTGCTTTGTGGTGGTTTTGAAAGTATTTTTGAAATGGCGCCTTTGTTTAGGCAAACTTTGTAATGGTTCTCGTTCGTAAGAACGTATACAAAATGTTGGACTTTTGAAAATATTTCGTGTTTGGAAAGTGTTTGTGTGTTTTGAAAGTGTTTGTTTTGAAAATGAGCAAGGATGTTTGTTTTGAAAGTGAGCAAGCAACTAAGAACGTTTCTACCTACTCAAAAGTCTTTTATTCATTTCTCCTTTCCTTTGATATTGCTATCTCACAATTGATTGATAAGAAGCCTTATCTTTGGATGTAAAGGGACGGGTGTGGGTTATCGTATAGTCATGATATCAATGTTGTAAGATATCTTAACATTTCTCTTTGAGGGACTAAGATCATTTGAAATGCAACATTTGTAGCGTCGTCGAGGGACTATGATCTTGTATTTTTTATTGTTTTTGCTAAGATATCCCACATGCATAACATGACCATTTTTGTAAGGCAACAAGTGGAATTACCCTAAGGGTGCATGTGTGAATAGTGTGTTTGATTTGCATGTGTTATTTATCTTTGATTAGGGTTATCTACTTGTTGATTTTATCTTTCCATACAAACCCTAATTACTAGCATTTATATGAAAGCGATAAATTGCGGAAAGTAAAATTACTATGTTATTACATCATTAGGGGGATGGGGTATACAAACTTACAAATGGGGATTGCAAGAAATTAAACCTAATTGTCTATTACAACCATATTGAATATTGAATAATGTACAAGAAATGAAAATATAATATACAAGGATATAAATGGAAAAGAAAAAGATTTTTGTTTGGATTTTTTAAGGAAAGGGTTTTAACCTAATTATCTAAAACAAAATGATTAATTAAATATTAACCTAAACTAATTAAGAAAAAGAAAACAAGTTAGAAAGCATTTTTAGGGTTTTTAGAAAAGGTTTTAAGTTTAATAAAAATAGTATGCAAATTAATTAATTAAAAGAAACCTAAATTCTAAGTTAATTTTAAATAAAAAGAAAATAACTAAATCTAAATCTAATTATTAATTTATTAAGAAAAAGAATTAAATTTGTTTAAGAAATTATTTTTGTCTTTTTGTTTTATAAAGAAAATAAAATATAAGCATGTAAATAATAAAGAAAAATATATTTTTGGATTTTTGTTAATAATAATAATAATAATATTAATATTATTATTATTAATAATAATAATAATAATAATAATAATAATAATAATAATAATAATAATAATAATAATAATAATAATAATAATAATAATAATAATAATAATAATAATAATAAAGAAAAATAAAATAAAATAAAATATAAAAATAAAAGTCAGGGGGTCTGAAATGGGATTTGGGAGTGTGTTAGAATAAACAGATTTTGAAGCCTGGCCCAATGGGATTTTTGTGAGCAGAAAAATAAACAAAATAAGAAAAAGTGGGCATGTGTGTGATAAGTATACAGGGGGTGAGGAGAAGCAAAATGGTAAGAGCCCAGTTGTGGAGGCCCAGGCGCTGGTTGTTTGTAGCAAAAAAGAAGAAAAAAATTGAAAAAAATAACAAAAGGCAACGCTGGGACTTGAACCCATGACCTTGACCATAAACGCGCGCTGCCTTTACCACTGGGTGGTTGTACATCCGTTAATATAACTGAAATAATAAATACATAATACAAAACAAGTTCCAGAACTTAACTTCATCTTCAACCTCCAGCCATGGTTCCTGTAACTCACTCATTTCTCATCCATTCACAAAACTTCCAACATCAAACTTGTTAGAAATTTCACCACGATTCTGAGTATGTAAATAACTTAAGCTAATTCTCAAAGATGAGCATGAATTTCTAAAAGTACCAAATTTTGACCTAACTTTTTTCAGAGATTTAAACTTAAAATTCTCTAAGCTCAATCAATATAAATGAAAACTATGGACATGTACAACTTCGGGGCAATGATATTTACATTTATCTTCACAAATCAGAATCAAATGATGTTTGTATGAAGAGATAGAAGTTCATAAAAATACCTCAAAACTGGAAATCGTGAAATGAGTTTGAGCTGCTTTCAAGGAGTTGTGATGATCAGGTTAGCTTCCTCAAGTTTCCAGGAAGCTAATGCAATGCCTAGTTTGAGCTATGGATGGGTGGAATGGCCTGGAGAAGTCCACTTGCAGATTCTGTTTTTTGGTTATGGAGGTTTATGAAAATGGTGTTACAGTTTCAAAACAAGGACAAGGATGGACTATATTCGAGGTATAGAAGCTTTGCAAATGAATTTGAGGGAAATGAGAGATACAAGTTCAAGGTCATAATTGTGTATCAATGGAGTTTTTGAGCAATTTCTGGTTTGTGAGTGTTTAAGAGAGTTTTAGGGTGCTTGAGATCCTATCTTAGCTTGCAAATAGTGTCTCTATTTATAAGCAAAAGGTTTTGTGTGCTACAACAAGTCAGAATTTGAATTCACATGTTTAAGCTCAACATGTGATTTTCTTGACAAAACTAGCTTCCATGCCTTTGTACTTGCTATTGTAGAGTGGTTGAAATTTAAACAAGCTTGCTTCTGACTTTGTGGATGGAGTGTACTTAAAGAGAAAAAGTTAGGAGCTCAAGAAGCTGACTTTGTGCATAAAGCTTGCTTTACAAGAATGGAAATGATGACTTTCTCCCTAAAATGGCAAAATGCTTTGGACAATGCTTGAATCAATTGGACAATTGATCCATCAGTTGTGTAAACATTAAATTTATGAGTGACAAACAAGTTTGAGGCCTTCAAAGTGAGGATTATGCAACATGGCTATGGGTTGGATCAAATGTTCATCATGAAAATGACTTGAAAAACAAGTTTAAAACCCTAACTTCTTGCCTTTGATTCTCTTAGCTCAAGTATGGTCTTGATGAGTTCTTGGAAATTTTGAAAATCTTGTAACATACTCTACAACTCTTATCTTGGACACTTTTGAAGAATCAATTTGGAACTAGGTGAAAAGTTGCCGTGAAGTTAGGTCAAAATCCTGCCTAACTAGGGCAAAATTTCATTAAGTGTTTTAAGTTCATGAGCACGTCTTCACAAATTCATAACTTGAAATCCAAGAATTTCTAGAAAAATTTATGCCCTACATTTTTTTATATCTCATTAAGATCTACGACTTTCATGTTGGAAGTTTCTCTTGAATCATCTTGCATCATGGTGGAAATTTGGCACAAAGTTGTGAAAAAATGTGAACTTTCCAACACAAAAAATCCTAAGTCTTGGAAATTTGACTTTTCAAAGATGAATTTTGACTTTTCAATTCCTTGATGAAAAAGTTTCATATTTTTTACATGTCTTGATGAATTTTAATCTTTGAAACTTGATTTTGATCAAAAAGTCAAAGTTTGACTTTTCAGTGTACAATTGACTTTTCATTAGTTGACTGAAATTAAATTATCAATCAATTGATCTTGAGAAATGTTTTGAGCCATGCCATTAGGTAAAAATGATGCATTTTAATCCTTGAGATCATGTCTTAAACCAATAAGTCATTTGTTAGGTCAAAAGTCAAAAATTTGAACCTCCTCAGCCAAAACCCTAATTTTGACCATTTTGCCCTTTTGATGTTCTGATCAAATTTCTTGAGGAATTGTGATCCAAACTTGATCAATTGACATATATGAGTTTATAATGTTGATATGGATAAAAAATTATGAAGTTTGACTGCCAATTGACCATAGTTGACTTTTTCCTCAATACAGCTGATTTTAGGCCAATTGATCAATTGACTGAGCAAAAATGTGATTGAAGACTTGAAACTTGACATGAGCAATCTTTAGGGCTCCTAATTATCCATGAAAGTCATTTGAGGCCTTGAAAGTCCAATTGTCCTTGTGCAAACTCAAACCCTAATTTTGAGTTGTCAGTGGTTAAGGAGATGTCTTGAGCTGATCAAACCTTGTGTAGTCTTGAACCAATGGAGATCTTATGAGAGATTTCTTGAGAAATGAGAGGAAAATTTTTGGGGTACAACAATATCCATTAAATTATATCACTGAACATATCATTGAAAGGTTCCTTGAGTGACTGAATGAAGGTCTGATCTCAAGAAGACAATGGTTGCAGGTCATTATGGAAAACCTTGATATGTGAACTTAAGTGATCTGGTTCTATTGGGTTAATGAATGTTAAATCTATTAAGTTGGATCACTTAACGTGTCATTGTTTGTTAGTCAATGGCGGTTGCTCGTGCATTTATAATCAGTTTGGTTATAGTGGATTAAGTCCTTGTTAAAGGTAAATCATCTTGAGGGGCATACAAGATTAACCTTGTTAAGGTGAACCTGGATAAATCACTTGTGTTCTTTACTCTTTATTGTCTTTATATATTTTATCATTTAAGTGATTAGAAGTTCTAAAGGGGGATGTTTTTTATAAACCCAATTCAAACCTCCCATTTCTTATGTTTTCTCTACCTTCATGTTGATGTTTTAGGTTCAAGACAAACCAATGTTTTAGCCATAACCGACAGGGTTTTATGTGATTTATGTTTAAGTTTGGGAGAACCGGAGTTTGACATGTTAGGTTCAAAAAGAACCAGTGTTAGCTTTAATTGGTAATGTTAATAATAGGCATTAGAGGTTCGGATGGAAAAATACATTTTTTTGTAGTGTAATGCATCATGTATATCGGAGTTAGCTTATGACTTAGGTCCAGTGTTTAAGAATACGGTCCAGTGTTTAGGACTTTGGTCCAGTGTTTAAGACGTTGGTCCAGTGTTTAGGATCCCCTCAGTAACATACCTCTGATATCAAGTGATGGTACCACATCCACGGGAGTAGAAGACATGAGCATTGCATAATTAGTCTTATCTATGTTGTGAATTGTATATTTATGTTGATTGTAAATGATGTCACATATTACCCTTGTTGATTTTACGTCATTTAGTTTATAGAATGTGTTTTCACCCTTCTTGTTTCCATGTTGTTATGTATGTACCTTATGCAAATGATTCTCAGGTCGAGACTGGGGAGTGATAGTTGTTGATTTTATGAAGGATGGCGTAGTTTCCCTCTTCAGTTGTTTCACTTCTATTTTATGTTTTGTCGGACCTTTTGTCGGCTATTAATATTATTCTGGATTTTGTTGTGATATTGTAACATCGAGTAACATAAACGGATTCGATTATCTGTGGAGCCTGGACCAGATATGGATGCAGTGAAATTTTCGCTCCAAGATCTGTGGTGCCTTGTGGAAAAGGTAAAGAAGATTGATTGATCGCTATTAAAGCAGCAGTGATAGCTTCATGCACAACAGCATCTTCGTGCGTGACTGCAGATCGAGTAGCTTTAGATCCAGCCATCACTTGATGCTATATAACCTGGAGATCAGGAAATTTTAGGAGTTAGAATTGAGATGATGCTTAATTGAATTGAAACATGATAATGCTTGATTGAATCGAAACATGGTGGATCTCCGCGTTCGATTTGGAATGCTCTTAACTCGGTGACTTGAGGAGGTTGTGAGCTGGTGAATTAGAGGCCGAACATGAAATCGTGTAAATCGCAGGAATCAGAAGTCGATTCTCACAAACGGTGTCACTGTTTCGTTCAGGAACAAGAAATGAGCTAAGAAGCAGTGGTGACAATGAATCAAAACTTATAATGCGGTGGAGTTGAGGTCTGCAAGGTTAGCACTTCAATGCTCAAGTCAGTATATGGGGAAGAATAATGGAGTGAAATTGAATTTGAAACTTGATTCCTCAATTTAGTAGAGGGCTTATAAGAGGAGGCGTGAATAGGGCAACAAGGTAACATATCGCCACAATATCTTCAAATTCTCTCATAGTTTAAATTGGTTGTCCATTTATCAGACATGTCACCCCTTTCTCACATACGTCATCCACTTATGGAATAACTCACATGAAACAGAAAAACGTGAAAATAATGTATCCTTAATTTGTAACGGTGTGAAAGGAGTCTATAGACTGAAACTCTTAAAATTGATGTAAGTCAAATTTAGGCTTTATGAAGTCTGATGTTGAATGCACTATTCTCATCCATAGTCCCAATGCTTGTTGACTGTAGAATTATACTAAAAGTTAGCAATTTTCAAACTAGTTTTATTTGAATTTTTTAGAAAAAATTATATAGAATGTGTTATAGATACGTTAAAATTAAACAAACTAATACTCCTTTTGGCCATTATTATAAACAAATATTCTCTTTTTAAGTTCATTGAATAATAAATATATCGGATCTACAAGACGAAATACATTCATTATTCAATAAATTTAATTAAAAAAATTAGTTATAATAATGATCCGATAAAATATATCATTATCTCACTTTTTTTTTTCTTCCTTTTTTATTCTATTCATTCTCCACTTCTAATAACTCTTTAATCAAACTACCTAAAGACACTAACCTCACTTTCCTCACCTATCTCAATTTTTTTAATCTCTATTTACACCACACACGTTTTCAAGTTTTTCACTCAAAATCCAGCACCAACCCTTCATATTTTTATTTTTTTGACCAAACTTCCACCGTTTCCACTCCCCCTCTCCCTATATATATATTAAACTAAGACAAAATATTAAGAATCTATGAATATGTCAAAACTTTAGGTTGTCATAAACATTATTCCAGCTTATGCTTAGCTATATTCTCTCAACTTGTCTTTCTTCTTCTTCTTCCATTCAAATCTCTCTCCCAAAATAACAAAAAAACAGATCCTTTCAAATTTGTCTTCTCCTCTCTCTCTACCTTCATTCTACTTGAGCTAAAACAGTGCTAAAAGGTGCCATTTTTTCTCTCTCTTTTTTTTTTACTTTTATGCTTTTTTGCTTAATAAGTTTCAAAAAAACCCTAATTTGTTTACTTTTTTTGCATGTACCACAGATCTTACTAGAATTCAAATTGCTCCAAAAAGATAGTTTTTTTGGAAGCAAAACAGAAAACCCATTATGATGGATTGGAGAAAACTTGGTTTGGTTATCTGTGCTTTGAATCTCTTGCCTTTGGTATGTTTTTGTGCAACTTTTGTTCCAGCTGATAATTACCTTATAGATTGTGGATCAACTACACCTACTTCAGTAGGTAACCGCAATTTCACTTCAGATACTTTATCTAAGAAGTTACTTACAACTCAGCGAGAGATTCTTGCTAGTACTTCTGCAAATTCAGTTTCTTCTAAAGATGATGAAGCACCACTTTATAAAACTGCAAGAGTTTTTACTGGATCTTCAAAGTACACTTTTCCTATTAACCAAAAGGGAAGACACTGGATCCGGTTTTATTTTTTTCCATTTATTTATGATAAATATAATCTGAATGCTGCGAAATTCGTTGTATCGACACAAACCATTGTGCTTATTAGTGGTTTAACTATGCAGAAGAATCCTTTTATGAAGGAATATTCTATCAATGTTACCACAGATATCCTTGAGATTACTTTTAGGCCTTTGGATAGTTCAGTTGCTTTTGTGAATGCAATTGAGGTTGTTTCTGTTCCTGATGATCTCATTGCTGATGATGCTTTGAACTTGAATCCGTCGATGACGTATTCTGGTTTGGGGACTCAGGCTTTGGAGACTGTTTGGAGGGTTAACATGGGTGGTCCAGTTGTTACGTCTGGAGTGGACCCTCTTCAGAGAACTTGGGTGACGGATCAAAAGTTTCTTCGAACATCGAACCTTGCCAATGATGTTTCGAATATTCCTGCTGTTAAGTATACTTTTGGAGGGCCAACACAATTCACTGCTCCGCCTAGTGTTTATGGTACTGCTGCGGAGATGAACACAAACACGAGTACCGGTGGTGATACTAATATTAATTTCAATGTGACGTGGCAATTTGATGTGGAGCCTGGATTTCAATACCTTGTTCGAGCTCACTTTTGTGATATAGTCAGCAAAGCTCTCAATTTACTTTACTTCAATGTTTATATTGACTCAATGGCAGCTGCTAAGGAACTTGATCTTAGTTCTAAAGGAAATAATGTTTTGGGTGTTCCGTATTTTACGGATTTGGTTACGCCGATAGCTGACAGCAATAAACTAAATGTAAGTATTGGCCCTTCCACTTCATATAAGGACAACCCTAATGCTATTTTGAATGGGCTGGAGATCATGAAAATGAACAATTCTATTGGCAGTCTCAGTGCAAATGCGGCGTCTGGTGCTGGAGGTGATTCCTCTGGTTCGAGTTCTAGTCATGTTGGTCTGATAGCTGGTGTGAGTGTTGGGGTAGTGAGTGCAGTGGTCTTGGCCGGAGTTTGCTGCATACTGTGTAGGAAAAGAAGGAGGTTGGCACAACAAAGGCAGTCAAAGACATGGATTCCTTTGTCCGTCAACGATACACATACGATGGGAAGTAAATATTCCAATGGCACAACGATAAGCGCTGCTTCAAACTTTGAGTACCGTGTTCCTTTTGCGGAAGTTAAGGAGGGTACAAATAATTTTGATGAGAGTTGGGTTATTGGGGTTGGTGGTTTTGGGAAAGTCTACAAGGGAGAGTTAAGAGATGGCAGGAAAGTGGCGGTGAAGAGGGGAAATCCATTGTCGCAGCAGGGGATTGCTGAATTTAGAACGGAAATTGAAATGTTGTCTCAATTTCGTCATCGCCATTTGGTGTCTTTGATTGGTTATTGTGATGAAAATAATGAAATGATCCTGATATATGAATACATGGAAAATGGAACTCTCAAAAGTCATTTATATGGTTCGGGGCTCCCGAGCTTAAGTTGGAAGCAGAGACTTGAGATTTGCATTGGATCTGCTAGAGGACTTCATTACCTTCATACCGGCTATGCTAAAGCAGTCATTCACCGTGATGTAAAATCGGCAAATATCTTACTTGACGAGAACCTGATGGCTAAAGTGGCTGATTTTGGATTGTCAAAGACCGGTCCTGAACTTGATCAAACACATGTGAGCACGGCCGTCAAGGGGAGTTTCGGGTACCTTGATCCAGAATATTTCAGGAGGCAGCAACTGACTGAGAAGTCCGATGTGTATTCCTTTGGGGTAGTTTTGTTTGAAGTTCTTTGTGCGAGGCCTGTTATAGATCCGTCACTTCCTAGGGAAAAGGTAAACTTGGCAGAATGGGCGATGAAATTTCTTAAAAAAGGACAGTTGCAACAAATCATCGATACTGCACTTGCAGGGAAAATCAAACCAGAATCTCTTAGGAAGTTTGGCGAAACTGCTGAAAAATGTTTGGCTGACTATGGTGTTGATAGACCTTCAATGGGAGATGTCTTGTGGAATTTAGAGTATGCTCTACAACTTCAAGAAGCTGAGGTTCAAGGTGATCCTGAAGAAAACAGTACAAACATGATCGGCGAACTCTCTCCACAAGTCAACAACTTCCACCAAGACGCAAATGTGTCTTCTGCTTCTGCTGTACAGTTTGAAACTTCAACTGTAGATGATCTTTCTGGTGTTTCTATGAGTAGAGTATTTTCACAGCTGGTGAAGTCCGAGGGTAGATGAGGTCCCTTTTTCTAAATCATGTATTACAGTATTCTTCTGTTATCATTTTTACTGTTTATCTTCAAATTAATAGCTCTCTATCATCTATGTGGCATCGACACTTCACATTGAAAGCGTGTCTGGTGTCCAACACGTGTCAGTGTCAACTTTGAGATAACACTGACATGTGGTTACATTCATTTATTCAACCTTCTCAAATTATTACCGATCTGTGAGAGCTGGTGCTTCATAGTGATTGAGGCACTTAATAGATTTGTAAAGAAAGATGGAGTTACTCAAACACACTTTCTTAATTGGTAATCAAAGGTTTGCACCATGGTTGAGTGCAAGTTGTGCAACTATTTAGATGTTTTTTATTATCAACCAGAGAAATACCTACATCTAAAAATTGGCAATGTTGTCCTGCTTAGAAGAATTCAGTCTTGTGTTTTTGTATCATATGAAAGATTAAGGCATGTTGTGCTTTCATTTTGTTTTATATGTTTTTACTGACTTGCTGTTACTATTAATGAGTTGATTCATGTCTTGTGTTTGCAAAATTTAGCATTTTCCTGTATGATTTGGTCTATAGTTGGTTCAAATTTTCAAGAGAGCAAGCTTGTGAACTATGATGAGTATTGACTGTATTTGACATATTCTGTTTTGAACTATTTTGATAGGTAGTGGTTTAGATCTAGTGCACATCCCTATCATGGAAAATATGACTAGTGTTTTCTCTTTTTAGAAGTTAGTTGTCCATGACTAGATTGAAGTGAGGAAAATGCTTATGGCCAAATCTACACACACCATCACCACTTCCACTATCTTCTACATTCCCTTTTTCATCCATCAAGATCACTAGCAAAGCAACACAATACCACTAGGAATTCCTTATATATAAATAAATGCTAATTAACTTGGAGAGGAAGAAAGAAATAATACCATTATAAATACCCAAGTTACACACATATTAGAGGGATATAAGTGTAAATACTTGTACATGTAAAAACCAGTAATTGAGTAAAGGAGATGTTGTTTATTGACTATGTTGTTTACAGGAACTAGATACTGTAATCTTGACGAGCGATGGACACTAATTCACCGCAAAAACAAACAAGCACGTGGCATTAGTAACCATAACGAGCGAGATGAACCTTACCAAATCGAGAAAGCATCCTATGAAAGATTGAAACAGAAGCATAAGTAACATACTTAGCCCTCCCTAGAATCTTACAATTACCCTTAATATTATAGTTTAATCTGTTGCTTGCATAAATCACACTCTCCTTTACACTGTTGAAGCATTTAATGGTCTTCTCAGTGACACTCAACTTCTTCCTTGAGAATCTGTAGCTTCTCAAATACATTTGCCTGCAAGAAAGACTATCAAATTCAGCTTTGTTGTTGCAAAAACTGTTTGTGTTCATAGTCTTCACAAATTCAACTTCTGATTCTGGCCATTTGTAGAGGTTTGCGAAGGTTGGCCTGATGGGGATACTTTTGTTATTGACACAAACTGATACGCAATCAGAATCCATGGAATTTGGGCTATAGATTCCAATTCAATAGCTTAATACACTAATGTGAGGCTTTATATAGTTCAAATATTAGTCATCAGAAATAATATTTCGATTAATGCAAGAGGATGTGACATAATAAGTTTTTTTAATAAATCTGATGACCTATAAAATCGATTATGAATAAGACATGCTAAGGTGTCCTTTGAAATGAATTTTTAATACTGAGGAGTCCTATCTTTCTTACAGCTTATGTACAAACATATTAAGATAATGTTAGTTTAAGGAAAAGAAGTCATCTATCTCGAGCAAAATTTTGTATAAATTACACGATAGACAAATATAATTATTAATAAATTTCATAACTTACTATCAAATATGTCACTTAAAATTCTAAGTGACAACTTGGCACTGTGACTCTGTGAGTACCAATTCAGAGTTTTTTTTCTTTTCATATTGATGACCCCATTGAACTGAAGAATCAAAGATATCACAGGGCATAATGCAAAATGAAAGAGATAGTATATTTATGAGTAGTCAAAGTAATAAGATTATTAAAAACATTAAAACAAAACCAGAAAGAATACATCATGATTGAGCAGAAAACAGAAGCCGAATATTCTACCATTAAACAACTACTATTGACAATGAGCCTCATTGTTCAGCTCATATTTACCTTGGAAACATCCCCATGCCATGCTGCACGGTATCGCTGCATCCCGTAATGACAAGGTGAATCGCAGTAAAATATGGGATTTTGATCATTCAGTCCACCACAACAGATGTATCAGAGTGCGCCGCGATCTGCATATTCAGCTCCTTGGCTAGTTGACGTCTCCTGACCAAATCGTAAGATCGAATATAATCAACAAAAGAACATCCAATCATTTTGCAAACTGAGGGTATTATAACAATAGCCACTTGATCAATGATTAACCATCCTCATTCGGTAACACCACAAAAATAGTCTGGTGATCAATGATTAACCATCCCCATTTGGGAAAACCGTCATTGAAAGACCCAGTATCCACAAAAGCAGAATTCAAAATGGACACGGAGTTCCCAAAAACACGCTGCAGTAAACTATTCTCAAGCAATGTTCTTCAAGAATTATAAATATTAAATTCCTGAACAAAAACTTGGGTTGCTCCATCTGCTACAGTGGGCTCCTTTTGTTTGTAGGAGAAACATCTTAGTTTAGAGAGCCACATTTCCCACGTGGATAAACATGAAATATTATAGTCTACACAACTAAATCATGTATGTAACCACTACATCAAGTTCATAGATTATGGTCGAGAATTCCCAATTAACTTATCAAATAGTCACGTAATTCTTAGTCACTCCTGAACTGTGAGTAATAATTGACAATAATTTGTTTCATCTTGAATTTTCGCCAACATTTTGCATGTAGCATTACAAAAGATGACAAGCAGCTCAAAAGAGTTGGGTTTACTGGATTGCAAGTAGCTCAAATTTTAACAATTAATTTGATTAAAAGATTATAAGTAGCATGATAGGGATCGAAAATTAAGATGAATAGAAAATGTAATATCAATTGAATTAAGAAACTATTACAGAGACCGATCCCTATAATCGCAGAACTCCTCAGTCAGAGAAAACAATTCCCTCACTGCCCCAAACCTTAATATGAAAAACAGAAAATAATAAAATACCTAAATACTGCCCCATACACTTCTATTTATTTGAGGAATCCTAACTGGGCCTACTCCTATTTATTTAGTTTGGACTAAGGCCCAACCCAATATCCTAAAATAGCATATCAAAACAAAACCAAAAAACCAACATAAAAATCAAGTAAATTTGCAAGCTGAAAGTATAACAACAATAACCTATTGATAGATGATTAACCGTCCCCCAATCAGTAACACCACAACAATAGCCTGTTGATCAATGATTATCCGTCCCCTACCAGTAAGTTGAAACCAAATGTAAGTTAAAAACCGTGAAATACAATCAACAGGATACCACCTCCTAGCAGATAGTTGAAAATCAAGTTGTCTCAGGGTATAATGCTAAATGAGTGTGGGAATATTTAATCAAAGGAATAAGATTATGAGAAGCATATATCAAAATAAAGTCCAGAAAGAACAGTGATTCAGCAGAAAACAGAAGTTCAAAAACCTACCATTTTAGATGCTCCTCGCAGGCAAGGAGACTCAATGTTCAGCTTATATCTACCTTGCAAACATCCCCGTGTTTCATGGTATCTTAGGAGCCCATGATGACAAGTTGAATCGCTGCAAAACACAGGATTTTAATAATGTAATCCACAACAGACGTATTGGAGTGCACCACAATCTCTTCTGCATATTCAGCTCCTTAGCCAGTTGAATACACCATCCGATGACCAAATCATAAGATGGGATAAAATCAAAAAAACCATCCTTTCATTTAACAAGCTGAGAATATTACAACAATAACCTTTTGATCGATGATTAACTATCCCGCAATCAGTAACCACAAAAAAAACAGTGTGTTGTTCAATGATTAGCCATCTCATAATCAATAAACCATCATTGAAACACCTTGCATCCAAAAAACAACTCGATGGAAAAGGAGCTTCCAAAAACAAGCTGCAGTAAACTACTGTTAGGCAATGGTCTTCCAGAATTATAAATACAAAATTTTTGAACAAAAAGTTGGGTTACTCCAGCCAGCTATTTAAAGCTCGTTTGGTTTGTAATGTAAGACATCTTAAGAAACAAAATGTTTCATAACTATAAGCAACAACACATTCTAAATAAACGCAAAATCAAAGTTAAGAATTGATGGACGGCTATGCGAATGTAACACTAATCACAGCCATGAGTTATCCTTATATTAATAGTACTCCATATGAAACCAAGGGTACCCTTGATAGAAAATATAGCTGAAACATAATCTCTTGTTCATTGAAAAATGTAGTTACATAACACAATCATCATGTAAAGTAAACTACCAAAGAAAAAATACAAGGAATACAACATTACTGCTAACGATACCCTAATAAACACCGCCTACAATCCAATCAAAATCCCATGCCAAACTTTCTTGACAGCAAGACTTTTCCATATCCCAAACCCAAACCCAAACCCCCACCAACAAACCCCAAGACCAAATCCCAAAACCCTAACCCCCAAATCCATAAAGAGTCCTTCCCTGCCTCTTCAAAGCATAAACCACATCCATGGCAGTAACCGTCTTCCTCCTAGCGTGCTCAGTGTAAGTAACAGCATCACGAATCACATTCTCCAAAAAGATCTTCAAAACACCTCTTGTTTCTTCGTAGATTAAACCACTGATACGCTTCACTCCACCTCGTCGAGCCAAACGACGAATGGCAGGTTTCGTAATTCCTTGGATGTTATCACGGAGCACCTTACGGTGTCGTTTTGCTCCTCCCTTTCCCAATCCTTTTCCTCCCTTTCCACGCCCAGACATCTTTATTCAAATCAACAAAATTCTACAAAATACAATAAAATTTGATACAGAATCTTATTATGAAATTCAAGAAAATTATTTGAATTTGAGATCGGAAATTTTGATTGAGATTTACCTGTGAGAACAAGATTGAGTTGTTAGAAGATCGAGAAATGAAGTTATGGTTGTTATGGTTATGGTTATGGGTATGGTTTTTATAGGTAGTGAAATTTACGGGGTGTTGTGCTTTTTTGTTTTTGTTTTGAAAAAGCACAAGTTGTCTGTCTGATGGGTTTTGAATGTGTTTCGGACGGTTGATGTGTTTTTATCGACGGTTTAGATTGGAATGTGAGATTGGCATGGATCGATGACGTGGAGTAGGTGGTCCAATAGTGATTTTAATTGGAATCTGGTTTTCAAGGAGAGAAATGTGGTTCTCAAGGTTGGCGGGTTTTATCGCGCGATATTTTTTTTTGGGTTGGATATTTCGTTGTTTTTTTTTGTTTAAAGCATTGGTATAGTCTAAGAGTATAAAGTGATTTCATTCTCTTTTCGATCTTAATTATGGAAAATCGAGTTGTGATTCAACTTACTAAATCTAACATTAATCACTATAAAATCAATTATCGATTGATTGTATATTTTGTTTTAAATATAATGGGATAGCAATTTAGTAAATCAATATTTTTTTTTAAATTCTGAATTTAAAATATTTTATCGTCGATTCCAACAAAACAAGGAAAGAAACTTTAAATAAGAGTTTAAAGGTAAGTATTGCATTGTCAATGTAAAATAATATCATATAGATATTCAATCAAAATCTTTAAATTTGTTAAATGTGATTTGGCGAAATACACGTCTTTGACAGTATAAAAATATTTTATAATGTAATAATCTATTTTCTCGTTAAATAAATTAAAGAGATTGTGATAGACAAATAAAAAAATTTAACTTAATATCCTTCGAAATTTTATTTGAGATGGATTGAAAACATCACTTTTCACTAAAATTAGGTTTTATGATTTTTATCATTGTCAAGTTTTGTTGTCTTTGTATCAATTTCGAGTTGATTGTTTAAAGATCAACTTGTGAGTCACTGAAAGATAGATATAGGACTCGACATTAGTTTATATGATGTTAAAGCTTCACTTAGGTTGGCTCATTTAACACAGGTGAGTATAGTCCATTGAAGTTTGTTGACTATTTAAGTTCAAGAGTCTTTAAAGTTTGGAAAATTCATTGAATAATTTTTTAGGGGTCTTACGTGAAGGGGGTTTTTAATTTTTGCACGATTTTTAAAAAAGTCTTAGTCTGAGACAATATGTTTTTAAGTTCAATATGATCCTAAAAGGGTTTACATGGAGCTTAAAACGAGGGATCTTTTAAGTCTTGGTAAATTCATATATGCTTTTTGTGGAACCATAAGTGGAGTACTTTGTCAACCCACTTGTTCTTTTGGTTTTGATTTACCATATCGTAGAATTATTTGTACATGTTTATTAAGTGAACATATATCGTTAGGAGATTTAAATGTTTGGTTTGTCAAAGCCATATGTCATGCATTGTAGAGGAAATCAAAACCTTGTTAACTCATAAAGAAAATAATCAAAGTAGATGAATGAAAGAAAATAGTGTCTAACTCCAATAATTTAATCCATTTAGTCTTAGTTTATCCTACCTTAATCAATGACACATTATAACCCCAAGGCCCCAAGAGTTGTGATTGAATGCCCAAATTCAGTTGGAAATATATTATAAATAGAAGTTTTTGTAACCTAGGATAGTACCAACCGAGAACTAGAAAGATGTAATCATTAAGGCTGAGTTTGTAAGCCAATCTTTAGGAGAGTTGGTATGTGTGATTCACTCGACATGTGAGTTGGATTGTGTCCCTTGGATTTCAAGGTTTTGTTCTCACTCAGAAGCCTGTAGATAATGAGTTGAGTATTGTTCTTGGAGGAAGCTTTTAAGTAACTCCAAGTTGTGTTCTTGTCAAGTGTCTTGATGAGTATTGTCATGGAAGTGTGTCTTTTGTTTTTTGTCATGGAAGTGTGTCTTCCTGTGTTGTTGTCCATTCATTGCATGTGATTGATAAGGGATAAAGGAAGACCTCATATCTAGGTGAGTCTTAGATAGAAGTATAGCACGGATAATGATTAAGTGAGTAGATCATAAAATGATATGTTTGTTGTAGGGTCTATGAATTGATTATATCATAGTGGACTTGTCCCTGGCTTGGTATGCCCTAAGAGTATGAGAGTTGCTATGAATTGGGTTAAAAACTTTTGTGTGTTGTTTATTGCTTTTCAATACTATTTTTAATGTTTATACCTTGCTTGTGTTGTTAAGGCAGATTAGATGTCCCAACATGTCATAGGACATCTGAATTTTGTAGTACCAGAATTTCAATTGGTATTAGAGCAGGTGTCCTATCTATTTCTGGATGAGATCTGAGGGGGATACTTCTGGTTATGAGCAAGGTAGAAGGTTTCTACTGAAAAGTTGTTTGTACTTGGATAAGTTCATATTGGTGGTTGAATGGTCCCTAGAAGGAGAGGATGGATTGTTCATGACAGGGTGTGTATTGAACATGTTTGGTGTTTTCAGGCTTGTAGCTTTGGTGGAGAGTTGTTGTGTTAAGGGTTTGATTTATTTACAAACCTAGGTTAACTTGTTGCACCTGGAGTATGTTGTGTTTGTGCAAGGGTTTGTGTTGGGCCTGAAGTGTGTTAAGGAGTTTTTCGGTTTGTGTGTGTTGAGGTTGTAACACTTTGTTCTCCTCTAATGGTGTATCTCATGTGTTATACCCCAATTTTTGCCCCTAATATCTCTCATTATCTCATTTTTTTTATCAATACATCAAGATTACACATTAGGGTTGGTTCTCTCTTTCTGCTCCATCCTATCTTTAAGTTTGCTCCTAAGGGATCACCAAGCACCTTGAAGTGTGTATCTTGTACACGTGTTCTTTTAACTAACATCAAAATATGTATATATGTTTCTTTGAATGTTTATATTGTAGGTGATGACACAATTGCATTCATCTCACCATCTAACCTAGGATTTGAGGGTTGGCCCTTTGTCAAATGGTTCTTCAATGGATTGCAAGAGCTCAAGCTTCAAGGATTTGTCTATGATATCAAAGATTTATGGTTCAAATAACTCTCTCACTTTATAGATCAAGTTTTCCTCAAAGTTGGTGGTGGTATTCATCAAGAAGATTCATAGGTTCATGTGTTTATTTCCATGCATTCTTCAACAAGCTTCATTGAGACTTAAACTTCATATTTGGGCGTGCTTCAAGACAACATCATTTTAGGTCATATTATGATTCATCATGTTTTATTTTTGCCAAGAAAGTTCAAAAGATTCAAGGTTGGTTCAATAAGTTTGACCTAATTGAGCAAGTGCTTGATTCAATGGTCACAAGTGTATAACTCTCTCAATTTTCAATATTTTAAGTTGGTTCTTTTTGCTGTGGATTATTACCATCATCTAAAATAACTTCTTTCCACATGACAAGATCCAATTGTGCAAGAAAAAGCATCAAAAGTTGAAAGGGGTTTCAAGTCATTTTGACACTCTCTAAACTAGGGTTTGTTGACTTCCAAGGACCATATCTTGCTCATTTTTTGAGATTTTTTATTGATTCCAAAGCCATGATTCTCTTTAAATGGTCCTTAACAAGCTCTCTTCAGGGATCTAAGGCTAATTTTGAATGAAAGATCACTAATGGTTGAGAAAGATTACAAGTCTCTTTGAAAAGCCTTTGAATTTTAGGGTTTGACTTTAAATGATCATAAATTGGTAAATTTTTATCTCCTTGAGCCCATTATTTTTCCACAATAATCTTTGGGATGTCTACTACAAATTTGTATCAATGTGAAAGACTTGAAAATACTTGGAAAGTTGTTTGAGAATTGAAAAGATTATATGTCTTTTGTGAATTTTTCCAAATTTGTTCATCATCTTCCAAAGACCATAACTCTTCAATTTTTATGATTTTTGAGTGGTGTCAATTCCAAAATTCAATTCAAGAGGTCTACTTCATTTCATCTTCAGATATCAAGACAAAATTTTGAGTGGAAAGTCATGTAATTTTGAAGAACATTATAGGTGATTTTGAAGTTCAACACTTAGAAATATCTAAGTACAAAAATCAGTTTGTTTTTCATGATTTCAAGAGGACATAACTTCTAGCTCAATTATCCATATGTAGTATTTCTTGGCACATTGTAAAGATTGTGACCTTGTCTTTCAAATGCTTCAAGAATCATGTCATAAAGCCTCATGAACTGTGTGTACCATGGATTTAAAGTTGGTACTTTTGAACTGAAGTTCCACTCGCAGTCATATTGCAATTTCCATAATATGGCTTCTAATGATCAAATTTGTGCATGTTTTCCACTTAAACATGATTAACAAAGATGTCTCGAGCATTTAGAGTGTCAAAATGTATCATTTGGATAAGTTTTGATGCACATGTGATCACACTTTCTTCATGACCACAGGTGTGCATGATTTCCACTCAAATTGCATCATTCACCCATTCTCCTGATTCCATTCACTTCTCCTATAAATACAAACCATATTCCACTCATTTTCGCAAGCTTGGATAACCAGAATCACTCTGTCAAACTCTCTCCATAGCTCAATAATTATGAGTTTTCAAACTCATTATTCCCTTATTTTTCAATCCAATTTCTTTGCTTATTCTTCATCCTTGAACTTCACTGAAGCTAACAGAAGAAGAACCAAGCTTTGAGGTGCTCTAAATTGTGCTAGCCAAGTCAAGTTTCAGAGCTCTGAAATTGAGCTTCAACGGGTAGATTCCTCCATCAATTCTCTCCAAACTTTGTTACTATAGTGTAGCTCTCATCACTCTGATACTCATAGCATCGTTGATTTTTGACTGGAAGTGAGTTTTGCTCATGAATTTTCAAATCCCTTTTCATTATTTTTCTTCTGGTTTTTTGCAAATCGATTGAGCTACAGTTTATACAAATTTTTCGCGAGGGTACCATTGGAATCGTCTTGATGAGACGAAGCGAATCACACTGATCTGAGCTTCTAATTTTACAGTAAGTAGAACTTGCAACTCACGTGTGGCCAGAGGTTGAAGATGACCAGCGTGTCATCTCTCAACCAATGACAAAGCGCCACTTGTTTTTTCAAATCTGTTTAAAAAAAATAAATGATTTGGTGGTTTATTCACTAATATTCATATCATGCACAGTGCATCTGATCCTTTGGATTAACTTACTAACTTATTTTGATAATGATCAGATGGTCCACATTATTTTGGTTTTATTTTTATTTTCTGATTTTATATTTTAATTGTTTTAAACTTCAAAATATTATCAAATGATTCTTATTTTCAAATATTATCTCTCTGATTCTTATTTTTTCACAATTTTATTTTGTGATTTGATATTTTTTATGATTTTTAACTTTATTTTACTTGTTTTAATTGTTTAAAAATATTTTTTTGTCATTTAAAATTCTGGAAAAAAATGGAAGGATCCAATGACCTCTTAACAAATATTGGTGACCTCATTTTTTTTTTACTATTTTTCACAAATTTTAGTTTATTTTACTTATTTATTTAAATTTTAAAAAAATAGTTTCTGACTTTAAAAAATTCTATAAAAAAATTTCAACACTTCTTGACTCATGTTTGACTTCTGATATTTTTTTAAGATTTTTATTTGATGTTTTAACACGTGTTGTGTATTTTATCAATTATTTTTTTAAGTCATTTAAATTTTGTTAAATATTAAATATATTTTATTATTATTTTTGATTGATTCTGATTTAGAGACACTTGATTGTTATTTTGGAACAAGTTCCCCAACCTCATTGGATTTTGGGTGTTGATAGGTTGAAAAACCAAATCCACCAAAATGGATGAATGATATTGATGATATTTGAAACCCTAATTCCATCTGATACATTGGTTGTACTATCATTCTCCACCTTCTTCATCTTATCCTTTTCTTGTTTTCACTTGTGCTACATATTTTTGGAAAATGATCTACATATTATTTCTCTAACATGTTGATACATAAATTTCTATTGACTGGCCTCAAAATAAGTGTGACTTTTACATAAGTCCACTTACGATTGCTTAACATAAAGCTAAATTTATCCTGACTTGAAAAATGATCATTTGTGGACCAAACCTATGTTTGCAAGCCCGAGTGTGTTTAATTTGAAACCTTTGATCCAATAACTTTGAAGTTCATTGTTAGAAGGCTTTGATTATATCAATCCTCTAATGAACTTTATCAATTTTGGTCTAAGTGAATCATTTGAACATCGTTGATCATATGTGGTTGCTTTGAGTATTTGAAATGAACGATATACATGACAAAAAGAAAATGAAACTTATTGTTAAGAAGCTTTCATTTTATCAATTAAATTCTAATTCACTAACAATTAACTTTATTTTATGCCTTTATTTTATGCCTTTACTTTTATGTACCATTTACTTTAGAATTTAAATCTCATGTTATTTTCCTTTTGTTCACTCGAGCATTTATCTCTATGTCATTTTATCTTTGCTCACTTGAGCATTTATCTTTATGTCATTTTATCTTTGCTCACTTGAGCTTTCTTTTCTTTTAAAGACACTTAATAACCAACTTTAACATTTATAAAAAACTTTAAGGTTACTTGGACTATTTGGTTATTATCTTTGGCATTGTGGAGTTATGGATCTCTCGAACTTAAGATTAGAAGCCTTGATACTTGGGGACCTTGTTGCTCTGTTGTTATTTTTTTTGAAGTTCTTGGAGTTTACTCCAAGACACTGGATTGATTTTCTTTATGTGCAGGTTATTCTGATTTTTGTGTTTTGTCTGTGAATGAGAATTCCTCTATATACAGTCGTTACTTTGTCCAATTTTTATGAAGACCTAATTCATCTTAAGCTTGGTATTTCTCCGAGGTTTAGTATTTTTGCTTGCTTGGTTTCAATCTAAAGGATGTGAATTCTACATTTACTTCTTCATGTCAAGTGTTGGCTTCTTGTTGGTTAGATTATTCTTTTCCTTAACTTTTACCTTATGCTTTAGGATAGTCCCTTCATCTCCTCATATCTTCTTTAATTTCAAAATTTGCTCCCTCCTTTTCAAAACTCTTCTCGTGTTCTAACTTGAACCACTTTCATGATAAACTTGGACTTAGGTCAATGCATTTTCAAAATCTTTTCTTAATCAAACTTTAATCGATTTAACCATACTTTTACATATTTTTGAAATACTAAAAATCATTAACCTCATTCAAACCATTATGCCACTTTGGCTTTTTACTTTAAAACTCTTTTTTCAAAAGATTAGACTCTTGTCGGTTCTTGTAGTGATGTAAGCTACTATACTTCTACTATATATAGTGAAGTGAGATATTTTTCCACTTGGGTGTTGAGTGAGACTTTGTTGATTTTAAAATTCAAGCTATATCATCCACTTTGAGATTATGCAAATTCTCCTTTCTCATAATTATAGATAGTAAGTATGTTTTCCACTCGGATATGACAATGATGTCTCTTATATTAAAATTAACCAACACACATGTGTTTTAAATTTTTTTAGGTGATCTACGAGTACCCTGATCCCATATTGCATAGAAGATGGTATGTAGGCACTAAAGGTTCGCAACCGCGGCGGCTGCAAAATTATAAAAAATACTTATTTTCTCATCTCCACCATCTTATTTTTGTATACACCTTTTATAGCCAAAATACACAGATTTTCAAAGAGATTCATGTGGAATATCATAGATATTTACAGTGTTAATACCTTCATTTTGCATAACCAATCCATGTACCTAGATTGTCTCCTCCTCTTTTTTGGGTTTACTCGCTCTTTTCCCATTTCCTTTGGAAACAATAAAGCGCGGTGGTGATGCTTATTTGATATATGCGAGTTAAGCCAATTCAATGGCTTAGTCTCAATATTTCTACTGCTACATAAAACTGGCAACTTCACTGGGGATTTTAATATCTCTAAGTAGATTGAGCCTATCTTTGTTTAATTGTGTATGTGTTATTATTTGTTGTATATTATTCGTTGTATATACGTATGTATGGCTATTTCTGATTTTTAGAGTGCTTGATGATCTTTTATAAGTCGTATACCCAGACTTAGGCAAACTTAAGATATGATGGGTGGCATAGTCATGTTAAATTTGAGGGAGGAATCCTAAAAAAGGAGACATGAGATCCCCCACTCAGTGGGGGCCCCTTTGACTGTAGTATTTATTTACCGAGCAATCAAGAAGACATACTACTTTCGACCTGGGAGCCTGAGAAGCTGAGGACCGTAGAACCCTTAACCCATCTTGGTCTTTTAGGTGTAGTGAGGAGACTATGATGAAGCAATCCTAAAGTGGTTTCCATGCGATGCTACACTCATACGAGTTTTTCCAGAGAATATTGCTAATTACCGAGCTAATCGGGATGTTGGTAATATCCGAAGGAAGAATGTAGACTCTGGGAACTTTTTTGAACCTTGCTCGGAAGGCGATAAACCATTAGTCCATACATTGTGGGTAGTACCTTTGAATTCATGCTCGTGACGTTGAACCTATGAACCCTCATGTTTCTGATCTTGTGTGTGATTGTTGCATCATGCATTCATGCACTCATGATTATTCTTCAAATAGTTTTTCAAGGAACTTAAGGTTGGATTTTGCAAATATCTCAAGTACTTTTTGACCATGGATTTCGGAAGGAGAAAAACTCAGAAGTATCATTTCAAGGATCCTAAGATAGAGTAAATTGATGAGTTTGATTTCTGAGATTGAGAGTTCTACATATTGTCGGAAGAAGTACGGAGCCATTGTGCTTCTTATGAAGCTCAAGATGAATGAGGGTACTCTTTATATGTTGCTCCAATATTATGATATGTTACACTGGTGTTTTACTTTTCTTGATTACCAGCTAATTCCCACATTGGAGAAGTATTCGTACTTACTTGGTTTACCTATTACCGATCACCTTTCACCAGCTTAGAAGGAGAGCCCAAGTATCATGAGATTGCTACTATAACTCACTTAAAGAAGTATGAGATTGAGGCTAACATGACTACCAAAGGAGGAATCACAGGTTTATCTGCTCAGTTTCTATTGGAGAAAACTCGTTACTTTGCCAAGATGAAAAGTACAATTGTTTTTTAGGCTATCTTTGCTTTGCTTGCCCATGGGTTGTTCTTGTTTCCTAATATCGGAAAATTTGTGGATGTTAATGCCTTTAGGATCTTTCTGATTGAGAATTTAGTCCCTACACTACTAGGAGATACTTATCATTCCATCCATCTTCATAATTTTTATCATGGAGGAATGACCATTTGCGCATCGTTGTTATATGAATGGTTTATTTCGCACTTACCCTAATCTGTTGCTTTTTGGGATATCAAGAAGGAACTGCGTTAGGCATCAAAGATTGTGGCTCTCACTCATTCAGACATTGATTGGTATCATCAGGCTTATTATGATGTGGAGATTATTGACAGTTGTGGTAGTTTCCCCAATGTGCCTCTTCTTGGTACAAAGGGAGGAATTAACTACAATCTCCTTCTTGCATGTCATCAACTTGGATATCCAATGAGAGACAAGCCAAACAACATTCATCTGAGTTGTTTCTTTCTCAAAGAAGGAGAAGATCATAAGGCAGCTGAGGAAGCAATTGAGAAGGCTTGGCGCCATATTCATAGAAAGGGTAGAAAAGATTTGGGACCAAGATGAGCTATTTCCTTAGAGCCTAATCTCTGTTGGGTACACGCAAGAGAAATTCAGTTAAAGATGCCTTAATCTCATGAGGAACCTATATCTTATATGTTTATAAGGACTACTCCTCCTCTCTTAGATGATGTGGAAGAACTTCAGCTTGTCCTGGTTAGGATGCAGCAAGAGAAGGAAGCATGGAAGGACAAGTACTAGACTTTGGAGGTGTGCTACTCAATGGAATTAAAAGAGAATGATGACTTGATTGAGATTATTGAGAGTCATGTTGTGAAGATAATGGAGAAGCAAGAGGATTTATTTTCCTTTAGAGTTCAGCCCGGTCCCAGTCACCCATTTTTTGATGCTGGAGGATGGAAAGAAGTCACCGACAAGTATGAAAAAGAGAACGAGCAGTTAAGGCTCAGATTGCAAGACTCAAGGGAAAGCATCGGTGTGTGGAAGGATCTTCATCAGCTTTGGCTTATTAGGATTTTTAGATTCTATCTTTATTCTCTTTTACTTAGGATTATTTAAACTTGTACTAAAAGTTGTAACCCATTCCAAAGTTATTATTAAAATGTGATTTTCCAGTATTTCCAAATGTGTTAGTACTTCAATATTTTCAGTTGTTTATAAGTCTTTAAGTTCCTTGAATAAACAAAATAAATCATGTGCATTGAATATTATGCACCATTTCCACATATTTTTTGCATTCATATCTCTCCCAAGTGTCTTACTTGTTTCTCTGCTTTGTTCAGTCGACAAGTTGTCTCATTGCTATAATACTCGAGCTAATTCTAGAAAGAAGATGGAAAACCATGAACAAGAGAATTGTGAGTTGCGTGAAGAAGTTACTGCTTTGAAAGCTAGTATGGGAAACCATACTGCTTTGGTAGAATCCTTGGTGGTTGCTCAGAATCAGCCACCACCTCCTCCTTCTCTGTCTCCTAATGCTACTCAGCCACAGCAGACGAGTGTTATTTCAGAGGTTCTATCAATTTCCATCTCTGTTACTCCAGTTACTGCTACTCAATACCGTATGCTTCGCGGTTACCCGTGGGGAATGCCTGAGAATTTCATGCCAGAAGGTTACAATCACGTTGCTCAAGTTGCTCCATTTGTTCAAATTGTTTTTTTCTGTCCCTCCTGTGGTGCATGCTACTCCTGCTAATAATGAGATTCATCATGCTGCACCCCCTGCGGTGAATGCTATGCTTGTTATTAACGATGAAGTTTATCATCCTGCTCCTCCACCGAGTGAAAGTTTGGGCTTTTATGACCAAATGGATGTCTTTTAATATCAATTCAATGAAATGCAAAAAGAAGTGAAGGCTCTTTAAGGGAAAGATTTATTCGGACAGAATGTCAGTGACCTCTGCTTAGTTCCTAATGCGAAAGTGTAAGAAAAATTTAAGGTGCCAGAATTTGAGAAGTACAAGGGCAATTCTTGTCCCTGTGACCACCTGGTGATGTATATCAGAAGGATGTCCACTCATGTTGATGACCAACACTTGCTTATTCATTTCTTCCAGGATAGTTTAACTGGTGCTGCCTTGAAATGGTATATGGGATTGGACATAAGCAACATCCGCACATTCAATGACTTGGGTGAAGCTTTCATGAAGCAATACAAATGCAACATGTTTATGGCACCTGACCGTGACCAATTGAGAGCGATGGCTCCGAAAAATAAGGAGTCATTTAAAGAGTATACAAAATGTTAGTGAGAGGTTGCTTCCCAAGTGGTGCCCCCAATGGGAGATCAAGAAATGACTAAGGTCTTCCTAAAAATCCTTGGTTCATTTTACTATGAAAAAATGGTTGCAAGTGCACAAGTGATTTCACTGAGATGGTAAGTATGGGTGTCAGTCTAGAAGAAGCCGTCAGAGAAGGATGATTGTCAAAAGATGAAGTTTCTAGTGGAACAAAGAAATCATCATATGGATTTTCTAAGAAGAAATAAAGTGAAACAAATGTTGTTGCTGAAGAAAGAAGGGTTAGACCTCCAAGAAGACGTCATCAACATCAACAATAGGTTGCTTATGTGACTCTAGTCGTCAACGTAGCTCCAACTATTGTTGCCTATCAGAGAGCCCCGCAACAAGTTAATCAAGGGCAAGGTTAGAAAAGAGAAGCTTTTAATCCTATTCCAGTGAGTTATGCATAATTGTTTCTAGCCTTGATTCAAAAGAAATTGGTGCATACTAGGCCTCCCCCTACTATACCTTCAACTTTTCCATGGTATTATAAGGCTGATCAGACTTGTACTTTTCATCAAGGAGCCCCTGGGCACAACATTGAGAATTGTTATCCATTGAAGTCTGAAGTGCAGAAGATGGTAAGATATAGTCTCATGTCTTTTAAAGACATTGGTCCTAATGTGAAGGATAACCCACTACCCAAACATGGAGATGGAAGTGTTGTAAATATGGTTGCTGGTTGTCCTGGGGACTTCAGGATTTTTTATATCAATCTTGTCAGAGGTGATTTAGTGAAGCTGCATGTTGATCTTTGTGAATTCTGCTATTTTACACATGATCATGCGGGTTGCAGTATTTACATTTTAGATATCCATGAATGTGATAAAGTGAGAGTTGACCTTCAAGAAATGATGCATGAAGGTCTTATCCATATAATCAGACAAATGGATGAATATGAAGAAGATGTGAATATGGTTTATGGATGACCCGATGAATTCTAAATTTTTTATGTGAATTACATGGATGATAATATGGTGCAGATGTATGCTACATTTTGTCACATGGATGGCCAGGAGGTACATCATTATGGGACATGTTAGATTTGCTGTAGGGATTCTCGTGGTTGTTCTGTTGTAAGAAGAGGTGTTCAATTGTTGTTAGATAATGGTACTTGAAATTCTGGCTGTAGATACTCAATGTCACAGTCAATGTTGTGACACCGTATCTGACTTTCTATAAGACAGTAAATACAAAAACAGTAAAGAACACAGTCAATTGTTTACCCAGTTCAGTGTGAAACAACACCTACTCTGGGGGCTACCAAGCCAGGGAGGAAATCCACTATAAGAGATATTAATTCAGGAATAAACCAACCAGTGTATCTCCTTCACTTAAGACCTACCCAATGCAACTTCAATCTAAGTTCTACTTAAACCCGAGTTCCTACTCACTCCCCCTCAATCACAACAGTGATACTTAAAATAATTGACTAATGAGTTAATGAAGACACTCTTCAAAACATACACTTGATTATGCTTCACAACTTTTTAATCAAGTAACACAAACACTCTTGCTTCACAGCTTTGAGTGATACATAAACCTAACTTGACTTTGCTTCAAAGCTTTAGTCAAGAGACACAAAACACTCTTGCTTCAAAGCTTTGAGTGGTACAAAAACCCTTACAAACAAAACCTATTCCAAGTCACTTATCACAATGATAATTGCTTGGATTACAGCAGTTAAAACTATACAGTTTCTGATTGATCTTCAGTCCAAAGAGTTATTTTCCAAACAGCAGTCCTGTTGAATATATAGCAGTTGTTTCTTCAGTTAGGGTTTCCATAAAAAGCTAGGGTTAATTAGGTTTAACCATAAGACTTGGTCACAAGACTTTATCAACCAGTTTTAGGGTTGAGGTAGGTTAACCCAAAGACAACGAGAGATTCTGTTCTGGAAGGAATGAGCCAACTTCCTGAAAAATCTCAGAATTAACCAAACTGCACTACTGTTAGATCAGTACAGGATGTCTTAACATTTGTTATGACATCAGAATTCCTGTTTACTGATTTTGGCAATAAATGTGATCTTTTGCAAAATGCTCAGATACACACTCATACACAGTAGCACCTGTATGCCATTATTTTTCTGCAAAGGTACCTAATAAACCTGTACCTAATAAACCAGAATGTTATGACATCAGTCATGACATTCACACACCTGGTTTTACCAAAAATACATGTCAATAACTAAACACCTACAAACTCCCCCTTTGGCAGATTTTTGGCTAAAGCCCCTAAGCAATCAGAGAATAGATAGCAGCAGAATAAATGTGACTGCAGAAAAATATAGTGTCTATCAAGTAATTAACCACAGAATATCTCCCCCTCTTTAGCCATAAATGGGCCAAAGATACATGTACTTAAATGTTTATACAGTCATCCAGAAAAAGTAATAAAAACAACAACTAAAATCTGAACACACTTGCAAACTTCACCGGGAACCAGCATCAACTCCACCAACCTTTAAGCACTGTCCCCTTCAGAGGAGCTACTTTCTTCAGTATTGAGTTGATCTTCAGCATCACCCTCTTCCCTTCTGTTTCCTTCAGCCTCCTCCTGTTCTAACCTGGCAATTAGGTTTTCTAGAGTCTTTTTCCTAGTCTCCAGCTCTTTGCAGGTCTCTTTCAATATAGCTATAACATCAGATGTTTTTGACTGAGTTTTTACAGATGATGTCTCAGCTGATGTTATGACAATATCAGGAACATGAGATCCCTGAAAAAGCTTGTAGTGTAACCCAAGAGCAGAAGCTCTTTTGCAAGCAGTATCTCTTGCCACTAGGATATCAGGGTACTGTGCAAGGATAATTCCACAAAAGAGGGAGGGAAAGGCAATAGGGCCTTTGACAGCAAAGCTACCAACATGTTTTAAAGTTTGTTCAAAAATATACCTGCCATAGTCAAACTCAGTCTTGGTTCCCACAACATAAATGAATCTCCCCAATCCTGTGGAGATAGTTGATTTTTGGTTGGTAGGGACCCAGTTGGCTGCACCAATCTTGTGCAGGATGACAAATTTCATGCTTAGTTTGCTGGCATTCAGCTTGCCTTTCAAGGGCCAGCACTTGACTTGTCTTGTTGTGATGGTTTGGCATACTTCATTGTCAGTGACTTCCAGTTCAGGGCAATCCTCATTTGATCTTCCAAGAAATTTGTTAATTTCTGATGGAGAGAAATTAACCCTTCTTCCTCTAACATAAACACATTCAAAGTCAGCTGACCTTCCATCAGCACATTCATCAGACAAGTTCACTATAAATTCCTTGACCAGATTTTCAAAGCACTTGGTAAATTTTACCACAGTCTTCATTAGTCCAGCAGCTTTGATCAGGTCCATGATTTCCTTGCAATCCATGGCACCATTATTTAGTTCTCTTTCTAAAGCTATTCTCTTTAAGCAAACATACTTCCATCTGTTGGCATTGTCAGGGTGGTGAAAAGAGATGTTGTCTGTTGGGACTTCAGGAACTCTAGCCATTTTGCTGGAAGGGAGTTTCCTTCTGATAGGAATGTCTTCAGCATTAATTTCAAACTCTGATTCCTCATCAGAATCAGAAGACTCAAGTTCTTTTCTCTTCTTTGTAATTGGTTGTCTAGCAGGTTTTGAGAGACTCCCAGTATGCACTTGGGCTTTCACCTTCCCTTTGGACATTCCAGTCTTCACAGTACCAGTCTTCCTTTCAGACCTGGTTTTCTTATCAGCAGGTTTCTCTTTGTTCAGACCTTTTGCAGCATCTTGATTGCCCTTCCTGTTCATCATTCTCCTAGCTATACTAGGGTTGATATTTGCAATCAGGTCATTGTCTGAGTATTCCTCATCCACGTCAATAACAGGTGGTTCAACATTCTTCTCTGAAGGGTTCTGAATGTCATCCAGGTTTTCAGATGGTTTTTGAATGTTGTCATCTGGTGTCTCAACATTCTCAGAGACATCTGGATTTGCTTCAACATTTGGGCTTGTTGATTCTTGATTTAATGGAACAGAAATCCCCGATACAGAGTGGTTCTCACTTAGGATTCTTGTAACAAGCCTAGTTATTGCTTGGTGTACATGAGCTGATCCTTCCCTATTAGGTACAGAAGATGAAGGTTGAGAGGGATTACTGGAAGACGTCGCCTGAGACCTTCCTGCATGCCTTGTTCTCAGCTTTTTGACCTTGGAAGGGTTAGTTGCTATTTCTCTGAGAGGAGTAATCTCCAGGACTTCAGAATCCATGCATGAAGTGATTGCTCGAGAATCTTGATCAGATGATGAAGATGAAACAGTTGTCTTGGATGAGGATGAAGTTTGAGACATTTTGATTGACTTGGAAAACCAGTAGCAACTAGGGAGAAAACTTTGAATGAGAGAAAAAGAGATGTTGCAAAGTCGAGAGTGGAAGGAGGCAAATGTGTGTCTATTCAACTTCTTAGTAATTTTGAAAGAATTTGGGAAATATATGATTAACCCACTTAAAATAGACTTAACAAAAATAACTCCTTCAACCCTTGTTTTGAGCAAAATTAATTGCTATAATTTCTCATGTTGGCAAATACCCATCTTGCCCCTCAAGTTTTCAAGTTGATTTGCATCAAGAGCCTTGGTAAAAATGTCAGCCAGCCGTAGCTTAATGACACCATGTTCCAGTTTAATTGTCTTCTCCTCTACAAGGTCTCTGATAAAGTAATTTTTAAGGTCAATGTGCTTGGTCCTGCTATGCTGAATAGGGTTCTTGGAAATATTGATTGTATTCAGATTGTCACAATAAATGTCACAACATCTTGTGAGACATTATACTTAGTGAGCATCTGTTTTGTCCAGATAATTTGAGAACAGCTACTACCAGCTGCAACTATTTCAGCACAAAGTTGAAAATGAATTCTTTTGACATGAATCATAGCTTTGGCAGATTCCTGTATGATCCTATTTTTCCTTTTGTCAACTCCATTTTGTTGAGGAGTTATAGGAGAAGAGAATTCATGACTAATTCCTTCTGAGAAACAGAACTTATTAAACTTTCTGTTTCCAAATTCCTTGTCATGATCACTTCTGATTCTGACAATACACCCTTCTTTTTGAGTTCTTGTGCACAGTTCTTTAACAACTTCAAAGTTATTCACCACATCATAGACATATCTCTTTTCACCAAGCCTTTCCACTTGATGTTCACCACAAACCCTCCCTTTATCAATTTGCAGTCTTGGAATCCTTCTGACTGCTTCCATAGAGATAGTCCTTTTCATTCTTCTTAGATGAAGATGGCCAAGTTTTTGGTGCCACAGTTTCACCTCTTTTTCTTCTTTGGCAATAGAACACATAGTGGAGTTATTAGTGTTCTCAGGCTGCCACAAGTAACAGTTGTCTTTAGATATGATTCCTTTCATTACAACTTCTTGTTTTTCATTAATTACAAGACATTCAGATTTTGAGAAGTTGACCTTGAATCCTAGATCACATAATTGACTGATACTAATGAGATTAACAGTCAGACCTTTTACCAATAGTACTTCATTCAGATTTGGAACTCCAGGGTAGTTCAAATTACCAACTCCTTTGATCTCACCTTTAGCACCATCTCCAAAGGTCACATAACTAGTGGTGTGAGGTTTAACATGATTGAGAATGTTCTTGATTCCAGTCATGTGCTTAGAACATCCACTGTTAAAGTACCGGTCTTCCTTTATAGAGACTCTCAGGGAAGTGTGGGCTATCAGGGCAGTAGCCTTTTTCTTCCATTGAGGAGTATGTGGTACCCTGTTAGCCTTAGGTTTGACACCTGGGTTCTGATTAGGGTATCCATACAATCTGAAGCAGAAAGGCTTTATGTGACCAAACCTCCCACAATGGTGACATCTCCATCTTTGGTACTTTTTCTTCATATTTTTCTGTTCCCGATGTTGAGTGTTATGTTGTGACATCTGCTTTGACCTTTGTTTATCAGACCTGATCTTCTTGTCTGCACCAGGTTTCTTTGCTTCCACAAATCCTAGTCCAGACTTGTTTCCCATATTTTGTCCAACCTGAAGGATTTCTTCCAATTTGTCAGTTCCATTTGTCAGCATCTTGACAGATTTGGTCATCTGGTTCAGTTTTGAGTTCAACATTTGAACTTCCCCTTCTAGATGACTTATAGTTTCAAGGTCTGCCCTTTTTTCAGCCTCCAGCTTTATGATGAGTTTTGTTTGTTTCTCATTCAGCACACAGACTTCAGCACTTCTGATACACAATTTCTTGTAAGTATCAGCCAGTTCTTCAAATGTCACTTCCTCATCACTAGTGTCACTTTCAGAGGAACAAACACCAGTTAGTGCAGTAACTAGTTTGGCAGATTCTTATTCAGAATTACTTTCTGAATCACAGTCAGACCAGGTAACAGTCATTCCTTTCTTTTGTTTCTTAAGAAAGGTAGGACATTCAGCTCGAATATGCCCATATCCTTCACAACCATGGCATTGAATTCCTCTGCCTTGATTTCCCTTCTCTTCTGACCTTGGTCTTCTGC
Organism: Vicia faba; assembly: GCA_948472305.1. Taxonomy (NCBI): domain Eukaryota; kingdom Viridiplantae; phylum Streptophyta; class Magnoliopsida; order Fabales; family Fabaceae; genus Vicia; species Vicia faba. The sequence continues at coordinate 238,522,579 of OX451735.1, forward strand.
TGGAACTGTCAATGTCAGATGGGATGTTATGAACATTAGACCTTGACTTTGGATCTATTCTTTTGATGAGTTTGTTAAATTATCTTCCAAGCATGGCTATAGCTTCTGAAATATTTTCTTTTTCATCCTCCTTGTTTTCATCTTCAGTGTTGGATACAAGTGCTATGCTCTTGTTCTTTTTGTCAACATTTTCAGTGATCCCCATCTCAAAAGTCTGAAGAGACCTAATGAGTTCATCCACTTTCAACTTGCTGATATCCTGGGCTTCCTCTATAGCAGTTACCTTCATTGCAAATCTTTTAGGCAAGGATCTGAGAATCTTTCTCACCAGTTTTTCTTCTAACATCTTTTCTCCCAATGCTCCTGAGGTGTTGGCAATCTCCAAGATGTTCATGTGAAACTCATGAATGGTTTCATCTTCCATCATTTTTAGATTCTCAAACTTGGTAGTCAGCATCTGAAGCCTTGACATTTTTACTTTGGAAGTGCCCTCATGGGTAGTTTTGAGAGTGTTCCAAACTTCCTTGGCCAGTTCATATTGATGTACTAGTCTGAATATGTTTCTATCAATTCCATTGAACAAGGCATTTAAAGCTTTGGAATTTCCCAGGGCTAACTCATCTTCTTCTTTACTCCAATCTTCCTCAGGCTTCAGACTGATTGTCCCATCTTTCTCAGTTATGGTGGGATGGTTCTATCCTTTGTCAACAGCTCTCCAGGCCTTTTTGTCCAGAGATTTTAAGAAGGCAATCATACGAGGTTTCCAGTAGTCATAATTTGTTCCATCCAGAATGGGTGGTCTATTTCCAAAAAATCCTTCTTTGTCCATAGTTCCAGAAAGTGATATCCCTATATCTCACCCAGTAATACAGGCAGGGTGCCTGCTCTGATGCCAATTGAAATTCTGGCTGTAGATACTCAATGTCACAGTCAATGTTGTGACACCGTATCTGACTTTCTATAAGACAGTAAATATAAAAACAGTAAATAACACAATCAATTGTTTACCCAGTTCAGTGTGAAACAACACCTACTCTGGGGGCTACCAAGCCAGGGAGTAAATCCACTATAAGAGATATTAATTCAGGAATAAACCAACCAGTTTATCTCCTTCACTTAAGACCTACCCAATGCAACTTCAATCTAAGTTCTACTTGAACCTGAGTTCCTACTCACTCCCCCTCAATCACAGCAGTGATACTTAAAACAATTGACTAATGAGTTAATGAAGACACTCTTCAAAACATACACTTGATTATGCTTCACATCTTTTTAATCAAGTAACACAAACACTCTTGCTTCACAGCTTTGAGTGATACATAAACCTAACTCGACTTTGCTTCAAAGCTTTAGTCAAGAGACACAAAACACTCTTGCTTCAAAGCTTTGAGTGGTACAAAAACCCTTACAAACAAAACCTATTCTAAGTCACTTATCACAATGATAATTGCTTGGATTACAGCAGTTAAAACTATATAGTTTCTGATTGATCTTCAGTCCAAAGAGTTATTTTCCAAACAACAGTCCTGTTGAATATATAACAGTTGTTTCTTCAGTTAGGGTTTCCACAAAAAGCTAGGGTTAATTAGGTTTAACCATAAGACTTGGTCACAAGACTTTATCAACCAGTTTTAGGGTTGAGCTAGGTTAACCCAAAGACAACGGGAGATTCTGTTCTGGAAGGAATGAGCCAACTTCCTGAAAAATCTCAGAATTAACCAAACTGCACTACTGTTAGATCAGTACAGGATGTCTTAACATTTGTTATGACATCAGAATTCCTGTTTACTGATTTTGGCAATAAATGTGATCTTTTACAAAATGCTCAGATACACACTCATACACAGTAGCACCTGTATGCCATTATTTTTCTGCAAAGGTACCTAATAAACCTGTACCTAATAAACCAGAATGTTATGACATCAGTCATGACATTCACACACCTGGTTTTACCAAAAATACATGCCAATAACTAAACACATACAGTACTATCAGAGTCATAGGAAACAAAGATGATTATAATGGAGTTAATATAATTAAAGAATACTTTGTTGAGGCCATGTCTGATGATGAGTATGTTTATACTGATGAGTTCTTTTCTTCTGATGAAGGTATGTTTTCTAATAATGATTATGTGATTCATGAGTATTCTGAAGAAGCAACGGTGAATGTCATTGTGTCGTATTTTGGTGTTCCCGCTCCTATAGAAATTGTGTACCACATCAAGCTTGTTGTTGCTCCCTTAGTTATTTGTTTTCCTGGTCATATCCCATACGAATCAGATAAAGTTGTGTTTTGTAAGTACAATGCAACTATCATGGAAGATGGTGTGGAAATTCCTATCCAACCTTTGTCCCATGTTGAGAATATTGCTGAAGCTAGTCATGTAACTCGCAATGGTCGTGTCTTCGCCCCTACCTTTCGAGGAGATGATAATTATGGTAAGAAGGTCATTGATATAGATGAATCCAAGAAAGTGGTAGGAGAATCTAGTGGTGACGCCTTGGAAAAGATGTTGATGATCTGTTGAAAATTATCAAGATGAGTGATTACAAGATTTATGGATCAGTTATTGCAGACTCCATATAAGATTTCCATTTTATCCTTGTTGATGAACTCTTCTGCTCATCGGGAATCTCTAATGAGGGTGTTGGATTAGGATTTTGTTGAAATGGATGTGTCTTTGGATCAGTTCAATGGTGTAGTGGGGAATATTACATCTTGTAACAACCTGAGCTTTTGTGATGACGAGTTTCCTGATGAAGGGGGAAACCCAAACCTGGCTCTGCATATTTCTATGAATTGTAAGAACGACTCTTTCTCTAATGTGTTGATAGGCAATGTGTGATACGGCGGGAGAACTGACTTGAGGTTTTGCGTTTGTGTTCGCAAATGTTTCGGTTTAGCAAGAGTCGCCACCGAATTTTTATTTTATCCTAAGGAAAGGTCAAAAAGCACAGGAAAGACCTTTGAGATGTTTTCTTGGGTTCGGGGAGTAGATTATGAAAAGGGAAGGTGCAAGCACCCTTTTCATCCATGGTTATCCATGGGCTCTTAGTTACTTGTTTTAGATCACTTGCTTTGCTTTTCAATTGTTTGAAATAGTGCTTTTCAATTGTTTGAAATGGTGCTTTGTGTGTGGTTTTGAAAGATGTTTTGAAAAGAGGCCATCATTGTGGCAACCTTTGTAATGATTCTTGTTTGAATGTATACAAAGGTGTGTGTCTTTTTGTAAAGATATTTCAATGTTTTGAAAGTTTGTTTTGAAAGTTTGTTTTGAAATTGTGTTGTGAGGTGTGTTTGAAAAATGGCAAGGATGTTTTGCAAGCTTGATCAAGTAACTAAGATTTGTCTACCCTATTTTACTCAAAAGATCTTTCTTATGTTTTTAACCTTTTTGACAGTGTTGTTTCACCATTGTATTTGGTGAACAACCTTGTGTTAGGATGTTAAACGGGACAGGCGCGGGTCATCGCATACAATCATTGAAAGCAACTTGTGAGACGCTCTAACAATTTTGTAAGGGACGAGATCATTTTATCGAAGGCAACATCGAGGGTCATCGAGGGACTACGATCTTTATTTATCAAAGGGGCATTTGCTAGAGTGTCTCATATTCGAGGGACATGATTGCATTTTCCGAGGCAACAAGTGAGGTTACCCTAGAGGTGCAAGTGTGCATTGTATTTTGATTTTCATGCATTTTTTATTCTTGAATTAGGTTATCTAGCGATTGATTTTGAATCTTGTCATACACGCCTAATTACTATACAATATATTGAAAGCAATAAATTGCGGGAACTTAAAGTCTAAGTTATTACAAAAAAGTATCCGGGGATGGGGGTATAATTATTTAGAAATGGGGATGAATCTCTCAAGAATAATAATGTCCAAATATTATGTGTTACAACCAGATCGAACTGTCACAATTCAATTATAACAAATTAAAAGGAAAATCAATAAATTATGAGATGCATGTATTTATTAACTTAGAAAATAAATAAATAAAAATCTATTCTAAAAAAAAAGATTAAGTATTATATTATTATTTTTTTTTATGTTTTTTAGGAATTATGTAAAGAAAAGTTTAAAAGAAAAGATTAATTAAACAAAGATTCTAGTATTTTTTGTATTTTTATTATGTAACAAAAATCAATTAATAAAAGAATGACAATAAAAATTAATTTTTAATAAATCTTACTAATATTATTATTAACAAAAATAAAATAAATTAAAGAAATAAAACAAATTAATTAAAATAGGTTAATAATTATTAAAAAAAAACATTTGTTTTTAAAAAGGGAATGGGCTTAGTTTGTTTGTGGATGGCCCAAATGAAACAAAAGAAGAAGAACAAGTCAGAAAGAAAGAGGGGGGTGCAGGCAAGAAAAATGCTGGGCTTAAGGGCATTTGTTTGGGGCGAGTCGGGCCCAATGTGAAATTGTACAATGTTTGTTAGGGTTTGGCATTTGAATTCTCAGAATTAGGGTTGGTGTGCATTGGCTACAACGGCGTCGCTCTCTTGTTTTCTTCTTCGTCTTCCTCAAACAAAAAGCGTTGATTCTCTCTTAAGCCTCAGGTTGCCGGAGCATCGCCTTATTCCCTTATCTCCTCCTTACAGTGACCCACGACATTTGTTTGTAAACAGTACAGTTTTATTTTGTTTTGATGTTTAGGGTTTTTACAGTTGTGTTCATTTGTTTGATTCTTGCTTGCATGTTTTAATCCATGGCTTTTATGCTTGAGATGCAGTAAAGGCATTGAGAAAACTTACCTTGAGCGTTTTGTTTCTAAAAAAAAGATGGAGAGAGATGGGAGTTGGTGGCGGCGTTCCTGGTGGCCGGAGCGGAGGAAGAGATGTGATGGACGCGCGTTTGGTAACCCTCTTCCTTTCTTCTTTAAAGGTCAATGATGAAATTGATTCTGAGACCTCTATTTGTAGTTCTTTGGATGATAAGATTTTGATAAAACTCTTGATATTGTTGATGTTTGGTACGCTTCTGGAATTCTTCTACTCTTTCTTGAGTGTTGATGATGACATGTATTCTGAAACTTGTTGTTTTTGTCACTTCTGAACCTCTGAACTTCTTCCTTGGTTATTTGATGTTTTATGATGAGTGATTCTGAAAACTATTTTGAAACTTTTGTTGATGTTGATGATGATCTTGATTCTGAAACAAAGTGCTTTACTTCTGAATCTCTTCCTCTTTTTTGGCTTGTTGATGATGATTTGATTCTGAAACTGTATTGTTTTTTATTTGCTTATGAACCTCTTCCTCTTTCTTGGCTTGTTAATGATGAGAAACCTCTGAAAACTGTTTTTTTGCTTCTGAAATGCTCTTCCTATTTCTTGGCTTGTTAATGATGATTTGACTCTGAAACTACTGTGTTTTGTTGATATTGTCTTCCTCTTTCTGAATGTTCATGGTTGATGGTTGAGGATAATGTATTTGATTCTGAAACTATTTGGTAAAGCTTGTTTGCAGTTTGGTACAGATTTGACAAGTTATGTAGTTTGGCCTATTTTTAGGTTTTGCAAGTTATTTACAGTTATGCAGGGTTTGGCTTACTGTTATGCAGCTAGCTTGTGGTTTGCTTAGACTTATGCAGGTTGCTGGTTTGTGATTGATAGCAGACCTGTTTTGCAGGTTTGGCCAGTAGGTTTGCTTGGCTTATAGTTTGTTTGTTTTGGCTGTTGTTCTTGTTTTGACTAGGCTTTGGCAAGCAGGTTTTGAGCTTGTTGTTTGAACAAGCTTGTGGTTTGTTTTTGCTTTTTGGTTTCTGCTGGACTGTGTTGCAGGTTGGGGAGTTTGTAACTTTGAAGGGCTTTATGGTTTTTTTACAAAGTATTTTTTTCTCCTCTAGACTGTTATACAGTCCTTTTGTTTTATATCTTTTTGTTATTTGACTTGTTTATGCCAGCCTGCCTTAGCTAAACTGTAAACTTTTCACCAAAAGGTCCTCTCTTTCTCTCTCTCTCTCTCCCATAAGCACTTTTGCTTATTATTTTAAATTCTGAAAAGTTGCCTAGGCCTGGAAAATGAGGACAGCTATGACAAGTCCTTTTGGCTTATAATTTGGTTTTCCTCTGCATTGTATTACCTGCTATTGCTGTTATACTTTCTGCATTGTGTACTTTGCCTTAACAGTTTGCATCTAGTTGGCTTGTAACTCAGTTTTCTTATGTTTGACAGTTTTGAATCTTGGCGCCTTGGTTTGCCTTGTAACTTGCCTATGTTTGACAGTTTTGCATTTAGTTTGGTTACTGCATTTTGGTATTCAGTTTGGCATAGTTTTGCTTTGTATGCAGCCTTGTACCTTACTTTGTATTTGAACCATGTTTTTGCATTTGAACTAATTGTATGCTTGCATTTTATTTTTTACTTTTCTCTTTGTGAACCAAGAAGAGAAATCTTGTAATTTGCAAAGAGAAAAATAAAAACATGATGAACAAATAGCATTCTGATTCCGGCTGGCAAACTTTAATGATGATTTTCTTTCTTTTTCTATTTGAAAATCCTTTTCAATTAACTGTGCTAATTTCTTTTCTTTCTTCTTTTTCAAGTGAAAGCAACTTGGACGATAGAGGAAGCAGAGGAAGCAAAAGACCTCGGGCACGGGAGCAATGGAGTTTAGGATTTAGACTTAAATTTATTTTCCTTTTATTGTAAACATTTATTATTTTAAATATTATAAGTTGTAAACTTACAATATTCAAATAATTTTGTAACAACAATTGAAATGAATAAAAAGTCTTTATCCAAAAGAATTTATTTCTACTGTCAAATATCTTGCCCTTCTTCCTTGCATGTTCATTTAATTTTTTAAGACTCTCAAATCAAAAGTAATTGAAACTGTATCTCAGCAATTCTAACCCAGATAAAAATAAATAATCAAAAAACTTTGCAGTCTCGTAACCTTGCAACAACATTCCAATTAACATACGCATTGTACAATTAAACAAAACAAGCATTCCATTAAACGACAAACCTTTCACTCCACTAACAAGCATATGCCTTAATGTTCCAAACAAAAGTCTCAGCTCTTATCCCAGATAATCAGGCTTTGAGAATAATCAGTAAATTTGAACAAGCAATTTTTGAGGATTCAATTTCTTCTGAGAAATGCGAGAGAAAACCCTAATTCTGGATTGACTGCTAAAGAAAAGTCTGTTTGATCGATTCTTGAGCCAATCTTAAAAATCAGAGAAAAACCCTAGGTGTGATCGGTGGATCTGGAACTGACTGTTTAACGCTGGTTTGCGAAATGTCGCGGAAGCAAGAGTCGCCACCGTCTTTTATTTTCTCCAAATGGAAAGGACAAAAGCACAGAAAAATTCCTTATAGAGATTGCTCTCGGTTCAGGAGGTAGATTATAGAAAGGGAAGGTGTTAGCACCCTTTCTATCCATGGTTATCCATGGGCTCTTAGATACTTGCTCATTTGTGTTTTCAAAACGGTTTGTTTGCTTTTCAATTGTGGGTTTTAAAAAAGGTTTCTTTGAAAATTCCAGTTCGACTCTTGTATCGGTCCTCAAGAGTGTTTGAAAAATTGCTTTCGAAAGCTTTTTGAAAAGGTGTCGGTGTGAAAAGTATTTTTGATTTGTCTTTGAAATTAGAGCAAGTATCTAGAGTCGTCTACCTACCCTAAGGAATTCGTCTGTGTAAATGTCCTTTAAAGTAGTGCCATCCCACCATTGAGAGGTAGGTAGCACCACCGTTGGAGGTGTTCGGGTCAATTCGAGGTTCGGGACATGGTGATCACCAGAGCAATGGGAAGACACCTTAGAAGCTACCCTCATGCCAGGTTCCCGGATCATGAGGACTTACTAAAACATCCTCTACTCGACGATCACCTTTCGAGAGGCAAGGCAACAGTGAGGCGTACCCTAGGGGTGGTGTGTGATTTGTGTGTCGTTTTCATTTATTTTTGTCTTTTGTCAAAGTGATCTATGCGTTTGTTTTTATTTTATCATTCATTCTTGCATGTCATTATTAATAGTTAAAAATTGCGAGAAATATAAAGTTCTTAAACTATTACAAAGGCGCGGGTCCACATCGCCAAATTAAACCAGGACCCGATTTGACATAAAATAAAGAAATAAAATGCGGGAAATATAAAATGTCCGAGTTACATGGCTTGAGCAATTACATAATATTTGAAAGAAAATAAATGTGCGAAAGAAATAAAAATAGAACGTTCGAGGGCGTTGGACCCTTTAAAGAAGTTAAATGAAATTAAAAAGCTAATTAATTATTTAATAAAAGGAAAGAAATGTTTTTTAGTTTTTTTGTATTTATGAAATAAAAAAAATTAAAATTAAAAGAAACTCTAATTCTAAGTTTTTTTAATTATTAATGAAAATGTTAAAGTTTAACCTAATTTACTAAATATTTAATGTACATGTTTATTTACAAAAATATTTAATAATTAATAACAATAATAATAAGAAAAAATTATTTATTAAAAAGATGATGAAAAGTTAAAAACCCTAATTTCTACATATTTTAATTTGTTAAGAAAAAGACTTAAGTTTTAAAACCTGATTTAACTAAATTAATTATTTAACATTTATTTACAAAAATATTTAATAAGTAAATTAATTAACATATTCTTAGTTTTTGATTTTCTGGTTTTATATTATAAAAATTAATTCATGAATTTAAAGAAAACAATTAAAACAATTAAAAGAATGAAAAAGGAAAATCAAATAAAAAATAAAAATGATGCAAACCATGGGGGGTGTCTGGCCCTTTTTGGAGGTGAATTGGAGTGGTTTGACCATTTGTGTTATGGCTGTTGGCCATTTGTGTTCTGGCCTCATCATGCATAAGTTGTTCTACTTTGGCCATTTGGCTTTTGGCTTTTGGCCATTTGTGTTTTGGCCTCAACGTTCCTTAATCTTCTCAGGATGTCTGTCTCGCCATGTATTGGTGTCATGCATAAGTTTTTCTACTTTGGCCATTTGGCTTTTGGCTTTTGGCCATTTGGCTTTTGGCCTCAACGTTCCTTAATGAACCTGCATGGGATCCTGTCTAAATCTGCAGTGTTGAATCTCACGAACACATTAAATAAAATCATAAAATGCAAATAAAGCCAATATATGAAGAAATTTAATGTTTAGGCACAATATGACATGTATGAATGATTATACCCTTTTGATCATGGAGATCAAATCAACCTTACCCTTACTGGAAAATTAGTGACCTGAATGCTTTTATGCCTTACTAGAAAATTAGGATCATGGAGATCAAGCCAGCCTTATCCTTACTGAAGAAGTAGTGAGGTGTTGGTTTGTAACTGTGATGGCTTGTTTGTAGTGAGAGAGGGATTTGTAATAAAGACTTCAAGATTTTAGGGTTCTTGAAAGAATTTGATATTCTAACAGTGTTGTGGCAAGTTTTTTTCTCTCTTTTTTTCTCCTCTTTTTCTCCTCTCTGGTTTGTGTGAAAAGAAGGTGATTATATAATGGAAATTAGGGTAAAGAAAATGGGCTTTGAATGTGCAATTGGGCCTCCAATGTTCACTTGAGTTCGTCACTTTCCAGGCTAAATCCCAGGAACTTAAGTGCAATTTTTGAAGTTGAAATGTGAAAACAAAATGTAGCCGGCATCGAGAACTAACTCCTGTCCGAAAATCGACTCAATCGGATAAACGGTGAATTAGTTATGAATTTTTGAAGTTTCAGCTCAGACAAACTTATTTTGGGCTCCAGTGTCGACTCTGACACGTTCTTCAATAAAAAACTGGTATTGATCGGTGCATAATTTGGTCTTGACTTTTGAAGCAAAGTTGTAGATCTATGAGTCAGTGACCTTGTGTAAAAATATGAGTCCAATCCGATAAAAATTGACCGAGTTATGAATTTTCGAAGTTTCGGCCCAGATGAAATAATATTCAGCATTCAGGATTTTCAGCGTGTCACGCACTCTGAGCAAAAAACGAAGGCCTTTTGAATACCATTTGAACTCAATACCTTCTGTGAAAATGTAGCCAACTCAATTTGTGAAATTTTGGCGCCAGAACCAGCTCGATACGATGAAAATCGACCAAGTTATGATTTTCTGAACATGACGCAAATAAACTTCTGTCACAAATTTTCTGTACGAAAATACTTGATAAATCCACATTTTTGAAGACCTTCTGATCGAAATTGGCTTCCAGCTGTAAGAGATGAAAACATAGATAATGTCAAGACGGAATTTTGGCCATCGGAACGGGTTCAAAACGAGCCACGGTCTTCAAGTTATGAATTTTTTAGCGCGTAAAAACTGCACTTTCAGTACACTTTTTTCACCATATTTCTTCGAGAAAACACACATTCGGATACCTTCTTTAAAGAATTGACTCTTGAGCCGAACCTGAATTTGAGAATATGTTATCAGAGATATCTTGGCGAAAGAATACCTGAATATGACGCGCCGGGTTGGACTTGTGAATTTTCTTGAAATGTTTTGAGAAATATGGGAGGACAAATTTTAGGGTACAACAGTTGCCCCTGTTCAATCTTCTTAGACCTGAGGATGCAGATTAGCTGACGTGCCTTTCGTAATCCGAAGGTGGAAGATGATTGAACACTAGAGTACCCAGAAATTTGCGTTCACATAGTAGTGTGATGGTGGGGAATGGGCTTATAGATGCCATTTAGAGATTGATGGATAGGATGATGGGCTTATAGATGCCATGCTAAGATGTGATGGATAGGTGGATGGGCTTACAGATGCCATATGGATGTTGATCTCATAAGAGATTCCTTAGCGAGAGCCTACGTACCTGCAAAAGAAAAAATGATTACCTGACCTGTTACAGGAGCTGGTCTTCAAACTCTTTGTATAGAGGTGTATCCTGACTGGTTACAGGAGCTGGATCTGGATCTTCAAAAGGTGATGAATGAACCAGGGGTGGTTACTACCTCAACAGGAACGGTGAGAGAACCGTGGATGATTTCAACCTCAACAGTAATCATTGAGAGAATCTGGGGACAATTACTACCTCCGCAATAACGGGGAGAGAACCATAGGCGACTTCAACCTCAACAGTATCATTGAGAGAATCTTGGGCGATTACTACCTCCGCAGTAACAGGGAGAGAACCATAGGCGACTTCAACCTCAACAGCAATCATTGAGAGAATCTTGGACGACTTCGACTTCAACAGTAATGTTGAGCGAATCTGGGGATGATTACTACCTCCGCAGTATCGGGGAGAGAACCATAGGCGACTACAACCTCAACAGCAATCATTGAGAGAATCTTGGATGACTTTAACCTCAACAGCAATCGTTGAGAAAATCTTGGGATGATTACTACCTCCGCAGTATCGGGGAGAGAACCATAGGCGACTACAACCTCAACAGCAATCATTGAGAGAATCTTGGATAACTTCAACCTCAACAGCAATCGTTGAGAGAATCTTGGGATGATTACTACCTCCACAGTATCGGGGAGAGAACCAAAGGCGACTACAACCTCAATAGCAATCACTGAGAGAATCTTGGATAACTTCAACCTCAACAGCAATCGTTGAGAGAAACTTGGGATGATTACTACCTCCGCAGTATCGGGGAGAGAACCATAAGCGACTACAACCTCAACAGCAATCATTGAGAGAATCTTGGATAACTTCTACTGAGTCTTTATCAGGGAAATCTGTTAGGGGTCGATTTAGCTGGACTAGAGAAGGCCTTGGACTGGATAAGAAACAGAAAATCTTAGGGTCGATTAACTGAACCGGTCTAGGTCTTGAAATCCTCAACTGGAATAAGTGTCAGAACGTCGCCATGCCTGGGTCACATCCGAACCATATCTGGAAGGAAATTTGGAAGAAGTATCAGAACGTCGCCATATCTGGTTCACATCTGAACTATATAAGGAAATCTGGAATAAGTATCAGAACGTCGCCATGCCTGGGTCGCATCCGAACTACATCTAGAAGGAAATCCGGAAGAAGTATCAGAACGTCGCCATATCTGGTTCACATTTGAACTATCTCTAGAAGGAAATCTGGAAGAAGCATCAGAACGTCGCCATATCTGGTTCACATCTGAACTATATATAGAAGGAAATCTGGAAGAAGTATCAGAACATCGCCATATCTGGTTCACATCTGAACTATATCTAGAAGGAAATCTAGAAGAAGTATCAGAACGTCGCCATATCTGGTTTACATCTGAACTATATCTAGAAAGAGTTGCGATAGTTGATAGTAATCATCTTTGTATTGACCTTTCCTGAAAAGGTAAAGCATCAGTTGCATGCAAGATCATGATGCATGAACTGCATGATTTCAAGATGTCCTCAAAATTGATGAGATTCGTGTAGTATGATGCATATGCATGCTATAATGTATGAAGATGTAATGTTCATGAATGTATTTTTGTCTAAGAAAATAAATCCTTGATGGGTGCCGGGAAGTCACTCCTGGGCTGATTTTGGAGAATAGTGCTTTGTCTCCGCTGGGGATGACAGTTGCAAGAATACCGGTAGGAGAAGATGACTTCGTTGGGGAATGAACTTGGCGAATGGATTACTCTGCAGGGAGAGAAGTACTCTAATGATCTTGCTGGGAAGCAATACTCTGTGGGGAGAGAGATGCTTTGCTGGAATGTTGATAATAACTTGCTGGGGATACCCTGGTTGTGTTGGAAGTGTTAATAGACTTCGCTGGGGATAAGAAGACTTCGTCGAGGACGCTCTTTCCGTGGCTTTTGGCTGAGGATAACCCAGTTATATCCTGATAAGGAAATAACTCTTTGAATAAAGCCGGGAGACGCGTTCGTGCTCTGTAGGGGATAAGCTTCCAGAATCTACTGGGGATAAGCTTACTGCTTGGGGGGATGGATTCCAACTTTTCCTGGGGAACTAAATTGGACTCTCCTGGGGAAGTTTTGAATTGTATCGGGGAAATGACTCCATTGAATGTTTGATATACTTCTGGGGAACAATCTTTAGACCAAGACTGCCGGGGATGCTTGTTAAGAATGCATGCATATTGCTGGGGAATGTTGAGATCTGCGGGAGGATACCCAACTTCCTTAAGTTTGATGGTAGCTTCGCTTGGGAAGAGTGTATTGACTTGCTAGCTCAGTCTCTGGGGAATTAGGGGTGTACTGGTTATGTTCTTCAGCTGAATCTACCTTGGTACCTTGGTGGACAGAGTAACTAGATCGCTTAGACAAATTATTACTGCCCCTGTTTCCGATGTTAGAAGATACCTGTGGAGGTGCTTGACGGCTGCCGATTGACAAATCTTCTGGTAGGCAAGTGACGGGATGGCAGGACATAGTCGTACGCTTTAATCCCTAACTTTTGACTGGACCGCCCTTTCGGGTTTTCAGTCCACCGGGATACCCATTTTTGCCCAAGCCGCCTTTTCAGGTTTTCGACTTGCCGGGTGTGCAGGTTTTTCATTTCATCCCTTTATTTTGCCCGAACCCTTTTGGTTCGCCGGGAAGCCCTTATTTTTGCCTAGGTGTGTCAACCTAGCGGGTCTTTGATTTTGCGTAGTATTTTTTCGACTATGTCCATGTTCTTAGAATGTATGGAGTTGCCCCTGTTAGAAGTGTTTTGTCATGCCACCAGAAGATGTTCGATCAGACAAGATTCGTTGTTGGGATGCCCCAAGTGACTTAGGCGGAGATTTGCCCCAGGCGATTTGGCCTTTGAGAGATTCTCTGAATCTTGATTGGACTGCCCCAGATGATAGACCATGATCAGGTCATGCCCCTCGATTGGAAATGCTTATGTTCATTAGGCGTTCGTCGTGCGACTTTCTATGTTGTTCAAACAAAAAGTCATATGCAAACAATGTTATATCAAAAATGCAAAGCTCATGTCTGTCTTGAGGATTTTAAAAATGCATTTTGTCGTAAAACAATGTGATGTCAACTCAAGATTTTACAGCGAGCCTTCAAGAGTCAGGATACCTTTCGTAACAGTATGCTTTCGAACTAACCCATGCTTCAGCTAGGACTTTTAAGGGTTATAACGTGGCCTGGTTCACGGTTTAAGAAACAAAGGATAAAGGCTCAAATTATTTGTACCCACCCACTCTTCGTGATATTCTCCAAACCTAAACTCAGTTGATCATACGTTAGACCTTGTTTGAGTTTTTGCTCTGATTTTCCGGTGATGATTCAGATATTGAACGTTTATTTGAATAGGCAGTCATCTCCTTTTTTGCTGAGGGTTTGTAGGACCTCTTTCTTTTTTTATTTTTGTTATCCCTTTCTTTTTTTGCCTGAACTGTTTCCTTTTTTTTTTTGGAATTACAGTCAGCGGGATGCCCCAGTTTTGTAAGTCTCCTTCATGGGTTTTGACTTAATGGGTTTTTTTTATTTTTTTTTATTTTGAAAGATAATGACTGCCTTTCTTTATTGATCATTCGGAACCATCACTGTCTTTCTTTGTTTTGTAAGGATCTTTTTGGTGCCATTCGTTATGCACTTGGATCAACTGAGAGAACTACCCTGCCCCAGGTTATGATGAAGGGTTTTGAATTTCGAAAAGAAAAACTCCTACTTCTTTGGCTCAGAGGGGTTGACGAGGGATTATCATCCTTATAACTCCAGTGTTTAGGGATTGAAACAATGCATGTACCTCATCAGCGGGGTCTTTTCAAAAGCATACTATAGATTATGGTATCGTTTTCGTCATCCTCCCTCAAGAGGATTAGAATTTTAGATCAAGAGTTGACATCGGAAAAAATATGAAAATAATTTGCATTTAGTGAATACGAATATATTGTTTCAGAACAGACATATGCGATGCATTAATGAAATAACAATGTTTAACATGAGTAAATGTTTGAACAAAAGAAAATTGCAACTTGAACATTCGAATGAACAAAAATTTCTCAATCCTAGCCATGATTTGGCAAGGGAGCAGTGATTACATTGGGAGTCTCGGCGGGCTCGAACTCGATCTCTTTAGCATCGATCATATTCTGAATCTTGTACTTCAGTGCCCAACAGTCCTCAGTATCGTGCCCCGGGCTACCAGAATGGTAAGCGCACCTTGCTTCTGGGTTGTAATTTGGAGAGGAAGTCTTTGGATTTGCAGGAGGGTTGATCACCGCAATCAGGTTCATCCTTAACATGTGCTGCAAAGCTCGTGACCATGACATGTTGATGTAGGTGAATTGTCTCTTAGGCTCGTCCGACCTGTTCTGATCAACCCGCTGTTCTTGGCGCGATCGTTGTTGGACCTGAGAAGTAGTAGCAACTCGGAGAGGTCTATTCATTGGACCCGACCTTTGCCTTCTTGGAAGCTGTTCTATGACCTGGTCCCTGATTTGGGCTGGTTGCTTCATGCCTTGAGGAAGTTGGCTGATCATGGCTCTCAGCTCTCCTTGTTCCTGAGCTAAACCTTGAATGAGGGCCCTTTGCCCCAGCATATGGGTTTTCAATGTGTCTACCTCAGCTTGTAGACGTTTCAGCTATTCGTCCTTGTCATCTTCGGGACTCTTTCTGATCAGATTCCCCATGAGGAGTGTCCTCAACTCTTCCTGCCCCTTGGATAGGCCTAAAAAGATTTCCCTGAACTGAGTCTCTTGAGCGTGAAGGTCCTGGTTATCTTGTTGGGAAGCCATTGCTGAAATAAACAGCGAGAGAGGTAAGTGACCTGCAACAAGGATACCTGTTATGATGTGTATGTATGCATGCAATGTTTTCCAGGACCTCGCGAGATAAACAAGAAGACTGTTAGCATTTGAATTTGTTAGCTTGATTGGAGGAGCCCTATGTTGCTGAGAATCCTTCTTCAAGGGTCAAAAGCTCACCATTCCAGTGGGTCATAGCCCCTGACAACCTTGGCTAGGGCAACCTTCTTCAAGTGTCAAAGCTCACCATATCAAGTGGGTCATAGCCCCTGACTACCTTGGCTAGAGGAAAATAAATCCTCTTTGCCCCTTGCTGGGATAGTTGATTCACCATGACATGCATCACAAGCCCTTGAGATCCTTGAAATGGGTTAGGATGTATGCAATGGTATGATGTTATGGTATGCATGGGGTAATGTGAGTAGCCCTGTTATGAGTCCCAATTAAGGACTGCAAACCAAAACCTGCAAGAAACTTAGTAAACCCTGTCATGAGTCCCAATTAAGGACTATAAACGAAACCTGCAAGAAACTCGGTAGACCTTGTTATGAGTCCTAATTAAGGACTACAAACAAAACCTGCAAGAAGCTCAAGTGTCAGACAACAAGCATGCAAATAGTCGAGTACGAAGGCACACAAGTCACACAAGAGAAACCCTTAGAGTTTAGGCCAGCATGGGGTCTGGGTATTACCCTCTTGAAGTTGGTGGGCTCAAACCTGTCCTATCAAAGTAACCGGGTTCTAAGGGTCCCAATATCATTGGATTGCTTTCATTGTTCATCGTTTCGATTTAGCCACTGAACTGGCGACCGAAATATTCCAAGAAAACAACCCTCAATTGAGTGTAGTATCGAGTATCAACCAACCTCGGACTGCACCAAAGTCAGTTATCTCACTACCCTAAAGGGGCCAAGATAGTTCAATTAAGGTTCCTAAAGTCAGTTGTTGCTTCACGACACCACGCGGCGGCCCCGTACTCTCCTTGACTGAACTCAAGGGTTACCGGTACACACCAAAGTGCCACATCAACGTAGCAGACTGCTTCAACCATGTCGGTATACCCCGCACAGTTCCCTCACAGTCTTGTTGCTACTTTCTAAGAAGGTATCCCCCAGATCCGGGTTAGGATCTATAGAACTCCCAAGACAGTACCCACAATAATAAAGCAAACAATTCAGACAATTGAAAACACAAATGATCTTAGTCCTAAGGTACACCTCACTTTAAGTATCCCCAGCAGAGTCGCCAGTTCTGTGATCGGTGGATCTGGAACTGACTGTTTAACGCTGGTTCACGAAATGTCGCAGAAGCAAGAGTCGCCACCGTCTTTTATTTTCTCCAAATGGAAAGGACAAAAGCACAGAAAAATTCCTTATAGAGATTGCTCTCGGTTCGGGAGGTAGATTATAGAAAGGGAAGGTGTTAGCACCCTTTCTATCCATGGTTATCCATGGGCTCTTAGATACTTGCTCATTTGTGTTTTCAAAACGGTTTGTTTGCTTTTCAATTGTGGGTTTTAAAAAAGGTTTCTTTGAAAATTCCAGTTCGACTCTTGTATCGGTCCTCAAGAGTGTTTGAAAAATTGCTTTCGAAAGCTTTTTGAAAAGGTGTCGGTGTGAAAAGTATTTTTGATTTGTCTTTGAAATTAGAGCAAGTATCTAGAGTCGTCTACCTACCCTAAGGAATTCGTCTGTGTAAATGTCCTTTAAAGTAGTGCTATTCCACCATTGAGAGGTAGGTAGCACCACCGTTGGAGGTGTTCGGGTCAATTCGAGGTTCGGGACATGGTGATCACCAGAGCAATGGGAAGACACCTTAGAAGCTACCCTCATGCCAGGTTCCCGGATCATGAGGACTTACTAAAACATCCTCTACTCGACGATCACCTTTCGAGAGGCAAGGCAACAGTGAGGCGTACCCTAGGGGTGGTGTGTGATTTGTGTGTTGTTTCATTTATTTTTGTCTTTTGTCAAAGTGATATATGCGTTTGTTTTTATTTTATCATTCATTCTTGCATGTCATTATTAATAGTTAAAAATTGCGAGAAATATAAAGTTCCTAAACTATTACAAAGGCGCGGGTCCACATCGCCAAATTAAACCAGGACCCGATTTGACATAAAACAAAAAAATAAAATGCGGGAAATATAAAATGTCCGAGTTACATGGCTTGAGCAATTATATAATATTTGAAAGAAAATAAATGTGCGAAAGAAATAAAAATAGAACGTTCGAGGGCGTTGGACCCTTTAAAGAAGTTAAATGAAATTAAAAAGCTAATTAATTATTTAATAAAAGAAAAGAAATGTTTTTTAGTTTTTTTGTATTTATGAAATAAAGAAAATTAAAATTAAAAGAAACTCTAATTCTAAGTTTTTTTAATTATTAATGAAAATGTTAAAGTTTAACCTAATTTACTAAATATTTAATGTACATGTTTATTTACAAAAATATTTAATAATTAATAACAATAATAATAAGAAAAAATTATTTATTAAAAAGATGATGAAAAGTTAAAAACCCTAATTTCTACATATTTTAATTTGTTAAGAAAAAGACTTAAGTTTTAAAACCTAATTTAACTAAATTAATTATTTAACATTTATTTACAAAAATATTTAATAAGTAAATTAATTAACATATTCTTAGTTTTTGATTTTCTGGTTTTATATTATAAAAATTAATTCATGAATTTAAAGAAAACAATTAAAACAATTAAAAGAATGAAAAAGGAAAATCAAATAAAAAATAAAAATGATGCAAACCATGGGGGGGTGTCTGGCCCTTTTTGGAGGTGAATTGGAGTGGTTTGACCATTTGTGTTATGGCTGTTGGCCATTTGTGTTCTGGCCTCATCATGCATAAGTTGTTCTACTTTGGCCATTTGGCTTTTGGCCATTTGTGTTTTGGCCTCAACGTTCCTTAATCTTCTCAGGATGTCTGTCTCGCCATGTATTGGTGTCATGCATAAGTTTTTCTACTTTGGCCATTTGGCTTTTGGCCTCAATGTTCCTTAATGAACCTGCATGGGATCATGTTTAAATCTGCAGTGTTGAATCTCACGAACACATTAAATAAAATCATAAAATGCAAATAAAGCCAATATATGAAGAAATTTAATGTTTAGGCACAATATGACATGTATGAATGATTATACCCTTTTGATCATGGAGATCAAATCAACCTTACCCTTACTGGAAAATTAGTGACCTGAATGCTTTTATGCCTTACTAGAAAATTAGGATCATGGAGATCAAGCCAGCCTTATCCTTACTGAAGAAGTAGTGAGGTGTTGGTTTGTAACTGTGATGGCTTGTTTGTAGTGAGAGAGGGATTTGTAATAAGGACTTCAAGATTTTAGGGTTCTTGAAAGAATTTGATATTCTAATAGTGTTGTGGCAAGTTTTTTTCTCTCTTTTTTTCTCCTCTTTTTCTCCTCTCTGGTTTGTGTGAAAAGAAGGTGATTATATAATGGAAATTAGGGTAAAGAAAATGGGCTTTGAATGTGCAATTGGGCCTCCAATATTCACTTGAGTTCGTCACTTTCCAGGCTAAATCGCAGGGACTTAAGTGCAATTTTTGAAGTTGAAATGTGAAAACAAAATGTAGCCGGCATCGGGAACTAACTCCTGTCCGAAAATCGACTCAATCGGATAAACGGTGAATTAGTTATGAATTTTTGAAGTTTCAGCTCAGACAAACTTATTTCGGGCTCCAGTGTCGACTCTGACACGTTCTTCAATAAAAAACTGGTATTGATCGGTGCATAATTTGGTCTCGACTTTTGAAGCAAAGTTGTAGATCTATGAGTCAGTGACCTTGTGTAAAAATATGAGTCCAATCCGATAAAAATTGACCGAGTTATGAATTTTCGAAGTTTCGGCCCAGATGAAATAATATTCAGCATTCAGGATTTTCAGCGTGTCACGCACTCTGAGCAAAAAACGAAGGCCTTTTGAATACCATTTGAACTCAATACCTTCTGTGAAAATGTAGCCAACTCAATTTGTGAAATTTTGGCGCCGGAACCAGCTCGATACGATGAAAATCGACCAAGTTATGATTTTCTGAACATGACGTAAATAAACTTCTGTCACAAATTTTCTGTACGAAAATACTTGATAAATCCACATTTTTGAAGACCTTCTGATCGAAATTGGCTTCCAGCTGTAAGAGATGAAAACATAGATAATATCAAGACGGAATTTTGGCCATCGGAACGGGTTCAAAACGAGCCACGGTCTTCAAGTTATGAATTTTTTAGCGCGTAAAAACTGCACTTTCAGTACACTTTTTTCACCATATTTCTTCGAGAAAACACACATTCGGATACCTTCTTTAAAGAATTGACTCTTGAGCCGAACCTGAATTTGAGAATATGTTATCAGAGATATCTTGGCGAAAGAATACCTGAATATGACGCGCCGGGTTGGACTTGTGAATTTTCTTGAAATGTTTTGAGAAATATGGGAGGGCAAATTTTGAGGTACAACACTAGGGTTGTGATTTCTTGTGGAAAAGGGAGGGAAAATTTTGGGGTACAACACAATGTATCTGCTTTGAATGTCAGACCAAGAAGTACCCTCACGAAGCTTAAGTACCAGGGAACTCCTATACACCCTAGTGGCATTATAGTAAAATCTTTTGATGGTTCGAGAAAATCGGGCATTGGAGAGGTGGATTTACCTATTCACATAGGTCTGCACTTATTCCAAATCACCTTTCAGGTTATGGATATTGTCCCATCCTATAGTTGTTTATTGGGACGACTCTGGATCCATGAAGCATGAGTTGTTACTTCAACCTTGCATCAGAAATTGAAATTTCTTTGTTAAGGAAAGATAGTTATTATGAACGGTGAGCAAGTTCTGTTGATATTTCATTTTTCTTCCTTTAACATTGTAGAAGTTGATGAAGTCACTGTTGGAACTCAGTTCCAAGCTTTGTTTATTGATAATGTAAGGAAGCATGAAGATTCTATCACCTCATTTAAGGATGCATAATAGGTAGTGCAGAAGGGCCATAACAAGGTGTGGGGGCAGGTTATTAATCCACCTGTGAACAGGAATGGGAATGGTTTGGGTTTCTCCATGAAGAAGGAAGTTGTGAAGCCGAAGTCCACTTTGAGTAAATACCAATACCTCTTTCATAACGCGGTATATCTCCATCCGACCACTCCAAAGATCAATGTTATTCTCGAAGATGATTCAGAGCAAGAGATGAAGAACTTTGTGACACATGGAGTCAGTGTCCAGAATTTGACCACTATTGATGTTCCTTCTTGCATTCATATTTCAAAGTATTTTGTTTTTTGTTTGTCTTTTCAAAAGTCTCTCACTCTGCCCAAGGTGAAAGTGATGTTGTGTGGGTGTGTCTTTTGTTTTGATTTTTAAGATCATTAGTAAAAGTTATTTTTTATTTCTAAATTGTGCCTTTATTTTCTGTTTTTCTTGGAAAATGGTAATCAGAAAAAACCTTTCAAAATAAATAAAAATTGTAAATAAATATGTATAATCACTTGTTACATGTGTCAGTTTCTAAAATTAATCATTAATCATATGTGCAAATTAATTAAAAAACATGTCGACTACAATGACCCTGTGTAATAGGTGGGAGAAATGACTTTTGGTTTTGCATTTTATCGCAAATGTTATAGATAGCAAGAGTCACCACCGACTTTTCTTTTATCCAATAAAGGAAAGGGTGAAAAGAACAAGAAAGACGTTTGAGAATTTTTGAGTTTGGGGGGTAGGTTATGAAAAGGGAAGGTGTTAGCACCCTTTTCATCTATAGTTATCTACATTCTCTTAGTTTCTAGATCACTTTGAAAATGCTTTTTGTGTAAGTGTATTTTGAAAATATTTTGAAAATATGCCTTAGTGCGGCAAACTTTGGAATGATTCTCGTATCGTTGAGAATGTATACAAAGTGTTTTGTCTTTGAAAATATTTAGAAAAGATAGTGTATGTGTGATAAATTGTTTTGTTTTATGAGCAAGCAACTATAAGCTATCTACCTACTCAAAAAGTCTTTGTTCTTTTACTCTTTTCCTTTAGATAGCGTTATCCTATCATCAGTTAGTAGGTAGCCCTATCATTGGATGTTTTGAGGGATAGGCGCGGGTCATCGTACAATCACAAAAACAACTCGTAGAACGCTTTAGCAATTATCCTAAGGTACTAAGATCGTTTACCGATGCAACATCAAAGGGTCATCGAGGGACTACGATCTTTTAACCAAAGGATCTTTGCTAAAACATCCCACATTTGAGAGACGCGACTGCTGTTTTCCGAAGGCAACAAGTGAGGGTACCTTAGAGGTGCGCGTGTGCGAAGTGTGTCATGTTTCAGTCATTTTTATCTTGGATGTTAGGTTTTCTAACGTTTTCTTTTAAGTATTGTCATGTAATCCTATTAAACTAGCAATTAAATATATACAAACATTTATATAATAATGCAGAATGTTTGTATAAGGTTATGTTATTACATTGCTTCGGGGATGTGGAGTACAAAACCTTAAATGGGGGGAAGAAAAAATGTAAAGAGTCCTAATTTTAAACTATTACATTCCTTTGTCAATTACATAATTCATGAAACTAAAAATGCAAAAATAAATAAGCGCGCAGAGATTGAAGAGACGTCAAAAACCCTAAAAATGCCTAAACGTTTAGAAAATATTTTGTTGTTGTTTTTATTATGGAAAAATAATTGAAATGATGAAAACCTAATTCTAATTAATTTTTAATTAATAAAATAAACTTAAAGTGATTAGATTAAATTAATTAAAATTAAAAAAAAATTAATTAATAAAAAACTTAAATCTAATGTTTTTATGATTTTCTGATTTTTGTTGATTAAAATAAAGCTGATTAAAAAAAGAATGTTAATTAAAACAATAAATAAATAAATAAATAATGGAATCGACTCGTGTTGCAAAAAGAGAATTAGGGGGTGAGAAGAAAAACAAATTCCAGGCCCAATAACAAGAGGGCCAGGTGCCTGTGAGATCCAGTGAGGATCATCTTCTGGAGTGCATCGTGGGCGTGACCTATCAACAGCATTGGATCTGATCTTCTAAGATCTAAGCGTCATGACACGAGTATACATGGTGAGCACGCTTGATCTGTTTGTACCGGATCTGAAATGAAAACATGTAAAAAATAAAATGTCTCACGCCTGGCTCGAACCCAGGACCAGGCGTATGAGAGACTTAAGTGCAAGTGTGCTGCCACTGGGGTGGCTTGTACATCCGGTGTTAGAACGTAAATCAAACAATATATTATAAAATACAACCTATTCTCATACAATTAAATGGACGCGCATGTAATGGGGCCCTGGAGATTTGAAACAACCAATCAGGTGGTGGTACGCCTAGGCCACCGGAGTCAACTATCAGACCACGCTGGAGTCAACCTTCTGATTGTCTTCTCTGGTTGGCAAAAAAAAGTAAACCTACGAATAAAACAAGATCAAGGTCTAAGATTTATCCTACCCCCCCCTAAATCGGGGTTTGCCAATCCATTGGCATTGTCCATTCGCCCTAAAAAACCCTGTATACAAAGATACGAAGAGCACAACCTTTCACGCCCTAATATTGGGGTTTTCAAATTCAGGCATCCAAGCTCACATGTAACATGTTAGATTTATTCCAGATATCAATAATAACATGAATGCATGCATAAAATGGATTTAAATTATACGATTAAAGAATTTGAAATCCAAAATTTTACCAAACCGGAGGAATGGTGTGAAGGAATTCTGGGATGCGTAGGGCTTGAACTTGGACTTTGGAGGACTCATGGGGACCTCATGAGTGGGTTGATGGTTTTTTTTGGATGGAGAGTGTCTGGAAATGTAAGATCCAGTTTACACTTCTTTTGAAATTTTTTATGGAATTTTCGAGCTCTCTCTAGGCAATGTTTTTCGTCTCCTTTTAGCTTGGCTTTGCTTGCATTATATAGAGAAAATGAATGAGCCATCAAATATGGCAAGGAATCAAGCCATGAAGGCTCGAATCAAACAATATCAAACACTTTAAAATTTTCCAAACTTCCAATATTTCCTTCCTTCTTGAGTCCACACGAATTTGGCATATTTGAACATGACTGCATAAGTTGTATTTGGCTTGTTAATGCTTGAAATCAAAAGGCTCAAGCCCTCATACCAATATTTTACATTTATTTGATTTTATTTATTTTTAAATGAATAAAAAATTCAAATAAAATAAATAAAATCATGAAAAATATTTGAATTAATTTAGAAGTCTTCTAACATCTTATGAACATATTTGAGCATAAAAAATTAGGCCCACTAGTTCAAAATCTCGAGTTTGCTCATTTTGCATTTCATGAATTTACTCAAAATTTCCCAACTTGTGAAACTCATAACTTGCTCAATTTTCATCTTTTGAAAATGATCTAGGACTTTTTGAAAATCTAAATATGTCCTCTACATTTACTCTTTGAATCATTTTTGCATTTGGAGACATTATCTTGATGTAAGTTGCCTTGACAAAAAGTGTCTTTTGAAAATGACCTATAATGTATTGGCTCATATCTTTCAAATGAAGCATTTTTTACTTGAGCATAAAAACAAAGTTGTAGAGAATTTAATTTTCTTCAAAATGGGCTTTGGTTTGGGAAAATTTGATGAAGCGTGTGAAAGTTATGCTTGGTCAAAGTTCAGTTGACTTCTCATAAGGAAACCCTAATTTGACAATTATTGACTTTTGATGATTTGAGAAATTTATTTAGGGAATCATGATCAACCCTTGATCAAATGATAAATATCACTTCAAAATGTTGATTTTGAAAAAAAATCTTGAAGTTTGACTGTATGTTGACCATAGTTGACTTTTTACCCAATACAGTTGATTTTTAATCATCTAAGCAATTGACTGAGCAAACTTGTGTGATAGACGACTTGAAAATTGACATGAGCATTGTTGAAGACCTATGTAGAACCATGGAAACCACTTGAGACATTTGCAACCCAAATTTCCTTGAGAAACTAAAAACCCTAGTTGTAGATCTTTGGCTTATGAGGAGCATCTTGACTTGGTCAACCCTTGAGATTCTTGAGTACTTGAGAAGCCTTGAAAGAATGACTTGAAAAAATGGGAGGGCAAGTTTTGAGGTACAACAACTGCCCCTGTTCAATCTTCTTAAACCTGAAGAGTTAGATTGGCATGTCTGCCATTCACAACCTGAAGGTAGAAGAGGATTGAACACTAAGTGCCCATAAATTTGAACTCGCCTGTGAAAGAAGTGATGTTGTTGGTTGTTTATGCTGGGAATGGGCTTATAGATGCCATTTAGAGAAGTGATGGAGAGTCGTTGGAGATGGGCTTAGAGATACCATCCGAAGTAAACATTGTCTTCAACTGGAAGAAATATCAGAATAAATCTAAACTCGATTTAATCTGAGCCAACAGAGGTATATGCATGTCTTCAATTGGAAGAAGTATCAGAATAAATCTATGCTTGATTTAAACTGAGACAGAAGATATCCATGCTATTCTTTATCTGGAAGAAGTATCAAAATAAACCCACGGTCGATTTAAACTGAGCCAGAAAGTGTTTACGATCGTCTTCGAATGGAAGAAGTATCAGAATAAATCTATGGTCGATTTAAACTTAGCCAGAAAATGTTTATCTTTGAGAATGACTTTAACTGGAAGAAGTATCAGAATAAATCTATGCTTGATTTAATCTGATCCAGAGGAAGCTTGTGCTCGTTTTTATCTAGAAGAAGTATCAAAATAAATCTAAGTCGATCTAAACTGAGCTAGAAAATATATGCTAGAAGAAGTATCATAATAAATACACTCTTGATTTAAACTGAGCCAGAAGATGTCTTCAAATGGGAGAAGTATCAGAATAAATCTATGCTTGATTCTTATGGAATTAGGAGAGACTAAGAGACATTTAGGTTAAACCGTGTGTTATGAAAGCACTATGGAGACTTTATTATATATATAGAGATTACAACTAATTACACTATATAATTGATGTGGGACTATTCTACATACAAATATTCTTAACATTATATATTTACAAATATCAACACTCCCCCTCAAGCTGGAGCAAATAAGTCAAATGCACCAAGCTTGCCACATATATAATTAGTTCTGGGGCTTCGCAGAGATTTTGTAAACACATCTGCCAATTGATCATTAGAGTTGACAAAGCTTGTGAAGATGTCGCCAAATTCGATCTTCTCTCTGACAAAGTGACAGTCTATCTCAATATGTTTGGTCCTCTCATGGAAGACTGGATTTGAAGCAATGTGCAATGCAGCTTGATTATCACATACAAGTGTCATTGGTCTTGCTTCTTCAATTTTAAGTTCTTTGAGCAACTATTTTAACCAAATGAGTTCACATGTTGCCATTGCCATGGCCCTATACTCTGCCTCAGCGCTTGATCTTGCAACTACATTTTGTTTCTTACTTTTCCAGGATATAAGATTTCCTCCAACAAGTACACAGTACCTAGAGGTGGATCGTCTATCAATTGGTGACCCTGCCCAATCAGCATCAGAGTATCCAACTATCTGAGTATGTCCTTTATCTTCATACACTAAACCTTTTCCTGGAGCACATTTGGTGTATCTTAGAATCCGGATAACAACATCCATGTGTTCCTGACAAGGGGAATTTAAGAACTGACTTACCACACTGACTGCAAAAGAAATGTCTGGACGAGTGACTGTGAGATAATTCAACTTTCCAACCAATCTCCTATACCTTCCCGAGTCTGATAGAGGCTCCCCCTGATTGGGTAGTAGTTTGACACTTGGATCCATAGGAGTATCAACTGGTTTAGCGTTTAACAAACTTGTTTATTCCAAAATATCCATAGCATATTTTCGCTGAGAAATCACCAAACCATCTTTAGATTGGGCTACCTCAATACCCAAGAAATACTGGAGTTTACCAAGATCCTTTGTCTGAAATTAATTTGAAAGATGTTGTTTCAACTGGAGTATTCCCGCCTCATCACTACCAGTTATGACAATATCATCTACATATACAATAAGATAAATACACCCTTGTACTGAGTGACGATAAAAGACAGAATGGTCAGCTTCACTACGGACCATAATAAATTGTTGTACTACAGTGTTGAATCTGCCAAACCAAGCTCTCGGAGATTGCTTAAGACCGTAAAGAGACTTGTGTAGCCTACAAACCATATTCGATGACTCCCCCTGAGCAACAAACCCAGGTGGTTGCTCCATATATACTTCCTTTTCAAGATCACCATGTAAAAATGCATTTTTGATGTCAAGTTGATGAAGAGGCCAGTGTCGAATGGCTGCAATGGCTATAAGAAGTCTAACAGATGCCATCTTGGCTACAGGCGAGAAGGTATCACTATAATCCAACCCAAAAATCTGACTGTATCCCTTGGCTACCAAGTGAGCTTTAAAACGATCAATCTTACCATCTAGACCAACCTTCACTGTATAAAGCCAACGACAACCTACTAAATATTTTCCAGTGGATATAGGAACCAGTTCCCAGGTACCACTGTGTGATCGGTGGATCTGGAACTGACTGTTTAACGCTGATTCGCGAAATGTCGCGGAAGCAAGAGTCGCCACCGTCTTTTATTTTCTCCAAATGGAAAGGACAAAAGCACAGAAAAATTCCTTAAAGAGATTGCTCTCGGTTCGGGAGGTAGGTTATAGAAAGGGAAGGTGTTAGCACCCTTTCTATCCATGGTTATCCATGGGCTCTTAGATACTTGCTCAATGTGTTTTCAAAATTGTTTGTTTGCTTTTCAATGTGGGTTTAAAAAAGTTTCTTTGAAAAATTTCAGTTCGACTCGTACGTCAGAGTGTTTGAAAAATTGTTTTGAAAGCTTTTGAAAATGTGTTGGTGTGAAAAGTATTTTTTGATTGAAATTAGAGCAAGTATCCTTGAGAACCTACCTACCCTAAGGAATTCGTCTGTGTAAATGTCCTTTAAAGTAATGCCATCCCACCATTGAGAGGTAGGTAGCACCACCGTTGGAGGTGTTCGGGTCAATTCGAGTTTTAGGGACGTGGTGATCACCGGAGCAATGGGAAGACACCTTAGAAGCTACCCTCATGCCAGGTTCCCGGATCATGAGGACTTACTAAGACATCCTCTACTCGATGATCACCTTTCGAAAGGCAACAGTGAGGCGTACCCTAGGGGTGGTGTGTGCGATTCGTGTGTCGTTTTCATTTGCATTTGTCTTTTGTCAAGTTCATTGTGATCTACGCTTGATTTTATTATGTCCATTCATTCTTGCATGCATATTTAACAGTTAAAAGGTTGCGAGAAAGTAAATCTAAGGCTATTACAAATGGCGCGGGTCCACATCGCCAAAATTAAACCGGACCCGATTTGACGGAAAATAAATAAAGCAACAAAATAAAAGTGCGAGAAGTATAAATTGTTACAAGGCTTTGGGACATATACATAATTATTTAAACGATATAAAATAAATACGCGACATTAAATAAATTACGAACATGGGCGTTGGACCCTTTTTGCAAAAATTATAGTTAATGAATTAGTTAGAATTAATGTGGAATTAGTATTAAAGATTAAAAGAAAATGTTTTTTAGTATTTTATGTTTTTTATGTTTAATAGAAAAAGAATTAGTTTTTAAGTTATTAAGAAAATGTTGAAATTTTTAACTACATGAAACCCTAATTTTTTTTTATATACAATTTAATCATGAAAATAAATAAATAATAATATTGTGATAAAAAGGAAAAATTAAAAGAAATGAAAATGGTCAATTAACCTAATTCTACCCTTTTTTATATTTATTATGAAAAGAATTAAAGTTAAAGCGCCTAATTTAAATTTATTAATTTATATACAATTATTCATGGAAATAATAAAATAAAACATTTATTATATTTTTTGTCTTTTTGATTTTTTTATGATGTTTTTGTATTTTGTTAACAAATAATTAATTAAATAAACAGTAATTAAAATAAAAATAACAATTAAAACAAGAATAAAAAAATAAATAAAAAAATAGTGAAGGCAAACCAGGGGGGGGGTTCAGGCCCCAGATGGAGGTAAGGCCTTAGCAAATTGGCCCATTAAGCCTTGGTCTCGTTGGACTTTCTCAATCATGTGTGATGCGTTGACTATGGTTTGTTGTGTTCCTTGAATCCCTGCCTTTTGATTGATCTCCCAAGACGCATGGACCTTTGGATTTTGAACGTGCATGATGACCCTCAACATAAGCGCTGCATGGGATTTGTGAACGAAAAATAATATTGAAATAGCATGAGACCTGGGGTTCGAACCCAGGTCTTGGATGTTACAAGCATATACACCTGCCAATTGAGCCACTGAAACTTTTTGTATATTTAACAAACAATAAACGTAATAAAAATAAACGAAAGTTAGTGCTTCAAAAACGCGCGCAATTCAAACGGACCAATGGCTGATGGACACAAAATCATCTTCTTCACTTTTCCTGTAACACAAACTCAAAGACAACAGTTTTGCAAACGTGGTGTTAGATGGGTTTACAGAAAATAGCGACTAGGCTGTTTCTAAACATAAATTAGGCGCGAGTATATGAATCTCTTCGTCCAGATGCGTTGAGTGTAATGGTGT
This sequence comes from Vicia faba, assembly GCA_948472305.1. Taxonomy (NCBI): domain Eukaryota; kingdom Viridiplantae; phylum Streptophyta; class Magnoliopsida; order Fabales; family Fabaceae; genus Vicia; species Vicia faba. The sequence goes on from OX451735.1 coordinate 238,551,792, forward strand.
GGGTCTGGAATCCTAATTTTGCTTGGTCTGAAAAACCCCAAATTGGCAAACCTGTAACCCTAGCAATCGATCATGGTGAAATCCCATATACAATGCAAAAATCAAATTGAACATAATGGTTAGCTTTGGAACATCACAAGGAACAAGAATATATAATTGAAATGCAATGAGGATGCCTAGAATTGAAAACACGATTGTGCCTTTTTATGAAAAAAAATGGACTTCTGTATACCGATTCCACGCTTGTTGATGGTTGTTCTTGATTGGGGAATACTCAGTGATGTTTCAGGAAGCTAGTGGAATGGAAATTAAGGCTTGAATCCACCTCTAACCACGTTTTCAGAATTGAGTTCTTAAGTGAAATTTTCAAGTTTGGCAAGGGTCTTTGGGCGCAGCTTGGAGTGTCCAAGGATTAGGTTTAGGTTCAGGCCTTTGTAGTGAATGTATTAGGGCAACAAAACTCAATCAAATCCATGGCCATAATGGTTTTCAATATTTGATTTCCTTAAGATCTTTTCCATATCTTTTCATGTGCATTTTGTATCAATTATGATCAATTAGTCCAATTCTTTCCATGTTTGGGATGTGCACGAGATTTTGAAAGCAAAACATGCATAAAAAGATTTTTTAGGTCAAAATAGATATTTTTCACATATTTAAATAATTTAAATGAATTAATATTAATATAAATTCAAATAAATAAATAAAAAATGAGAAAATACTTCCCTTTGGGCCAAGTGGTCGTGCATATGCTTGGAATAATGAATCATGGAAGAAAAAAGGGCCCATTAGCAAATTTAGGTCATTTGAACCATTGTTGACTTTTCAAAATTCCCAAAAATTTCCCAACTTCCACAAGGCATAACTTGCTCAATTTTTAAGCGTTTCACATGTTCTTTGACATTTTGGAAAGGTCTTTGAGTCCTTTAACTAATGCCTTTGGTCCCATGTCATTTTGATTTACCAATCTCAAGTTATGGCCTTTGACTTAAAGTCCCTTTTTGTTGACTTTTGAAAATGACCTATAATGTTGAAATTGATAACTTTTTGTGAGAGCATTTCTTGGACTTGGAATATGAAGATGAGTTGTAGGAAATGTCTTTCTCTTCAAAATGAGCTTTGGATGGAATTTTTCTGATAATCCATGTGAAAGTTATGCCCTGGTCAATTTCAGTTGACTTTTTCAGCTGTCCAAATATAGTAACTTTTGCATCTTTGATGATTTCTGAGCCAAACTTTGAGAATCATGATCAAGCATTGATCAAATGATGTTTGTGGCTTCAAAATGATATGTTGACCAAAAATTTGAACTTTTGACTGTCAAATGACCATTTTGCCCCTACAGTTGACTGTAGTGCAATCTAGGGTTTTGACTGTGCAATTTTGAGCTGAATGCCTTGAAACTTGATATGAGGATACTTGACCATCTTTGTGAGCATATAGGACTTGATTGGGCCTTTGAAAACTTCATTTTCTTGATCAGAACCCAAACCCTAGTTTTGACTGTATAGGAGACAGTTGAACTGCATAACCCTTGGGGAATTTTGTGACCTGACTTGGCAATTTCTTGGAGAATATGGGAGGGCAAATTTTGGGGTACAACAGTTGCCCCTGTTCAATCTTCTTAGACCTGAGGATGCAGATTGGCTGACGCGCCTTTCGTAATCCGAAGGTGGAAGATGATTGGACACTAGAGTGCCCAGAAATTTGCGCTCACATAGTAGCAATGTGGTGGGAATGGGCTTATAGATGCCATTTAGAGGTTGCTGGATAGGATGATGGGCTTATAGATGCCATCTGGATGTTGATCGCGTAGGAGATTCCTTAGCGAGAACCTGCATACCTGCAAAAGAAAAATGAGTACCTGACACGTTGCAGGAGCTGATTTTAGATGCTTGGTATAGATATGTCCTGACTGGTTACAGGAGCTGAGTCCGGAGCTTCGAAAGATGATGAATGAACCAGGTATGGTTACTGCCTTAGCATGAATGGTAAGAGAACCTTGGATGATTTTAACTTCAACAACGCTCGTTGAGAAAAATCTTGACGGGAATTACCATCTTTGCGGTATCGGGAAGAGAACCATAGGCCATTATAATCTGAAGGGAAATCACCTCACTCGCCGTTGGAGAGGGAATCATAGGAAAAGGAATTTTCACCTCACACACCGTCGGAGAGGGAACCATAAGAGACTATCACCTCACACTCATCGTCGGAGAGGGAAACATCTGAAAAAGGAATTACCACCTCACGCACTTGCCGGAGAGGGGACCATAAGAGACTATCACCTCACACTCATCGTCGGAGAGGGAAACATCTGAAGAAGGAATTACCACCTCACGCACTTGCCGGAGAGGGGACCATAAGAGACTATCACCTCACACTCATCGTCGGAGAGGGAAACATCTGAAGAAGGAATTACCACCTCACGCACTTGCCGGAGAGGGGACCATAAGAGACTATCACCTCACACTCATCGTCGGAGAGGGAAACATCTGAAGAAGGAATTACCACCTCACGCACTTGCCGGAGAGGGGACCATAGGAGATTATCACCTCACACTCATCGTCGGAGAGGGAAACATCTGAAGAAGGAATTACTACCTCACACACCGTTGGAGAGGGAACCATAGAAGACTATCACCTCACACTCATCGTCGGAGAGGGAAACATCTTGAAAAAGGACTTACTACCTCACACACCGTCGGAGAGGGAACCATAAGAGAATATCACCTCACACTCATCGTCGGAGAGGGAAACATCTGAAAGGCAATCTGGAAGCAGCATCAGAACGTCACCATATCTGGATCATATCTGAAACTATATCTAGAAGGATATCTGGAAGCAGCATCAGAACGTCACCATATCTGGTTTACATCTGAAACTATATCGAGAAAGAATTCTGGAAGCAGCATCAGAACGTCACCATATCTGGATCATATCTGAAACTATATCAAGAAGGAATTCTGGAAGCAGCATCAGAACGTCACCATATCTGGATCATATCCGAAACTATATCTAGAAGGAAATCTGGAAGCAGCATCAGAACGTCACCATATCTGGATCATATCCGAAACTATATCAAGAAGGAATTCTGGAAGCAGCATCAGAACGTCACCATATCTGGATCATATCCGAAACTATATCAAGAAGGAATTCTGGAAGCAGCATCAGAACGTCACCATATCTGGATCATATCCGAAACTATATCTAGAAAGAATTGCGGTAGTTGATAGTAGTCATTTTTGTATTGATTTTTTTCCTGAAAAGGCAAGACATAATTGGATGCAAAATCATGATGCATGAACTGTATGTCTTCAAAATTAATGAGATTCGTATAGTACGATGCATATGCATGCTATAATGTATGAAGATGTGATGTTTATGAATGTATTTTTGTCTAAGGAAATAAATCCTTGATGGGTGCCGGGAAGTCACTCCTGGGCTGATGTTGAAGAATAGCTTTGCTTCCGCTGGGGAGGATAATTGCAAGTATACCGGTAGGAGAAAATAACTCCGTTGCGGAACAATCTTGGCGAATGAATAATTCTGCGGGGAGAAAGGATACTCTGACGACCATGCTGGGAAGCAATACTCTGTGGGGAGAGGGATGCTTTGCTGAATTGTTGATAGCTTGCTGAGGATACCCTTGTTGTTGGAAGTATTAATGGACTTCGTTGGGGATAGGAAAGAACTACGTTGACGACGACCTTTCCTTGGCTTTTGGCTGAGGATAACCCAGTTATATCCTGTTAAGGAAATAACTCTTTGAATAAAGCCGGGAGACGCGTTCGTGCTCTGCGAAGGATAAGCTTCCAGAATTTACTGGGGATAAGCTTACTGCTTGGGGATATGAATTCCAACCTTCCTGGGGAACTGGATTGGACTCTTCTGGGGAAGTTTTGATATGTAACTTTGTAAGTTGAAAGAGGGAACCTATGTAGGGTTGTCTGTTGACGAGCTCGTGTAAAACCGTACCTGAAATGGAGAAAGAACCTGGGCAGGGTTACTTTGATGATGAGTTCGTGTAAAACTTCGTTCTTGGAAAGGGAGAACCTGTGTAGGGTTTCTGGGTGACGAGTCCATGTAAAACTGCATCTTGAAGAGGGGGAACCGGTGTAGGGTTGCTTGGTGAGGTAAGTTCATGTAAAACTTCTTGATGAACCGGGGTGAGGTTATTTTGAACTAAATCCATGTAAGACTTCTGGAGGAACCGGGGTTAGGTTACCTTGGGGTAAATCCATGTGAGATTTCTTGACGAACCGGGGTAAGGTTACTGGAGACGAGTCCATGTAAGACTTCTGGGGGAACCGGGGTTAGGTTACCTTGAGATAGATCCGTGTGAGATTTCTTGACGAACCGGGGTAAGGTTGCTTCGGGGTAAGTTTGTGTAAAACTTCTGGATGAACCGGGGTAAGGTCGCTTGAGATAGGTCCATGTAAGACTTCAGGAGAAACCGGGGTTAGGTTACTTCGGGATAAGTTTGTGTAAAAACTTCTTGATGAACCGGGGTTAGGTCATCTTGAGATAGGTCCATGTAAGACTTCAGGAGAAACCGGGGTTAGGTTACTTCGGGATAAGTTTGTGTAAAAACTTCTTGATGAACCGGGGTTAGGTCATCTTGTGGAGGAGGAGTCTGTGTATGACTTTGTCTGAAGGTTGAGAAGAAACCGGTGTTGGGTTGCATGATTTTGATTAAGTGGATGATTGTCCTGTTTGGTTTCAGACGTTAGCCCACGATCTGGAATTTGTAAAGGTAGATGGTAATCATTCTTATGTTGATCTGTCCTTTATACTTTGGTTGACAGAGCAATTGGATCGCCTGGATAACTCATTATTGCCCCTGCTTCGGAGGTGAGGGAAGAGGATACCTGTGTGGGTGATTGACAAATCTTCGGGTAGGCAAGTGACGAGATACCGGGACATAGTCGTACGCTTTGATCCCTAACTTTTGCCTGAACCGCCCTTTCGGGTTTTCAGTCCACCGGGATACCCATTTTTGCCCAAGCCGCCTTTTCAGGTTTTCGACTTGCCGGGTGTACATATTTTTCCATTTTCATCCCTTATTTTGCCCGAACCCTTTTGGTTCGCCGGGAAGCCCTTATTTTTGCCTAGGTGTGTCAACCTAGCGGGTCTTTGATTGTGCGTAGTATTTTTCGACTATGTCCATGCTCTCAGAATGTAGGGAGTTGCCCCTGTTAGAAGTATTTTGCCATGCCCCAGATAATGGGCAATGCTCCTACTGTGCCCCTTGATTGGAGGGACTTCTGTTCACAAGGTGTTCATCGTGCGAATTTCCCTGCTGTTCAAACAAATATTCATATACAAACAAGGTTATTTTAAGAATGCAAAAGCCTATGTCTGTCTTGAATTTTGAAAATGCATTTTTTGTAATACAGTGCAGTGTCAACTCAAGATTTTACAGCAAACCTTCAGGAGTCAGGATACCTTCGTAACAATATGCTTTCGAACTAACCCATGCTTCAGCTAGGACTTTTAAGGGTTATAACGTGGCTTGGTTCACGGTTTAAGAAACAAAGGATAAAGGCTCAAATTATTTGTACCCACCCGTTCTTCGTGATGTTCTTCCAACCTAGACTCAGCTGATCGTGCGTTAGACCTTGTTCGAGTCTTTGCTTTGATTTTCCGGTGATGGTTCAGATATTGATGATTTATTTTGGATAGGCAGTCATTCCTTTTTTTGTTGAGGGTTGGTGAGACCTCTTTCTTGGTTTTTGTTATCCCTTTCTTTTTTGCCTGAACTGTTTCCCTTTTTTGGAATTACAGTCAGCGGGATGCCCCAGTTTTGTAAGTCTCCTTCGCGGGTTTTGACTTAATGGGCTTTTTTTATTTTTTTATTTTGAGAGATATAATGACTGCCTGTCCTTCTTGATTATTCGGAACCATCACTGTCTTTATTTGTTTCGTAAGGATCTCTGTGGTGCCATTCGTTATGCACTTGGATCAACTGAGAGACTACCCTGCCCCAGGTTATGATTAAGGGTTTTGATTTTCGAAAATAAAACTCCTACTTCTTTGGCTCGAAGGGGTTGACGAGGGATTATCTTCCTTATAACTCCAGTGTTTAGGATTCGAAACAATGCCTGTACCTCATCAGCGGGGTCCGTTCAAAAGCATACTGTACATTGTGGTATCGTTTTCGTCATCCTCCCTCAAGAGATTTAGAATTTTTAATTAAGAGTTGACTATCGTAAAAATATGAAAGCAGTTTTAAGCATAGTAAACATAATTAAATCAAGACAGACATGTGTAATGCATTCATGAAATAAAATAGTTTAACATGATAATTGTTTATCTGAACAAGAAAGGAAAAATACAACTTGAATTCAAATGAACAAAAATCTTTCGACTCTAGCCATGTTTTGGCAATGGAGCAGTAATCACGTTGGGAGTCTCGGCAGGCTCGAACTCGATCTCTTTGGCATCGATCATATTCTGAATTTTGTACTTCAGTGCCCAACAGTCCTCAGTATCGTGCCCCGGGCTATCAGAATGATAAGCACACCTTGCTTCTGGATTGTAGCTAGGAGAGGAGGTCTTAGGATTGGCAGGAGGGTTGATCACTGCAATCAGGTTCATCTTCAACATGTGTTGCAATGCTTGTGACCATGGCATGTTAATGTTGGTGAATTGCCTTTTAGGCCCGTCCGGCCTTTGCTGGTTTCCCCTTTGTGGTTGACGGCGTGGTGCAGAACCAGAAATCATGACTGCCCCTGCATGTTGGTCACGACGACTCTTTTGGCTGTATGCAGCATTAGACTCTTTCCTTCCCGTGTAAGGCTTTTTGTGAGTATCAGAAGGTGTGGCCTCTTGGATTTTCCCACTCTTGATACCAGCTTCAATTCTTTCGCCGGTCAGGATGAGGTCAGTGAATCCAGCAGATGAATTACCAATCAGGTGGTTGAAGAATGGCCCGGATAGGGTCCCCAAGAACATATCAACGAGTTCCCGGTCAGTTAATGGAGGTTGTACCCTTCCAGCAAGGTCTCTCCATTTCTGTGCATATTCCTTGAAACCTTCATTTGACCCTATCGACATACCCTGGAGTTGGGTACGTGTGGGAGCAAGGTCGGCATTGTACTGGTAATGCTTGTAAAATGCAGTGGCTAAGTCTTCCCAGGTACAGATGTTGGCTCCATTCAGTTGATAGAACCACTCGAGCTGAGTCCCCGAAAGACTCTCTTGGAAGAAATGGATCCATAAGTTTTTGTCAGCTGTATAGGGCTGGATCCTCCTTGTATAAGCCCTGAGATGCAACTTAGGACAGGATGCCCCATCGTATTTAGCAAAGGCAGGTACCTTGAATTTGCGCGGGATCACTACCCCAGAAGACAGACCTAGATCCTCGAAGTCCAGGCCAGGCACCTTTTGTATCTCCATAGCACTGAGCCGGTCTTCCAACTGTTTGTACCTGTCCTCAGCCGGAGGGTATTGTTCATCGTTGAAATCTGTCTCATTGTCGGAGACCACTGGGCTGGGAATCCTTTCTTCTTGATGACTACTTTTCCCCACAGATGGAGTTGTCCTCTCAGCTTGGTCCTGCAGGGTGTTCCCAGATCTGCGTCTAGGGCTGAACAAGACAGTCCTCTTCTTCTTCTTTTCCTTCTTCAGGAGCAGAGCCTTCAGATCTTGCTGCCCCTGGGTCAAGTTCATGATTAGCCCTTGGAATTGGGCATTCTGAGCCTGGAGGGCCTTGATAGACTGCTCAGCTGATGATTCAGGATTCATGACGATCGGCTGAAATAAACAGCGAAGAAGGTAAGTAACCTGCAGAGAAAGGGTACCTGTTATGCAATGATATGTATGACATGCATGCAATGATTTCAAGGACCTCGCGGGGTAAACAGAGAAACTTGTTAGAGTTGAAAACCGGTAACTTGATTGAAGGTACTTCATGTTGTTGAGAGTCCTTCTTCAAGGGTCAAAGGCTCACCATATCCAGTGGGTCATAGCCCCTGATAACCTTGGCTAGAGGAAAATAAATCCTCTCTGCCCCTTGCTGGGATAGTTGATTCACCATGACCTGCATCACAAGCCCTTGAGATCCTTGAAATGGGTTAGGATGTATGCAATGGTATGATGTTATGCTATGCATGGGGTAATGTATGTAACCCTGTTGTGAGTCCCAATTAAGGACTTCAAACCACACCCTACAAGAAACAAGTAAAACCTGTCATGAGTCCCAGTTAAGGACTAAAACAAAACCTGCAAGAAACACGTGTTAGGTAACAAGCATGCATATAGTCAAGTACGAAGGCACACAAGTCACACAAGAGAAGCCCTTAAGGTTTAAGGCCAGCATGAGGTTTGGGTAGTACCCTCTTGAAGTTGGTGGGTTCAACCTGTCCTAATCAAAAGTAACCGGGTTCTTAGAGGATCCCAATATCATTGACTAATCTCAATCGGTCATAACTCCAGCATCGCAATCTTTTCTTGCAGCCGGAACCATCACGAGAGTTTAGCCTCAATGGGCGTAGCATACTGCTACTGTTCTAATGGCCAAGTTGTGTCATTTAAGGTTCTAAGGTCTGTTGGTGCTTAATGACTCCTTGGAAGACCCATATTCTCCCCGTTTCAACACGAGGGATATCGGTACAGACCAAGGCGCCACACCAACGTAGCCACTGCTTCACCCATGTCGGTATACGCCGGACAGGTCCCTCACAGCTTATGCTACCTAACAGGGTATCCCCAGATCCGGGTTAGGATCTATGTAACTCTGATGCAACCCACAATAGTAAAGCAAGTAAATCAATACAAGTGAAAACACAGTTATGAACTATCCCTAAGGCACACCTCACTTTAAGTTTAAGTCCCCAGCAGAGTCGCCAGTTCTGTGATCGGTGGATCTGGAACTGACTGTTTAACGCTGATTCGCGAAATGTCGCGGAAGCAAGAGTCGCCACCATCTTTTATTTTCTCCAAATGGAAAGGACAAAAGCACAGAAAAATTCCTTAAAGAGATTGCTCTCGGTTCGGGAGGTAGGTTATAGAAAGGGAAGGTGTTAGCACCCTTTCTATCCATGGTTATCCATGGGCTCTTAGATACTTGCTCAATGTGTTTTCAAAATTGTTTGTTTGCTTTTCAATGTGGGTTTAAAAAAGTTTCTTTGAAAAATTTCAGTTCGACTCGTACGTCAGAGTGTTTGAAAAATTGTTTTGAAAGCTTTTGAAAATGTGTTGGTGTGAAAAGTATTTTTTGATTGAAATTAGAGCAAGTATCCTTGAGAACCTACCTACCCTAAGGAATTCGTCTGTGTAAATGTCCTTTAAAGTAATGCCATCCCACCATTGAGAGGTAGGTAGCACCACCGTTGGAGGTGTTCGGGTCAATTCGAGTTTTAGGGACGTGGTGATCACCGGAGCAATGGGAAGACACCTTAGAAGCTACCCTCATGCCAGGTTCCCGGATCATGAGGACTTACTAAGACATCCTCTACTCGACGATCACCTTTCGAAAGGCAACAGTGAGGCGTACCCTAGGGGTGGTGTGTGCGATTCGTGTGTCGTTTTCATTTGCATTTGTCTTTTGTCAAGTTCATTGTGATCTACGCTTGATTTTATTATGTCCATTCATTCTTGCATGCATATTTAACAGTTAAAAGGTTGCGAGAAAGTAAATCTAAGGCTATTACAAATGGCGCGGGTCCACATCGCCAAAATTAAATCGGACCCGATTTGACGGAAAATAAATAAAGCAACAAAATAAAAGTGCGAGAAGTATAAATTGTTACAAGGCTTTGGGACATATACATAATTATTTAAACGATATAAAATAAATACGCGACATTAAATAAATTACGAACATGGGCGTTGGACCCTTTTTGCAAAAATTATAGTTAATGAATTAGTTAGAATTAATGTGGAATTAGTATTAAAGATTAAAAGAAAATGTTTTTTAGTATTTTATGTTTTTTATGTTTAATAGAAAAAGAATTAGTTTTTAAGTTATTAAGAAAATGTTGAAATTTTTAACTACATGAAACCCTAATTTTTTTTTATATACAATTTAATCATGAAAATAAATAAATAATAATATTGTGATAAAAAGGAAAAATTAAAAGAAATGAAAATGGTCAATTAACCTAATTCTACCCTTTTTTATATTTATTATGAAAAGAATTAAAGTTAAAGCGCCTAATTTAAATTTATTAATTTATATACAATTATTCATGGAAATAATAAAATAAAACATTTATTATATTTTTTGTCTTTTTGATTTTTTTATGATGTTTTTGTATTTTGTTAACAAATAATTAATTAAATAAACAGTAATTAAAATAAAAATAACAATTAAAACAAGAATAAAAAAATAAATAAAAAAATAGTGAAGGCAAACCAGGGGGGGTTCAGGCCCCAGATGGAGGTAAGGCCTTAGCAAATTGGCCCATTAAGCCTTGGTCTCGTTGGACTTTCTCAATCATGTGTGATGCGTTGACTATGGTTTGTTGTGTTCCTTGAATCCCTGCCTTTTGATTGATCTCCCAAGACGCATGGACCTTTGGATTTTGAACGTGCATGATGACCCTCAACATAAGCGCTGCATGGGATTTGTGAACGAAAAATAATATTGAAATAGCATGAGACCTGGGGTTCGAACCCAGGTCTTGGATGTTACAAGCATATACACCTGCCAATTGAGCCACTGAAACTTTTTGTATATTTAACAAACAATAAACGTAATAAAAATAAACGAAAGTTAGTGCTTCAAAAACGCGCGCAATTCAAACGGACCAATGGCTGATGGACACGAAATCATCTTCTTCACTTTTCCTGTAACACAAACTCAAAGACAACAGTTTTGCAAACGTGGTGTTAGATGGGTTTACAGAAAATAGCGACTAGGCTGTTTCTAAACATAAATTAGGCGCGAGTATATGAATCTCTTCGTCCAGATGCGTTGAGTGTAATGGTGTGGGTCTGGAATCCTAATTTTGCTTGGTCTGAAAAACCCCAAATTGGCAAACCTGTAACCCTAGCAATCGATCATGGTGAAATCCCATATACAATGCAAAAATCAAATTGAACATAATGGTTAGCTTTGGAACATCACAAGGAACAAGAATATATAATTGAAATGCAATGAGGATGCCTAGAATTGAAAACACGATTGTGCCTTTTTATGAAAAAAAATGGACTTCTGTATACCGATTCCACGCTTGTTGATGGTTGTTCTTGATTGGGGAATACTCAGTGATGTTTCAGGAAGCTAGTGGAATGGAAATTAAGGCTTGAATCCACCTCTAACCACGTTTTCAGAATTGAGTTCTTAAGTGAAATTTTCAAGTTTGGCAAGGGTCTTTGGGCGCAGCTTGGAGTGTCCAAGGATTAGGTTTAGGTTCAGGCCTTTGTAGTGAATGTATTAGGGCAACAAAACTCAATCAAATCCATGGCCATAATGGTTTTCAATATTTGATTTCCTTAAGATCTTTTCCATATCTTTTCATGTGCATTTTGTATCAATTATGATCAATTAGTCCAATTCTTTCCATGTTTGGGATGTGCACGAGATTTTGAAAGCAAAACATGCATAAAAAGATTTTTTAGGTCAAAATAGATATTTTTCACATATTTAAATAATTTAAATGAATTAATATTAATATAAATTCAAATAAATAAATAAAAAATGAGAAAATACTTCCCTTTGGGCCAAGTGGTCGTGCATATGCTTGGAATGATAAATCATGGAAGAAAAAAGGGCCCATTAGCAAATTTAGGTCATTTGAACCATTGTTGACTTTTCAAAATTCCCAAAAATTTCCCAACTTCCACAAGGCATAACTTGCTCAATTTTTAAGCTTTTCACATGTTCTTTGACATTTTGGAAAGGTCTTTGAGTCCTTTAACTAATGCCTTTGGTCCCATGTCATTTTGATTTACCAATCTCAAGTTATGGCCTTTGACTTAAAGTCCCTTTTTGTTGACTTTTGAAAATGACCTATAATGTTGAAATTGATAACTTTTTGTGAGAGCATTTCTTGGACTTGGAATATGAAGATGAGTTGTAGGAAATGTCTTTCTCTTCAAAATGAGCTTTGGATGGAATTTTTCTGATAATCCATGTGAAAGTTATGCCCTGGTCAATTTCAGTTGACTTTTTCAGCTGTCCAAATATAGTAACTTTTGCATCTTTGATGATTTCTGAGCCAAACTTTGAGAATCATGATCAAGCATTGATCAAATGATGTTTGTGGATTCAAAATGATATGTTGACCAAAAATTTGAACTTTTGACTGTCAAATGACCATTTTGCCCCTACAGTTGACTGTAGTGCAATCTAGGGTTTTGACTGTGCAATTTTGAGCTGAATGCCTTGAAACTTGATATGAGGATACTTGACCATCTTTGTGAGCATATAGGACTTGATTGGGCCTTTGAAAACTTCAATTTCTTGATCAGAACCCAAACCCTAGTTTTGACTGTATAGGAGACAGTTGAACTGCATAACCCTTGGGGAATTTTGTGACCTGACTTGGCAATTTCTTGGAGAATATGGGAGGGAAAATTTTGGGGTACAACACACTGCTTTGAAGAGCACACGTTTCATCAATCATTACTTGCCTCCACTCAGGGTGAGATAATGCTTCACCTGGAGATTTAGGAATAGAAACAGAAGACAAAGAGGACAAACAAGTATACTGCAAAGGGGAAAGACGATGATAACATAAATCAATATAATGTGGAGAAGGATTTCGTGTTTGACGTATACCTTTGCGAAGGGAAATCGGAAGATCAGACTCAGGTTGCAGGATCGAATTCGGTGATGGCGATAGCGTCGGAGGAGAGTCTGCAATGACCTCAGGGACAGGTACAACCTCAGGGACATGTACAACCTCAGGGATAAGTATGACAGACGTTGGTTTACGACGCTGATATGTTTGAAGTGGACGAGAAGTGGGGGGGGTCAACCGTAGGGGTTTCTCATGGGACAGGTTCCCTAGAATGATGGGGAATAATGGGAAATGGGACGTCCGGAAGAGGTGTGGGAGTACTTTCCTGAAGGGGTTCCGGAGTGACTTGGGTGGACGCAAAATATGGCACAGACTCGAAGAAGGTAACATCGGCTGATATCAGGTATCGTTGCAGAGTGTGTGAGTAGCAACGATAACCCTTTTTGGATCGATGATAACCAAGAAAGACACACTTTAGTGATCGAGCTGATAGTTTATCAAGACCAGGGGAGAGATTATGCACAAAACATGTAGACCCGAAGACTCGAGGAGGAATTGGATGAAGAGGAAAGTTTGGAAACAAGATTGAATGAGGGATTTTATTATTAAGGACAGATGAGGGCATGCGATTTATGAGATAACACGCTGTGAGCACATCATCCCCCCAAAATCTGAGAGGGACAATACCATGGAGAAGTAGAGTCCGAGTGGTTTCTACGAGATGCCGGTTTTTGCGTTCGACTATCCCGTTTTGTTGAGGTGTATGAGGACAAGATGTTTGGTGTAGAATACCATTGGATGACATAAAAGTTTGAAATTGTTAGGATAAATATTCATGAGCATTGTCACTTCTTAAGGTACGAATGGACAAACCAAATTGGGTTCTTATTTCTCGATAAAATTGTTCAAAAATAGAAAATCATTCAGATCTATTTTTCATTAAAAATAGCCATGTGCAACATGAAAATCATCAATAAATGTTACAAAATATCTAGACTCAAAAGTAGACACAGTACGCGATGGACCCCAAACATCGGAGTAAACTAAAGCAAAAGGAGACGCAACCCGTTTATTGACTCGATCAGGAAAGTGACTACGAGTATGTTTCCCTAATTGACAAGACTCGCACTGTAAAGTGGATAATTTAGATAAACTGGGCACCAACTTTTGTAGCTTGGGAAGACTTGGATGACCTAACTGCGCATGTATAATGAGTGGAGAATTTGTGGTGGAGCATATGGTAGATGACATAGAGAAGTAGTAGAGGCCTTGAGACTCACATCCGATGCTAATCGTCTGTCCCGAACTTCGATCCTGCAGAATAACATCACTGTTAGTAAAAGTGATAGAACAATTAAGGGAACGAGTTAAATGACTGACTGACAGTAGATTAAATGGGCAATTAGGTACATATAGGACAGAAGTAACAAAGAGAGATGGTAGAATTTGAACAGTACCGATCCCTTGGGATCGGGTTTGAGAACCATTTGCGGCAGTTATACTCGGTAAGAAACCAGAGGTAGAAAGGGAAGAGAAAATATTTTTATTACCGGTAACATGATCAGACGCACCAGAGTCGAGGATCCAAGGACCAAGAGGAGATAATTGAGAGACGCAAACAGATGAATTACCAGTGTGTGCAAACGAAGCCGTGGAACCAGAGGTCTGGTTAGTCTGACACCACCTGAGAAAATCCTCGTAGTTTGGCGTAGGGTTCTGAAGAGAAGGTGAAGTCTGCATAGTGTATGACTTTTCGAGAGTACGAATTTTTGTGAGTAAAAAATGAAAGCCGAGGGCAGATCTGGAACCGGAGGAGGAAGGCGATTTTCGAAAAGAATTTTTTTCGTGAACAGTAGCGGCAGCGGTGAACAATAGTCCTCCAATTTTTTTTTCGTGGACCGTGCTTGGCAGAGGTCGCTGGAAAAAAAAAGGTGAGGCAAACCGGAATGATGACACGGTTTGCAGAAGAAAATTTCTTACCGGAAGACAGTGGGTCAATCGGGTAAAGCACGGCGAAGAATTGCCTTTTAGAAGGCTCTGATACCATATTGAATTAGGAGAGACTAAGAGACATTTAGGTTAAACCGTGTGTTATGAAAGCACTACGAAGACTTTATTATATAGAGAGAGATTACAACTAATTACACTATATAATCGATGTGGGACTATTCTACATACAAATATTCTTAACATTATATATTTACAAATATCAACAATTCTATCTGAGCCAGAAGATGTATATGTTCGACTTTAACTGGAAGAAGTATTAGAATAAATCTATGATTGATTTAATCTGATCCAGAAAATGTCTTCAACTTGAAGAAGTATCATAATAGATCTACGCTCGATCTAAGCTAAGCCAGAAGAATGTCTACTAGAAGAAGTATCAGAATAAATCTACGCTAGATTTAAATTTAGCCAGCAAATATTTATGCTTGACTTTAACTGAAAGAAGTATCAGAATAAATCCATGCTTGATTTAATCTGAGTCAAAAAATGTCTACGACCGTCTTCAATTGGAAGAAGCATCAGAATAAATCTAAGGTTGATTTAATCTGAGCTAGAAGATATCCACGCTCGTCTTCAACTGGGAGAAGTTCAGAATAGATCTATGCTCGATCTAAACTGAGCCAGAAGATGATGTTTTTGAGAAGATTGTCTGGTCATACAAGTAGTTGATGATGTTTGTCTGTTGATTGATCTTTCCTGAAAAGGTAAAGAGTTAGCCGAATGCAATGTCATGATGTATGAAATGCATTGTGTAATGATGTTCTCAAAATAAATGATATTGTGTTATATGCATTTTGTATGCATATGTTATGCTATTTGTAAATGATGTGAAGTGTTGTTGAAATGTATTTGTAAACTCGATCAACGTTTTTTATCTGAGGAAAACGAATCCTTGACTGTTGCTGGATATGAAGAGTATGTGTATCTTCGATCTTCTGGGGATTGTCTCCACTGGGGATTTCTACTCTGTGTTCTAAGAAACTCTGATGGGGAATGTTGATTTCTGCTTGGGGGAGAAGAGTTCCAAAACATTGGTTGTTCCTCTCTCTACTAGGGATTATAATTCTTGTATACCATGACTGGGGATAAAAGAGATGGATATCCTTTCGAGGTGTTGTTTAACCGAGGTTTTTATATGGATACCGACTCGCCTGGAGATACTAAGGTTGAGCGATATCTAATCCAGTTTCAAAATCAGCAACAACTCTCTGGGGATAGCAATCTGAGATGTCCTTTGCTGGAGACAGGAATCCAACCAGTAATCTATGGTAGAAGCAGACTTAAGCTGGGGAGATTGAACTTCACTGGGGAAATAAACTCTGTTGGGGAAATAAACCCTGTTGATGGAAGTCTGAACTCTGTTAGGGAAGTAAACCCTATTGACAGGGGGTGCTTTGCTAAGGAAAAACTCTTGTTGAGAGAATGAGCTCTTCTGGAGAGAAGTAGTCTGCAGGGAATTTTACAGTTTCGAAAACTCAGCTGGGGAGAAGAATTTCCATAAACTATAATGATCGGGACTCTGTAGGTGAGTGATATTGCTGGGAAAATATTATGTTCCTTTTATCTGTTGGAGAAATTTGCTGGTGAGTAAGATAAGACTATTATATGGGGATACTCCCGTGGAAATGGCTCTGTGGGGATTTGTAGATAGCTCAAACATTATCCCAACTTCTAGAGTCTTGAGTAAATGCTTATTCCTGTTTTTATGCATATATTTGTTAACAGTCAATTGTATTCATATGCATATGCTCATTCAATTTTAGTCATTTGACATCTTGCAAACAAAACAAAAAAAGTAGAAACGAAAAGTTTGAATTTTGAATTTGTATTTCATTGATAGTTTGCCCATAAACAAGCGATTTTATACAAAGAGACAGAGATCCCAATAAGGGGAAATCATCATGAAATGAAAAGAGTACAAAGTGTAAACAAGATAAATAGCTATATGGAAATAATCTCGTCAGATTCCAACTCTACCATTGCCCCAATGTCTTCAAGCATCTCATCCCTTGCTGTCGGAAGAAGTTGATTGAATTGATCGGTACCATTTGAACTTTGACTTCGGTAATAAAGCTTGTTGTAAGTGATCCAACGGGGATATAGTTGTATGCTTTAATCCCTAATTTTTTCCTGGACCTCCCTTTAGGGGTTTCAGTCCACCGGGATACCCTTTTTTGCCCAAGCCTCCTTTTCAGATTTTCGACTTGTCGGGTGTAAAGTCTTTTATATATATCCCTGACTTTTGCTTAAACCTTTTTGGTTCGCTGGGATGCCCTTATTTTTGCCTAGACCAGTCAACCTAGCGGGTCGTTTTTACGCGTAGTATCTTTTGACTATGTCCATATTTATAGGGTGAGGGAAATCTTCACTGTTGTACCCCAAAATTTGCCCTCCCATATTCCTCAAGATTTGTCAAGATTGCTCAAGAGTTACCACCTCCTAAGGCAGTCAATCCAAAATTAGGGTTTTGGTTCTTGCAAGGAATTTTGGGTTTTCAATGGTTCAATCAAGTCTCATAGGCCTATATACATTCTCTAGCATCTACATGCCAAGTTTCAAGACTCACAGTGACAGTTTGCACAGTCAAAAGCTCCATTTGATCTACAGTCAACTGCAAGGGCAAAATGGTCATTTTGCAGTCAAAAGTCATAATTTTTGGTAAACATCTTATTTTGAGTTCACAATCATCATTTGATCAAGTATTGATCATGATTTCACAAGGATAGCTCAAAAATCATCAAGATGCAAAAGTTACTATTTTTGGACTGTAGAAAAGTCAACTGTACTTTGACCAGGGCATAACCGTTTCATGGTTTATCAGAAAAATTCCATCCAAAGCTCATTTTGAAGAGTACGCAATTTCCTACAATCCATCTTCACACTCCAAGATCAAGAAATGCTCTCACAAAAAGTTACAAATTTTTACATTATAGGTCAATTTCAAAAGTCAACAAAAGTACACTTTGAGTCAAAGGCCATAACTTGAGATTGGTAAATCCAAATGACATGGGACCGAAGGCATTGGTTAGAGGACTTCAAGGGCTTTGCAAAATGTTAGAGAACATGGTCATATGATCAAAATTGAGTAAGTTGTGCATTGGAGAAGTTGGGAATTTTTCATGAATTTGCAAAAGTCAACTTTGCTCAAAACACCTCCTTTTTGCTAATGGGCCTCAAATCTCTTCTTGAAACTTCACCCATGACCTATGCACGACCCACCAAGCTTAATTGGATTTATTTTCTTAAATTTATTGATTAAATGGATTTTTAATATATATTAATTCATTTAATTAATTTAAATTATAAGAAAATAGAAGATTTGTTTTTTAAATCAATTTGTGAACCAAATATGATCCAAATATGCTGACCAATTCGTTCACAATCAAAAAGATACAAAAAATCCAATTTTGGCAACTTGTTCAATCATGGAAAATCAAGAATATTTGATTTATCAATCAAGGATTTAATCATCAATGCACATGGATATTGGCCCAGCTCTTGACCTAATTTGATTGCCTTATACATAAGCAAGCCAACCATACCCTAGCACACGACTGAAAGCTGCAGAAACGACCATACCAAATTCAAGAATTTTCAAGAAAACTCAAAACCTGTTCTTGCATTCTAGGCCAATTCAAGGCGTTTTGTCCATCCAAATACATTGCAGGAGGTACCAGGATTGATTTGCAATCAAATTCAAGCACTAAAGCTCAAGGAATCACAAGATACCATCTCACGGTTTGCACTTTCTATTCAAAACTCTATCTCTTAATTCATGCACATTTAACACGTTTTTGTGACTGATTTGCATTGCTAGAGACCATATAAAGCTAATGGAATGATTGAATTGAACTATAGTACCCTGAATTGAGAGATGCCATGATTGAATTTCTAGGGTTTTCAAGCTTTCAAATAGGGCTTTCCAGACCAGGAAAAATTGGGACTAATGGGATACATGGTTGAAATCGTGAGGCCAAGACGATTGGAACACATACCTCGCGAAATATTTATGTTTGTTGTGGTCCTATTCGCTATTTTTCGTGCAGGTAGGTAGTGGAGGTTAAAAACCCCCGCTATCTGATTCTATTTTATGCAGGTCCAAGGTTGAAGACGATGACGTGTTGTCATCTGATTGGCCAGTTTGAAATCATAGCGCGTTTTTCTGTTTTTTCAGCATATTAAATGGTTTGAATATATTATGTTTAGTGGCTATTCAACTAACAAATTAAACAGGTTGGTTGAGTGGATGGGGCGTTGGCATGTGAACATTGGGACCTGGGTTCGAATCCCAGGTCCCCCCAACATATTATTATTATTTTCTTGCAGTTGATCCAGCGTCTCTCATGCCTTGAGGTCCACCATACATCTCAAATTTCCAAGCGCCAGATGGCCATCAAATTAAATCCAATGGCCAAAGTTGAGTGTCCACCATGATCTACAGTCAATGCATACACATGGAAGTGGAGAAGTCAACAAAGGCCATGACGTTTTGGGCTTCAGAATTGCAAATACACCTCCTCTTTGGGCCCAAACCCCCTGAGTTTGCCTCTTTTATTTTTTTCTTTCTTTCATTATATTTTTTTTTATTTTACTTATTTAATTTTATCATTTAATTAATTACTGACAAAAATAATTAACATTTTCTTAATAAATTCAGAAAACATAAAATATAATATTTTTATTTATTAAATTTAATTAGTTATTTTGTAAATAAATATTAACATAATTTGTTTAGTTTTAATTAGGTTAACATTAATATTTTCACAATAAATTAAAATTGGTGTAGAATTAGATTTCTAATCCTTTTATTTTTATTTTCTTAAACATTCAAAAAAACCAAAAAATATTTCTTTTTATTAATTAATTAGTTTAGGTTTAATTTAATTTATAAATAATAAAAATCTCCTTCTTTCTCAAAAAAAGGGCCAAAACCCTAAAAACTCCCCGATTCAATTTTTTCTTGCGCATATTATTTTATTCATGTTTTGATCCATATAATTGTATTTGCTCCGAGGATGTAATAGTTTTGGACTTAAGACTTTTTATCGCTTTCATTTATTTTCCGCAATTTACTTTTTCAAGGGTTTGTTTTTGGCGATGTAAATACCCGACGCCTTGTAATAGTTTAGTTTTATTTTCCGCAACTATTAACTGCTAGATGTATGTTAACTAGGCTATGCATGTCAAGATCTCTCTTAAATTAAAATCAATCGTAGCTCACCATAACATGTACAAAGATAACAAAACTGAAACTTGACACACTCGCACATGCCACTCTTAGGGTACGCCTCACTTGGTTGCCTCGACGTGGTCATTGAGTATAGGAAGTTTTAGAGGTCGCCCTCCTGTCTAAAGATCAAAGTTGCCTCGAAACGGTTGCCTCGGATAAAACGATCTAAGACATTAGGGTTACCGCTAAGGCATCCTAACGTTGCTTTAGTGACCACATGTCCCTTTAATCGAATTGACCCGAAAACTTCAACGACGGTGCTACCTACTTCTCAATAGTGGGATAGCACTGTCTAAAGGATATTTACACAGCTTAATTCCTTTTGAGTAGGTAGAGGTTCTCAGGTACTTGCTCTTTCAAAACAAAACAAATTTTTCGCACTTACACTTTTCAGACAAAGTTTTCAACAAACACTTCATACACTCTTGAGGACAGATACAAGAGTTAAATCGAAGTTTTCAAACAAAACTTTTTTTCAAAACCCACAAACACAAGAAAAGCAAAACTTTTTGAAAACATAGTGAGCAAGTACCTAAGAGCCCATGGATAACCACGGATAGAAAGGGTGTTAACACCTTCCCTTTCTATAATCTACCTCCCGAACCCGAGAAACATCTCGAAAAGGAATTTTGTTGTGCTTTTGTCCTTTCCTTGTTGGATTAAATAAAAGACGATGGCGACTCTTGCTTACCGCGACATTTTGCAAAAACGAACGCAAACGCGAACCAGCATTCCAAAACAGTCAGTTCTATTCCCACCGATCACAGAACTGGCGACTCTGCTGGGGAGTTTAATAAGTGAGGTGTACCTTAGGATTAGATCACTATGTTTTCAATTGTATGCCTTGTATGCTTTAATTTTGTGGGCTTGTATCAGAGTTTTATAGATCCTAACCCGGATCTGGGGGTACCCTTTTTTAGGTAAGTAGCAATAAACTGTGAGGGATCTGTCCGGCGTAGACCGACACGGATGAAGCAGTAGCTACGTTGGTGTGACACCTTGGTCTGTACCGATATCCCTTGTGTTGGAACAAGGAGAATATGGGTCTTCTGAGGAGTCGTTAAGCACCAACTGACCTTAGAACCTTAAATTGACCAACTTGGCCATAGAACAGTAGCAGTATGCTACACTCATTGAGACTAAACTCTCGCGATGGTTCCGGCCGCAAGAAAAGGTTGCCAAACTGGAATTATGATCGATTGAGGGTAGTCAGTGATATTGAGATCCTCTAGAACCCGGTTACTAATTTTAGGACAAGTCTTAACCAACTGAAACTGAAAGAGGGTAGTACCTAAACTTCATGCCAGCCTGAAATCCAAGGGCTCTTTTGTGTGACTTGTGTGTCTTTACCATGTTTGCCTTTTGTGAATACTTGTGGTGTGCCTTTACCATGACATCATAACATCATAACATTGCATGCATCCTGCATAAGGACTAACCCATTTCAAAGACAAGAAGGTTTCATCTTTGCTCTATTTTGTAGGACACCATGATGCCCATGCGTAGGAATACTATCCGGCTCAACTTTGTTCAACCACCTGCTTTGCTCAAAGAATTGGTTGACAGGATTCCAAACACTACTTCCTTCATCAGGAGGCATGGTTCTCTTCTCGGTTTAGCCACCTCAAAGTGGGACCAACAACTGATGAGTGTCCTGGTCCAGTTTTATGATCCGCTATACCATTGCTTTACCTTTCAAGACTTCCAGCTGGTCCCTACCCTGGAAGAATTCTCTGAGTTGCTTGGTACTTCTGTTTTGGAGCAGACTCCATTTACTGGTTGGGAAAAGACTCTCAGGCCTGAAGAGATTGCTGCAGCCCTTCAGTTGACCAAAGAGGAGGTAACGACTAACTGGGAGACTAGAAGTGGAGTTAAGGGTTTTTTGGCTAAATTTCTGGTTGGCAAAGCTAATTGTTTCTGGAATGACTTAGACTTCAAAGCGTACGAGGACATTCTGGCTCTCTTAATCTATGGTCTGGTATTGTTTCCAAATCCTGACACCTTTGTTGATGTTAATTCCATTAGGATATTCATCTCTCGGAACCCTGTACCCACTCTCTTGGGTGATATCCTTTATCAGCTCTATACTCGTACCGCCCGAAAGCGGGGAACTTTGATGTGCTGTGCTCCTTTATTGGCGAGGTGGTTTATTTCGCACCTCCCTAAGTTCGTACTGAAGAACAAAGAAGGAAGGGGCTGGGCTCATAGGATAATGTCTCTTACTGATAATGACATTATTTGGACTCTCAGAGGCTTAGATGAGGTGGCCGTCATTGATCGTTGTGGAGAGTATCATAATGTTCCATTGATCGGAACCCATGGAGGAATCTCTTATAACCCATGTTTATCTCTCCGTCAGTTTGGAAGATCCTGAAGAGAAGGGCCTCATGAGATGTTGATACCTCATATCGTCTTTGATTTTCAGGTAGATAGCGACGAGTTGTGTCGTAGATTCATCAGGGCTTGGGATAGAGTTCACAAAGCTGACCCACATGAGTTGGGACCAAAGACTTCTCTGCCAATGGAGTCATATTTCAGATGGGTCCGCATCCGTGCTCAGAAGTTAGGTATGCCGTACGAAGCTGTCAGGCCTATTACTCTTGAAGTTGCTGATAAAGACGGGGTTCCTCCAACTGTTCTCCATCCTCATACACCCATTGATGTTGGCACACTAAAAAGGTCTTGGGCGCAACTGCAGGAAGAACGAGATTCTTATTGGGAAAGGTTCAATGAACAAGAACAGAAGATCCAGAAGCTGACTAAGCAATTGGAGAACGAACGGATCCTGAATGATTATATCCGCACTGAGAAGAAGAGGCCATGGGAACATTGATGGACCTATTGATGATTTCTTTTACGGTTTTTACTTTTCTGTATTTTCATTCTTGTAATGCCTAAGGGCAATTTGTTGAACAATTTAAATTATGAGTTAAATCTAATAAAGTGTGTTTCCTTTTTGTCTAAAAATTTGAATCCTGATTGTCCTTGAAAACATAAATCATACGCATTTCATTTCATCATATGCATAACAAGTACCCTTTTACAGGTCACTTATCTTCTTCGTTGTTTATTTAAGCAATCATCATGTCTACTGAACCTTCCACTGAGCAAGCTATCAAGGCCCTCCAGGCCCAGAATGCCCAGTTCCAAGAGTTGGTTATGAGCTTAGCCAAGGGTCAACAGGATTTGAAGACCCTGATTCTGAAGGAGAGGAAGAAGAAGAAGAAGAGGACCGTCTTGTTCAACACTGGACGCAGGTTTGGAAATGGATTGCAGAATGAGGTTGATCTGACCACCTCATCTGTAGGGAAAGACAGCCCACAAGAGAGAAGGGTTCCTAGCCCCGTGGTCTCCGACAACGAGACAGATTATGATGAAGAACAGTATCCTCCTGATGAGGATAGGTACAAACAGTTGGAGGACCGCCTGAGCGCTATGGAGATACAGAACGTGCCCCGGCTGGACTTCAGAGACCTAGGTTTATCCTCTGGGGTGGTGATTCCCCATAAGTTTAAGGCACCTGCCTTTGCCAAATATGACGGAGCCTCCTGCCCAAAGCTGCACCTCTGGTCATATGTAAGGAAGATCCAGCCTTACACAACTGATAAGAATTTGTGGATCCATTTCTTTCAGAACAGTCTTTCAGGAACTCAACTTGAGTGGTTCTATCAGCTGGATGGAGCCAGTATCCGTAACTGGGAGGATTTGGCCACTGCGTTCTATAAGCAGTATCAATATAATTCCGACCTCGCTCCTACGCGTACCCAACTCCAGGGTATGTCAATAGGGAAGGGTGAAGGATTTAAAGAGTATGCTCAAAAGTGGAGAGACCTTGCTGGAAGGGTGCAACCACCTTTAACTGACCGTGAACTTGTTGATATGTTTCTGGGGACCATGTCTGGTCCGTTCTTTAACCATTTGATCGGAAACTCTTCAGCAGGGTTTACAGACCTTATCTTGACTGGTGAGAGGATTGAAGCTGGTATCAAGGCTGGGAAGATACATAAGGGTGCCTCATCGAGCACTGAAAAGAAGCCGTTCAAGAAAGAATCCAGTGCTGTCTACGGTTCAAGGAGACATAATAGATCTGAACACCACCAAGCTGTCAACGCGGTGGTTATTTCAAAACCTGCTGGTGCTCCTCAGCATCACAACCAACAAAGGGGTGAGAGACCTCTAAGGCAATTTACTCGCCTCAGCATGACCTTATCTCAGATATTGCCGCAGTTATTGACGACCAATCTGGTGACTCTAAAAGAAGCTCCGAAGATTTCAAACACAATATCCCCAAAGTACAATCCTAACGCCCGCTGCGCTTATCACTCTGATAGCCCGGGACATAATACGGATGATTGTTGGGCTTTGAAGAATAAGGTTCAGGATCTAATTGATGCAAAGGAGATTGAGTTCGAGGCTCCCGAGAGGCCTAATGTTGTGACTGCTCCCATGCCCAAACATGGAG
Source organism: Vicia faba (assembly GCA_948472305.1). Classification (NCBI taxonomy): domain Eukaryota; kingdom Viridiplantae; phylum Streptophyta; class Magnoliopsida; order Fabales; family Fabaceae; genus Vicia; species Vicia faba. The sequence goes on from OX451735.1 coordinate 238,576,185, forward strand.
TAAATGTTGTAGAGGAAGACTTGTTTGTAACCTTTGTGGATGATATTGTCACCCTGCTGATGACCGTCAAGAGGAACCTGTTGCTAGCCGGTTTATTTCCGGGATGTAGTGAAGGTTGCCATCCATGTTCTGTTTCACCTGCTGGTTGTCCATCTTTGAAGTCAGGCATCCAAAACCTGATGGATAATAAGGAAATCCTGTTTGAGAAGATTGTTGTTCCTACTATCCAGACTGAAGAAGTTTCCATTGTTACCATCTTCAACAATTCTCCCAAGGCTCCCTCGAGGAAGCCTGTCAGAATTACGCCTGTTCAGAAGATTGCACCCATAATCATCACTGTTCCGGGGCCTATGCCCTACACCTCTGACAAAGCTGTCCCTTGGCACTATGGGGCCGATGTTTATGTTCTTGGAGTTAAGCAAGAGTTTGATACTAATACCAGCGTCAGCAACATTACCGGGCCTGCTAAAGTCACCTGCAGCGGTATACTTTTCTCACCTGATTTTGCGCCACCAACTGTCCGAAGACCTATTGTCATCACACCTGCAAGTGTACCTACTTCCCTTCATGATCAAGTTCTTAGTTCTACCCCTGTCGCTGAGTCATCTGACGCTCGGGGCAAAGGGATAGCCACTGATATGCCTGCCCAGACGGAGGCGCCAAAGACAATCAACGTTGAAGCTTCCAAACAGGAGATGGAAGAGATTATGAAGATCATCAAGAAGAGTGATTATAATGTAGTTGAGCAGCTGGGGCAAACCCCCTCCAAGATTTCTATGTTATCACTGTTGTTGTGTTCAGAGGCCCATGCCAAGGCTCTGATTACCTTCCTGAATACGGCCCACGTGCCACAAGAGACATCAGCTGATCAGTTTACCGATTGTGTGGCCAACTTAACTACTGACAATGGTTTGGGTTTCTCCGATGCTGATCTGACTGCTAAAGGGAAGAACCATAACGATGCCCTGCATGTCTCCATTGAATGCAGGGGCACTACTCTTGCACATGTGTTGGTTGACACTGGTTCCTTATTGAACGTATTGCCCAAGAAAGCTCTAGACAGATTGGATTACGAAGGGTTGGAGTTAAAGCCAAGTAACATTGTTGTCCGGGCCTTTGATGGGTCTAAAAGGATGGTGCATGGTGAAGTCGATATTCCAATTAGAGTTGGTTCTCAGGTCCTCGATTCTACATTCTACGTGATGGATATTCGACCGTCCTATTCTTGTTTGCTGGGTCGTCCATGGATCCATAAAGCTGGAGCTGTGACCTCCACACTCCATCAGAAGCTGAAGTACCCGGTTAGAGGGAAGATTGTGACAGTACAAGGGGAGGAAGAGTACATGGTCAGCCACCTCAACTCGTTCCGGTACATAGAGATGGATGGGGAGTTTATCTAGACCCCATTTCAACACTTTGAAGAGGTTCCTCCGATGCTGGCATCAGCTGAGACTGTGGTTGAAGATTCTCCTTTGAAGATGGCTTCCTTAAAGGATGCCCAGGCTGTTATTGAGAAGGGTGAGTATGCAAACTGGGGCCGACTTCCTGATTTCACTCAAAAGACTGACAAGTTTGGTTTGGGTTTCACTGCAGAAGCTCAAAGGACTGTTTGTAGTACAAGGATTGGAAGACCTCCTGTGCTCATCAGCAACTCGGGAGTAAATGCCATCAAAGATGACGTGGAGGAATCTGAATTCGACAGCTGGATCTACCCTACGACCAACGGTGGACCAAACAACTGGACAGCGAAAGACTTCATCCCTATTACTTTTGTTACTCAATAATGAACTCCTTTGTTTTGAATTTGTAACAGACAATATTGTGAAACTTTATGGCCCAGTGTCTTACCCGGGGCACCGTGGCTTCATTTGTGAGGGCTTTTGTGTGCCATTTTCATATATCATTAATAAAAGCATTGGACGTTTTTTGCATTTCAAATCTTGCGCTCCTTGTCTTTCTTTATTATATATTGCAAAACAGTTATTTACACACACTCACATATACATGTTCCAATCCACTCTGGATCTCACTGGTAACAACTCTGCTACTGCCAGTTATGACTTTGAAAATCCGATCAACTTAGCCGAAGACGAAGGTGAAGATGATTGTGAAGTGCCTGGTGAGCTTGCAAGACTGTTACTTCAAGAAGAGAGGGCCATTCAGCCACATGAAGAGCCAGTGGAAACAATGAATCTGGGTACTGAGACAGACAAGAAGGAAGTCAAAATCGGTGCAAATCTGGAGCTTAGTGTGAAACAACGGTTGATTCAGATACTGCGTGACAACGTGGAAATCTTTTCCTGGTCTTACAAAGATATGCCTGGGTTGGATACCGACATTGTGGTTCATCACCTGCCTACCAAGGAAGAATGCCCTTCGGTAAAGCAGAAGGTCCGCCGTATGCGTCCAGAGATGTCCGAGAAAATCAAGGCTGAGGTTATGAAACAATTTGACGCCGGTTTTCTAGCAGTAACTTCTTACCCTCGGTGGGTTGCCAATGTGGTTCCGGTGCCTAAGAAAGATGGTAAGGTCCGAATGTGTGTCGACTACAGGGATTTGAACAGGGCGAGCCCCAAGGATGACTTTCCTCTGCCTCACATCGACGTTCTGGTTGACAACACTGCTCAGCATAAGGTATTCTCCTTCATGGACAGTTTCTCTGGTTATAATCAAATAAAGATGGCTCCTGAAGACATGGAGAAGACCACTTTTGTTACTCAGTGGGGTACCTTTTGTTACAAGGTCATGCCTTTTGGGTTGAAAAATGCTGGGGCAACATATCAGCGTGCCATGGTTGCTTTGTTTCATGACATGATCCATCATGAGATTGAAGTATACGTCGACGATATGATTGTGAGGTCCCAAACGGAGGAGGAACACCTTGACCATCTACAGAAGCTGTTTGACCGGTTGAAGTTGTACAAGCTGAGATTAAACCCGAACAAGTGCACCTTCAGGGTGAGATCTGGAAAACTACTAGGTTTCGTCATAAGCGACAAAGGTATTCAAGTGGACCCTGCCAAAGTGAAAGCCATACAAGAGATGTCAGCTCCCAAGACTGAGAAAGAAGTCAGAGGCTTTCTAGGACGGTTGAACTACATTGCCCGATTCATCTCGCACCTAACTGCTACTTGTGAACCAATCTTCAAGCTACTGAAGAAAGATCAAGTAGTACGTTGGAACGATGAATGTCAGGCTGCTTTCAAAAGAATCAAAGAGTATCTCCAAGAGCCACCCATTCTTATGCCACCAGTTGAAGGGAGACCTCTAATCTTATACTTGACAGTACTTGACAATTCAATGGTGTGTGTGCTGGGTCAGCATGACGAGTCTGGCCGAAAAGAGCACACTATTTATTACCTTAGTAAAAAGTTTACCGACTGTGAGATCCGATACTCACTGCTTGAGAAAACTTGTTGCGCTTTGGTATGGGCTGCTCGCCGGTTGAGACAGTATATGTTGACTTACACTACTCTGTTGATTTCAAAAATGGATCCAATCAAGTATATCTTCGAAAAGCCTGCCTTGTCTGGAAGAATAGCAAGATGGCAGATGATATTGACTGAGTATGACATCCAGTACACGACTCAAAAAGCAATCAAGGGAAGTGTGTTGGCAGACCATCTGGCACATCAGGCAGTGGATGATTACCAGTCTATGAACTTTGAATTTCCAGACGAGAATATCATGGTAGTAATTAATTGTGAAATACCTGGACCAGATGAAGGACCTGAGGAAGGATCCCGATGGTCTATGCACTTTGATGGAGCCTCAAACGCTTTGGGTAACGGTATTGGCGCAATGATCATATCTCCTAAGGGCTCTCATACTCCAATTACTGCCCGACTATGTTTCAACTGCACCAACAACATGGCGGAGTATGAAGCATGCATCATGGGTCTTCGAGCTGCAATTGACCTAAGGATCAAGTTTCTGAGTGTCTTCGGAGATTCCGCTCTCGTGATCAGTCAGATCAAAGGCGAGTGGGATACGAAATACCCAAATCTTATTCCTTACAAGGAGTATGTGTTGACGTTGCTTCCCCATTTCGAGGAGATAACCTTTGAACATTTCCCAAGAGAGGAGAATCAGTTGGTGGACGCGCTAGCTATGATGTCTTCTATGTTCAAAGTCAAATGGGACAACGAGGCTCCCCGGATCATTATTTGGAAATTGGATGAACCTGCACATTGCTGTGATCTTGAGACCGAAGAGGTAACAGAAAAACCTTGGTATCATGAAGTAAAGAGGTACCTTGAAGCTCAAGAATACCCCGAGGGTGCATCCGTTAATGACAAGAAGTTTCTGAGAAGGTTCGCGGCAAAGTTCTTCATCAGCAATGGCATTCTTTACAAACGTAACCATGATTCAACCTTACTGCGTTGTGTGGACAAGATTGAAGCAGAAAGGATCATGGCAGAGCTGCATGAAGGCACTTTTGGAACTTGTTCCAGTGGACATACCATGGCAAAGAAAATCCTTCGGGCAGGATATTACTGGTCCACAATGGAAGCCGATTGTTATCAGCATTCTCGGACATGTCACAAGTGCCAGATCTATGCTGATAAGGTGCATATTCCTCCGGTTCCTTTGAACGTCTTGACAGCACCTTGGCCTTTTGCAATGTGGGGCATTGATATGATCGACGAGATCAGACCTACGGCATCCAACGGGTATCGTTTCATCCTGGTAGCGATTGATTACTTTACGAAGTGGGTTGAAGCAGCTTCCTTTGCCACTGTAACCAAGAATGTCGTGGCACGGTTCATTCGGCATAACCTGATCTGTCGATACGGTGTACCAGAGAGGATCATTACGGATAATGGTACCAATCTTAACAACAAGATGATCACTGAGCTCTGCGAGCAATTCAAGATACAACACCACAACTCTTCTCCTTACCGGCCGAAGATGAATGGGGCTGTAGAAGCAGCTAATAAGAACATTAAGAAGATTGTGCAGAAGATGACAGTGACCTACAAATACTGGCACGAGATGTTACCATTTGCTCTTCATGGGTACCGTACCTCAGCACGGACGTCAACAGGGGCAACACCATACTCCTTGGTATACGGCATGGAGGCAGTCCTGCCCATTGAAGTTCAAATACCCTCTCTCCGGATCATGAAGGATGCGGGTTTAAATGAAGACGACTGGATCCAGACCCGACTTGATCAACTGAACCTAGTCGACAAAAAGAGACTCACTACTATTTGTCATGGTCAGACGTACCAAAAACGGATGATCAAGGCATTTAACAAGAAAGTCAGACGACAAGAGTATCAAGTCGGGGACCTGGTAATCAAGCGTATCATTCTACCTCAAGGTGATCCCAGGGGAAAATGGACCCCTACGTACGAAGGGCCATTTGTGGTTAAGAACATCTTCTCAAGAGGAGCGATGATTCTAACCACCATGGATGGTGACGACCTTCCTCACCCCGCCAATGCAGACATAGTAAAAAGATACTACGCATAATTAAAGACCCGCTAGGTTGACTGGCCTAGGCAAAAATAAGGGCTTCCCGGCGAACCAAAAGGGTTCGGGCAAAAATAAGGGATGAAAATAAAAAAATCTGTACACCCGGAAAGTCGAAAACCTGAAAAGGCGGCTTGGGCAAAAATGGGTATCCCGGTGGACTGAAAACCCGAAAGGGCGGTCCAGGCAAAAGTTAGGGATTAAGGCGTAATACTATGTCTCATTGGATCACCTCGCATCTGGACTTCAGTATCAACTATCAGGCTCAGACGACACCAATCAATCAGATTCATCTCCAACTAAGCAGCAAAGTGATGAGATGCTTGAAGAAATAAAGGCGATAGCAGAGTTGGAACCCAGTGGGATTATTCACCTAGCTATCTTGTTTTCTTTTTTACAAATTGTATAAATCCTATTTGTCCGACGGCGTTCTCTTACTAGGACGCCAACCTCTTGTATAAAAACGCATATTTACAGGCAAACTTCAAAATCAATACAAGTTCATTCTTCAGACAAATTGCAAATTGTTTTTCCTTTATCTGTTTTGTTTTGCAAAGAACGTCCATTGTTCATTTTTGATATATGCATTTGACATTAATTGCTGCTCATAAATATTTACATGCAAAACAAAGGACTAATTACCGGTGATATAAGAAGTAGGGGCAATAAGAATTGTCTAAGCGGTCTAGTTGCTCTGTCCACCAAGGTACCAAGGTAGGTTCGGCTGAAGAATATGACCAAGATACCTTCACTCCCCGCAGAGTAAAACAGTAATGGAAGCTCTCCCCATTGAGACCTGCAACCATGGACGAATCAACAATACTCTCCCCCAAGCAGAGTTAGTCTACCATCAACCCTAAAAAGTTGGGTATTCCCAAAAGGTCTTAATATTCCCCAGCGGAGTATAAGGATATTCCTCAGCAAGCATCCCCGACAGTCTTAATATTCCTCGATAGAATATAAGAATGTTCCCCGGTGGAATACAAGATACCCCCAGTGGAGCCATTTCCCAGCGCAGTCTAAAAAGCTTCCCCGCCAGGGTTGAATCATCTTCCCCAGTAGATTCTAGAAGTTTGTCCCCTGCAGAGTATAAATGTATCTCCCCATCCATATTCAGAAGGTTACCCCTCACAAGGGCCTAACTGGGTTATCCTCAGCAACTTGCAACGGAAAGATCATCCCCAGTGAAGTTCTTTCTATCCCCAGCGGAGTTCATCATTAAAATCCCCAACAGAGCTTATCAACGGAACCCCCAGCGGAGTTATCGTTAAAATCTCAACACAATATCTCTTCCCACAGAGTAATTCCCTGCAGAGTAATCTCTTCACCGGGTTCATTCCCCAACGGAGTTATTTTCTCCTACAGGTTTATTCCCACAACCATCTTCATGCATCATCCCCAGCGGAAACGAAGAACTCAACGCTATTCTCCAACAGCTCCGGGATTTATTTTCCCCAGCTAAAACATCACATATTCATACATATTCATGACACATGCATATACGTATCATACCAACACAATCTCGTTCATTTTGAGAACATCATGACATCATGCATTTCATACATCATGATATTGCATACAACTAACGTTTTGCCTTTTCAGGAAAAGGTCAATTAAAAGATGATTACCATCAACCTTTTTAAGTCCCAGTTTAATACCTGTAACAAGCCAGGAAAAATATCTGTGGACGACTGATTGTAGATTAATACCTGTAACAAGCCAGGAAAACTATCTACATAAAGAGATTGAAGATCAATACCTGTAACAAGCCAGGAAAACCATCTTTCTTTCTCAGGTCAGAGATTAATACCTGTAACCAGCCAGGACAACTATCTCCTCGACCAACCTTTCTTAAAGTTCCAGATCAATACCTGTAACAAGCCAGGAAAATTCTGTGGACGACTGATTGAAGATCAATAATTGTAACAAGCCAGGAAAGTTATCTACATGAAGAGATTGAAGATCAATACCTGTAACAAGCCAGGAAGACCATCTTTCTTTCTCAGGTCAGAGAGTAATACCTGTAACCAGCCAAGATAACTATCTCATCGGCCAATCTTTTCAAGTTCCAGATTAATACCTGTAACAAGCCAAGAAAACTATCTGTGGACGACTGATACCTGTAACAAGCCAGGAAGACTTTCTTTCTCAGGTCAGAGGTTAATACCTGAAACCAGATAGGACAACTATCTACTTGACCATCATGAAGCAACCCTACACCGGTTCCTTCTATTTCAGATGCAGTTTTACACGGACTCATCATCAGGCAACCCTACACAGGTTCCTTCTTTCAACTTACAAAGTTACAATTCAACAAACAATCTCCAGATGGCATCCATAAGCCCATCCTTCTATCAACAATCTCCAAATGGCATCTGTAAGCCCATTCCCGACACCACATACTACACCATGCGAGTGCAAATTTCTGGGCACTTCAGTGTTCAATCATCTTCCACCTTCGGATCACGAAAGGTACACAAGCCAATCTACATCCTCAGGTTTAAGAAGATTGAACAGGGGCAACTGTTGTACCCCAAAATTTGTCCTCCCATATTCCTCAAGATTTGTCAAGATTGCTCAAGAGTTACCACCTCCCAAGGCAGTCAATCCAAAATTAGGGTTTTGGTTTTTGCAAGGAATTTTGGGTTTTCAATGGTTCAATCAAGTCACATAGGCCTATATACATTCTCTAGCATCTACATGCCAAGTTTCAAGACTCACAGTGCCAGTTTGCACAATCAAAAGCTCCATTTGATCTACAGTCAACTGCAAGGGCAAAATGGTCATTTTGCAGTCAAAAGTCAGAATTTTTGGTCAACATATTATTTTGAGTTCACAATCATCATTTGATCAAGTCTTGATCATGATTTCACAAGAATAGCTCAAAAATCATTAAGATGCAAAAGTTAATATTTTTGGACAGTAGAAAAGTCAACTGTACTTTGACCAGGGCATAACCCTTTCATGGTTTATCAGAAAAATTCCATCCAAAGCTCATTTTGAAGAGGACGCAATTTCATACAATCCATCTTCACACTCCAAGATCAAGAAATTCTCTCACAAAAAGTTACAAATTTTTACATTATAGGTCAATTTCAAAAGTCAACAAAAGTACACTTTGAGTCAAAGGCCATAACTTGAGATTGGTAAATCCAAATGACATGGGACCAAAGGCATTGGTTAGAGGACTTCAAGGGCTTTCCAAAATGTCGGAGAACATGGTCATATGATCAAAATTGAGCAAGTTGTGCATTGGAGAAGTTGGGAAATTTTCATGAATTTGCAAAAGTCAACTTTGCTCAAAACACCTCCTTTTTGCTAATGGGCCTCAAATCTCTTCTTGAAACTTCACCCATGACCTATGCACGACTCACCAAGCTTAATTGGATTTATTTTCTTAAATTTATTGATTAAATGGATTTTTAATATATATTAATTCATTTAATTAATTTAAATTATAAGAAAATAGAAGATTTGTTTTTTAAATCAATTTGTGAACCAAATATGATCCAAATATGCTGACCAATTCGTTCACAATCAAAAAGATACAAAAAATCCAATTTTGGCAACTTGTTCAATCATGGAAAATCAAGAATATTTGATTTATCAATCAAGGATTTAATCATCAATGCACATGGATATTGGCCCGACTCTTGACCTAATTTGATTGCCTTATACATAAGCAAGCCAACCATACCCTAGCACACGACTGAAAGCTGCAGAAACGACCATACCAAATTCAAGAATTTTCAAGAAAACTCAAAACCCGTTCTTGCATTCTAGGCCAATTCAAGGCGTTTTGTCCATCCAAATACATTGCAGGAGGTACCAGGATTGATTTGCAATCAAATTCAAGCACTAAAGCTCAAGGAATCACGAGATACCATCTCACGGTTTGCACTTTCTATTCAAAATTGTATCTCTTAATTCATGCGCATTTAACACGTTTTTGTGACTGATTTGCATTGCTAGAGACCATACAAAGCTAATGGAATGATTGAATTGAACTATAGTGCCCTGAATCGAGAGATGCCATGATTGAATTTCTAGGGTTTTCAAGCTTTCAAATAGGGCTTTCCAGACCAGGAAAAATTTGGACTAATGGGATACATGGTTGAAATCGTGAGGCCAAGACGATTGGAACACATACCTCGCGAAATATTTATGTTTGTTGTGGTCCTATTCGCTATTTTTTGTGCAGGTAGGTAGTGGAGGTTAAAAACCCCCGCTATCTGATTCTATTTTATGCAGGTCCAAGGTTGAAGACGAGGACGTGTTGTCATCTGATTGGCCAGTTTGAAATCATAGCGCGTTTTTCTGTTTTTTCAGCATATTAAATGGTTTGAATATATTATGTTTAGTGGCTATTCCACTAACAAATTAAACAGGTTGGTTGAGTGGCTGGGGCGTTGGCATGTGAACATTGGGACCTGGGTTCGAATCCTAGGTCCCCCCAACATATTATTATTATTTTCTTGCAGTTGATCCAGCGTCTCTCATGCCTTGAGGTCCACCATACATCTCAAATTTTCAAGCGCCAGATGGCCAGCAAATTAAATCCAATGGCCAAAGTTGAGTGTCCACCATGATCTACAGTCAATGCATACACATGGAAGTGGAGAAGTCAACAAAGGCCATGACGTTTTGGGCTTCAGAATTGCAAATACACCTCCTCTTTGGGCCCAAACCCCCTGAGTTTGCCTCTTTTATTTTTTTCTTTCTTTCATTATATATTTTTTATTTTACTTATTTAATTTTATCATTTAATTAATTACTGACAAAAATAATTAACATTTTCTTAATAAATTCAGAAAACATAAAATATAATATTTTTATTTATTAAATTTAATTAGTTATTTTGTAAATAAATATTAACATAATTTGTTTAGTTTTAATTAGGTTAACATTAATATTTTTACAATAAATTAAAATTGGTGTAGAATTAGATTTCTAATCCTTTTATTTTTATTTTCTTAAACATTCAAAAAAACCAAAAAATATTTCTTTTTATTAATTAATTAGTTTAGGTTTAATTTAATTCATAAATAATAAAAATCTCCTTCTTTCTCAAAAAAAGGGCCAAAACCCTAAAAACTCTCCGATTCAATTTTTTCTTGCGCATATTATTTTATTCATGTTTTGATCCATATAATTGTATTTTCTCCGAGGATGTAATAGTTTTGGACTTAGGACTTTTTATCGCTTTCATTTATTTTCCGCAATTTACTTTTTCAAGGGTTTGTTTTTGGCGATGTAAACACCCGACGCCTTGTAATAGTTTAGTTTTATTTTCCGCAACTATTAACTGCTAGATGTATGTTAACTAGGCTATGCATGTCAAGATCTCTCTTAAATTAAAATCAATCGTAGCTCACCATAACATGTGCAAAGATAACAAAACTGAAACTTGACACACTCGCACATGCCACTCTTAGGGTACGCCTCACTTGGTTGCCTCGACGTGGTCATTGAGTATAGGAAGTTTTAGAGGTCGCCCTCCTGTCTAAAGATCAAAGTTGCCTCGAAACGGTTGCCTCAGATAAAACGATCTAAGACATTAGGGTTACCGCTAAGGCGTCCTAACGTTGCTTTAGTGACCACATGTCCCTTTAATCGAATTGACCCGAAAACTTCAACGACGGTGCTACCTACTTCTCAATAGTGGGATAGCACTTTCTAAAGGACATTTATACAACTTAATTCCTTTTGAGTAGGTAGAGGTTATCAGGTACTTTCTCTTTCAAAACAAAACAACTTTTTCGCACTTACACTTTTCAGACAAAGTTTTCAACAAACACTTCATACACTCTTGAGGACAGATACAAGAGTTAAATCGAAGTTTTCAAACAAAACTTTTTTTCAAAACCCACAAACACAAGAAAAGCAAAACTTTTTGAAAACATAGTGAGCAAGTACCTAAGAGCCCGTGGATAACCACGGATAGAAAGGGTGCTAACACCTTCCCTTTCTATAATCTACCTCCCGAACACGAGAAACATCTCGAAAAGGAATTTTGCTGTGCTTTTGTCCTTTCCTTGTTGGATTAAATAAAAGATGGTGGCGACTCTTGCTTACCGCGACATTTTTCAAAAACGAACGCAAACGCGAACCAGCATTCCAAAACAGTCAGTTCTATTCCCACCGATCATATTCACCGTCTATGGTGGTCAGTATCATAGCTCCACCAGAAAAGATTTTCTTGATCAAAAATTATCCTTCATAGGTAGGAGTCCATTTTCCCCTGGGATCACCTTGCAATAAAGTTATGCGTTTTATTACCAAGTCACCAGCCTGATATACTTGATGCTTGATCTTCTTGTTGAACGCCTTGATCATGTGTTTCTGATACATCTGATCGTGACAGACAATCGCAAGCCTTTTCTCGTCGATTAGATTTAATTAATACAACCTAGTCTGAATCCACTCATATTCATCCAAGTTCGATCTTTCATGATCCTTAGAGAAGGGATCCGAACCTTAACAAATAGGACAACTTCTATACCATAGACCAGAGAGAATGGGGTTGCCCCGGTTGATTTTCTAGCCAAAGTGCGGTAGCTATGGAGAGAAAATGGTAACATATAGTGCCAATATTTATATGTCACAACCATCTTATGTATGATCTTCTTTATGTTTTTATTGGCGGCTTCCACTACACCATTTATCTTTGGATGATACAGAGAAGAGTTGTGATGTTTGATCTTGAACTGCGTACAGAGTTTAGTGATCACGGTGTTGTTGATATTGGTACCATTGTTTGTGATAATCCTTTTGGGGATGCCATACCGACATATAAGGTTGTGCTTGATGAATCGGACGACCACATTCTTGGTAACAGAGGCGAACAAAGCTTCTTCTACCCATTTTGTAAAGTAATCAATGGCGACAAGGATCAAGCGATGTCCATTAAAGGCAGTAGGCTTGATTTCTTCGATCATATCAATGCCCCATATTGCGAATGGCCAAGGAGAAGTCATGACATTTAAAGATACTAGAGACACATGAACTTTATCAGCATAAATTTGGCACTTATGACAAGTTCTCGAGTGGTGGTGACAACCTGTTTCCATAGTCGACCAATAGTAACCAGCTCTTAAAATCTTTTTATCCATAGTATGCCCGCTGGAGTAAGTACCAAAGACACCTTCGTGCATATCTTGCATAATCTCTTATGATTCCTTTTTGTCCATACAATGAAGCAAAGTCGAATCATGATTGCGTTTGTATAGAATTCCATTGCTCAAGAATAACTTAGCCGAGAACCTCCGTAGGAACTTCTTGTCATTGATGGATTCCCCTTCAGGGTATTCTTGAGCCTCAAGGTATCTTGTCACCTCATGAAACCAAGGTTTTTCCTCTACTTTATCAGTGTCAATTTCACAGCAGCGTGTCGGTTCATCGAATCTTTCAATGGTAATCCTGGGAGCCTCATTGTCCCATCTGACCTTGAACATGGATGACATGGTAGCCAATGCATCCGCCAACTGATTCTCTTCTCTTGGTATGTGCTCAAAAGTAATCTCTTTGAAATACAGGATCAAGGTTAACACATGCTCTTTATAAGGAATGAGATTCAAGTGTTTTTTATCCCAATATCCCTTAACCTGACTGATCACCAAGGCTGGGTCTTCATACACGTTTAAGAACTTGATTCTCAAGTCAATAGTAGCCCTAAGATCCATGATGTATGCTTCGTATTCAACCATATTGTTGGTGCAGTCAAAGCATAGTCTGGCGGTGAAGGGTGTATGGCAACCCACGGGGGGAGATGATCACAACACCGATTCTATTGCCAAGTGCATTGGAAGCTCCATCGAAAACCATAGTCCATCAGGATCCTGGCTCAGGTCCTTCATACGGTCCATGTTCTTCATAGTCTGTTACTAGCATAATGTTCTCATCCGGGAATTCGAAGTTCATAGACTGATAGTCGTCTATAGCCTGATGTGCCAAATAGTCGTCCAATACACTTCGTTTGATTTCCTTTTGAGTGGTGTACTGGATGTTGTATTCTGTTAAGACCATTTTCCACCGGGATATTCTTCTGGAGAGAGATGGCTTCTCGAATATGTACTTGATAGAATCCATTTTAGAGATCAACAAGGTAGTATGAGTCAACATATACCGTCTTAGTCGGCGAGCAGCCATGCCAAAATGCAGAAAGTTTTCTCGAGCAGTGAATATCTTGTTTCATAGTCGGTAAACTTTTTGCTAAGGTAGTATATTGCACGCTCTTTTCGACCAGACTCGTCATGTTTCCCCAATACACACTCTATTGAGTTCTCTAGTACTGTTAAGTACATGATTAGAGGTCTTCCTTCAACTGGTGGCATCATAACCAGAGGTTCTTGAAGGTACTCTTTAATTTTATCAAAGGATTTTTTACAGTCTTCGTTCCATTTTACTACTTAATCTTTCTTCAGCACTTGAAGATTGGCTCACAAGTGGCAGTCAAATGAGAAATGAAATGGGCAATATGATTCAGCCATCCTAAGAAACTTATGACTTCCTTCTCGGTATGGGGAGTCGACATTTATTGAATATCCTTAAATTTTTCAGGATCAACCTCAATACCTTTACCATTGACTATAAAACCCAGGAGTTTACCGGATCTCACCCCAAAGGTGCACTTGTTCGGGTTTAACCTCAGCTTATACTTCCTCAGTCTTTCAAATAGTTTATACAGATGATCAAGATGCTCTTCTTCTGTTTGTGACATGGCTATCATGTCGTCAATGTAGACCTCTATCTCGTGGTGAATCATGTCATGAAATAAGGCTACCATGGCACGCTGATAAGTTTCCCCGTCGATAAGTTGCCCCGTCATTTTTCAACCCAAAAGGCATAACTTTATAGCAAAAAGTGCCCACTGTGTGACGAAGGTAGTTTTCTCCATGTCTTCAGGAACCATCTTGATTTGATTATAACCCGAGAAACCATCCATGATAGATAATATCTTATGTTGAGTGGTGTTGTCGACCAAAACATCAATATATGGTAGTGGGAAGTCATCTTTAGGGCTCGCCCTGTTCAGATCCCTATAATCTACACACATTTGTACCTTGCCGTCTTTCTTTGGAACCAGAACAACATTAGCAACCCATTGAGGATATGACGTCACTGCTAAGAAACCTGCATTGAATTGCTTCATAACCTTGACTTTGATATTTTCTGACATTTCAGGATGCATGCGACGAACCTTTTGTTTTATCGGAGCACAACCCTCTTACAGTGAACCACAAGATCGGTATTAAGATCTGGCATGTCTTCATATGACCAAGCAAAGATTTCAACATATTCATGCAACATCTGGATTATTTTGCTGTTGATACTTCTCTCTAAGTTGGTGCCGATCTTGACCTCTTTCTTATCTGTCTTGGTACGAAAGTTTACAACTTCGTCCGAATCTTCATGTGGTTAGATAGCCTTTTCTTATTGTGTCAAGAGTCTGGCAAGTTCTCCAGGTATTTCATAATCTTCCTCACCTTCGTCCTCGACTTGGTAGATCGGATTCTCGAAGTCATATGCAGCAATAGCAGAATCATCATCAACGAGATCTAGAGTGGATGAGGATCTGCAATATAGTGTATGGGTGTGTGTAAGAACACATAGCTATTTGAAAATGCAATAAGATAAAATAAAGACAGAGATTACAAAATTTTCATGCAAAACGTCTAATGTTTTTATTAAATGAGTAATATTTATGAATTATCAACCCTTAAAAAATGAACCATTGTGCCTCGAGTAAGACACAAGGTTTTAAAGTCATTGTTTATTACATAACCAAAAATCTTTTGAAAACAATAAGATATGAATATAGCTATTACTACTGACTAAAGGAGATATGAAAGATGTCTTTTGCCTTCCAATTATCAAGTCAGTCACAAATGGTAGGGAATATCCAGCTACTGAAGTCATAATCATTGTCTGCATCCTCTATATCGTTAACTCCATCGTTGCTAATACGGAATAGAGGTCTTCCAACCTGAGCGTGACGAACAACCCTCTGACCTTCTACAGTAAAGCCCATACCAAACTTATTAGATTTATAAGGGGTATCAGGAAGCTGACCCCAAATGATACTACCACCTTCTTCTATAGCAGCCTTAGCATCTTTCAAGAAGGCCATATTGTGTGGAGTTTTGGTGATCTTCGGAATGGTAGAAACATCTTCAATAGCAGCAGGGGAAATTACTTCAAAGGTTTGACAGGGTGTATCGATAAATTCTTCGTCCATCTCCATGTATCGGAACGAATTAAGGTGTGTGATACGGTGGGAGAACTGACTTGAAGGTTTTGCATTTGATCACAAATGTTGCGATTAGCAAGAGTCGCCACCGACTTTTCTTTTATCCAAAAGGAAAGGTGAAAAAGCACAGGAAAGACCTTTGAGATTATTTCTTGAGTTCGGGGGGTAGATTATGAAAAGGGAAGGCATTAGCACCCTTTTCATCCATGGTTTTCCATGGGCTCTTAGTTACTTGCTACATCACTTGCTTTTGTTTGAAATTATGCTTTGTGTGGTTTTTGAAAGTATTTTGTAAAGAGGCCATTGTTTAGGCAATCTTTGTAATGATTCTCGTTCGTAAGAATGTATACAAATATGTTGATCTTTTGAAAATGTTTTCAAGTTTTGTAAGATGTTTGAAAATGTAAGTGTTTGTTTTGAAAATAGCAAGGATGCTTGTTTTGAAATGGAGCAAGTAATTAGGAGTAATCTACCTACTCAAATGTCTTTCTTGTTCATTTTCTTTTCCTTTGACATTGTTGTCTTACCATCAATTTGGTAAGCAACCCTATCTTTGGATGTAAACGAGACAGGCGTGGGTCATTGTATAACCATGACTAGCAATGTTGCAAGGCATCTTAGCATTCTTTTTGAGGGACTAAGATCATTTATAGGGAAACTTAGATAGCGTCGTCGAGGGACTATGATCTTGTATTTGCTTGTTTTTTTGCTAAGATACCTTACATGCGTAATATGGCCATTTTGTATAAGGCAACCAAGTGGACTAACCCTAGGGGTGCTTGTATGCAAAATGCATTATTTTCATGCTTGATTTAGTCTTGAATTAGGGTTTGTTATTTATTGGTTTTAAGTCTTTCCATACAAAACCCTAATTACTAGCAATTGTATATAAAGTGATAAATTGTGGAATTTAAAGTTACTACGCTATTACAATATTTGTGGGAAGGGGGGTGTACAAATTCATGAATGTGGATTGCAAGAATTTAAACCTAATTAGTCTATTACAACCATATTGAATTGATATCAATGTACAAGGAAATAAATAAATGCAAAGTACAAAAATGAATAAATGTACAAAAAATGCAAAATGTAAGGAAAATGTATCTTTGTTTGATTTTCATGAAAAAGGGAATTTTGTCCTAACTTAATTAAATAAAGAAAAATAATTAATTAAATTTGAGTTTTGTTAAGAAAAGATTTTTTTGGATAAAACCCTAATTCTATTTAGTTGATTAAAAGAAAATAAGTTTAAGAAAAAAAAGTGTTTTCTTGGTATTTTTATCTTAAAAATATTTATAGCATTATAAAATATTTTTAGTCTTTTTTATATAAAAAATAATGTATTTTAAATGGTGTGAAAAATAAATAAATAAAAACATAGTATTAATTAAGTTTACAAGATTATTTAATAAAATAAATAAAGTATAATAAATAAAAATATTATTTATGAGAAAAATAAAATAAACTAAGTCAAAATATAAATATATCATTTTTTGTATTTTATGATTTTTTTTAGTATTTAGAAAATATATTTAAGAAAATAAAAATGAATAAAAAAAATAAACAAACTTGGGCCAGGGTGCAAATATGAAACATGGGTGAGGAATGTTAGAAAAAAAAGTCAAGCCCAAGAGGGGAAGGCCCATGCGCGCTTGGAAGGACCAAAAATGTACAAAAAAAAGCAAAAGGCAACGCGCTGGGGCTCGAACCCATGACCTTCTGATTACCAGCGTGCTGCCTTACCACTGGGGTGACTATACAACCGTTAATATAACTGAAACAATAATTACATAACACAAAATGCGCCCTGATTATACTTCATCTTCAACCTTCAGCCAAAGGACCTGTATCTTCTTCATCTCTCAACAAAAATGAAAAGTTCAAACATGAAAGTTGGGGCATTTTTTCCCACGAATCTAACCATATAAACAACTTAAGCTAACAATCAAAGATGAATGAGAATTTTTCTAGCCCTAATTCAAAACCTAAAAATTTCAGAAAACTTCAACCCTAAAATTCTCTAAGCTCAGGCCATATAAATGTAAACTATGGATATGTCCAGCTTCGTGGCAATGGTATCTACATTTTATTTTCACAAATCAAACTCAAATGATGCATGTATGAAGAGATAGAAATTTGAAAACTTACCTCTTGCAGCTGGAATCGTGTATGGAGTTTGAGCAACCTTGGAGGTGTAAGGATGATCTGGTTAGCTTTCTAGGACCTCCCTGAGTGTGTTACAAGCCTTACTTTGTTTTGAAACCAGCTAGAACTCTCTACTCAAGTCCAACTGTAATGAAGGTTTTTTAAAATGGTGGATGATGAAGATGAAGTTACAGAAGTTTAATAGGTGTTGAGATGAGTTCTATATGATGTATGTGAAGTGTTTAGATGGTTAAAAGTGAAAACGCACGAGTGAAAATGGAGATGGGTATTTGAAGTTCAAAAAATGGAGTTTTTGGCCAGTTCTGACTTATGAATGCTTGAGAGTCTTTGAGGGCTTATAAAAATGTGTGTTGTGTTGCAATTGACTTGTTAATATGTATGGAAAAGATCAGAGCCCAAAATCACTCCAAGTTTCTGAGTTATAGGGTTATGGATAACTTACTTTTTAAGAAAAGTGAAGTGACAAATCTCAAGTATTGTACAAGCATGTTCTGAGCTTCTTGAGACCTTAGACACATTGATTTTGGTTTATAGGGGTGGTGTGTGCAGAAAGAACAAGTTAGAAGCTCAAGACAAGTTGACTTTGTGATTAAAGCAACTTTTCAAGAATGGAATGGCAACTTTCTTCCTAAAATGGCAAATTGGCTTGGACAATGCTTGGAACACTTGGATAATAGCTCAAAAGCAATTGTAATCTTATGATTATGTATAGATCGTGAGGTTTAGAGGCATGAAAAATAATATTATGCATCATAGGTTTAAAATTGACTTCATGTTCATCACAAAATGGCTTGTAAATCAAGTGACAAAACCCTAACTTCATCTCTTCGATTCTCCCTAATCAACAATGATCTCAAGGAGTTCTTAGAGATTTTGGAAAGCTTGTAACATGCTCTAAAACCCCTCTTTGAATTGATTTTGAATATTCCTCTTGGAACTATGTGAAAAAGTGTCATGAAGTTAGGTCAAAATCCTGTCCAAATTAGGGCAAAATTTCACTAAGTGTTTTGTTTCATGACCCTATGTTCATAAAATTGTAACTTGAGATCCAAGCATTTTTTGGAAGAAGTTGCGTGAAGAAAAGTTGTAGATTTAATGGAGATCTACAACTCTCATGTTGGAAGTTTCTCTTGAATCATCTTGCATCATGGTGAAAATTTGGCTCAAAGTTATGAAAAAATAAGAAATTTTCCATACTTAGAAAAATTTCTAAGTTAAGAAATTTTAACATTTCAAGATGAAATCTTGAATTCTTGATTTCTTGATGAACAATTTTCATATTTTTACATGTTTTGATGAATTATGATCTTTGGCACTTGAATTTGACCAAAAAGTCAAAGTTTGACTTTTCAGTATAGAGTTGACTTTTGATCAGTTGACTGGAAAATTCATCTGGCAATCCAATGGACTTGCAATGTTTTGAACCATGTCATTAGGTCCAAATGATGAAATTGGACTCTTGAGATCATTCCTTAAACTAATTGACCATTTGCTAGGTAAAAAATCAGAAATTGCCCCTTCTCAGTCAAAACCCTAATTTTGACCATTTTGCCCTTTTGGGGATTTGATCAAATTTCTTGAGGAGTCGTGGTCCAAACTTGATCAAATGATACATATAATTTTAAAATGTTGGTATGGATCAAAAATTAAGAAGTTTGACTTTAAATTGGCCACATTTGACTTTTTCCCCAATACAACTGATTTTTAGGTCAACTGCTCAATTGACTGAGCAAAAATGCGATCCAAGGCTTGAAACTTGACATGAGTAATCTTGGGGGTCCATAATGATCCATGAAAATCATATGGGGCATTGGAAGTTCAAAAATCCTTGTGCAATCTCAAACCCTAATTATGGTCATCAGTGCTTAAGGAGATGTCTTGAGCTGATCCACCCTAGTGCAGTCTTGAGTCAAAGGAGATCTTGTGAGAAAAATCTTGATAAGTGAGAGGGAAAATTTTGGGGTACAACAGCTGCCCCTGTTCAATCTTCTTAAGCTTGAAGAGTTAGATTGGCATGTTTTGCCATTCGTGACTTGAAGGCGGAAGATGATTGGACACTATAGTGCCTAGAAATTTGCACTCAACGATGTGATGGTTGAAGGGATGAGCTTAAAGATTCCATTTGGAGAGGTGATAGAAAGTTGTAGGATATGGGCTTGTAGATGCCATCCAAGATTGATTGTTGAATTGTAATTTGTAAGCTGAAAGAATGAGTATCAGAATGGCGTCCGTGTCTGGAGCGTATCTGAATTGTATATGAGAGCTGAACCTTGAATGAGTCATCAGAATGGCATCCGCGTCTGGAGCATATCTGTACTGTGTCTAAAAGTTGACTCTGAATGAGTATCAGAATGGCGTCCGTGTCTAGAGCGTATTTGTACTGCATTCGAAAGTTGACTCTAAATGAGTATCAGAATGGCGTCAGTGTCTGGAGCGTATCTGAATTGTATCTGAAAACTTTGATCATTGTTAATGGTAGCTGTTAACCTTATCCTGAAAAGGGATAAATGTTAGCTAAAATGTAAAGTCATGTTGTATGAAAATGCATGGTATGATGCATTTGTGTAACCAATGTTTATGATATATGGGTGTGATGTATGCGCATGTGAGCTAATTCTGCTGTACTGCTATTGGAATGGGGAAAATAAATCCATGTCCGCTGCTGAGGATTATAAGTCTTCATGTTGTGAAATTTGAAGTGCTGATGGGGATTAAACTGCTCACTATGAGGAATTTTATGGAGATAAACTTAGAGAGATTTCCCTATCCCTTAAAGCCATCAGCGACTGTCTTTTATTTTATTTATTTGTAAACAATAATTATGTTCAAATGCATATGTTCAACAATGAATCATTGGACGTTTTTGTAAATAAAACATAAGCGAAAAGAGAAAAAAAAGATAGTTTTTGTACTTTCAAAGGGATATCTTCATATTGACTTTGAGTAAGTATTTTTATACAATGAGACCAACATTCTAGTAAGAGAATGTCGTCGTAAAAAATGAAAATTTTAATATAAAGAAAAGATAGCTATGTGCAATAATCCCATGGGGTTCCCATTCTGCTATAGCCTTTGTATCTCTGAGCATCTTGTCCATTTGTTGCCTTGTCCGAAGATGATTGAATTGGTCAGAAATATCGAGTTTGCAAGTTTTCCGTAAGGTGATCCAACGGGACATAATCAAACGCTTTAATTCCCTAACTTTTGCCTGGACCGCCCTTTCGAGTTTTCAGTCCACCGGGATACCCTTTTTTGCCCAAGTCGCCCTTTCGGATTTTCAACTTGTCGGGTGTACATATTTTTTGTTTTTATCCCTAATTTTTGCCCGAACCTTTTTTGGTTTGTCGGGATGCCCTTGTTTTACCTATGTGTGTCAACCTAGCGGGTCTCTTATGCGTAGTATCTTTTGACTATGTCGGCGTTCGTAGGGTGTGGCAGGTCGTCGCCATCCATGGTGGTCAAGATCATTGCTCCACTAGAGAAAATGATTTTGATTATAAATGGTCCTTCGTATGTAAGAGTCCATTTGCCACTGGGATCACCTTGCGGCAGTATGATGCGCTTGATCACCAGATCCCCGACTTGGTACACTTGGCGTCTGATCTTTTTGTTGAAAGCCTTGATCATCCGTTTTTGATACATTTGACCATGGAAAATAGCAGTAATCCTTTTCTCGTCAATCAAGTTTAGTTGATCAAGTCGAGTCTGGATCCAATCTTCTTCATTCAGCCCTGCATCCTTCATAATTCTTAAAGAGGGGATTTGGACCTCAATAGGCAAGACAACCTCCATGCCGTATACCAGAGAATAGGGTGTTACCCCGGTTGATGTGTGAGTTGTGGTACGATATCTGTGGAGAGATAATGGTAGCATCTCATGCCAATCTTTGTATGTGAATGTCATTTTCTGTATGATCTTTTTAATGTTCTTATTCGCGGCCTCGACAACACCATTCATCTTTGGCCGGTAAGGGGAAGAATTGTGATGTTGAATCTTGAATTGCTCACACAAGGCGGTGATCATAGTATTGTTCGGGTTTGTACCATTATCAGTAATGATCCTCTCCGGGATACCGTACCGGCAAATGAGATTCTGCTTGATGAACCGAGCGACAACATTCTTAGTAACGGAAGCGAAGAAAGCTGCCTCCACCCACTTTGTAAAATAATCAATGGCCACTAAGATGAAGCGGTGTCCATTAGAGGTTGTCGGCTTGATTTCCCCAATCATATTTATTCCCCACATAGCAAAGGGCCAAGGAGCCGTCAAGACATTCAAAGAAACCGAAAGTACGTGCACCTTGTCAGCATAGATCTGACACTTATGGCAAGTTCGAGTGTGTTGATAGCAAACTGCTTCCATGGTAGACCAGTAATATCCTGCCCGTAGGATTTTCTTTGCCATCGTATGCCCACTGGAATGGGTGCCAAAAGTGCTTTCATGTAATTCAGCCATGATCCTTTCAGCTTCAACCTTGTCTACGCACCGAAGTAATACAGAGTCATGGTTGCGTTTGTAAAGAATGCCATTACTAAGGAAGAATTTAGCATATAATCTCCTTAAGAACTTCTTATCATTGACCGAAGCTCCTTCTGGGTATTCTTGAGCCTCGAGATACCTCTTGACTTCGTGAAACCAAGGTTGGTCCACTACTTCTTCAGTATTAATCTCGTGACAGTGTGCTGGTTCATCCCTTCGTTCAATGGTGATATGGGGAGCCTCATTATCCCATTTAAGTTTAAACATAGATGACATTGTGGCTAGTGCGTCGACTAGCTGATTTTCTTCTCGCGGGAAGTGCTCGAGGGTAATCTTTTCAAAATGTGGGAGCAACGTCAAAACACGTTCTTTGTAAAGGATAAGGTTAGGGTGTTTGGTGTCCAATTCCCCTTTGATCTGGCTAATGACCAAAGTTGAATCTCCGAATACATTCAAAGATTTGATCCCCAAATCTATGGTAGCCTTGAGACCAAAGATGCACGCTTCGTATTCCGCCATGTTATTTGTACAATTGAAGTAGAGTCTTGTCGTAAAAGGAGTATGACATCCTTCAGGAGATATGAGTACAACACCAATACCATTGTCGAGTGCGTTAAATGCCCCATCAAAAGCTAGGGTCCATCGGGATCCTTGTTCAGGTCCATCATATGGTCTGGATTCTTCATAGTTGTTTACCATCATGATGTCCTCATTTGGGAATTCGAACTTCATGGACTGGTAGTCTTCTATAGCTTGGTGAGCAAGGTGATCAACTAGTACACTGTCCTTTATTGCTTTTTGGGTAGTATACTGTATGTCATATTCTGTTAGGATCATCTGCCATCTCGCTATTCTCCCAGAGAGTGCAGGTTTCTCGAAGATGTATTTTATTGGATCCATTTTAGATATCAAAAGGGTAGTATGAGTCAGCATATACTGTCTTAGCCAGAGAGCATCCCATGCCAGAGCGCAACAAGTTTTCTCGAGCAGTGAATATCTTGTTTCACAGTCGGTAAAATTTTTGCTCAGGTAATAAATAGCGTGCTCTTTTCAGCCAGACTCGTCATGCTGCCCCAACACACACCCCATTGAATTTTCCAACATGGTCAGATACATAATCAACGGTCTTCCCTCGAATGGTGGCATCAAAACAGGAGGCTCTTGCAAGTACTCTTTGATCTTGTCGAAAGCAGTTTGGCATTCATCATTCCGTGGACACAATCAACCTGGGTACCAAAGAAGACAAAAGAGAGGTCAAGGTGGGTGCCAATCTGGAACCAAGTGTCACAGAGCGCCTGATTCAGTTGCTACACGAGTATGTTGAGGTCTTTTCCTGGTCGTATGAAAACTCCTGTCACTCTTGTTACTCCTGTTACTCCAATCAATGATGTTGCTATAATCACCATTTCCGACAATCTTTCCAAGGTCTGCAAAAGACCTGTTAAGATTACACCCGATCCAAAGTTTGTACCGCTGAAGATTACTATGCCGGGGCCTATCCTATACAAGTCCAACAAGACAATCCCGTGGAATTACGGGGGAGAGATCTTCCACCATGGTGTTAAGCAGATCAAATCAGTTGAAGAAAATTCCGATGAAGAAACTCCCGACACAAGAAATATTGCGGGGACAAGTAAGATCACTCGTAGCGGAAGAATCTTCTCTTCGGAGATTGCTCCTCCAAGAGAAATCTTTGGACCCTCAAGTGCTCCTGTGCCAGTCAAGATATCTGTGCGAAGTCCAGTAATTGAAGAAATCATAACTCCCGAAGCTATACCCTATGCTGTTACTGCGATAAAGGTAAGGGGATCCAAGAAGCGCCCGTCAGGACGAGGGCTCAACCTTTGGTCATCCACGAGACCACCCAAAAGGAAATGGAGGAGATTTTAAAAATAATTAAGAAAAGCCACTATGATGTCGTAGAACAACTGGGGTAAACCCCTTCAAAAATCTCTATGCTGGCCCTATTACTCTGCTCCTAAGTTCATGCCAAAGCCTTGATCAAATTCCTGAAGACGGCCCATGTGCCTCAAGAAACTTCTGCGGATCAGTTTCAAGAGTGTGTAGCTAGCCTTACAGCCGACAATGGTCTTGGTTTCTCCGATGCTGACTTGACATCTAAAAGGAGAAAGCATAATGACGCGCTGCATGTCTCGGTGGAGTGCATAGGGACCACTCTTGCTCACGTTCTGGTTGATATCGGGTCGTCTTTAAATGTCTTGCCTAAGAAAGCGTTGGACAGATTGGACTATGAAGGATTGACCTTAAAGCCCAGCAATATCATTGTAAGAGCCTTTGATGGTTCTAAGCGGATGGTCCACGTGGAGGTGGACATCCCAATTAAAATGGGTACTGAAGCTTTACACTCCACATTTTATGTCATGGATATCCGTCCCTCCTACTCTTTCTTGTTAGGAAGACCGTGGATTCATCATGCTGGGGCCGTTACGTCCACTCTGCATCAGAAGCTTAAGTACCCAGTCCAGGGGAAAATTGTGACAATTCATGGCGAGGAGGAGTATATGATAAGCCATCTGAATTCATTCTGCTATGTTGAATTAGATGGTGAATTCATTGAGACCCCCTTTCAGCACTTTGAAGAGGTTTCTCCTGAGGTTGCGGTAGCCAAGACAATGACTTTTGTGCCCATCATTACCAAACCTGTGTCTCGGATGTCATCCCTTAAAGATGCAGAGGTTGTGATCAAGGAAGGAGGAAGCATAATATGGGGTCAGCTGCCAGATTTTCCTTACAAGACAGATAAGTTCGGCTTGGGTTTCACTGCTTCTAGTCAAAAGGATGTGCGTCGCTCCCGGGCTGGAGGACCGCCATTGAAAATCACTCATCACGGAGTTCATGCTTTAGAGAAGGATGAAGAAGAAAGCAATTTTGAAGACTGGATCTTTCCAACTATTGAAGGAGGACTGAACAACTGAGAGGCGAAAGACTTCGTTCCCATTACTTTCATCAAACAGTAATTTATCTTTTGAACATTTCCTGTTTGGTCTGTAATAATTATTAAATAATTCGTACACTCCTTTTGCCTTATGCCTTACCCGGGGCATATAGGTCCATTTGTAAGGGCTTTATTCTTCATTTTCATATGCCATTTTTAATGAATCATGGATGTTTTCATATATAAACTTTTGTGTTCATTTTCTTTCTTTTTACATTTTTATTTGTTTAAAGGTGGCTATCCCTTACACACACCCACACTCACAAAATGCAGGTACCCATCCACTCTGGATTCCATGGGTAACAATTTTTCTATGGCCTTCAGTGACTTTGAAGATCTGGTCAATCATGCCGAATACGAAGGTGATAAAGACTGTGAAGTGCCTGGAGAGTTGGCCAGACATTTACAACAAGAAGAAAGGGCTATTCTACCTCACGAGGAGTTGTTAGAGACTATCAACTTGGGAATAGAGGAAGATAGAAAAGAGGTTAAGGTGGGCGCCAACCTGGAGCTAAGTGTCAAAAAGCGCTTAGTTCAGCTGTTGAATGAATATGTTGAGATCTTCGCCTGGTCCTATGAAGACATGCCGGGACTAGATACAGATATTGTGGTTCACCAACTCCCTACAAGAGAGGACTGTCCACCAATCAAACAGAAAGTCCGCCGAATGAGGCCCGACATGTCTGAAAAGATCAAAGCTGAAGTGATGAAGCAGTTCAATGTTGGCTTTCTTGCTGTTACTTCCTATCCATAATGGGTTGCTAACATTGTGCCCATGCCTAAGAAGGACGACAAAGTCAGAATGTGCGTAGATTACAGAGACTTAAACAGGGCTAGCCCTAAAGATGACTTTCCACTACCGCATATTGACATCTTGGTTGATAATACAGCTCAACATAAGGTATTCTCTTTCATGGATGGATTTTCAGGGTACAACCAGATCAAAATGGCCCCTGAAGACATGGAGAAGACTACTTTTGTTACGCAGTGGGGTACCTTCTACTATAAAGTGATGCCATTCGGACTGAAGAATGCCGGGGCAACCTATCAGCGAGCCATGATAGCTTTGTTTCATGACATGATACATCATGAGATTGAAGTCTATGTAGACGATATGATAGCCTGTTCACAGACATAAGAAGAACACCTCGACCATCTGCAAAAGCAATTTGCCAGGTTAAAGGAGTACAAGCTCAGACTGAACCCTAACAAGTGCACTTTCGGAGTCAGGCCCGGTAAACTTTTGGGATTCATCGTCAGTAACAAAGGCATCGAGGTTGATCTTGCCAAAGTCAAAGCTATACAAGAAATGCCTGCCCCTCGCACTGAGAAGGAGGTCAGAGGTTTCTTGGGACGCCTAAACTACATTGCAAGGTTCATTTCTCACCTAACATCTACCTGTGAACTAATCTTCAAGCTGTTGAAGAAAGATCAGGTGGTTAATTGGAATTATGACTGTCAAGTTGACTTCAATAAAATCAAGGAGTATTTGCTGGAACCTCCTATCTTGATGCCACCCGTCGAAGGAAGACCTTTAATCATGTATCTGACTGTCCTGGAGAATTCAATGGGGTGCGTACTGGGCCAACATAACGAGTCTGGTCGAAAAGAGCATGCCATTTATTACCTTAGCAAAAAGTTTACCGACTGTGAGACTCGCTACTCACTGCTCGAGAAAACTTGTTGCGCTTTGGTATGGGCTGCTCGCTGGCTAAGGAAGTATATGTTGACACATACCACTTTATTGATCTCTAAGATGGATCCGATCAAGTACATCTTCGAGAAGCCTGCTTTATCTAGAAGAATCGCTAGATGGCAAATGATCCTGACTGAGTATGATATCCAATATACAACCCAAAAATCCATAAAGGGGAGTGTGCTAGCCGATCATCTGGCCCATCAAGCTGTCGAAGATTACCAATCCATGAGGTTTGACTTTCCCGACGAGGATATCATGACTTTGAGCAACATTGAAGAAAACAGACCGTATGACGGACCTGGACAAGGATCCCGATGGACTCTGTACTTTGATGGCGCCTCCAACGCACTTGGAAACGGTATCGGCACAATACTTATCTCTCCAGAAGGTTGCCATACACCTTTCACCGCTAGACTCTGCTTCAGCTGCACCAATAACATAGCTGAGTATGAAGCTTGTATCTTTGGTCTCAAGGCTGCTATTGACTTGGGGATCAAATCTTTGATTGTATTTGGGGACTCCGCTTTGGTTATCAGTCAAATCAAAGGAGAGTGGGATACTAAACATCCAAACCTCATCCCTTACAAAGAACATGTCCTAACATTGTTACCACACTTCGAGCAGATTACCTTCGAGCACTTCCCGCGAGAAGAGAATCAGCTAGCAGATGCGCTAGCTACAATGTCATCCATGTTTAAACTTAACTGGGATAATGAGGCTCCTCAAATCACCATTAAACGAATGGACGAACCTGCACATTGTCACGAGATTAATACCGAAGAAGTAGTGGACCGACCGTGGTTTCATGATGTCAAAAGGTATCTTGAAGCACAAGAATACCCTGAAGGAGCTTCAGTCAACGACAAAAAGTTCTTAAGGAGGTTCACTGCCAAGTTCTTTCTAAGCAATGGTATCTTATACAAGTGTAATCTTGATTATGTCCTACTCCGTTGTGTGGACAAGGTTGAAGCTGAGCAGATCATGGTTGAACTATATAATGGTACCTTTGGCACCCACTCAAGCGGTCATATGATGGCTAAGAAGATTCTACGGGCAGGCTACTACTGGTCTACCATGGAAGCTGATTGTCATCAACATTCCCGTACTTGTCACAAATGTCAAATCTATGCTGACAAGGTACATATTCCTCTAGTTCCTCTCAATGTCTTAACAGCTCCTTTGCCTTTCGCGAAGTGGGGAATCGACATGATTGGAGAGATCAAGCCTACAGCATCCAATGGACACTGTTTCATCCTGGTGGCCATTGATTACTTTACCAAGTGGGTTGAAGCAACTTCCTTCGCCTCCGTTACAAAGAATGTGGTTGCCCGCTTCATTAAGAAGAACCTCATATGCCAGTATGGTGTCCCTGACAGGATCATCACGGATAACAGTACAAATTTGAACAATACTATGATCACCGCTCTGTGCGAGCAGTTCAAGATTCAACATCACAATTCATCTCCCTATCGGCCTAAGATGAACGGTGCTGTCAAAGCCGCGAATAAAAATATCAAGAAGATCATTCAAAAGATGACAGTCACCTACAAGGACTGGCACAAGATGTTACAGTTTGCTCTGCACGGGTACCGTACCACGACACGCACTTCGATTGGGGCAAAACCCTTTTCTTTGGTATACGACATGGAGGCTGTTTTACCTATCGAGGTTCAGATTCCCTCCTTGAGAATCATGAAAGATGCTGGTTTGAGCGAAGACGATTGGATTTAGATCCGGCTTGATCAACTTAACTTGATTGACGAAAAGCGACTTACTGCTGTTTACCATGGTCAGGCGTATCAAAAACGTATGATCAAGGCCTTCAACAAGAAAGTCAAGAGACAAATATATCAAGTCGGGGACCTTGTAATCAAGCGAATCATCTTGCCGCAAAGTGATCCCAGGGGCAAATGGACTCCTACTTACGAAGGACCATTTGTGATCAAAAACATCTTTTCTGGTGGGGCAATGATCCTGACCACCATGGACGGCGACGACCTACCGCAACCTGCGAACGCAGACATAGTCAAAAGATACTACGCATAAACGACCCGACAAGTTAAAAACCTGAAAGGGCGACTTGGGCAAAAATGGGCATCCCGGTGAATCGAAAACCCGAAAGGGCGGTTCAGGCAAAAATTAGGGATAAATATAAAAAAATCTGTACACCCGGAAAGTTGAAAACTCGAAAGGGAGACTTGGGCAAAAAAGGGTTTCCCGGTGGACTGAAAACCCGAAAGGGCGGTCCAGGCAAAAGTTAGGGAAATAAAGCATATGACTATGTCTCGTCGGGTCACTTTGAGGACAATATCTTCAACAAACAAGCTCCAGGCTTCTAATCAATCTAATCATCGTCAAACGAAGCAACGAATTGACAAGATACTCAGAGTTACGAAGGTTATAGCAGAATGGGAATCCCATGGAATTATTACACATAGCCATCTTTCTTTGTATAAATTTTTCTCAATTTTATGACAACGTTCTCTTACTAGGATGTCTATCTCCTTTGTACAAAATACTTACACAAAGTTAATACAAATATACTTCAAAGTGCAGAAAATTATTTGCCATTTATTTTTTCTTTACACTTGTGTTTTATTTGAAAACGTCCAATGATTTATTAAATGAGCATATGCATTTGAATATAATCACCGCTTACAAATAAAATGAAATAATAAAGAATAATTACTGACAGATTGGAAGTATGAGAAAACGTCTTTAGGATATTCCAGGAGAAACCCTCAGCAGAGCTAAAGCCTTGAAATACATATCCCCAGCGGAGTTAAGTTTCAAAATCCCCATCAGAACTAAGTTTCCAAACTCCCAATCCCCAACGGAGCAAAACTTTGAACTGAAAACCCTCAGTAAAGATGAAACTTTCTTCCCTAACGGAGTACAAAACTTCAACCCTTAAACCCCGGTGGAAGACCATCTAGTTTCCTCCAATTCCCCAGAGATTTGTCTTAAAATCAGAAGATTCCCCTGCAAGTTATCTTAGAAACCAGACAACAACTTCGTATAATTCCTCAATAGATTGGTATACAACCCAAGCCCTTGAGAACTCTCCAACAGAATAAACATTTTCCCCACATAGTTATTTCCCAGCAGATCGAAGATTCTCGGTCTCATTTCTCCAGTTGAAGCCTCCCAGGTTTTAATTCCCCAATAGAGATCGTTATAGTTTTCCTTATTCCCCAGGAAAGTCATGAAGGATTCTCACATCCCCACAGAAGTTGTCAAAGTTCTTGTTAATCCCCACAAGTCACCAAGGATTTTCAATCCCCAACAGTGGTCCAAGAATTTCTCATTCTCAGCAATCAAAGATCTTGAATCTCCAACAACAGTCACAGGTTTATTTCCCCCGGCAGAAGTCAAAGATTTCATTATCTCCGGCTATCAAGGATTTATTTTTCTCAGCAAGACAGCTAATCAGCTTACACGCGCATACATTACATTCATATATCATAAACATTGATAAAGCACATTTTATTGCATCATACATGCCATGCAGCATAACTCTGTGTTTTAGCTAACATCTTACCCTTTTCAGGATAAGATTAAAAGCTACCTTTAACAAATGTTTAAAGATTTCAGATATAGTACATATACACTCCAAGACATGGAAGTCATTCTGCTACTCATTCAAATCTCTTATTCAGATACAATATGAATACACCCCAGACACGACAGTCATTCTATTACTCATTTAGAATTTTAAGTCAGGATACAGTATGGATGCACCCCAGACGCGACGGTCATTCTACTACTCATTCAGACTTCAGCAATCAGATACAGACTAGATATGCTCCAGACACGAAAGCCATTCTATTTCTCATTCAGATTCAACTATCAACTTCAAGTTCAGATACACTCCAAACACAGAAGTCATTCTGTCACTTATTCAGATCCCAGTTACAGTTCAGACACACTCCAGACACAGAAGTCATTCTGCTACTCATACAAATCTCAACTTCAAATACAGTCCAGATACGCGCCAGACACGGTTGCCTTTCTGTCACTCATTCGGAATTTATCCCCAGCCCAGAGATACTTCATACACAGATGTTTCTCTGTCGCCTATTCAGAATTCAGATACAATACAGATACACTCCAGACACGGCAGTCTTCTAATATTCGTTCAAGAATCAAATACATTTATAGCTCGGATACGCTCTAGACACGAACACCATTCCTTTGCTCATACAAATCCAATCTCCAGATACAACTCAGATACGTTCCAAATACGGATACCAATCTGGTGTTCATTCTCCTGATTTTCAATAAACAAGTCTTGGATGGAATATTTAAGCCCATCTCCAGCAAGATTCTACCATATCCAAATGGTATCTTTAAGCCCATTCCCTCAGCTACATTTTGACGAGTGCAAATTTACGGGCACTCTAGTGTCCAATCATCTTTTACCTTCGAGTCACGAAAGGCAAGCTCGCCAATCTAACTCTTCAGGTTCAAGAAGATTGAACAGGGGCAGCTGTTGTACCCTAAAATTTTCCCTCTCATTTTTTCAAGATTTCCTCTCACAAGACTCTTTGAACTCCAGACAGGATTAGGGTTTTGCTCTGCTCAAGACATCTCCTTGCACTGATGACCTAAATTAGGGTTTGAGTTTGCACAGGAATTTTTGGAATTCCAATGCTCAAAGTGACTTTCATAATTCATGTTGGACTTATAAGATTGCCTCTACCAAGTTTCAAGCTTTGAATCAAATTTTTGCCCAGTCAATTGGACAGTTGACCTATAAATCAGCTATATTGGAGAAAAAGTCAACTGTGGCCAATTTAAAGTCAAACCTCACAATTTTTGATCCACATCAACATTATAGACTCATATGAACCATTTGATCAAGTTTGGACCATAACTCCTCAAGAAATTTGATCAGATCATCAAAAGGGTAAAATGGTCATTTTTAGGGTTTTAACTGCACAAGGGTAATTTCTGATTTTTAACCTAGCCAATGGCAAATTGAGTTCAAGCATGGATTCAAGGACTCAATGGCATCATCTTTACCTATTCACAAGGTTCAAAAGATCTCAATTGCATTGGATTGACAAATGAATTTTTCAGTCAACTGATCAAAATTTGACTGTACACTGAAAAGTCAAACTTTGACTTTTTGGTCAAAATCAAGTGCCAAGGGTCATTTTTCATCAAAGTGAGTCAAAACATGAAACTTGTTCATCAAGAAACCTAATTTTGCAAATTAGGGTTTAAGATTGAAAAATTTCATAACTTAGAATTTTTCTAAGTTATGAAATTTTCTTTTTTTTTCCCAACTTTGCCCAACATTTTCACCATGATGCAATTGGATTCAAACAAAACTTCCAACATGAAAGTTGTATTCCTCCACAAAGTCTACAACTTTTATTCACAAAGTTTTCCAAAAAGAAGCTTGGATCTCAAGTTATGATTTTTGGAACAAGGGTCCATGAAACTTTTAACTTAGTGAAATTTTGCCCTAGTTTAGGCAGGATTTTGACCTATCTTCATGGCCATTTTTCACCTAGTTACACTTGGAGTCTCAAAATTCATTTCAAAGATGGATTGTAGAGAATGTTACAAGCTTTCCAAAATGTGAAAGAACTCTCCAAAATCATTTGTGGTTAGGGAGAATCGAAGGTTTGAATTTGGAAAAAACTCACTTTTGATCCATGGCATTTTCATGTTGATACAAGTTGCAACTTCCATCCAGCATTGTTTGTACTTGATTACAGGTCCCTAAACCCTTTCATACTAAATAATTAAATGCAAATCCATTGGTTTGAGGCTTTGTTCTGATCATGGGAGGATTACACAAGAGATTAATCCAAAAATAGCAAAAAGGCAACATTGCCATTTTTGTCAAATTTGCTTTATGTCAAATTGCATTCTTGAGCCTTGAACAAAATCTTGTACAGCAAACAATATCCACAAACTGAGGGGGTCAAGATCATAAAGTGCAAGCTGGTAGATAGCCTGTACAGGCCTGTCTTGCATCACTTGTTACTTTTGCTTAAAATACAAGAAAACTTGCCAAAAAGCCACAACTTGCATATCTGATATAACCAACTCTTACAAGCATTTGAAACAAGTTTTTTACATTGCCTTGAGCCAGAAACACGAATTGTTGAACCCTCAAGCCTTCCAAAACACAAAATTACCTTCCTTTTTCAAAATAGGGCACTCCCTGCAGTTTCACTTCCATCTCACAAGTTACTCGTGCGTTTTGCCCCAAACTTGTTCCAATACATTCCACATAACCTATCCAAGCTATCCCAATCACTGGCCACTGACTGTAACTCCATTTGCAAGCTTCACCATTTCTGTTTTTAGCTTGTGCAGGTTAAGTTCTACAAGCTTGTTCAAGCACATCTAAGGCAAACTAGGCATTGGGGAAGGTCAGAGGAAGTTCAAGCAAGCTCCCAAGCATCTCAGGCCTCACTGAAAAGCTCCACATTGCCATACACGAGTTCAACTGAAACAAGTTTTTTGTCAACTTCCTATCTCTCTATTTAGGAATCATTAGGCTTAGGTTTGTGAATAAAAAATGTAGTACTCATAGCCATGAAGCTGTACATATGCTTAGATTTCATTTAAGTTAATCGTGTTAAGAGAATTTGATTCATGAACTTCCTGAAAAAGTTAGGTTAGAATTTAGGACCAGAGAAATTCTCTCTGTTCTTTGAGAGTTAGATCAAGTTTTTTATATGGTTAGAATAGTGGTTTAATGCTCTACAAGTTTCATGTTTTGAGTTTTTGATTTCATGCAACGAATAGAGAGAACATGATTGGAGTTACAGGGCGCGTGTTTTTGTGTTTGAATGAAGGTTGAAGATGAAGTCTGGGCTGGGCCTGGCCATTCCATGCTGTTTGCACCCCTTAGCCTGCTGTTCACACCTCCCTTGACCCATTTATATTATTTTGCATATTTTTGTATTTCTATTTTATTTTCTGACTTTTATTTATTTTTATAAACATTAAAATTACCAAAAATATTTTATTTAATTTTCATATTTTATTTTATATTTTTTTAATTATTTTTCTAAACATGAAAATAATTTTTAGATAACATACCTTTATTTTATTTAACAAAAAACTTGAAGATAATACATAAAAATATTATGCCTTTATTTTTTATTATTTATACTTAAATAATAATATTTTTTTAAATATATTTTTATTTTGTATATATTTTATTTTATTGTACATAAATAATATAATTAATATATATTTACTTTCTTAAAGAAAATTAGGGTTTTTACCCTTAATAAAAATAATCTTTTAATTCTTTTTTAATACATTAAATATTATATTTTTATACACATAAAAAATAAACACAAAAACATTTTTTGCATACTTATAATATTTTGCATATTCATATTTAATTTGTTTATTTAAATATTGTTTATTCATTATTTGATACAAAGAATTCAATTTGGTTGTAATAATTTAGGGTTTTAATTTCTTGCAAAATAATCCCTTATTCAAAAATTGTATTCCCCTCCCCATATCAATGTTGTAATAGTCGTAGATTTATTTTGCGCATTTATAACTTTCAAATATGCCATGTTAGAGATTAGGGTTTGTATGCAAAGAATCCAAAATCAAAACAAATAGCTTGACTAATACAAAGACAAAAAACATATAAATTGACAACACAATGCAGACATACACCCCTAGGGTTTCATCCACTTGTTGCCTTGAAAGTGGCCATGTTATGCATATTGAGTATCTTGGCAAAACAAAAACAAAACAAAAGATCATAGTCCCTCGATGACGCTATCTTGGTTTCCTATACAAAATGATCTAGTCCCTCAAAAATTTGCTAAAGATACTTAGCACAATTGCTATCATGGTCAATACGATGACCCGCGCCTGTCCCGTTTAACATCCTAATACAAGGTTATTTACCAAATGCAATGGTAAAACAACACTGTCAAAAGGGTTAAAAATGTGTAGGAAAGATCTTTGAGTAGATGGGGGAGACAACTCTTAGTTACTTGATCAAAACTTGCAAACATCCTTGCTATTTTCAAACACACTTCACAACACATTTTCAAAACATTTCCAAAAACAAACTTTCAAACTTTTAAACATTGAAACATCTTTTCAAAAGACAATACACCTTTGTATACATTCAAACAAGAATCATTACAAAGGTTGCCACAACGATGGCCTCTTTTCAAAAAAATTTCAAAACCACACACAAAGCACCATTTCAAACAATTGGAAAAGCAAAGCAAGTGATCTAAACAAGTAACTAAGAGCCCATGGATAACCATGGATGAAAAGGGTGCTTGCACCTTCCCTTTTCATAATCTACCCCCCGAACCCAAGAAAACATCTCAAAGGTCTTTTCTGTGCTTTTTGACCTTTCCTTTGGATAAAATAAAAAGTCGGTGGCGACTCTTGCTAAACCGAAACATTTGCGAACACAAACGCAAAACCTCAAGTCAGTTCTCCCACCGCATCACAGTGACCTCTTCAAAGTGTGGAAGCAATGACAACACATGTTCTTTGTACGGGATGAGATTCAGGTGCTTCGTATCCCACTCTCCTTTGACCTGACTTATCACCAAGGATGAATCCCCAAAAACGCTCAAGAACTTGATCCTCAGGTCAATAGCAGCTTTAAGACCCATGATGCATACTTCATACTCTGCCACGTTATTGGTACAATTAAAGCATAGTCTAGCAGTGAAAGGAGTATGACAACCTTCAGGAGATATAATTACAGCACCAATGCCATTTCCGAGTGCGTTCGAGGCTCAGTCAAAAACCATGATCCATTGGGATCCTTCCTCAGGTCCTTCATCCGGTCCAGGTTTTTCATAGTCAGTCACCAACATAATATTCTTGTCCGGGAACTCAAAATTCATGGACTGGTAGTCATCCATGGCCTGATGGGCCAAATGATCAACTAATACAATTCCCTTGATTTCTTTCTGGGTCATGTATTGAATATCATATTCAGTCAAGATCATTTTCCATCTTGCTATTCTTCCGAAGAGGGCGGGCTTCTCAAAGATGTACTTGATCAGATCCATCTTATATATCAACAAAGTAGCGTGGGTCAACATATATTATCTCAGTCAGCGAGCATCCCATGCCAAAGCGCAGCAAGTTTTCTCGAGCAGTGAGTATCTTGTCTCACAGTCGGTAAACTTTTTGCTAAGGTAGTATATTGCGTTCTCTTTTCGACCAGACTCATCACGCTGCCCTAGCACACATCCCATTGAATTGTCTAACACTGTTAAGTACATTATCAAAGGTCTTTCTTCAATCGGAGGCATCCGGATTGGTGGTTCTTGAAGGTATTCCTTGATTCTTTTGAAGGTAGTCTGGAATTCGTCGTTCCATTTTACCATTTAATCTTTCTTCAGGAGCTTGAAGATTGGCTCACAAGTAGCAGTTAAATGGGAAATGAACCTGGAAATGTAGTTTAGGCATCCCAAAAAGCCTCTAACCTCCTTCTCAATGTGAGGAGCCGACATCTCTGTATAGCCTTTACTTTTGTAGGGCCTACCTGAATGCCCTTGTCACTGACAATGAAACCTATCAGTTTACCAGACCTTACCCCGAAGGTGCACTTGTTCGGATTCAACCTCAGCTTGTATGTCTTCAACCTATCAAACAACTTTTGTAGATGATCAAGGTGCTCTTACTCAGTTTGAGACCTGGATATCATGTCATCCACATATACCTCTATCTCATGGTGAATCATGTCATGAAATAAGGCAACCATGGCTCGCTGATAGGTTGCCCCAACATTCTTTAATCTAAACGGCATCACTTTGTAGCAGAAAGTGCCTCATTGAGTGACGAAGGCTGTCTTCTCCATATCTTCGGGTGCCATCTTAATCTGATTGTAACTAGAGAAACCATCCATGAAGGAAAAGATCTTGTGATGCACAGTGTTATTAACCAGAACATCGATGTGGGGGAGCAGAAAGTCATCTCTGGGGCTCTCCCTGTTCAAATATCTATAATCCATGCACATCTGTACCTTACCATCTTTTTTAGGCACCGACACCATGTTGGCAACCCAATGGGGATAAGAGGTGACAACTAAGAACCCAGCATTGAACTGCTTTATAACCTCTGCTTTGATCTTCTCTGACATTTCAGGGTGCATGCGACATACCTTCTGCTTTACCGAAGGGCAATCTTCTTTAGTTGGCAGCCGGTGAACCACAATATTCGTATCCAGTCCTGGCATGTCTTCATATGACCAGGAAAAGATCTCGACATAGTCATGCAACATTTGTATCAACCGCTGTTTGACATTAAGCTCCGGATTTGCGCTAATCTTGACTTCTTTTCTGTCTACCTCTGTGCCCAAGTTTATTGTCTCAACTGGCTCTTCATGAGGCTGTATAGCCCTCTCTTCCTGCTGTAACAGTCTAGCAAGTTCTCCAAGTACCTCACAATCTTCCTCACTTTCATCATCGGCTTGGTTGATCAGACTTTCGAAGTTATAACTGGCAATAACAGAACTGTTATCAATGGGATCCAGAGTGGATATGGATCTGCAGTTTGATACGTGAGTGTGTGTAAGAGCATAGCTGTATAGGAAAAGTAAAAAGCAGGAAATAAAAATAGAGAGCACAAAATTTGTATGCATAAACGTCCAATGCTTTATTAATGCCATATGAAAATGAAACATGATAACCCTCACAAATAAACCGATGTGCCCCGGGTAAGACACATGGCCATAAAGTTATATTGTTTATTACATATCCAAAAAATAAGAAATACAATTACTTCTGAACAAAAGTAATCGATATAAAATCCTTTTTCGTCCAATTACTGGATCCACTGTTGGTAGTAGGGAAGATCCAACAGTCCATGTCATTGTCACCGTCTCCGTCTTCTACAACGTTGACCCCGTGATTACTGATGCGTATGGGAGGTCTTCCAGCACGAGCACGTCGAACACCCCTTGGAGCCCCTGAAGAGAAACCCAAACCAAATTTATCATACTTGTACGGAATATCAGGGAGTTGACACCAGATGGTAGACCTACCTTCTTCGACAACCGCTTTTGCATCCCTGAGAGAGGCCATCTTCGAGGGAGGTCTGGTGATCTTCGGAACATTGGTAACAGTTTCAGTTGCAACCAGAGTTTGAGGTACCTCTTCGAAATTCTGGCACAGAGTCTCGATGAACTCACCATCCATTTCCACATATTTGAAGGAATTCAGGTGACTGACCATGTATTCTTCTTCGCCGCGTACAGTGACAATTCTCCCTTTGACCGGGTATTTCATCATCTGATGCAGAGTGGACGTAACATCTCCAGCCCCATGTATCCAAGGGCGGCCCAACAAACAAGAATAAGATGGCCTGATATTCATCACGTAGAAGGTAGAGCCGAAAGTCTGAGAACCAACCTTGATGGGGACTTCCACCTCCCCGTGCACCATCATCTTTGATCCATCAAAATCCCTCACTATAATATTTTTGAGCTTCAAAGTGAAGCCTTCACAGTCTAGTCTATCCATAGCATTTTTAGGCAGCACATTTAACGATGAACCAGTATCTACAAGGACATGGGCCAAAGTGGTACCCTTGCATTCGACAGAGACATGCAACGCATCATTGTGCTTCCTCCCTCTAGGGGTCAAATCAGCATCAGAAAAGCCCAAACCATTATCGGCCGTCAAACTAGCCACACAATCTTCAAATTGGTCAACAGACTTTTCCTGGGGCACATGGGCAGTTTTCACAAACTTCACCAAAGCCTTTGCATGAGCTTCAGGGCACAACATCAAGGCTAGCATAGAGATCTTTGAAGGAGTCTGCCCCAGTTGTTCGACCATGTTGTAGTCGCTTTTCTTGATAATTTTCAGAATTTCTTCCATCTCCTTCTTGGAAGCCTCTGGAATAGATACTGATTGCGCATTCGCACGGACAAGCTCAATCAATATGTTTTTGCCCCTAGTCTCGGTTGACTCGGTGATAGGGGTGTCAGCAGGGGTAATCACAGGGATTGTAGTAGTAGTTTCAGCAGGGATAAAAGTAGGAATGATCACATGACCGATAACCACTTTCAGAGGAGAAATCTCAGGGGAGAACACTCTTCCACTTCTGGTTATTTTGCTGGTTCCCACAATGTTGACAATGTCGGGATCAACATTATCCGAAACCTGGTCTTCATCAGCCAGCCAATTTTGCTTGACGCCGTGGTAGTAGATGTCACCCCCATAGTTCCAAGGAACAGATTTATCTGAGGAGTATGGGATTGGCCCTGGCACAATGATTATCAGCGGAGTAATCTTCGGAACAGATGTAATCCTGACGGGTCTTTTGGTGGAGACCCTGGGAGGATTGGCGGAAATGGTTATTATTGAAATATCCTTGCACATAATGGTTGGAACATGAGTCTTCTCAAACAAAATCTCTCCAACATCCATCAGGCGCTGAACACCTACCTTCAACAAATGACAACTAGTCGGTAGAGATAAACAGAAGTGGCAACCTTCGCCACAACCCGGAAATAAACCGGCCTTCAAAAAGTTCCACTTAATGGTCATAAGCAGAGTAACAAGCTCTTAAACAGTAGTAACAAAAATATCATCTTCAATAGCGTTAACACTACGGTCGTGCTTAGGCATAGGAGCAGTGATAACATTTGGCATCTCAGGGGCGTCAAACTCAATTTCCTTCGCCTCGAGAAGGTCTTGTACTTTGTTTTTCAAAGCCCAACAGTCGTTTGTATCATGACCTGGACTTTCCGAATGATAAGCACAACGGGCATTTGGATAGTAGCAGGGAGAGGTAGTGTTGGGATTCTTCGGCGCTTCCCGCAAGGTTACCAGATTGGATCTCAAGAAATGGGGTAAAACTTGGGCTAGAGTCATATTTATCCGAGTGAATTGTCTTACCGACCTTTCTGTTCTCTGCTGATTATTCCTCTTTTGAGTCGGTGCAGGCTCAGGGATCACGATAGCCCCTACTGTTGGACGGTGTTTAGTTTTGTCCTGACTCCGTTGATGGTGCACAACACTAACCTCTTTCTTCCCAGCGAATGGTTTTCTCATGGCACTGGAGGATGCATCCTTTTGGATCTTCCCATTCTTAATTCCAGCTTCCACTCTCTCCCATGTCAAGATTAATTCAGTGAAGCCAGCTGTGATACGGTGGGAGAACTGACTTGGGATTTTGCGTTTGTGTTCACAAATGTTTCGGTTTAGCAAGAGTCGCCACCGACTTTTTATTTTATCCTAAGGAAAGGTCAAAAAGCACAGGAAAGACCTTTGAGATGTTTTCGTGGGTTCGGGGGGTAGATTATGAAAAGGGAAGGTGCTAGCACCCTTTTCATCCATGGTTATCTATGGGCTCTTGGTTACTTGTTTTAGATCACTTGCCTTTGCTTTTCATTTGTTTGAAATGGTGCTTTGTGTGTGTGGTTTTGAAAATGTTTTGAAAAAGATGCCTTGTCTAGGCAACCTTTGTAATGATTCTTGTTTGAATATATACAAAGGTGTGAGTCTTTTTGAAAAGATAATTCAATGTTTTGAAAGTTGTTTGGAAATTGTTTTTGAAGTTGTGTTGGTGAAGTGTGTTTGAAAAATGGCAAGGATGTTTTGCAAGATTTTTGATCAAGTAACTAAGAGTTGTCTACCCTATTTTACTCAAAGATTTTTCTTATGTTTTAACCCTTTTAACAGTGTTGTTTCACCATTGTGTTTGATGAACAACCTTGCGTTAGGATGTTAAACGGGACGGGCGCGAGTCATCGTATGCAATCATTGAAAGGAAAGAGCATGTAGCCTTTAACCAATAATAGTAGTATCTAAAAGACAAAGTTTAAAACCCTTGTACAAGCTTCTGACTATGTAAAGATTTGGACGCAACATAGCCTGGAAAACGAGATTTGATCTTGTGTCGAATGCAAGAGTGAGATTGAAGCACACCTGTTCGAAGGAAGCCTTTGCCTCAGTCGAAGCTTGTGGTCGAAACAAACTTACTCGAAGGAAGCTAATGCCCAGTCGAAGCTTGGATCAAAGCAAACATATTGCCCAATCAAAAGCTCGTGTTCGAAGGAAGCATGTTGCCTAATCGAAGCATGTGGATCGAAACAAACATAAAAGGAGTCATTGCCTTGTGTCTTTTTAGCATGAGGGAAGTTCCTGGCTTCTGAATTGAAGGGCGCTTTTTCAAGGGAAGCAAGAACTTAGTCACATCTTGTATGAAGATACTTCTTGGATCAGACGAAGCTTGTATGAAGCAAAGTATGCAAGAGGCCCTTGGTGCAAGTGGATTTGAATGATGCATAGAGATGGTTACTTTGTCCCATCGAAACTTGTCCAAACGAAGCAAGCATGCAGGCAGCAAACTTGTCCAGTCGAAGTAGGCTTGTAGGCAGTAAACTTGTCCAAATTGAAGTAGGCTTTGCAGGCAGCACGCTTG
This sequence comes from Vicia faba, assembly GCA_948472305.1. Taxonomy (NCBI): domain Eukaryota; kingdom Viridiplantae; phylum Streptophyta; class Magnoliopsida; order Fabales; family Fabaceae; genus Vicia; species Vicia faba. The sequence continues at coordinate 238,617,621 of OX451735.1, forward strand.
GTGAATCGAAAATTTTTCCTTACAGGGGGCATGTGTGGCCAACACGTCATGGCCTTTGATTGCAACCATGTAGGCAGCACACTTGTCCAATCAAAAGGCTGAATCGAAGGAGGTTTCAAATCCAAACGAAGGATGTACCTAAACTGGAATTCGAAGGAGGCTTTAAGTTCAAAATGAAGGACGTAATCCAAGTTGCATTCGAAAGAGGCCAAGAGTCAATCGAAGGGTGCTGAATCGAAGGAGACCTGTTTTCCTCCAAATTTGTAAAAATGTTATTTTTATCTGTTTTCTCCATTTTTGACAGTTTCCTTTTAATTTTGGTATTGGAAAATCCAAATGCACTTGTTCAAGCTTGAACCTTGAAAATCCTTGTAAGAAAGGCATTGAGAATTGAGAGGGCAAATTTTGGGGTACAACAACTGCCCCTGTTCAATCTTCTTGAACCTGAAGAGTTAGATTGGCAAGTTTGCCTTTCGTGACTCGAAGGTAAAAGAGGATTGGACACTAGAGTACCCATAAATTTGCACTCGTCAAAATATAGCTGAGGATATGGGCTTAAAGATGCCATTTAGAGATGTGACAGAATCTTGTCGGGGATGGGCTTAAAGATGCCATCTGGAGATGTGATAGAATGGTGTCGGGGATGGGCTTAAAGATGCCATCTGAAGATGTGACAGAATCTTGTCGGGGATGGGCTTAAAGATGCCATCTGGAGATTGTTGGTAGCTGTCTTGAGAGAAATAGAATTTTAGGAGCTTCAATTGTCCGTTACTCTACTGGGGAATTAACTCTGGAGGTGAACTGCATATCTGGTCAGTGTATAGGATACATCGTGACCTACTAGGTAAAGGTGAAACCGACCGTGTTTGATCAGGTCCGGGTCTTACAGTAGTGTGGACTGCTGTCTGGAGATAAGAGAAAAGAAACCTGGATGGTAAGGTTATGAGAAGGAACCTAGGTAAGGTTGCTTCGTGAAGAGTTTGGGTAAAACTGCATATGAACCGAGAAGGAACCTATGTAAGGTTGATCCATGATGGGTTTAGGTAAAACTGCATCTGAACCAGGAAGAAACCTAGGTAAGGCTGCTTCATGATGGTTTTAGGTAAAACTACATCTGAACTGAGAAGGAACCTAGGTAAGGTTGCTCCATGATGGGTTTAGGTAAAACTACATCTGAACTGGGAAGAAACCTAGGTAAGGCTGCTTCATGAGGAGTTTAGGTAAAACTGCATCTGAACCGGGAAGAAACCTAGGTAAGGCTGCTTCATGAGGAGTTTACGTAAAACTGCATCTGAACCGGGAAGGAACCTAGGTAAGGTTGCTCCATGATGGGTTTAGGTAAAACTACATCTGAACTGGGAAGAAAACTAGGTAAGGCTGCTTCATGAGGAGTTTAGGTAAAACTGCATCTGAACGGGGAAGAAACCTAGGTAAGGCTGCTTCATGAGGAGTTTAGGTAAAACTACATCTGAACTGGGAAGAAACCTAGGTAAGGCTGCTTCATGAGGAGTTTAGGTAAAACTGCATCTGAACCGGGAAGGAACCTAGGTAAGGTTGCTCCAGGATGAGTCTAGGTAAAACTACATCGGGAAAGAGAAGGAACCTAGGTAAGGTTGCTCCAGGATGAGTCTAGGTAAAACTACATCGGGAAAGAGAAGGAACCTAGGTAAGGTTGCTCCAGGATGAGTCTAGGTAAAACTACATCGGGAAAGAGAAGGAACCTAGGTAAGGTTGCTCCAGGATGATTCTAGGTAAAACTACACCGGGAAAGAGAAGGAACCTAGGTAAGGTTGCTCTAGGATGAGTCTAGGTAAAACTACAGCGGGAAAGAGAAGGAACCTAGGTAAGGTTGCTCCAGGATGAGTCTAGGTAAAACTACATCGGGAAAGAGAAGGAACCTAGGTAAGGTTGCTCCAGGATGAGTCTAGGTAAAACTACATCGGGAAAGAGAAGGAACCTAGGTAAGGTTGCTCCAGGATGAGTCTAGGTAAAACTACATCGGAAAAGAGAAGGAACCTAGGTAAGGTTGCTCCAGGATGAGTCTAGGTAAAATTACACCGGGAAAGAGAAGGAACCTGGGTAAGGTTGCTCCAGGATGAGTCTAGGTAAAACTACATCGGGAAAGAGAAGGAACCTAGGTAAGGTTGCTCCAGGATGAGTCTAGGTAAAACTACATCGGGAAAGAGAAGGAACCTAGGTAAGGTTGCTCCAGGATGAGTCTAGGTAAAACTACACCGGGAAAGAGAAGGAACCTAGGTAAGGTTGCTCCAGGATGAGTCTAGATAAAACTACATCGGGAACGAGAAGGAACCTAGGTAAGGTTGCATAGCTTGAATTTTGTGAGAATTTGATTGTATCTTTCCTGAAAGGTAAAAGTTAGCCGTATGTAATGCATGATATGCATCAGGCAATGATGTTCTCAAAATAAATGAGATTTGTGTTGTATGATGCGTATGCATGTCATGATGTGTGAAGATGTGATGTTTTTAGCTGGGGAAAATAAATCCCAGGTAGCTGCTGGAGAAAAAGAGTTGAATTCTTTATTTCCGCTGGGGATAGTGAATGAAGATGATTGTGAGAATAAACCTGCAGGAGAGGATAACTCCGATGGGGAATAAGCTGACGAGGAAGTGCCTCTGTGGGGAGGACATAATCTGCTGGAAGATCTGCTGATTTAGAGAAATAAAACTCAGCTGGGGATGAATTACTGTTGCTGGTGACAGTGAACCCTTTTGGGGATTGAATTTCTGTCTGTGAAAGGAATGAACTCCGCTGGGGATGATTTTCCAATGGCGACTTTACTGGGGATAATCTTCCAGACTCCACTGGGGATAATCTTCCAGACTCCACTGGGGATAATCTTCCAGTGCTGGTGATAGATAAACTCTGCTTGGGGAGAATCTTACCGACCCATTTGTGGTTGCGAGCCTCAGCTGCGGAGAATTAACACCACTGTCCTTTTCTTACTCTGTGGGGAGTGTAGAGTAGTCTACTGGGGAAGATGAGTTATGGTCCTTTGATTTGTAGTAGTCGGAGAGGCAAACTCAAGCTGGGGAATCCTGGTGTTGTTGGGGAAATAAACCCTGTCGTCAGTCCGCTAGAGAGGTGACATCTTCGTTGGGGGAAGTCCTCGAGGATTCTTGAGGTTGATTCAGCTGGGAAAAGGGGGTCAGAGATTATACTCTTGTTGGGGAATCATCCTATGAGAAGGACTTTGGGGAGACTTGTCATTGCCCCTAGTAGCGAATGTTTGTGGCATTGCCAAAAAGTTTGATTGTATGTAACCCTTTGTCGGGGTTGACGTTCAATGCCCCAAGTGACGGAGATGGAGACTTGCCCCTGGTTACTCTGCAATTCTTGAGAGATTTCTTGGAATCTTGACTGGACTGCCCCAGGTGTGCTAGATAGTGACATGTCAAGTCCCCTTGTTTATAGGAGATTTGTCGTTGGAAGTTTCATCCCAATTGAAGTGATTTTGTTCACTGGGAGAGCTTTCGTTCATCGGATATTCATTGTGTGAATTTCTCCGCTGTCAAACAAATAGCCAAATGCAAACAGTGATATTCAAGTAATGCAAAGTTTATGCTTGTCTCGAAGTTTTGAAAAATGTGTTTTTTAGCAGAAAAATTTTTATAAGACAAATTCAACACAAGATTTAGGGCTAAGCCTTACAGGAGTCAGGATACCTTTTGTAACAGTATGCTTTCGAACTAACCCATGCTTCAATTAGGACTTTTGAAGGGTTGTAACATGGCTTGGTTCACGGTTTTAAGAAGCAAAGGATAAAGGCTCAAAGTATATTTGTACCCACCCGCTCTTCGTGATGTTCTTCAATCCTAAACTCAGTTAATTGTGCATTTGAACTCCAAATGAGTCTGGAACGATGTTTTTGGTGATGGTTCACACAAGTTGAATTTGGGAAGGCAGTCATCATTTTTTTTGCAACATTTTTCATGTTGTCGAGGATTTGTAATGACCTCGTTCTTTTGATTTATTATCCCTAACTTTTGCCTGACTGTTCCTGTTTTCGAGATTACAGTCAGCGGGATGCCCCAGCTTTCTTAAGCCTCCTTTATAGGTTTTGGCTCAGTGGGCTTTTCTCTTTTGAGAGATTAACTGCCTATGAGGTAAGGAACCACCACTATCTTTTTATTCCAGAGGAATGCTTTTGATGTCGTTCGTTGTATTATGAACTGAGAGTTTTGCGACTTCAATGCGCATCTTTTGACTTAACTGAGAGACTACCCTGCCCCAGGTTTAAATTAAAGGTTTCAATTTGTGTTTAAAACAGAAAACTCGTACTTCTTTGGCTCGAAGGGGTTGACTAGGGATTATCTTCCTTATAACCCAGTGTTTAGGATTTGAAAGAAACGCTTGTACATCGTCAGCAAGGTCTGTCCAAAAGGACATTGTATGAGATTATGGTATTGTTTCGTCATCCTCCCTCTAAAGGCTTGTAACTTTTAGCAAGAGTTGAATATCATAAAGACAATATAAGAGTAGTGAAAACGTGTGGATAAATTCAAGACAAACATATGCAATGCATTAATGAAATAAAGTTTGACATTAATAGATAATTGTTTGAATAACAAAAGAGATTACAACTTGAAAATTCAAATGAAACAAAGATGCTCTCAATAATTCGTCAAAGGAGCAGTGATTATGCTAGAGTCTCCGGAGGGTCAAACTCGATCTCCTTGGCATCAATCCTGTCGTGGACCTTGTTCTTCAGAGCCCAACAGTTGTTTGTGTCATGCCCTGGGCTACCAAAATGATAAGCACATCTTGCATCCGGGTTGTAGTTAGGAGAAGAAGTCTTAGGGTTCGGATGAGGAGCCTTTAATGTAATCAGCTCTTTCTTCAACATGTGTTGTAGCGCTTGAGCTAGTGACATGTTGATCTTAGTATATTGTCTTTTGGGCTCGCTTTGCCTTTGCTGATTTTCCGGTTGATGTTGACGAAGTCGTTGTTGGGCTCGTGACGTGGAAGTAAAGTGAGAAGGTCTTCTCTCCCTTAAACCGGCTTCTTGTATCATGGGAGGCTGAATGATGACTTGATCCCCAATTCTAGATGTTTGCCCCATTTGGTTACATCCATCTTGACGAAGCTTGTTGATGAGAACCCTCAGCTCCTCTTGTCCTTGTGCCAGATTTTGGATAAGAGCCATCTGGCTCACCGGTTGCCCCATCATTTGGACCTTCATTATGGCTATCTCAGTTTGTAGCCACTCCAACTGGTCATCTCTGTCGTCCCCAGGATTTCCCATGATCATGCCCCTGGTGAGGAGCGCCTTGACCTCTTCTTGTCCCTTGGATAGGTTCAAGAACATCTCTTGAAGTTGAGAGTTTTGAGCCTGGATGTCCTTGATAGTATGCTCTAGAGCCATCTCTACTGAAATAAACAGTAGGAAGATAAGGAGACCTGTGTGGGAGAAACCTGTCATGATATGATGCATGATATGTGGATGCATGTTTTCAAGGATCTCGCGGGGTAAACACAAGAAAATGTTAGAAGTTGAACTTCGATTAACAACTTTGATTGGAGAACCTTGTATCGGTGGATGTCTTTCCACGAGAATTAAGCTCACCATATCAAGTGGGTCATAGCCCCCGATTCAAGTTGTTGCACTTGATCTTTGACGGCGTTTGTTTAGAGGGGAACCCTCTTGCCTTTTGGTAGATGTCTGGTTCAACGTGACCCTGCATCAAAAAACCCTCGAGATCCTTGAAATGGTTATTGAAAATGCTATGGTATGATGTTATGATGTTATGTACATGTATGCAAAAGTAAGCAAGTGTATATACAGGCAATCATATTCACACAAAGCAAACAAGTCCTTAGGTTTAGGTTTGCATGGGGTTTGTAGGTAAGTACCCTCTTGAAGTTAGTTGGCTCAACCTGTCCTAAAATAGAAACCGGGTTCTAAGGAGCACAATATCACTGGATTATTTTCTATGTTCATTGTTTTTGTTTAGCCACTTAACTGGCGACCAAAATATCCCAAGAAAACAATCCTCAATGAGTGTAGTATCGAGTATCTACCAACTTCGGACTGCACCAAAGTCGGTTATCTCATTACCCCTAAAAAAGGCCAAGATGGTCAAGTAAGGTTCTAAGAGTTCGTTAGTGCTTCATGACATCACTCAACGGCCCCGTATTCTCCTTGACTACTCAAGGGCTACCGGTACCCACAAATATGTCACACTAACGTAGCTACTGCTTCAACCATGTCGGTATACCCCACACAGTTCCCTCACAGTTTATTGCTACTTACCTAAAAGGTGCCCCCAAATCCGGGTGTAGGATTTAAAACAAACCCAAGCAAGGAACCCAAAAAGTAAAGCAATCAAAGCAATCAAGGTAAGCATGTAAAGGTGATCTAAAACCCTAAGGTAACCCCACTTTTAGTAAATTCCCCAGCAGAGTCGTCAGTTCTGTGATACGGTGGGAGAACTGACTTGGGATTTTGCGTCTGTGTTCGCAAATGTTTCGATTTAGCAAGAGTCGCCACCGACTTTTTATTTTATCCTAAGGAAAGGTCAAAAAGCACAGGAAAGACCTTTGAGATGTTTTCGTGGGTTCGGGGGGTAGATTATGAAAAGGGAAGGTGATGGCACCCTTTTCATCCATGGTTATCCATGGGCTCTTGGTTACTTGTTTTAGATCACTTGCCTTTGCTTTTCATTTGTTTGAAATGGTGCTTTGTGTGTGTGGTTTTGAAAATGTTTTGAAAAAGATGCCTTGCCTAGGAAACCTTTGTAATGATTCTTGTTTGAATATATACAAAGGTGTGAGTCTTTTTGAAAAGATAATTCAATGTTTTGAAAGTTGTTTGGAAATTGTTTTTGAAGTTGTGTTTGTGAAGTGTGTTTGAAAAATGGCAAGGATGTTTTGCAAGATTTTTGATCAAGTAACTAAGAGTTGTATACCCTATTTTACTCAAAGATTTTTCTTATGTTTTAACCCTTTTAACAGTGTTGTTTCACCATTGTGTTTGATGAACAACCTTGCGTTAGGATGTTGAACGGGACGGGCGCGGGTCATCGTATGCAATCATTGAAGGGAACTTGTGAGACGCTCTAGCAATTTTGTAAGGGACGAGATCATTTTATCGAAGGCAACATCGAGGGTCATCGAGGGACTAACGATCTTTGTTTATCGAAGGGACATTTGCTAGAGTGTCTCATACTCGAGGGACATGATTGCATTTTCCGAGGCAACAAGCGAGATTACCCTAAGGGTGCATGTGTGAATAGTATATTAATTTGCATGCATTTTGTCTTGATTAGGGGTTTCCTACTTGTTGGTTTTATCTTTCTATACACACTTATTTACTAGCATTTGTATAAAGCAATAAAAATGTAGCAAATAAATATCCTACACTATTACAACCATATTGAAGTGCAGAAGAATATAAAGGAAAAAATAAGATAAAAAGAAGAAAAAATGAGCTCCTTCGATTTGGGCAGGAGCACCCTTCGATTTGCATTCTGCTGGCCTCCTTCGATTGGGACCAACACCAGTGAGGTCTTGGCCTTCGATTGGCCTGGAAGTCAGTGTATGGAGAAGCCTTCTGGTTCTGCCTTCTTGTCTTCTTCGACTGGAGGTCGAAAGCAGTGAGGGAATGCCTTTCGACTGAGCCTGGAATCAGTGAAGGCATGTTTATCGTCCTGGTTGTCTCTTTCGTTTGACTTGGAGAAAGAGGGTAGAAGCCAGAAGCTTCGTTTCCTATTTCCTGTTTCCTGTTTTCTTTTATTTAAAGCATCAAATGGCAACATGGCCTGAGGCCATGCTAGTATTTGTTTGGTAAACAGTTTAACAGTTAAAGCAAGTTCAGGTAAACAGAAAGCAAAAACGAAAGGGTTAGCTCTGAAAAATATGTTAAAAGGGTGGAAACGAAAGGAACAATGGTATGTACATGTTTCAAACGAAAGGGAAAATTATTATGCCATGAAACGAAAAGTTCAAAGGTAAGAATAACTTACCTTGCTTCAGGCCTTGAATGGATGTGGGATTCGAACTTGAACTGCTACCTGGATGTTTCTGGAATTCGAAGAGTAGTCACAGGGGGTTTGCTTTTGGTTCGAAGAGTTGTCACAGAAGGTTGTCTTTGAGTTTGAACAAACTTCTATGTGTGGGGTGTTCTTCAGAATCGAAAGAGGTGAGTGTTTGGGATTATGGGTTTTGATTTCTCAAGTGTTGATGAACTTGAGAGTTTTGTTATGTTTGAGAAAATTTGGGAGATTCGTTCCTCTGGTCCAAAGATCCTCCCGTAGCTTTGTAAATGTTCCTCTATTTATAGAGAAAGAATGGACATATGTTGTCCAAAGCCAGCCTTTCCAATAAATGATAAAATAATGTAACGTGAAAGTACATGTGGGGGGCCTCTTGGCAGTTGGGGTGTAGAAGATGTGACTTATGCTTCTGACGTTGCTTGTGCTCAGACCAAAATCAGGTTGAAAGCTGATTTTGTGACTAAAGTACTCTCTATGAAAGGAAAGAGCATGTAGCCTTTAACCAATAATAGTAGTATCTAAAAGACAAAGTTTAAAACCCTTGTATAAGCTTCTGACTATGTAAAGATTTGGACGCAACATAGCCTGGCAAACGAGATTTGGTCTTGTGTCGAATGCAAGAGTGAGATCGAAGCACACCTGTTCGAAGGAAGCCTTTGCCTCAGTCGAAGCTTGTGGTCGAAACAAACTTACTCGAAGGAAGCTAATGCCCAGTCGAAGCTTGGATCAAAGCAAACATATTGCCCAATTGAAATCTCGTGTTCGAAGGAAGTATGTTGCCTAATCGAAGCATGTGGATCGAAACAAACATAAAAGGAGTCATTGCCTTGTGTCTTTTTAGCATGAGGGAAGTTCCTGGCTTCTGAATTGAAGGGCGCTTTTTTCAAGGGAAGCAAGAACTTAGTCACATCTTGTATGAAGATACTTCTTGGATCAGACGAAGCTTGTATGAAGCAAAGCATGCAAGAGGCCCTTGGTGCAAGTGGATTTGAAGGATGCATAGAGATGGTTACTTTGTCCCATCGAAACATGTCCAAACGAAGCAAGCATGCAGGCAGCAAACTTGTCCAGTCGAAGCAGGCTTGTAGGCAGTAAACTTGTCCAAATCGAAGTAGGCTTTGCAGGCAGCATGCTTGGTTAATCGAAAAGGTTTCCTTACAGGGGGCATGTGTGGCCAACACGTCATGGCCTTTGATTGCAACCATGTAGGCAGCACACTTGTCCAATCAAAAGGCTGAATCGAAGGAGGTTTCAAATCCAAACGAAGGATGTACCTAAACTGACATTCGAAGGAGGCTTTAAGTTCAAAATGAAGGATGTAATCCAAGTTGCATTCGAAAGAGGCCAAGAGTCAATCGAAGGGTGCTGAATCGAAGGAGACCTGTTTTCCTCCAAATTTGTAAAAATGTTATTTTTATCTGTTTTCTCCATTTTTGACAGTTTCCTTTTAATTTTGGTATTGGAAAATCCAAATGCACTTGTTCAAGCTTGAACCTTGAAAATCCTTGTAAGAAAGGCCTTGAGAATTGAGAGGGCAAATTTTGGGGTACAACACCAGCCGAGGAACTTCCAATTAGATGATTAAAGAATGGACCGGACAGGGTACCCAGAAATGTGTCCACTAGCTCCCTATCAGACAGGGGAGGATGGACCCTTCCTGTTAAGTCCCTCCACTTCTGAGCATAGTCTTTGAAACTCTCGCTCGAACCCATAGCCATACTCTGGAGTTGAGTATGGGTGGGAGCATGGTCCGCATTATACTGATACTTCTTATAAAAAGCAACGACAAGGTTTTCCCAATTATGGATGTTGGCCCTCCCCAGATGATAGAACCAATCTAGTTGAGTTCCGGATAAACTATCCTGAAAGAAATGGACCCACAAGTCTCTGTCAGCCCTATGAGGCTGTATCTTCCTCACATAAGATCGAAGGTGCATCTTGGGACACAACACCCCATCGTACTTAGCAAACACTGGTGCCTTGAACTTTGGAGGAATAACAATCCCAGACACCAAACCTAACTCTTCAAGGTCCAGCCTGGGCACTTTCTGAATCTCCACTGCACTTAGACGCTCTTCCAGCTGTTTGTACTTTTTATCAGCTGGAGGATACTGCTCTTTATTGTAATCAGTATCATTATTAGATTCCCCCGGACTAGGGTCTTCCTCTCTTGTCTCACCATTTTGGTTCTCTCCTTCCTTGGATGAAGAGGTCAAATCAACCATTTCTTTAACGGTCCCTTGAATCTTATTCCCAGATTTACCATACTAGTTGTCCTTCTTGGCTTCTTAGCCTTGTCTTTAACAATCAGGGCTTTCAGTTCCTCTTGCCCTTTGGCTAGAGCCATGATCATCTGTTGGAATTGTGCGTTCTGAGTCTGTAAGTCTTTCACAGTTTATTCTAGAGCCATTTCTTTTACTTGCTGAAATAAACAGCGAAGAAGATGAGAAACCTGTTATGAAACCTGTTTATGCAATGATATGTATGACATGTGTATGCAATGATTTCAAGGATTTTTGGAAATTTAAATTTACGAACCAAAATGAAACAAATATTTTATTAGTAGAATTCAAAATACAATTGCCTTTTAGGCGTTTCAATTGAAGATTCTAAAAAACTAAAAAATCAGGTTTCCCATGGGCGCTTCCTTTTTGCGCCGAGATAGACATTAAGTCGTCTTTCCTCATGAAGTTGCTTCGTGAGCTCTAAAACCTTTCTCTCACGGACATAGAAATGGTCTCTAAAGGTATCCCGCTCTTTCTTCAGCTGAATCCAGGACCTCTGTAATTCTTCAAGATCAATGGGCATATCAGGATGGAGAACCGTATAGGGGATATCCCCTTCAGTGAAGGGCTCCACAATCACTGGTTAGATGGCTACATATGGCATCATAATATTCTGAGCACGAGCTCGCACCCATTGGAGATAAGGTTCCATAGGAATGGAAGTCTTCGTCCCCAAAGTTTTAACGTCAAATCTGTTTACCATGCCCAAAGCTCGTATGAACCTCTGGCGATATCCTTGATCTTCATCATCATAATTAAAAATAATTCCCTGGATAAGAATCTCGTGAGGACCATCCCTTCGAGTGTAACCAAATTGTCGTAGATCCAGAGAAGGATTATAGGTTATGCCTCCACTAATGCCAAGTAGTGGGACATTAGGGAATTCCCCGCAGCGGTCAATAATAGAGACATATCCCATAGATCGGGAATACCAGAGAATATCCGTGTGAGAAAGTGACATTATCCTTTGCGACCAGCCCAAACCCTCTTCATCCTTCAGTACCGTCTTAGGAAGGTGAGAAATAAACCACCTCGAAAGCAATGGCACACAGCACATAAGAATCCCTCTTTTCTTTGTGGTACGCGTGTGGAAGGTGTGCAAGATATCTCCGAGTAAAGTGGGCACAAGGTTGTCGGAAAGGAAGACCTTGATAGTATTCACATCTATGAGCAAGTCCGGATTAGGGAACAATACTAACCCATAGATGATAAGGGCCAAGACCTCCTCAAAAGCATGGAAGTCCAAATCATCCCAAAACAGCTGAGCCTTCTCTATTAGGAACTTGGCTAGAAAACCCTTAACTCCACTTTTTATTTCCCAGTTGGATACAACGTCAGACCGTTTCAGGTGTAAAGCTGCTGCAATGACTTCCGGCTTCGGAGCTTCTTCCAAGCCGGTTAAAGGCAACTGATCCAAAATAGGTATGCCCAATATATGAGAGAACTCTTCCATGGTGGGCACCAACTGATAGTTTGGAAAGGTGAAGCAATGGTGCTTAGGGTCAAAGAGCTGAAAGAGCACACTCATCATCTTCTCATCAAAACTCGAGGTAAACAGATTGAGGAGTCGACCATAGTTCTTGGTGAATGAAGAAGTCTCAGAAACCCTGGATACTAGATCTTTGAGTTGGAGAGGTATTCTCACAAAGCTGATTTGGATGGTGTTTCTACAAGCAGAAGCCATGATCTGCAAAACAGAACAAAGATAAACTACCCCCATCCTTGAAATGGTTAGTGTAATGAAGAATGAATGTTTATGATGCATGATGTCATGTTTAAGCAAATTAATCACACGCACGCAAAGCACACAAGACCTTAGGTTTAGGCTTGCATGGGGTTTATAGGTATATACCCTCTTGAAGTTTAGTTGGTTTCAAACCTGTCCTAGAAATAGTAATCGGGTTCTAAGGAGTCTCAATATCACTGATCTTTCTTTATCGGTATTATTTCATTTTAGCAATATTTTCTTGCGACCGAAACATCCCGAGAGTCTGATCTCAATAAGTGTAGTATCGAGTATCAACCGATTCCCAGCTTTACACCGAGGTTGGCTATCTCAATACTTTATAATGGCCAAGTTTGTTCAACTAAGGTTCTAAGGTTCGTTAGTGCTTCACAACACCACGTGACGACCCCGTATTCTACTCGATTCAACACAAGGGATACCGGTACCAACCAAAGTGTCACACCAACACATCTATCGCTTCAACCATATCGGTCTACACCGTACAGTCTCCACGATCTATTGCTATTTACCTAAAAAGATTTCCCCAGATCCGGGTGTAGGATCTATAGTAACCTAAACAATACCCTTAAAAGTAAAGAAATCAAACAGTCAAAGAAGCAAGTTAAAATGATCTAGACCGTAAGGTAAACCCCACTTTTAATTTTATCCCCAGCAGAGTCGCCAGTTCTGTGATACATTGGCAGAACCGACTGTTAATACTGGTTTGTGTTTTTTGTTTGCAAATGCACGGTAAGCAAGAGTCGCCACCGACTTTTCTTTTATCCAACAAAGGAAAGGATGAAAAGAATAGAAAAAGACCTTTTTTTCGAGAGTTTCTGAGTAAGGGGTAGATTATGGAAAGGGAAGGTGTTAGCATCCTTTCCATCCATAGTTTTCTACGGGCTCTTAGATACTTGCTCGTTTTTTTGAAAATTGCTTTCGTGTTTGTGTGAAAAAAGTTTTTGTTTGAAAATGCCTTAGTGCAGCGATTCGCTTTATGATAACCCTTGTATCAGTCCTCAAGAGTGTGATAAAGCGTTTTGAAAACTTTGTTTGAAAAGTGTTTGAAAGTGTGGTATGTAAAAAGAATTGTTTGAGCAAGTACCTAACAATTGTCTACCTACTTGAAAAAAGTTTGTTCTTATCCTCCTATCCTTTAGACAGTGCTATCCTACTACTAGTGAGTAGGTAGCTCTAGTCGTTGGATGCTTGAGGGACTATCGAAAGGGACGTACGATCACTAAGGCAACAAGGCAAGATCTCTTAGTAACTGTCCCAAAGCCCTAAGATCACATTTATACCAAGGCAATAGTCGAGAGGGTCATCGAGGGACTAGTGATATCTAGACTTAAGGACATCCACTAAGAGTTCTCACATTTCGAGAATTGTGAACGTAATTCGAAGGCAACTGAGTGAGGTATACCCTAAGGGTGCAAGTGTGCAGCAATGTGCTTTTTTCCAGATATTTTATCTTGCGCAATTAGGGTTATATAGATTCAATTAATCATTATCTTTTAGGCAACCCTATTAAACATTCATCTAAACAGTTTATCGAGCGGGAAAATAAATGGCGGAAAGATAAAGTTCCTAATTATTACAAGGCTTTGGTGCAATTACATTATTAATGACTGAAAGTAAAAATGCAGAAATAAAACCCTAATTAAGCTATTACAAACCGGGTGCAGTTACATCAATAATGAAAAATAATTATTCGGCAAAAATAATTAAGCGCAAGAATAAAAAACTGAAGAAAAGATTCAAAACCCTAAAAAAAAACCTAATTTGATCATTAAAATATTTTTTTTTTGGATTTTTATGAAAAAGGTTTGAATTTAACCTAATTTTTCTAATTAATTTTAATTGATGGAAAATAAACTAAAGTTGGTGAAATTAATTTATTTACAAAAATTAATTTATTAAAAAAAACTAAATCCTATTTTTTGTGATTTTAATTTTATGATTTTTTATGAAAAAAAATTGATTAATAAAAAATAGTTAAACTAAATAATGATAATAAATAAATAAAAACTAGAAAAGATTAGAAATTAGGCCTGAGGGGGGTGTAGGCTCATATTGGAGGGTGTTGTTGCTGAATTCTGCCAAGCCCAAGTCTGGTTGGCCCATAGCAAGCGTTGGATTCAGTGGGAGGCTTGATGGGATGTCCACCATGGAGATGCAGCCTAGAAGCGTGAGATATGGCCAAGGAACGATCCAAGGGTGATGATCTGGAGATCTATGGTGTGCGCACTTGGAATGAAGACATGGAATATGGAAACAAGTGTTAAGAAAAATAACATGTAGGAGGCAGGGGTCGAACCCCTGACCTCCTACACGCGCACGCTGAAAAGTTTTCCCTTGTACCACTGAGCCAACGCTTCATTCATTATATCAAATACAAATAACATATTATATAACATAATGAGTCAGTGATGTAATAAAACATGTGCAAGATTCAAACTGTCCAACCAGGTTTGGACACACCATCATCTTCTCCAAAGGAACTGTCGTTTTAGACAAGACTTTTACCTACGGACATATGCTGTAACTATAAACCTGCAAATCTCAAAAATCAACACCGGGCGAGATAAATCAAATCCAATTACATAGATCAACTGGGTTTGATCTCTTGAGTGCAATGGTGTTCATATTTGGCCTTGATTTTTCCTGAAACGAAAATCCCTAAAACGAACCTCTAAACCCTGACAATGACAGGTTATCAAATATGCCTTAAAACTCATAATTAATTATACAAACATATTCTAAATGATGATACAAACATGAATGTATATTTAGAAATCGTTTATAATGCGTAAATTCTCAAAACCAAATTCAAGAATGAAGAACAAACTGTGAATCTGTATGTGCGGTTTCTGAAGGTGTTGAGGCGTGGTAATAGTCCAAATAGCTCCCAAATACTGCCAGGAATTGATAGACTTGAAAGTCCTTGAATCTCCTTGTAGCAGAAAATCCAATCACCACTTTCTTTGTCAAAAGTTGAGTTTTGTTCTCCCAATTCACACGACCAATCCTTGTTTTTTCTGCTCTGGGAATGTTATGAATATATAATAAAATGAATTAGGTCAACAAAAACAGATGCAATCTTGAAAAATTATGGAAAAAAGATTTGATTTGCTATGAATATTTTTAGTTTCTAAAATAGGCCAAATCTTTCTATTTTTGTTCCAATCATTCCTTTCACGAAATCCTTGAGTTGCCAGCTGATCATAGACTCATAATGTGCTCATAAAATCAAATCTTGGATTTTATTTCATTATTCCACTATTTAAATTGATTTATTTTGATTTAAATGAATAAAAAATCAAAACAAATAATAAAAATAATAAAAAAATAAGTGGATAAGCTCAGTGGTCTTGGTCCATCTTAGGAACAAGTTTCAAACAAGAAAACATGGGCCCATTTGGAAAAATATCAATTTTGCTCAATGCTGACTTCATGCATATTTCCAAAATTTGGTCAACTTTAGCAATGCATATCTCTCTAATTTTTGACCCTAAGAGGGTGTTCTTGGAATTTTAGAAATATTAGGATGTACTATAAACAACTCTTTTGGTTTCATCTCAATTGAATCTTCCATGTTCATATAAGGAGCTTTGACCCAAAAGGTGTTTTTGTTGACTTTTTGAAATGACCTATAATATATGAACTTGTAACTTTTGATTGAGGCATTTCTTGACCTTGAGGGATGAAGATAAGTTGTAGGGAATTACATTCTCTTCAAAATTATCTTTGGTTGGAAAATTTCTGATAAATTATGAGAAAGTTCTGCATGGTCAAAGTTTGGTTGACTTTTCCTATAGAAACCCTAAATTGCCATTTTTGACTTTTGATGAGTTGGGAGTATTTCTTGAGGAATCATGATCAACCCTTGATCAAATGATGGATATTACTTCAAAATGTTGATGTTGACCAAAAACTTTGAAGTTTGACTGTATTTGGTTCACAATTGACTTTTGACCTAGTACAATTGATTTTCCAATACTTGAGCAGTTGACTGAGCAAACATGTTGTGTAAGGCATGAAACTTGACATAGGTGATCTTAGGGACATACTAGGGCAATGAAGAACATTTGGGACCCTTAGGACTCAACCATATTGCTTGAAATTGAAATCCTAGTTTGAGGCTTATTGTCTTAAGAGGAAGATTTGTCTGGTCAATCCTTAGTCAATTTGAGCAATTGAAGATCTTTGGAGGCATGTCTTGAGTGAAATGAGAGGACAAATTTTGGGGTACAACACCTACTAAGGACACCCTTACAATCCCACCACCATGTTAAATCACCATGCATAACATGCATTTTGCATTTAAAAATATTCATTATTTTTGCATCTTTGTGTGTCTTATTCACAAGATTTCCTTGGAAAAAAAGATAATAAGAAAGGTTTTTGGCGAGCATCTCAAAATAAATACTAATAAGAAACATACCATCTGCATCAGTGCCACAATGCCATATATGAAGAAGATCAAATTGATTAGAGGGAAACTAATTGAGAAAGCTATGAAGATGTTTGTTCGACGCTATGGAGATATCATTGAGCTTACAAAAGTGATCGTACAAGTGGAAGCAATCACTGCCCTTGCTCAGTTTTATGACCCTCCTCTAAGGTGTTTCACTTTCTAGAATTTCCAACTAGCACCTACTTTGGATGAATTTGATAGGATCTTGGGATTCTCCAAGATCAAGGATGAAGCTTACATATGAATTAAAAAAAACCATAAAGGTCTGAGACTTGACTAAAGAGATCGGGATACCTTTCACTGACTTGCTACTTAATTACAAGAAAGATGATGAAGTTCAAGGTATTAAGAGGAAGTACTTAGAATCTAAAGCTCTTTCTTTTGCTGATAAGAAAAAATGGGAGGCTTGTGTGGATTGTTTAGCATTACTGATTTTTGGTTTGGTTTTGTTTTCTAATACTGTGGACTATATTGATTCTGCGGTCATTAATTAATGTGTTTTAGGCCGTAAAAGTATTAAATGTTGATCCTACTCTCACTTTGCTTGCCGATATGTATTACTCTCTTCATATACGTTATGAAAAAGGGAGAGGTGTACTACTTTGTTGTCTTCCTCTATTATACTCTTGGCTCATTTATCACCTTTACAAAGAGAATTACATCATCAATGTTCTAACAAAGAATGAATGGTCCCAAAAGTTAAGGGCTCTTAGGGCCGATTCTGTCTTGTGGTATGCTAGAAAGATGAATATAGGAGAAATTGTCTTTAATTGTGAATAATTTCCAAATGTTCCTTTGATTGGGACAAGAGGATGTATCACTATAATCTCACTTTGGTTTTACATCAACTTGGGTACCCTTTGGAAGATAAATCTTCCGACAAATAACTTTAACAATTGGTCCTTCATGATATGGTAGAAGAAACCCCGAGATACTCACGAAAGTCATACAAGCTTGAAGTAAGTTTCACAAGAAAGGTGCCAAATTTGGTAGGAAAAATGTCATGACAAGAGAACCCTATACTCAATGGGTCTTGGAAAGAGTCTGAATTAACAAACTGCCATTTGATATTGACCCTACATACGTACCAGACATGCCAGATCCCCTTCCGATGTCTATAGAAGAAATAGAAGAGCTAAAGAATGCCCTTGAGCAAGCTCAAAGGGACGAGGAGGATTTGGAACATAACCTTTATGACCTCGCTTATGAGAAGAACCAGTTGCAACAAGAGCTCGAGCTGAAAGATCAACAAATTCAAAAAACCATGAATTGGTCGAAAATGAGAGGCTTAAACGAAAGCGTACGACTGCAGGGTTGTTGAGTGCTACTTTCAATCTTGATTTCCACAACCAACATTTTGATGATGTTGCTAGAGAAATTGCCAGACCAAAGAAATGGTATGATAAAGCATTGCGAGACAAGAGCGAGATGGAAGAGGTTATGAGAATCCAAATCCAAGGATTAGAGGAAGGTACTCAAGATCAAGCAGACCAAATTCAAATTCTTCTCACAAGTCTCCAAGAAAGCCAAGAATCAGAGGTGAGAGAACACCTTAGAAATATGAGAGTAGAAAGACTTCTCTCTCAAAAGGTGGAGGAGTATGAACATGTCTGTCAAGAATTGGAAGGCCTCCGAAAGGATTTCCTTATACAAAGGGACCTATAAGGAGATGAGAGTTGAAAAGAGATATTGGGAAGAGTAATATGCAAAGATTGCTCAAGCGGGAGAAGATAACAAGGCCATAATTCCTACACTTTATAAGGAGTATCCGAGGTATAAAGACAAGCATGCAAAACTCTCCTTCTTAGCAAACAATCTCATTGACGACATTCCTAGAAGCTTGAAAGATGCAGAAGCCGTGATATCCCTCTTCCGAAAGATGTTTGAGACTTCCTCAAGCTTTGTAGGGAGATGATTGATGGTTTTAGGACAAAAATCCACAAGCGAACTTAGGAGATTTAGTTTCCTTTTTGTCGTTTCTTTCAGTATTTGACATTTGTTTCAGTGTTTCCATTTAGTATTTTCCATTCACTATTTGACATTTGTTTCAGTGTTTCCATTTAGTATTTTCCATTCACTATTTGGTTATGTACAATTTGTATTTCCCTTTTAAGGACAATGGTTTTTATTATTTAATAAAAATACTTTATTTCAGTATTTATCTGTTTATTTTTTGGATACTCACCAATAAAAGTTAAAAAATATAAAATAAGGATTAATAGCTATTTATTAACTATATTTTGTTGAAGATTCTCTATATTTGTCCTATGTGTCAACACACGTGACATTTTTTAATTTTTAATTTCACATGACATTTTTTAAAATTATGATTTCTTTATTTAATTTGTTTTTAAATTATTTTTATAAATGAATAAAAGATAACATTTGGGCTTATATCTTTTTTTGTTTGCAAAAGAAGCCCATATACTTAAGGCCTTTTTCGAATCTAATGTAATTGTGTGTTTACTTTATAAACACTAATAATGTTTATATAAAGTTCAATGTGGGACTATGCCAGCTTGCACTAGCACTAACCCTTGTAGATTGTTTTATTAACAAGTGAGGCATTTGGTTCTTGTCTAACAAACTGTGTGTAATAACTACATATGTCTATCCTTCCTTCATTTCTTCATCACATTTTCTTGTCTAACAAACGATAAACAGAATTACACAACAACAAGGCATTGAGGTATGTGGTTGTTGTGTGTAAATGGAGGAGATTCGATTGTTTTAGTGGAGGCATTAATTTCTTCATTTCACATCACACTGAATCATTTGCTCATAAGAACCCATTCATGATGGCTTTTTAGTTAAAGCATATAAGATTTTCCATAATCAAAATTGCAGAATGTTTCACTTAGAATTTAAAAAGTTGTTGTAATAATTATGATCGATAGACAAAAAGTATCCAACCAATATTATAGCTCGAAAAGTTGATGATGAAAATATGAAACTGAAATGAAAACAGAAAGTCAAAGAAATTTTGCGGAACAGAAGTAGCCACGTACTGGTAAAATCATACAGCTAAAGTGATAACTCTCTTGTTTCCTTAGAATTTCAACCTTCAAGAATTTCAACACTATAAAAAGAAACTTCATTAACTAGATAACTCTCTTATTTCCTTAGACAATCTGTTTAAGTTCCACTCATAAGTACACATCCTTCTAAAATCTGTTTAAGCTTTATGAAGTTATGAACCGTGCCATCTGATAAATATAAGCTTATTTAACATGTGACTGAATTCAAAATAAGCCTAACAGAAAAGAATATCCTCTAAAGATTCAAATATATTGAAGATTGAATCATTACAGTTATCAATAGATTTGTCAGGATAAAGCGAAACCAGTCTTTCGCAATGGGCTTAAGACTCTCAGGGTTGGTAGAGTCGAACTCAGAGGATGCTTCAAAGATAGAAATGATGTCACCATCAGGAATGCTATCAAGGGAGACACGACCAGTCACGATACCTACACGTGGACAATTTATTATCTCAACAATACATTCGATAGTGAAGAAAACATCTCATCCATTGATGTTTGAGGAGATTGAGGTACCACCGAAATTGACAGAGGTATTTTTCTAGAAAGTCTTTACAAGATTTGGATAAACATGTCCTCTTAATAAGGAAAGATAGTGATTCAAGTTTTGAAAGAGGATGCTAAGATGGAATTCTGAACTCGCACAAAAAAGTCTTGGATGTCTTTCAATTATAACTTCCAAGTGATCATCATTTTCATGAGAAGTTGTTGAAGTCATGATGAAAAGAGAAAGAGAGTGAAATAGAAGACAATTGTTGTCTATTGTTAGAGATTACTTGTTAGGAGAGGTAGAGAGCAGACATGATGTATAAAAAGAAACGAGAAGATATGACTTGATAATAGAATTGATTTTCTTTACGAAAGGTAATCAATCTTGGGAGACTCAGTAATAAATGACTGAGGAAGGTCATGAGGACAACAATAACTCCTAAGATTTGATAAGATAGTGAAATGAGTAACAATTGATATCTTTGAATCATTTGTGAGTATATAGTAGACTGGGTTACATAGTTGTACGAGGAAGGGAAAGAGAATATTTGATTTTATTTATGAGGGCATATCAAAATGTTCAAAACATAAAAAGGCTATTTTCTAAAACATGAATAAAGTAACTGACAACCATCAAGATCTAAGACCTAATATTTGACCAGGAGACGCATGCGTGACTGTTTCATTTCAGACTTTAATGAATTTATAACACCTAAATACTTGTCATTTCATGATAGACAAAATTAACAAACAATAATTTATCATAAAATAAAAACTGCATTAATTTAAGACAATTCAATAGATACAAGTTTAAAAATGAAGAACTAAACAAATGGCATGATCAAGAAAAAAACAATCATACTTTTGAAGAGACATGTCATATTTTTCAGGCTAATGAAAATCTCACACTTAGATTATAACAAGCAATCTTTAGGACAATTTTGTGGACCACTTTTTGCTAACATTTCTTTGAACATATCCACTATTCCCTCTTGGAAAATAATTTCAGACAAAACTCGTCCATAAGGAATATAAGACTTTATGTGATTCCTGGACTTAGAAATAGATTTTCAAAGAAAGACGAAGATTGACTGTGACAAGCTTACACGACTATTGTTCATCAGAAGATAGATGAGTGTTTGATCATCATACCTCAGAAGGTCTTGATTATCCCATCTGGGAAGAAAGTTGGAAAACACAAGCTTGAACCAAACTTTGGGAATGGGTAGTAGATTTTCAGGATTGATAGACTCATATCCTGATGACATGTCATGAAGAGAATTAAATTTAGCGGACATCACAAACCTATACTTGACATAGTCAACTGTGACACCTATATTCTCATATCCAATGACAAGAGTGATTGATAAGGGAGTAACGGTGATGGGAATATCAAAGATATAGGAGTTGATGGAACCATTTTCATAGTCAAGATAGGCATGCTTCCAAAATTCTTTAACAAGATTCACGTAAACAGGTCTCTTTAGCATACTGAAGTATCTTGTTCATTGTTGAGAATAGAACACATCTGAGATGCTGGAAGCAATGTTACTCTCAAGAGAGGAAATTTCAATTTGTTTTTCGATGATGATTTCAAGAAGATCTTTATTTCCAAGAAAGGTTGGTTGAGGCATGATGAAACAGATGAGAGAAAAAATCTTGATAGGAATTAGTATATGAGAGGATGAGATAAATATGATAAATCATTGTTGAGATATATATATATATATATATATATATATATATATATATATATATATATATATATATATATATATATATATATATATATATATATATATATATATATATATATATATATATATATATATATATATATATATATATATATATATATATATAAGAGGGTGAAGGAGATTGTACTATTCTGCACGGATGACATAAATCACTGACACAGGACAAGAATTTCAAAAACAAAAGGAGTGAACCAGTTATTGTACCCTAAAATTTGCCCTCCCATTTTCTTTCAAACATTCTTCTAAGATTCTCAAATGATCAAGGATGCTCGAGAGTTGATCAAACAAACTCTCCTCCTAAGCAATGGGTCCACAATTAGGGTTTTTTGTGTTTTTCAAGAAAGTGTGGGTTTCAAAGGTCTCAAGTGGTTTCCATGGTCCTCCATAGGTCTTCAATAATGTCCATGTCAAGTTTCAAGCCTTGCATCACAAGTTTTCTCAATCAATGACTCAAATAATTGAAAATCAATTGTATTCGGTAAAAAGTCACCTATGGTCAACATACAGTTAAACTTCAAGATTTTTGGTCAACGTCAATATTTTGAAGTGATATTCATCATTTGATCAAGGGTTGATCATGATTCCTCAAGGAAAGTCCTCAAATCATCAAAAGTTGACAAATTAGGGTTTTCTTAGGAGAAGTCAACTGAACTTTGACCAAGCATAACTTCCACATTCTTCATCAACTTTTCCCCACCAAAACCTATTTTGAAGGAAATTTAATTCTCTACAACTTTGTATCTGTATGCTCAAGTCCAAAAAGTACTTCATTTGAGAGATATGAGCCCATACATTATAGGTCATTTCAAAAGTCAACAAAAAGATACTTTTTGTCAAGGCAACTTACATCAAGATAAAGTCACCAAATGCAAAAATGATCAAAAGAGAAATTGAAAAGGACATCTTGAGCTTTCCAAAAACTCAAATATCACCTTCAAAAGATGAAAATTGAGAGAGAGTTATGACCACTGCAAGTTGGGAAATTTTGGTAAAATACATGAAGTGCAAAGTGAGCAAACTTGAAATTTGGAACTAGTGGGCCTAAATTTTGATGTTCAAACATGTTCCTAATGTGTTAGAGGACCTCTAAATCCATTCAAATATTTTTTATGATTTTTATTTCTTTTATTTAAATTTTTATTCATTTAAATGCAAATTAAATCAAATAAAATATGAAGTAATGGTACATAGGCATGGGCTTTTGATTTCAGTTATATGGAGGCCAAAGACAACTCATGACAACCCATTACAATCATGCCAAAACCGTATGAGGTCAAAAAGCCAAAAAAAAATCTCAAAAGTGAAAGCTTATAAAAATGTTTGATTCTTGTCTAGCATGGCCATGATTACATGATATTTTCCATATTTGTTGATTCTTTCTATTCCTCTATATAAACACAACAAGGTCAGTCCAAGAGGACATGCCTCCTTGCATCTAAAATTGTTAAAAACATCCAAATTCTTGTAAGAAATCCTAGAGCCTAAAGGTTCTTGTTACAAGCCTCCTATATCCATTCATTTCGCTTCCAGCAACTCCACAAAATAAGTGTGGATCAAACTAGATGATCCAAAACTACCAAAATCTGCTAGCATGCATCTCCGATTTCTCAATATCACATGATTTTGCATTTTATGTTGGCAAAATACCATTTTTAGACCCTTAAGTTTACTCCCGGGTTCATTCTGGTCCCTTATCTTTAAAAAGTTTCAAAACCGTATGAGGTCAAAAAGCCAAAAAAAATCTCAAAAGTGAAAGCTTATAAAAATGTTTGATTCTTGTCTAGCATGGCCATGATTACATGATATTTTCCATATTTGTTGATTCTTTCTATTCCTCTATATAAACACAACAAGGTCAGTCCAAGAGGACATGCCTCCTTGCATCTAAAATTGTTAAAAACATCCAAATTCTTGTAAGAAATCCTAGAGCCTAAAGGTTCTTGTTACAAGCCTCATATATCCATTCATTTCGCTTCCAGCAACTCCACAAAATAAGTGTGGATCAAACTAGATGATCCAAAACTACCAAAATCTGCTAGCATGCATCTCCGATTTCTCAATATCACATGATTTTGCATTTTATGTTGGCAAAATACCATTTTTAGACCCTTAAGTTTACTCCCGGGTTCATTCTGGTCCCTTATCTTTAAAAAGTTTCAAAGTGGTCCTTTAATTGTTCCAAAAGGTCCAACAACTTTTACTAACGACGTCAACTTTTGTTTGGGTCAGAAAATTTCTAAAATTTTCTTGTCGCAGCCAAGATTTGAACCCAAGCCACCTTACATACAAGAGAATCATCTTACCACTACATCACTTTGCAATTGATTCTTATCATTTCATTCAAGTTTATTATCAAGAAATAATGCATTAAGTATATTATCATAGACCCTATCCCTCTTTCGTAATTACTCCTTGTTTGATGAGTACCAATCTCGTGAAACATCTCTTGATTCTCATGCTCCTGATATAGTTACATCAACAATACAAAACAATGTTCTAAGCAGTGACATATGTTGGCGATTTTGTATCACCAATGTATTTTAGTAGTAATGTGATTTCTAAAGGCCGATGCAATTATGCGTTAAGTTCGGAGACGAGTTATGGAAGTGCGGAGTGCACGCTCGTCGAGCCAATGCATAATTGAATATGAATAATTGAAACTGGGTTCCAAGGGGCGAAGCCCCTGGCGGGGTGCGGGGCAGCGCCCCGCGGGGTCCAACTGACATATTCGTTTCGAACAAATATGTCTCTTCGTTTTCAATTACTGTTCTCCTATATAAGGAGTCGTTCGGTCTCGGTCTCGCATACAGAAAAAAAACGCATCCTTCTCTCTATAATTACAATTCGTTTTCTTTTGTCGGAAACATAATTTCTTCGAGAATTATCCCCACAAAGATTTCGTGAACCCAGACAAGAATAGGGTCGAAATACTTTGTTCGGAAAATGTACGAACACGATTCTTCGAAGTTATCCAGGATTATCACACCCTAAATATCTAACAACATATAAAATCCATGACACATAAAACTTGAATCAAGTGAGTCCCAGAGAGTTTGCAAGAGCTCCATGCTTGTTTTCATTTCCAGAATATTTAGTATATTTCTCTAGTATTTTCTGAATACATATTAACAAGTTTATTCATTAATCACACCTGAGTAGCCTATTATACATAAAGATATATCGCACTAAACATGTACCGATACAACTGTTATCGCATGAAAATATGGATTCACTTCTAATTTTTTCAAAAGTCATGAACCTCACAAGTTAGATTATGAGTAATCCAATTCTTGAATAGAACAGTTATAAATTAAAAGAATGTATGAGGATCACCAAATAAATCATGTATGATAGCAGCTTTCGATTCCTATCTTTAATCGGCTGTGTCGATGCAATTGTTCAGCTCCTTTGTGGTTGGCTTAGATCTCCCAGGCAAGTCTGTGTTTCTCGTCCTCCAATTTTACCTATCTCATCTTGATTTGGTCCATTGACGTGCCTTCTGCAAATACATCTTAATTGTCGTATTATCCTGAAATTATTTTTTCTAAAGCTATCAACAATGTTTCCTTTTAGTAGCCACATTGCTAAAACTACAAAAAAGGCCATGCTGAACCTAGTAGCACAGGCTTTGTAAAAACGTATCAGCAGGCATGCATATATTTTTACAACAAACACAGTTAGATGGATAAATCTAATGCACACATGCACAGTAGATAAGATAAAAATCATTGAAAATAATATTTGTACTTTACTCTATGGTAAGGAAGAGGTAAGTCCCAAAAACATATAAGAGGAGTGTTTGATCAACATAATAAGTGGAAGTTGCAGAACTAGATGATAGTTGTGGCATTTCTCAAAGTTTCTCTAACGGATAACCCTTAATTTATGCTTCTCAAATTCAGAAACAATGTATTTTCAATAAAATCATCCAACCTATTTACTAAATGTTCAATAATTTATTAATATAGGACACTTCCCCATTTCCATTTCACAATAAAATATTTTCTCTAATCCAACATGTTTAGTTTAGGGTCTATGATAATAAACTTAATGCATTTTTTCCTGATAATAAAGTTGAATGAAAAGATAAGCATCAATTGCAAAGTGATGTAGTGGTAACATGATTCTCTTCTATGTAAGTTGACTTGAGTTCAAATCTTTGCTATGGCAATATTTTTTAGAAAATTTCTGGGTATTTAATGAACTCATATGCCACGCGTACCACATCAGCGCC
This sequence comes from Vicia faba, assembly GCA_948472305.1. NCBI lineage: Eukaryota > Viridiplantae > Streptophyta > Magnoliopsida > Fabales > Fabaceae > Vicia > Vicia faba. The sequence continues at coordinate 238,643,642 of OX451735.1, forward strand.
ACGTCAGATGTCACCCAAGCAAAAGTTGACATTTTAGAACAATTAAAGGACTACTTTGGAACTTTTTAAAGATAAGGGACCATAATGGACCCCGAAGTAAACTTAAGGGACAAAAAAGGGTATTTTGCCTTTTATGTTTTATTGTATTTTAAGACAAACTAACTACACTAATATGTTCATAAGATGTCAATATGCAGAGATGACCCATCGTGGGAGTCCCATGATGGCTGGAAAGGACATTGCCATTTCAATATTGATTTAAGATATTTTTGCTATAGCTCTCAAACTAGCACGATTCAGTCCATGAAAATAGCTCCATTGGATTCACAACCTTTGAATTAGGGGGTATAATGTTTTTGGATCACTGATCATACGTATTTTACAGGTTCTAAGGAAGGATGCTACGAGAGAAGACGACCGGAGCTAGGGCTTCGGCGCTTCTCCGACCATTATATTCGTTTGTATGTTATATGGTTATTATTTCAATTATGTAACTGAATGTAAAGGCCGCCCCAACGGTAGGAGCGTGTTTGCAAAGGTGTTAGTATACCAGAGCATAAGTTTGATCCTTGCCCCTGGTATTTTATTTTTTCATGTTTTCTCTTTGCAGATCTAGTACGAATCAGTCCATGCGCGCATCATACACCCCCTCAATCATCACCATCCAATCCAGATCCAACAGTCTAGATTTGATCCCTCATGCAGCACCCTAAAGAGCTTCCTACACTGGATCTCATGCAGAAAATATGCTCCTGGTTTAGGCCTATTGAATTACTTTTCTCATACCCCCAGAATCACTTACTCAGGCCCATCATATTTTTATTTTTTATTTCATTTTTTTAAATATAATTAACCTTTTTTTAAACTAATTAGTTAAAATTAATTTAGATTTAGGTTTTTTTTTTATAAATCAACTTGACTTTTTTTTAATTAAATCGGTGATACGGTGGGAGAACTGACTAGTGTTTTGTGTTCGTATTCGCACTTGTGCGGTTGAGCAAGAGTCGCCACCGACTTTTTATTTTATCCTAAAGGAAAGGTTAAAAAAGCACAGCAAAAACCTTTTGAGATATTTCGTGGGTTCGGGGGGTAGATTACGAAAAGGGAAGGTATTAGCACCCTTTTCATCCATGGTTATCCATGGGCTCTTAGTTACTTGGTTTTTTAGATCACTTGCCTTGTTTTTTGATTGCTTTGAAAATGGTGTGTGTGTGGGTGTTTTTTTTTGAAAATGTTTTGGAAAAAAGATGCCTTGTCTTAGGCAACTAATGTATTTGACTCGTGATTGAGTGTTTTACAAAAGTGTGAATCTTTTCGAAAAGATGTTTTCAAATGTTTTTGAGAGTTTGTTTTGAAAGTGTTGCGGATTGTGGTTTTTGAAAACAAGGCAAGTGTTTTTGCAAGTTTGATATCAAGTAACTAAGAGTTTTGTCTACCCTATTGTACTCAAAGGTTTTTTGTTATGTTTTAACCCCTTTTAACAATTTTGTTCCACCATTGAATTTGATGGACAATCTTGCATTTAGGAAGTTTGTTCGGGACGGACGCGGGTCATCGTATGGACCATGAATGCAATGATGCCAAGTGTCTTTGGCAATTTGTTTTGAAGGGACTATGATCATTCCGTTTAGGCAACACTTTGAGGGACTTATGATCATTTGATTTTGTTTTGCCAAAGATACTCGACGTGCAAGCATGGCCCATTTTGGAAGGCAACATGTGGGATCACCCTAGGGGGTGCAAGTGTGATTGTGTATTGATTACATGTATTTGTCTTGTATTAGGTCATCTAGCGTTTGGTTTTATTGTACATACAAACCCTAGGTCTAACCATGGTATAATTGGAAAGCTGTAAATTGCGGAATGTAAAATCTACGCTATTACAAAATAATGTCCGGGAGTGGGGGTATAAATGTACAAGAGGGGATGAGGCTTATAGTATCCAATAAGTTACAACCAAATCGAATGCGCAATCAAATGTAAATATCGAATATACAGATATAATATAAACAAATGTGTATGGGGCAATGTATTGTGTAAGTGTACATGTGAGATGTATATGAGGTATATATGTATTGTGTGTAATTATTTACAGGCGCGAAATGTGAGATTAAAGCGTATTAGGGTTTGACCTAGAGAAATGTATTTTAATGAATCTGTGATTTTTATCTTTAATTATGTACAAAAGAAAAATGTTTTAATTAAATGGTATGTTCAAATTTTAATTAAATTGTATTATGTATAAAAAGGAAAGTATTCTAATCAAATATTTGTGAATTTTAATATTAGAGAAAAAATGTATTTAAATTGTTATGTATGAATATGTATGTTAACTAAAAAGTTTTCAATTTTAATTATATGATAAAAAAAAGTATTTTGCTATTTCATATACAAATATATATTTAAAAGAGATATTTTAACTATATGATAAAAAAATATAATATGTACAAATGTATTTCAATGTGTATTAAAAATGTTTTCAAGTTAATTGGATTAAGCATATAAAAAGTGTTTTAATTATTTTGTGAATATTAAAGAATGTAAAATAATATATTTGTCTATTAAAATGATTCTTGTAAAGAAAATAAAATGCTTAGATAACATATATAAAAAAAGGTTAGTATTTAGAAAATGCTTGGTTAGAAGTGAAAATCTTAATGGGCTTTAGAGGGACGCAGAATGGGCAAGGCCCATGTTAATCTGGAAACAAATTTAGGGTTAGGTTTTGTTAGTTCAGTTTGGTAACGAAGGTTTTAGGGTTAGCAGCGGCGCGCCGTTCACTGAGTTCGTCTTCTCCGATCATCTTGAACTTTGAAACGCAGTCCTCCGCCCAGAGCCACCGTGCCATCTCCTCCTCCGTCTACCATCCTCCATGAATCACTCACGTCAGGTACAGAAACTTGCTTTCATCCCCATTCTAACTTTCTTTTGTCCTTGTATGTCGTGATTGTATATTTGTTTGATTTTCGTTTACTGGCTTATACGAGGTTTTTTTTTGAAGAAAAAAGGTGAAAGAGATTTTACCTTTACAAAGGAAGAGGAAGGAGGCAGTTGGAGGCTCGATGGCGGAGGTTCGGTGACGAATGTTTGCTTCTTGATGCTTTCCTGGTATCTTTATCTGATTGATATTTTAGGGTTTTGATGATGATGTGTGCTGAGAACCCTCTTGAATTTGCCCTTTTCTTCTTCTTCTTTTCTATTGCGTGCTTGTTGCTTATGTTGGATTGGAATGTGATGCTTTGAGATGAACTTGCCCAGTGATGTTTGTACTGAGGGCTCGTGTGTTGCCTTTGAATATTTTGTTTTCCCCTGATCCCCTGATGCCTTGAGTTGCTGTTCTGTATTATCTTGAACTTGCCTCTCTTCTTCTGACTTTCTTCTGATTTTGTCCCTTGAACGATCCTTGAGTTAGATGCCTTCTGAAGCTTTTTATTGCCCGATGATGTTCATACTGAAGGCCTAGGTTGCCTCACCTGCATTGCCTTGAACTTTTATGCTTGTGAGTTTGTTGACAGTATAGTGTTTTGGTAATGGTCAGGCTTGAGATTAGGCAATAGGCATGGTGATTCTGGTTATGTGGTTAGGCCTTGACAGTAGTGGTGAGGTTTTGGTAGTGTTTGATGGCTCTTTAGGGTGAAGCCTGGGTTCTGCAGGTTTTCAACTGGTTTATCACTTCTAATCTGTCTTTTGAGTTGTGTTTTCAGGTTTTTGAGGCTTGGGTTTTGAGGTGTTTCAGGTTATGGTAGTGCCTGAGACAGGTATGAGGTTATTTGGTTGTTATGCTGGTATCAAGTTTGAGATGTGTTTGATTTGCTTCAGTTTGATAAAAGGCAGGTTAAGGCATTAGCAGGTTTTGGGTAGTTTTTTGAATTTGTATGTTTTTGATGTTCCACAGGTTTTCTATGCTTTTGAACTTGGTTTCAGGTTTTGAACTTTTGGAATTTGAGGTTGAACTTGTCGTGTGTTTTTGTCTGCCTGGCTTGGTTATGTTGTTTGCAGATTATATATTTTTGTGATATTGGTGCTTGGCTCAATCAGGTTTGACAGTATGTTTTCTTGTGTTCTTTTGTCCTCTTTCTCTTGGTCTTTGGCGCCCAATCTTCATTCAAACCTTGGTATTCTCTTTGATCCAAGTTTGCTGGGGTAGTTTTACAAAGTTTCTTGGAACTTTTCTATTTTTGGTAATTGTCTATGCTGTGTACTTCTGCCCAGTTTTGAATAATGCTGAATTGTATTCTCTTTTTTGTATATCTTTTCTGTCTTCCCTGCCTAAGCCTAAAACCTGCCTATGCTGCTTTATCTCTCTTCTTCTCATTTTTCAGTACAGTTTAATATTATTATATGATTTCCTGTACTATTTCTGAAGGGGCCCCTCTATGCTGGGAAATGATGATTTAAGATTTTAGCTTGCATGACACATTTCTTGACTGCATCCTCTTTATCTCTTTTTTTGACAGTTTGGATAGATTTTCTGTTTTGACAGTAAATTGCCTTTTTGCTTTTGGTGGAAAGTGGAATTGGATTTGAACTATGTAGTTTGAACTTTGGATTTGAGATTCTATGCAGCTTGAATTTTGGAACTTATGCATTTGACATTTGCATTCATGAAAAAATCTTCCCTCTCTGTGAACCGGGAGAAATCCCGTGATTTGCAGAGAGGGTCAACTGATCCCAGTCAGTGGCCTCTAATGATGAGCAAATTTTAACTGTCTCTTTTAATTTCAATTGCTTTCTGACTTCCTCTTTCTTTCTTTTTTGCAGATAAAAAATGGAGCACCGAAACGGAGTGAAGAATGAAGAATTAGAAATAGGATAGAATTTTTATTTTCAGTTTAATTCTTGTACATTATTATTATTTTAAATACTTTGTAATACATATTCGTATCCAAATAATAACAATTGTAACAATTATTAAATGTGAAATAAAAAATTCATTGGTATTTAATTCTCTTTCAATTCCTTTTCTTTAATTGTTTACTTGTTATTTATAGTTCCTTAAATAAAATAAAATGAAAGTTTAAATTTCAAATATTTTAATTCTTAGAACCATAAATAATCAACTAAACCTTTGATGATCAAAATAAATGAATTCGACGTATCCATTATTCAAAGCAACGCACAGTCGAACACAAAAACTTAATCAGATGCAATCTTTTTTTCACTGATTCTTTTGCCAAGCACTGTAATTCCACATTGCACACATCCCTTTTGACTGGTGAATTCAAACCAACTACCTCCTTTACTGATTAAATCAAGATAACGCAAATTTTAACCCGAATCTCGGAATAAACTGCAAGGTGCGGTAGAATTTAAATTCTTCTGAGAATATGCCCATAAAACCTTAATTCCTGATTAAATGCTAAATAACGCTCGCCTGATCAAAATTGAACCAAAAATCATCCAAACCCTAAGCCAACTGTATGAGACAAATCAGAGCTCTGAAAATCAGTAAAAACCCTAATTTTGCTTGACTGTCAAGAAAAGTCCGTTTGTCCGATTCTTGTGCCAGTTTGAAAAGTTAGGAAATGTCTGAAGCTGAGATTGCTTGTAGAAAAATGCGAGGGCAAATTTTGGGGTACAACAGTTGCCCCTGTTCAATCTTCTTAGACCTGAAGAGTTAGATTGGCAAGTTTGCCTTTCGCGACTTGAAGGTAAAAGAAGATTGGACACTAGAGTGCCCGGAAATTTGCACTCGCATGTTGAAGTATTAGCAATGTGATGTCGGGAATGGGCTTATAGATGCCATTTGGAGAGATAGTGGATAGGAGGATGGGCTTATAGATGCCATCTGAAGATGTGACAGAATCTTGTCGGGAATGGGCTTATAGATGCCATTTGGAAGTGTTGATCGCGTAAGAGATTCCTTAGCGAGAACTTGTGTATTTTGAGAAAGGAAGATGTTTTCCTGGCTCGTTACAGGTATTGATCTTCAAACTCTTTAGGTAGATATGCCCTGGCTGGATACAGGAATCGAATCTTCAAACTCTTCAGACATGCCCTGGCTAGATACAGGAATCGAGTCTGGAATTGTGACAGTTGATAGATATGCCCTGGCTGGATACAGGAGTCGAATCTTCAAACTCTTCAGACGTGCCCTGGCTAGATACAGGAATCGAATCTGGAATTGTGACAGTTGATAGATATGCCCTGGCTGGATACAGGAGTCGAATCTTCAAACTCTTCAGACGTGCCCTGGCTAGATACAGGAATCGAGTCTAGAAATGTGGTCAACAGATATGCCCTGGCTGGATACAGGAATCGAATCTGGAAATGATAGTTGATAGATATGCCCTGGCTGGATACAGGAGTCGAATCTTCAAACTCTTCAGACATGCCCTGGCTAGATACAGGAATCGAGTCTAGAAATGTGGTCAACAGATATGCCCTGGCTGGATACAGGAATCGAATCTGGAAATGATAGTTGATAGATATGCCCTGGCTGGATACAGGGGTCGAATCTTCAAACTCTTCAGACGTGCCCTGGCTAGATACAGGAATCGAGTCTAGAAATGTGGTTGTTGAAGGTAATTGTCTTTTGGATTGCCTTTTACCTGAAAAGGCAAAAACATAAGTTGTATGCGATGTCATGATGTATGATATGCACGATGTCATGATGTTTGGCATGAGATGGTGTTGTATGCGCTTTATCATGTATATAAACAAGATGTATGAGAATGTGAAATGTTTATGAATGTAATTTTCGTCTTAGGAAAGTAAATCCTTGACGACCGGCCGGGGAGTTGCTCTGTGGAAGAGATACTTGGCCGAGGTTTGACGAGAGACCTGCTGAGGACTTTGATGATGGATTCCGCTGGGGATAGCGATGATAAATTCCTGCTGGGGATCGAAGGAACTTTGCTGAGGGTGATCTTCTGTGGTTTTTAGCTGGGGATAACCCAGTTATAAGTCCTTGAGAGGAAATAACTCTGAATAAAGACTCAGGAGAGACGTCCGTACTTTGCAGGGGACAAGCTTTCTGCCGGGGAAATGGATTCCACTTTCCTGAGGAACCCTTTGGATTGGACTCTCCTGGGGAAATAGGGCATTCATTGTAAGGCTGATGCAATGCTGAAACTTTTCCTTATTCTGTGGGGAATTGAGATAACTTGGTCACATTCTTCAGTTGAACCTATCTTGGCGGACAAGGCGACCAGACTGCATTAGACAACTCCACATTGCCCCTGTTTCCGATGTCACCTATAATTAATCTTTCGTTTCATATGTAAACATTTATGAATCAGCAATTTAATGTCAAATGCATATATCAAAAATGAACATTGGACGTTCTTCGCAAGACAAAACAGAAAAAGGAAAACAACGGTAATTTGCATGGACAAGTGAATTTGTATTGATTTGAATTTTGCCTGTGAATAGGCGTTTTTGTACAAGAGGCTAACATCCTAGTAAGAGGATGCCGCCGAATAACTTAGAGTTATCAATTTGAAAAGAAAAAGGAAATCAAAACAGCTATGTGAACGATCCCACTGGGTTCCAACTCGGCTATCGCCTTTATGTCTTCGAATGTCTCATCGCTTTGGTACCTAGTTGAAGATGAAGCTGATTGGTCGATGCCGAAATCTGAGCCAGATGGTTGATGCCGAATTCCGGATGTGAAGCGATCCAATGAGACATAGTGTTACGCTTTAATCCCTAACTTTTGCCTGGACCGCCCTTTCGGGTTTTCAGTCCACCGGGATACCCATTTTTGCCCAAGTCGCCTTTTCAGGTTTTCGACTTACCGGGTGTACAGATTTTTTTATTCCATCCCTTATTTTTGCCCGAACCCTTTTGGTTCACCGGGAAGCCCTAATTTTTGCCTAGGTATGTCAACCTAGCGGGTCTTTTATTTATGCGTAGTATCTTTTCACTATGTCTGCATTGGCGGGGTGAGGAAGGTCGTCACCATCCATGGTGGTTAGGATCATGGCTCCTCCTGAGAACACACGTTTAACCACAAATGGCCCTTCGTATGTAGGGGTCCATTTGCCCCGGGGATCACTTTGAGGAAGGATGATGCGTTTGATTACCAGGTCCCCAACTTGATACTCTTGCGGTCTGACTTTCTTATTAAATGTCCTGATCATCCGTTTTTGATACGTCTGACCATGACAGATAGCAGTGAGCCTCTTTTCGTCAATCAGATTTAATTGATCAAGTCGAGTCTGGATCCAGTCATCTTCACTCAAGTCTGCATCTTTCATTATCCGGAGAGAGGGTATCTGGACTTCAATTGGCAAGACTGCCTCCATGCCATAGACCAAGGAGAAGGGGGTTGCCCCGGTTGACGTCCTTGCTGAGGTACGGTACCCATGAAGAGCGAACGGTAACATCTCGTGCCAATCTTTATAGGTCACTGTCATCTTCTGCACAATTTTCTTGATATTTTTATTAGCTGCCTCTACAGCCCCATTCATCTTCGGCCGGTAGGGAGAAGAATTGTGGTGCTGTATCTTGAATTGTTCACAGAGTTCAGTGATCATTTTGTTATTGAGATTGGTACCATTGTCCGTAATGATTCTTTCCGGGATGCCGTACCGACAGATCAAATTATGCCGGATGAAACGTGCCACGACGCTCTTGGTTACTGTGGCGTAGGAAGCTGCCTCAACCCACTTCGTGAAGTAATCGATCGCCACCAAGATGAAGCGATGCTCGTTGGATGCCGTCGGTCGGATCTCACCGATCATATCGATGCCCCACATTGCAAAAGGCCAAGGTGCCATCAGGACATTCAAAGGAACCAGAGGGATATGCACCTTGTCAGCATAGATCTGGCATTTATGACAAGTTCGGGAGTGTTGGTAACAATCGGCTTCCATTGTGGACCAGAAATATCCTGCCCGAAGGATTTTCTTAGCCATAGTATGTCCACTGGAATGTGTCCCAAATGTACCTTCATGCAGTTCTATCATAATTTTCTCTGCTTCAGCCTTATCCACACAACGCAGCAGGGTTGAATCATGATTTCGTTTGTAGAGAATGCCGTTGCTGAGGAAAATTTTTGCAGCAAACCTCCTCATGAACTTCTTGTCATTGACAGACGCACCTTCAGGATACTCCTGAGCTTCCAAGTACCTCTTCACCTCATGATACCAGGGTTTTTCAATCGCCTTCTCAGCCTCGAGCTCGCAGCAGTATGCCGGTTCATCCAACTTCCAGATAATGATTCGGGGAGCCTCATTGTCCCATTTAACTTTGAACATTGAAGACATCGTAGCTAGGGCGTCCGCTAGCTGATTCTCCTCTCTAGGGAAGTGTTCGAAAGTTATCTCTTCAAAGTGGGGAAGCAAGGTCGACACATACTCCTTGTAAGGAATAAGATTCGGGTGTTTCGTATCCCACTCACCTTTGATCTGATTGATCACAAGAGCGGAATCTCCGAAGACACTTAGAAATTTGATCCTTAAGTCGATTGCAGCTTGTAGACCCATGATACATGCCTCATATTCCGCCATATTGTTGGTGCAGTTGAAACATAACCGGGCAGTGAGGGGAGTATGAGTTCCTTTGGGAGATATGATTACAGCGCCGACACCGTTACCCAAAGCATTGGAGGCTCCATCAAAATGCATAGACCATCGGGATCCTTCTTCAGGTCCTTCATCCGGTCCAGGTACTTCACAGTCAGTTACCACCATGATGTCTTCGTCCGGAAAATCAAAGTTCAATGATTGGTAATCGTCCACAGGTTGGTGTGCCAAATGATCTGCCAGTACACTTCCTTTAATTGCTTTCTGAGTTGTATACTGGATGTCATATTCTGTTAAGATCATTTGCCATCTTGCTATTCTTCCAGACAGAGCGGGCTTTTCAAATATGTACTTGATGGGATCCATCTTTGAAATCAATAAAATAGTGTGAGTCAACATATACTGTCTCAGCCGGCGAGCAGCCCATACAAGAGCGCAGCAAGTTTTCTCAAGCAGTGAGTAACGAGACTCACAGTCGGTAAACTTTTTGCTCAAGTAATAAATAGCGTGCTCTTTTCGGCCAGACTCGTCATGCTGCCCCAGCACACACCCCATTGAATTGTCAAGTACTGTCAAGTATAGTATCAGAGGTCTTCCTTCCACCGGTGGCATAAGAATGGGTGGCTCTTGGAGATATTCCTTTATCTTTTCAAAGGCGGCCTGACATTCATCATTCCAGCGTACTACTTGATCTTTCTTCAGTAATTTGAAGATCGGCTCACAAGTAGCAGTCAGATGCGAGATGAATCGGGCAATGTAATTCAGTCGTCCTAGGAAACCTCTGACTTCTTTCTCTGTTTTTGGAGTCGGCATTTCTTGTATGGCTTTCACCTTGGCAGGGTCCACCTGAATACCTTTATCACTTACAATGAAACCTAGCAATTTTCCGGATCTTACCCCAAAGGTGCATTTGTTGGGATTCAATCTCAGCTTGTACAACTTGAGTCGGTCAAATAACTTCCTCAGATGGTCAAGGTGCTCCTCCTCAGTTTGAGACCTTGCAATCATGTCATCAACGTATACCTCAATCTCATGATGGATCATATCATGAAATAAAGCAACCATGGCACGTTGATAGGTTGCCCCAGCATTTTTCAATCCGAATGGCATGACCTTATAACAGAAGGTGCCCCACTGAGTCACAAAGGTAGTCTTCTCCATATCTTCTGGAGCCATCTTGATTTGATTATACCCTGAAAAACCATCCATGAAGGAGAACACCTTGTGTTGAGCAGTATTGTCGACAAGAACGTCGATGTGGGGTAAGGGGAAGTCATCCTTGGGGCTGGCCCTGTTCAAGTCCCTATAGTCGACGCACATTCTGACTTTGCCGTCCTTCTTTGGTACTGGCACCACATTGGCAACCCACTGAGGGTAAGAAGTCACTGCAAGGAAACCGGCATCAAACTGTTTCATAACCTCGGCTTTGATCTTTTCAGACATCTCTGGACGCATCCGTCGGACTTTTTGCTTTACCAGAGGGCAATCTTCTTGGTTGGCAGGTGATGAACTACAATGTCGGCGTCCAAACCAGGCATATCCTCATAGGACCAAGCAAAAATCTCCAGGTAATCCTGTAGCATCTGGATCAATCGTTGCTTCACGCTGAGCTCTAGATTGGCACCAATCTTGACCTCTTTCCTATCTGTCTCGGTACCCAGGTTAATCGTCTCCACCGGCTCTTCATGTGGCTGAATAGCTCTCTCTTCCTGAAGTAGCAGTCTCGCGAGTTCACCAGGCACCTCGCAATCATCTTCACCTTCGTCTTCGGCCAAGTTGATCGGATTTTCGAAGTCATAACTGGCGGTAGCAGAGCTGTTACCAGTGAGATCCAGGGTGGATTGAAACCTGTATAAGTGAGTGTGTGTAAATATAGCTGTTTTGCAATATGTATAACACAGAAAGAAAAAGAGCGCAAGATTTGAAATGCAACAAACGTCCAATGTTTTGATTGATGATATATGAAAATGTCATACAAAAAGCCCTCACAAATGGAGCTACGATGCCCCGGGTAGGACACCGAGCCAACAAAGTTTTAACATATTGTTTGTTACAAATTTGGAAATCAAAAGAAATCAATTACTGCGTGACAAATGTGATAGGTGTAAAATCCTTTGCCGTCCAGTTGCTTGGTCCGTCGCTGGTAGTCGGGTAGATCCAACTGTCAAACTCTGCTTCCTCTACATCCTCCTCAATAGCATTCACCCTTGAACTGGAGATAAACACCGGAGCCTTTCTGATCTTCTCCTTGCGCACATCCCTCTGAGCCTCTGCAGTAAAGCCCAACCCAAACTTGTCGTTCTTCTGAGTGAAGTCAGGGAGCTGACCCCAGTTTGCACAATCGCCTTTCTGAACCACAGCCCGGGCATCCCTTAGGGAAGCCATCTTCAAGGAAACATTCTTCTCGACTGTTGTTTCTGCTACTGTTGAAATTGGATGTACCTCCTCGAAATGCTGAAAGGGGGTTTCCATAAACTCCCCGTCCATCTCAATGTATCTGAAGGAATTCAAATGGCTCACCATATACTCCTCTTCTCCTTGCACAGTGACGATCTTCCCTCTGACAGGGTACTTCAGCTTCTGGTGCAAAGTAGAGGTTACTGCCCCAGCTTTATGGATCCAAGGTCGACCCAATAGACAAGAGTACGATGGACGTATATCCATCACATAAAAAATAGAGTCAAACACTTGAGAGCCCACACGAATAGGGATGTTAACCTCTCCATGAACCATCCTTTTGGAACCGTCAAAGGCCCTGACTATGATATTGCTGGGCTTCAGTTCTAGGCCTTCATAATCCAAACGGTCTAAAGCCTTTTTTGGTAGGACATTCAAGGAGGAACCAGTATCCACCAATACATGCGCCAGAGTAGTGCCCATGCATTCGATAGAGACATGCAGGGCATCGTTATGGTCTCTTCCCTTCGCAGTCAGGTCAACATCTGAAAAACCCAGGCCATTGTCTGCTGTCAGATTTGCTACACAATCAGTGAACTGGACTGCAGTTGTCTCCTGCGGCACATGGGCCGTTTTGAGAAATGAAATCAAGGCTTTAGCATGGGCCTCGGAGCATAGCAATAAAGAGAGCATGGAGATCTTGGAGGGCGTATGCCCCAGCTGCTCGACAACATTGAAATCACTTTTCTTTATTATTTTCAGGATCTCCTCCATTTCTTGTTGGGAGGCCTCAGCATTTATAGGTATTGGTGCCTCCATCCGGGCAGGCTCTTCTTCAATCCCTTTGCCCCGAGCATTTGATGACTCGGCAGCAGGGGAAACAACTTGATCAGCAGTAGGAACAGGTAAACTTGTAGGTGTTATAAAGAGGGGTTTTCGAATAGCGGGCGGTGCAATGTCAGGCGAGAAGAGCCTGCCACTGTGGGTAACCTTGGCTGGACCAGTGATATCGCAAATACTGGCGCCAGTGTCGAATTCTTGTTTGATTCCATTCACATATACGTCTGCCCCATAATGCTAGGGGATAGCTTTATCAGATACGTAGGGAAGAGGCCCCGGAACAGTAATAACCACAGGTGCAACAGTCATGATTTGAACAGGCTTCTTCGGGAGAGCCTTGGTTGGATTTTTGAAGATGGTAACCACAGAAACTTCTTTTACCGGAACCGACTGAACAGCAGACTTCTTAAACAGAATCTCCTTGCTATCCATTAGGTTTTGAATGCCTAACTTCAGCAAGGGACAACCAGATAAGGAAACAGCACAGAACAGGCAACCTTCACTGCAACCCGGAAATAAACCGGCCAGCAGTAGGTTCTTCTTGACAGTCAAAAGAGGGGTAACAATTTCATTTACCGAAACAGCATACAACTCTTCCTCAATGGCATTTACTCTATGCTGGGGCATAGGAGCAGTTACAACATTTGGTCTCTCCGGCGCTTCAAACTGAATTTCCTTTGCATCGATCAGATCTTGCACTTTGTTTCTCAAGGCCCAACAATCATCAGTAGTGTGCCCGGGACTATCAGAATGATAAGCGCACCGGGCATTTGGGTTATACTTAGGAGACGTAGTGTTGACAACCTTAGGAGCTTCTTTGAGGGTCACCAGGTTGGCGGATAAAAGTTGGGGTAAAATTTGAGATAAGGTCATACTCAGTCGAGAATACTGCCTCTTGGGCCTTTCGCTTCTTTGTTGATTGTACTGCTGAGGAGCAGCAACAGGTTTCGAGATGACCAAAGCATTGACGGCTTGGCGACTTTCGGGCTTGATCTGTCTTCTAGGACCATAGACGGCACTTGCTTCTTTCTTAAATGGCCTCTTCTCAGCGCTTGTGGAGGCAGCCTTTTGTATCTTGCCTGACCTGATGCCAGCTTCAATCCTTTCTCCTGTCAATATTAAATCTGTAAACCCAGCGGAGGAGTTACCAACCAAATGATTGAAAAACGGACCAGACAACGTCCCTAGAAACATATCAACTAGCTCCCGATCAGTCAATGGAGGCTGCACCCTGCCAGCCAAATCTCTCCATTTTTGAGCGTACTTTTTGAACCCTTCACCCGTTCCTAGAGACATACCCTGAAGTTGGGTACGCGTAGGAGCGAGATCAGAATTGTATTGGTATTGTCTGTAGAATGCGCTTGCCAAATCTTCCCAGTGTCGGATGCCAGTTCCATCCAATTGGTAGAACCATTCAAGCTGTGACCCCGAGAGGCTATCTTGGAAGAAGTGAATCCAGAGGTTCTTATCTGCCGTGTAAGGTTGGATTTTCCTTACGTACGACCTCAGATGCAGCTTTGGGCAGGAGACTCCATCATACTTGGCGAAGGCAGGCGCCTTAAACTTGTGTGGAATTACTACCCCAGAAGATAACCCCAAATCTCCGAAATCCAGCCCCGACACATTCTGAATTTCCATGGCGCTCAAGCGGTCCTCTAATTGTTTGTATCTGTCAGCAGCAGGTGGGTATTGTTCGTCGTTGTAGTCCGTCTCGTTGTCGGAGACTGCGGGACTAGGAGCTCCTCCCCCTTGGGGACTGTTTTTCTCAGCAGAAGAAGTAGTTGGATCAGCTTCATTATGGAGTGTGTTCCCAAATCTGCGTCCGGTGTTGAACAACGCAGTCCTCTTTTTCTTCTTCTTCTTCAGGAGTAGAGTCTTCAACTCTTGCTGACCTTGGGCTAGGCTTAGGACCATCTCTTGAAATTGTACATTTTGGGCCTGAAGGGCCTTGATTGCTTGCTCACTGGAGGAGTCTGGATTCATGATGACTGTGCACACAAACAGCGAAGAAAATTAAGCAACCTGTGAAATAGGGTACCTACTATGCATATGGTGCGATGGAATGCGTATGTATACAATGCATTTAAGGATTTAGAATATTCATAATTTGTTGTAGACAAAAAGAACGCACATCATATTAATAAGGAGAAATTCGTTAGTACATAAATGCCCCATGGGCCAAATATTACAAAATGACTCCTTAAGGCAAAAAAACATTGCGCATCCTCTTTGGTGCGATGTAGGTATTGAGATTCCTCTCCTCGTGCAGTAGGCGGGTGAGTTCCAGGACTTTCTTTTCACTAGCATGTAGACTGGTCTTAAGAGAATTCCGTTCTTCCTTAAGCTGGATCCAGCTCTTCTGCATCTCTTCCCAGGACGTGGGCATGTCAGGATGTTGAATGGTGTAGGACACCTCTCCTTCCAAGACTGGTTCTTTGATCACAGGGAGCATATGAGGATAAGGCATCACTAACTTCTGGGAGCGGGCTCGTACCCACTTGAGATAAGGTTCCAACGGGATGGAGTTCCTGTGCCCCAGTGTCTTGCTGTCTATCCTACTTGGCATCCTCCAAGCTCTGATAAATATCTGACGAAGTCCCTGAGTATCGTTGTCGAACTCAAAAACTATGTTAGGAATTAACATGTCATGAGGGCCATCCCTCCGAGCATAACCAAACTGTCTCCACGCCAGGCATGGGTTGTAAGTAATACCTCCTTTGATTCCAAATAAAGGAACATTAGGGTACTCCCCGCAACGATCAATGATAGTGACGTCTTCCCTGGACCTAGGGCACCAATGTATATCTGCATGCGTGAGAGTCATTAACCGTTGTGACCATCTCAAGCCCCGCTCGTTCTTCAAAACTGATTGTGGAAGGTGCGAAATAAACCACCTTCCCAGGAGAGGAGTGCAACACATGAGGACACCCCTTCTTCTCATGGTTCGAGTGTAACATGAGTGAAGGATGTCCCCCAGCAACGTAGGTATAGGATTCCTGGTCATGAAGATCTGGATAGCACTGATATCAATAAGCTGATCTGGGTTAGGGAATAATACCAAACCATAGACAAGGAGGGCCATAACTTCTTCAAAAGCTTGTAGGTCAAGGGAGTTCCAACATTCTTGGGCCTTCTCGAACAGAAACCTGGCTAAGAACCCTTTGATACCACTTCTAACTTCCCAATGTCCCTTGAGGTCAGACGGTTGTAGGCGTAAGGCTTTAGCAATCTCTTCAAGCCTGGGTTCCTCTTCCGTACCGTTGTAGGGTAGTTGATCAAGGATAGGGACCTTCAGAAGTCGGGAGAACTCTTCCAATGTAGGCACCAATTGATAATCCGGGAAGGTGAAGCAGTGATGCAGAGGGTCAAAGAATTGGAACAAGACTTTTATCATATCTTCCTCAATGTTGGTGTTAACCAAGCTGATGAGTCTTCCATGTCTCTCACTGAATGAAGAACCCTCGGGAATCCTGGACATAAGTTCCTTAAGCTGAGGAGGGATCTTTACAAGGCTAATCTGAATTGTCTTTCTGCGAGCAGTTTCCATGTCCTATAAAACAAGAACAAAGATGAAGATTCGACACCCTTGAAATGGTTAGTCAATGCACATGATGCTGTATGATGTTATGATTAAATACACCACAAATATTCACAAAGGCAAACATGGTAAGGCACACAAGTCACACAAGACAAACCCTTAGAGTTTAGGCCTGCATGGGGTCTGGGTATTACCCTCTTGAAGTTTGGTGGGCTCAACCTGTTCTATTAGAAGTAACCGGGTTCTAAGGGTCCCAATATCACTGGATTACTTTCATTGTTCATCGTTTCGATTTAGCCACTGAACTGGCGACCAAAATATTCCAGGAAAGTAACTCTCAATCGAGTGTAGCATCGAGTATCAACCAACCTCAGACTGCACCAAAGTCAGTTATCTCACTACCCTAAAAAGGCCAAGATGGTTCAATTAAGGTTCCTAAGGTCAGTTGATGCTTCGCGACACCACGCGGCGGCCCCGTACTCTCCTTGACTGAACTCAAGGGTTACCGGTACACACCAAAGTGCCACATCAACGTAGCAGACTGCTTCAACCATGTCGGTATACCCCGCACAGTTCCCTCACAGCCTTGTTGCTACTTTCTAAGAAGGTATCCCCAGATCCGGGTTAGGATCTATAAAACTCCGATACAAGGCCCACAAATGTAAAAGCAAACAAGACAATCAATTGAAAACAAAAGTGATCTAAACCCTAAGGTAACCCCACTTTAAAAATTATCCCCAACAGAGTCGCCAGTTCTGTGATACGGTGGGAGAACTGACTAGTGTTTTGCGTTCGTATTCGCACTTGTGCGGTTGAGCAAGAGTCGCCACCGACTTTTTATTTTATCCTAAAGGAAAGGTTAAAAAAGCACAGCAAAAACCTTTTGAGATATTTCGTGGGTTCGGGGGGTAGATTACGAAAAGGGAAGGTATTAGCACCCTTTTCATCCATGGTTATCCATGGGCTCTTAGTTACTTGGTTTTTTAGATCACTTGCCTTGTTTTTCGATTGCTTTGAAAATGGTGTGTGTGTGGGTGTTTTTTTTTGAAAATGTTTTGGAAAAAAGATGCCTTGTCTTAGGCAACTAATGTATTTGACTCGTGATTGAGTGTTTTACAAAAGTGTGAATCTTTTCGAAAAGATGTTTTCAAATGTTTTTGAGAGTTTGTTTTGAAAGTGTTGCGGATTGTGGTTTTTGAAAACAAGGCAAGTGTTTTTGCAAGTTTGATATCAAGTAACTAAGAGTTTTGTCTACCCTATTGTACTCAAAGGTTTTTTGTTATGTTTTAACCCCTTTTAACAATTTTGTTCCACCATTGAATTTGATGGACAATCTTGCATTTAGGAAGTTTGTTCGGGACGGACGCGGGTCATCGTATGGACCATGAATGCAATGATGCCAAGTGTCTTTGGCAATTTGTTTTGAAGGGACTATGATCATTCCGTTTAGGCAACACTTTGAGGGACTTATGATCATTTGATTTTGTTTTGCCAAAGATACTCGACGTGCAAGCATGGCCCATTTTGGAAGGCAACATGTGGGATCACCCTAGGGGGTGCAAGTGTGATTGTGTATTGATTACATGTATTTGTCTTGTATTAGGTCATCTAGCGTTTGGTTTTATTGTACATACAAACCCTAGGTCTAACCATGGTATAATTGGAAAGCTGTAAATTGCGGAATGTAAAATCTACGCTATTACAAAATAATGTCCGGGAGTGGGGGTATAAATGTACAAGAGGGGATGAGGCTTATAGTATCCAATAAGTTACAACCAAATCGAATGCGCAATCAAATGTAAATATCGAATATACAGATATAATATAAACAAATGTGTATGGGGCAATGTATTGTGTAAGTGTACATGTGAGATGTATATGAGGTATATATGTATTGTGTGTAATTATTTACAGGCGCGAAATGTGAGATTAAAGCGTATTAGGGTTTGACCTAGAGAAATGTATTTTAATGAATATGTGATTTTTATCTTTAATTATGTACAAAAGAAAAATGTTTTAATTAAATGGTATGTTCAAATTTTAATTAAATTGTATTATGTATAAAAAGGAAAGTATTCTAATCAAATATTTGTGAATTTTAATATTAGAGAAAAAATGTATTTAAATTGTTATGTATGAATATGTATGTTAACTAAAAAGTTTTCAATTTTAATTATATGATAAAAAAAAGTATTTTGCTATTTCATATACAAATATATATTTAAAAGAGATATTTTAACTATATGATAAAAAAATATAATATGTACAAATGTATTTCAATGTGTATTAAAAATGTTTTCAAGTTAATTGGATTAAGCATATAAAAAGTGTTTTAATTATTTTGTGAATATTAAAGAATGTAAAATAATATATTTGTCTATTAAAATGATTCTTGTAAAGAAAATAAAATGCTTAGATAACATATATAAAAAAAGGTTAGTATTTAGAAAATGCTTGGTTAGAAGTGAAAATCTTAATGGGCTTTAGAGGGACGCAGAATGGGCAAGGCCCATGTTAATCTGGAAACAAATTTAGGGTTAGGTTTTGTTAGTTCAGTTTGGTAACGAAGGTTTTAGGGTTAGCAGCGGCGCGCCGTTCACTGAGTTCGTCTTCTCCGATCATCTTGAACTTTGAAACGCAGTCCTCCGCCCAGAGCCACCGTGCCATCTCCTCCTCCGTCTACCATCCTCCATGAATCACTCACGTCAGGTACAGAAACTTGCTTTCATCCCCATTCTAACTTTCTTTTGTCCTTGTATGTCGTGATTGTATATTTGTTTGATTTTCGTTTACTGGCTTATACGAGATTTTTTTTTGAAGAAAAAAGGTGAAAGAGATTTTACCTTTACAAAGGAAGAGGAAGGAGGCAGTTGGAGGCTCGATGGCGGAGGTTCGGTGACAAATGTTTGCTTCTTGATGCTTTCCTGGTATCTTTATCTGATTGATATTTTAGGGTTTTGATGATGATGTGTGCTGAGAACCCTCTTGAATTTGCCCTTTTCTTCTTCTTCTTTTCTATTGCGTGCTTGTTGCTTATGTTGGATTGGAATGTGATGCTTTGAGATGAACTTGCCCAGTGATGTTTGTACTGAGGGCTCGTGTGTTGCCTTTGAATATTTTGTTTTCCCCTGATCCCCTGATGCCTTGAGTTGCTGTTCTGTATTATCTTGAACTTGCCTCTCTTCTTCTGACTTTCTTCTGATTTTGTCCCTTGAACGATCCTTGAGTTAGATGCCTTCTGAAGCTTTTTATTGCCCGATGATGTTCATACTGAAGGCCTAGGTTGCCTCACCTGCATTGCCTTGAACTTTTATGCTTGTGAGTTTGTTGACAGTATAGTGTTTTGGTAATGGTCAGGCTTGAGATTAGGCAATAGGCATGGTCATTCTGGTTATGTGGTTAGGCCTTGACAGTAGTGGTGAGGTTTTGGTAGTGTTTGATGGCTCTTTAGGGTGAAGCCTGGGTTCTGCAGGTTTTCAACTGGTTTATCACTTCTAATCTGTCTTTTGAGTTGTGTTTTCAGGTTTTTGAGGCTTGGGTTTTGAGGTGTTTCAGGTTATGGTAGTGCCTGAGACAGGTATGAGGTTATTTGGTTGTTATGCTGGTATCAAGTTTGAGATGTGTTTGATTTGCTTCAGTTTGATAACAGGCAGGTTAAGGCATTAGCAGGTTTTGGGTAGTTTTTTGAATTTGTATGTTTTTGATGTTCCACAGGTTTTCTATGCTTTTGAACTTGGTTTTAGGTTTTGAACTTTTGGAATTTGAGGTTGAACTTGTCGTGTGTTTTTGTCTGCCTGGCTTGGTTATGTTGTTTGCAGATTATATATTTTTGTGATATTGGTGCTTGGCTCAATCAGGTTTGACAGTATGTTTTCTTGTGTTCTTTTGTCCTCTTTCTCTTGGTCTTTGGCGCCCAATCTTCATTCAAACCTTGGTATTCTCTTTGATCCAAGTTTGCTGGGGTAGTTTTATAAAGTTTCTTGGAACTTTTCTATTTTTGGTAATTGTCTATGCTGTGTACTTCTGCCCAGTTTTGAATAATGCTGAATTGTATTCTCTTTTTTGTATATCTTTTCTGTCTTCCCTGCCTAAGCCTAAAACCTGCCTATGCTGCTTTATCTCTCTTCTTCTCATTTTTCAGTACAGTTTAATATTATTATATGATTTCCTGTACTATTTCTGAAGGGGCCCCTCTATGCTGGGAAATGATGATTTAAGATTTTAGCTTGCATGACACATTTCTTGACTGCATCCTCTTTATCTCTTTTTTTGACAGTTTGGATAGATTTTCTGTTTTGACAGTAAATTGCCTTTTTGCTTTTGGTGGAAAGTGGAATTGGATTTGAACTATGTAGTTTGAACTTTGGATTTGAGATTCTATGCAGCTTGAATTTTGGAACTTATGCATTTTACATTTGCATTCATGAAAAAATCTTCCCTCTCTGTGAACCGGGAGAAATCCCGTGATTTGCAGAGAGGGTCAACTGATCCCAGTCAGTGGCCTCTAATGATGAGCAAATTTTAACTGTCTCTTTTAATTTCAATTGCTTTCTGACTTCCTCTTTCTTTCTTTTTTGCAGATAAAAAATGGAGCACCGAAACGGAGTGAAGAATGAAGAATTAGAAATAGGATAGAATTTTTATTTTCAGTTTAATTCTTGTACATTATTATTATTTTAAATACTTTGTAATACATATTCGTATCCAAATAATAACAATTGTAACAATTATTAAATGTGAAATAAAAAATTCATTGGTATTTAATTCTCTTTCAATTCCTTTTCTTTAATTGTTTACTTGTTATTTATAGTTCCTTAAATAAAATAAAATGAAAGTTTAAATTTCAAATATTTTAATTCTTAGAACCATAAATAATCAACTAAACCTTTGATGATCAAAATAAATGAATTCGACGTATCCATTATTCAAAGCAACGCACAGTCGAACACAAAAACTTAATCAGATGCAATCTTTTTTTCACTGATTCTTTTGCCAAGCACTGTAATTCCACATTGCACACATCCCTTTTGACTGGTGAATTCAAACCAACTACCTCCTTTACTGATTAAATCAAGATAACGCGAATTTTAACCCGAATCTCGGAATAAACTGCAAGGTGCGGTAGAATTTAAATTCTTCTGAGAATATGCCCATAAAACCTTAATTCCTGATTAAATGCTAAATAACGCTCGCCTGATCAAAATTGAACCAAAAATCATCCAAACCCTAAGCCAACTGTATGAGACAAATCAGAGCTCTGAAAATCAGTAAAAACCCTAATTTTGCTTGACTGTCAAGAAAAGTCCGTTTGTCCGATTCTTGTGCCAGTTTGAAAAGTCAGGAAATGTCTGAAGCTGAGATTGCTTGTAGAAAAATGCGAGGGCAAATTTTGGGGTACAACAGTTGCCCCTATTCAATCTTCTTAGACCTGAAGAGTTAGATTGGCAAGTTTGCCTTTCGCGACTTGAAGGTAAAAGAAGATTGGACACTAGAGTGCCCGGAAATTTGCACTCGCATGTTGAAGTATTAGCAATGTGATGTCGGGAATGGGCTTATAGATGCCATTTGGAGAGATAGTGGATAGGAGGATGGGCTTATAGATGCCATCTGAAGATGTGACAGAATCTTGTCGGGAATGGGCTTATAGATGCCATTTGGAAGTGTTGATCGCGTAAGAGATTCCTTAGCGAGAACTTGTGTATTTTGAGAAAGGAAGATGTTTTCCTGGCTCGTTACAGGTATTGATCTTCAAACTCTTTAGGTAGATATGCCCTGGCTGGATACAGGAATCGAATCTTCAAACTCTTCAGACATGCCCTGGCTAGATACAGGAATCGAGTCTGGAATTGTGACAGTTGATAGATATGCCCTGGCTGGATACAGGAGTCGAATCTTCAAACTCTTCAGACGTGCCCTGGCTAGATACAGGAATCGAATCTGGAATTGTGACAGTTGATAGATATGCCCTGGCTGGATACAGGAGTCGAATCTTCAAACTCTTCAGACGTGCCCTGGCTAGATACAGGAATCGAGTCTAGAAATGTGGTCAACAGATATGCCCTGGCTGGATACAGGAATCGAATCTGGAAATGATAGTTGATAGATATGCCCTGGCTGGATACAGGAGTCGAATCTTCAAACTCTTCAGACATGCCCTGGCTAGATACAGGAATCGAGTCTAGAAATGTGGTCAACAGATATGCCCTGGCTGGATACAGGAATCGAATCTGGAAATGATAGTTGATAGATATGCCCTGGCTGGATACAGGGGTCGAATCTTCAAACTCTTCAGACGTGCCCTGGCTAGATACAGGAATCGAGTCTAGAAATGTGGTTGTTGAAGGTAATTGTCTTTTGGATTGCCTTTTACCTGAAAAGGCAAAAACATAAGTTGTATGCGATGTCATGATGTATGATATGCACGATGTCATGATGTTTGGCATGAGATGGTGTTGTATGCGCTTTATCATGTATATAAACAAGATGTATGAGAATGTGAAATGTTTATGAATGTAATTTTCGTCTTAGGAAAGTAAATCCTTGACGACCGGCCGGGGAGTTGCTCTGTGGAAGAGATACTTGGCCGAGGTTTGACGAGAGACCTGCTGAGGACTTTGATGATGGATTCCGCTGGGGATAGCGATGATAAATTCCTGCTGGGGATCGAAGGAACTTTGCTGAGGGTGATCTTCTGTGGTTTTTAGCTGGGGATAACCCAGTTATAAGTCCTTGAGAGGAAATAACTCTGAATAAAGACTCAGGAGAGACGTCCGTACTTTGCAGGGGACAAGCTTTCTGCCGGGGAAATGGATTCCACTTTCCTGAGGAACCCTTTGGATTGGACTCTCCTGTGGAAATAGGGCATTCATTGTAAGGCTGATGCAATGCTGAAACTTTTCCTTATTCTGTGGGGAATTGAGATAACTTGGTCACATTCTTCAGTTGAACCTATCTTGGCGGACAAGGCGACCAGACTGCATTAGACAACTCCACATTGCCCCTGTTTCCGATGTTACCTATAATTAATCTTTCGTTTCATATGTAAACATTTATGAATCAACAATTTAATGTCAAATGCATATATCAAAAATGAACATTGGACGTTCTTCGCAAGACAAAACAGAAAAAGGAAAACAACGGTAATTTGCATGGACAAGTGAATTTGTATTGATTTGAATTTTGCCTGTGAATAGGCGTTTTTGTACAAGAGGCTAACATCCTAGTAAGAGGATGCCGCCGAATAACTTAGAGTTATCAATTTGAAAAGAAAAAGGAAATCAAAACAGCTATGTGAACGATCCCACTGGGTTCCAACTCGGCTATCGCCTTTATGTCTTCGAATGTCTCATCGCTTTGGTACCTAGTTGAAGATGAAGCTGATTGGTCGATGCCAAAATCTGAGCCAGATGGTTGATGCCGAATTCCGGATGTGAAGCGATCCAATGAGACATAGTGTTACGCTTTTATCCCTAACCTTTTCCTGGACCGCCCTTTCGGGTTTTCAGTCCACCGGGATACCCATTTTTGCCCAAGTCGCCTTTTCAGGTTTTCGACTTACCGGGTGTACAGATTTTTTTATTCCATCCCTTATTTTTGCCCGAACCCTTTTGGTTCACCGGGAAGCCCTAATTTTTGCCTAGGTATGTCAACCTAACGGGTCTTTTATTTATGCGTAGTATCTTTTCACTATGTCTGCATTGGCGGGGTGAGGAAGGTCGTCACCATCCATGGTGGTTAGGATCATGGCTCCTCCTGAGAACACACGTTTAACCACAAATGGCCCTTCGTATGTAGGGGTCCATTTGCCCCGGGGATCACTTTGAGGAAGGATGATGCGTTTGATTACCAGGTCCCCAACTTGATACTCTTGCGGTCTGACTTTCTTGTTAAATGCCCTGATCATCCGTTTTTGATACGTCTGACCATGACAGATAGCAGTGAGCCTCTTTTCGTCAATCAGATTTAATTGATCAAGTCGAGTCTGGATCCAGTCATCTTCACTCAAGTCTGCATCTTTCATTATCCGGAGAGAGGGTATCTGGACTTCAATTGGCAAGACTGCCTCCATGCCATAGACCAAGGAGAAGGGGGTTGCCCCGATTGACGTCCTTGCTGAGGTACGGTACCCATGAAGAGCGAACGGTAACATCTCGTGCCAATCTTTATAGGTCACTGTCATCTTCTGCACAATTTTCTTGATATTTTTATTAGCTGCCTCTACAGCCCCATTCATCTTCGGCCGGTAGGGAGAAGAATTGTGGTGCTGTATCTTGAATTGTTCACAGAGTTCAGTGATCATTTTGTTATTGAGATTGGTACCATTGTCCGTAATGATTCTTTCCGGGATGCCGTACCGACAGATCAAATTATGCCGGATGAAACGTGCCACGACGCTCTTGGTTACTGTGGCGTAGGAAGCTGCCTCAACCCACTTCGTGAAGTAATCGATCGCCACCAAGATGAAGCGATGCCCGTTGGATGCCGTCGGTCGGATCTCACCGATCATATCGATGCCCCACATTGCAAAAGGCCAAGGTGCCGTCAGGACATTCAAAGGAACCTGAGGGATATGCACCTTGTCAGCATAGATCTGGCATTTATGACAAGTTCGGGAGTGTTGGTAACAATCGGCTTCCATTGTGGACCAGAAATATCCTGCCCGAAGGATTTTCTTAGCCATAGTATGTCCACTGGAATGTGTCCCAAATGTACCTTCATGCAGTTCTATCATAATTTTCTCTGCTTCAGCCTTATCCACACAACGCAGCAGGGTTGAATCATGATTTTGTTTGTAGAGAATGCCGTTGCTGAGGAAAATTTTTGCAGCAAACCTCCTCATGAACTTCTTGTCATTGACAGACGCACCTTTAGGATACTCCTGAGCTTCCAAGTACCTCTTCACCTCATGATACCAGGGTTTTTCAATCGCCTTCTCAGCCTCGAGCTCGCAGCAGTATGCCGGTTCATCCAACTTCCAGATAATGATTCGGGGAGCCTCATTGTCCCATTTAACTTTGAACATTGAAGACATCGTAGCTAGGGCGTCCGCTAGCTGATTCTCCTCTCTAGGGAAGTGTTCGAAAGTTATCTCTTCAAAGTGGGGAAGCAAGGTCGACACATACTCCTTGTAAGGAATAAGATTCGGGTGTTTCGTATCCCACTCACCTTTGATCTGATTGATCACAAGAGCGGAATCTCCGAAGACACTTAGAAATTTGATCCTTAAGTCGATTGCACCTTTAATTTCTTTTTATCAATTAAAATCAATTAGGTTAGATTAAATCATCATTTTTTATCAAGACATTTTTTCATATCTTTCTTTTTTATAATCTTTGCGTGCTCTTTTATTTTTGCATTAGTTTTCACCATTATGTAAATGTTAAAGGGTTGTAATAGATTAACTAGGGTTTTATTTTCTTTCTATTTCCCCAATTTTTAATGGTTTGTACCCCCTCCTCGAAGCTTTGTAATAGCTTAGGAAATCTATTTTCTGCCTTTACCGCTTTCCTCATAACTACTAGAGGTATGCTAATAGGCTTATATGGAAAGACTAAAAGCAAACAATAGCTAACCCTAATCAAAGATTAACATTAACTAAAATCAACACACTTTTCACACACGTACCTCTAGGATGACCTCACTTGTTGCCTTCGGATAAAGCAACCATGTCCCTCAAATGTGAGACGCTTTAGCAAAGACCCTCGGTTAAAAGATCATAGCCCCTCGATGACTCTTTTATGTTGCCTCGGTAAACAATCTTAGTCTCTTACGATAAATTTCTAAAAGTGTCATACAAGTTGCCTTTATGACTGTACGATGACCCACAAATTTCCCTCAAATATCCAATGATAGAGCTTCCTACTAACTAATGGTAGGAAATCACTATCTAAAGGAAATGGAAAATAATGCGGAAGTTTTTTTAGTAGGTAGATAGCTCGTAGTCGCTTGCTCACAAACAAAATTATTTTTCACACAAAACACTTCTTTTTATGAAATATTTTCAAAATAAACATTTTGTATGCATTCTCAACGATACGAGAATTATTACAAAATTTCCGCACTTAGGCATTTTTCAAAATATTTTCAAAACACACAAACACAAAGCATTTTCAAAAAGTGAGCTAGTGATTAAGAGCCCTAGATAACTATGGATGAAAAGGGTGCTAACACATTCCCTTTTCATAACCTACCCCCCTTACTCAGAAAAATTCACGAAGGTCTTTCCTGTTCTTTTTGCCCTTTCCTTTATTTGGATAAAAGAAAAGTCGGTGGCGACTCTTGCTATCTGCAATATTTGCAATAAAATGTGAAACTAAAAGTCAGTTCTCCCATCGTATTATAGAAATAGAGACTTTGTTGGGGGCAACTAAAAGTGGGGTTACCTTAGAGCTAGATCACGTTTAAAATGCTTTACTTGCTTGATTTATATGCTTTACATTTCCTGGTTTTGCTCGAGTTAATTTTTGTAAAGATCCTATACCATAATCTGGGGTATTTTAGGGAAGTATCAATAGATCATGAAAAATGTACGACGTATACCGATACGGTTAAAGCGATGTCTATGTTAGTGTGACACATTAGTTGGTTCCAGTGTTCCTTGAGTTAAGTCAAGGAGAATGCTGGGTTGCCGCGTGGTGTCATAAATCACTGACTGACCGTAGAACCTTAGTTGACACAACTTGGCCATTAGAAAGTAGTGAGATGGTCAGCTTTAGTGTAAACTGAATTTGGTTGATACTCGATACTTCGCTCATTGAGATCAGACTCTCAGGATATTTGATTGCAAATTAGATGTTGTACTGAAATAATGCCTGAGAGAAAGATCGGTGATATTGAGACTCTTAGAACCCGATTACTTCTTTTAGGAAAGGTTAAGCCAACTAAAACTCAAGAGGGTACTTACCTACAAACTCCATGCAAGCTTGAACCTAAGGCCTTGTGTGTTTTGTTTGTGTCTGATTAATTGTTCGAACATGACATCATAACATCATGATGTCATACCATATCATTTTCACTAACCATTTCAAGGACCAAGGGATTTATCTTTGTTCTTTGTTGTAGGTTATGGCCTCCGCTCGCAGAAACACTATTCTGATCAACTTTGTAAGGGTACCTTCTCAGCTTAAGGAGTTAGTCACAAGGGTTCCATAAAATTCTCCATTCATCAAAATGTATGCTCGACTATTTAGTCTGGTTACCCCAGGTTTTGACAAAGACATGATGAGTATTCTATTCCAATTCTTTGACCCTACACATCACTGTTTCATCTTTCCAGATTATCAGTTGGTACCTACGATGGAAGAGTTCTCTAAACTACTAGGAGTACCTATTCTTGATCAGACACCCTTCACTAGTTTAGAGGAAGCTCCAAAATTAGAAGATATTGCAGCATCCTTACATCTGAAGTGGTCCGACATTGTGTCTAATTGGGAAACAAGAAGTGGAGTCAAAGGCTTTCTTGCTAAATTTCTGATAGATAACTATGATACGGTGGGAGAACTGACTTGGGTGTTTTACATTTTATTGCAAATGTTGCGGTTAGCAAGAGTCGCCACCGACTTTTGTTTTATCCAAAAGGAAAGGCTGAAAAGAACCGGAAAGACCTTTGAGATTATTTCTTGAGTTTGGTGGGTAGATTATGAAAAGGGAATATGTTAGCACCCTTCTCATCCATAGTTATCTATGGGCTCTTAGTTTCTTGTTAGATCACTTGCTTTTGTTTGAAAAATGTGTTTTGTGTGGTCTTTGAAAGTATTTTGAAAAGGTGCCTTCGTTTAGGCAAACTTTGTAATAGTTCTCGTTCGTAAGAACATCTACAAAGTGTTGAGCTTTTGAAAATATTTCATGTTTAGAAAATGTTTTGAAAGTATTTTAAAAGTGTTTTGAAAGTATTTTAAAAGTGTTTTGAAAGTGTCGGTGTTTATTTTGAAACTAAGCAAGAGTGGTGGATTTGAAAATGAGTAAGCAACTAGGAATAACCTACCTACTCAAAAGTCTTAGTTCATTTCTTCCTTTCCTTTGATATTGCTATCTTACCATTGATTTGGTAAGAAGCCTTATCTTTGGATGTAAAGGGACGGGCGTGGGTCATCGTATAACCATGATAACAATTTTTTGAAATATCTTTGGATGTAAAGTGTGTTTGATTTACATACATTATTTATCTTGGATTAGGGTTTGCTAACTTGCTGGTTTTATCTTTCCATACAAACCCTAATTTACTAGCATTTATATAAAGCGATAAATTATGGAAAGTAAAAATACCAAGTTATTACATCATTAGGGGATGGGGTGTACAAATTTACAAATGGGTATTTGTAAGAAAATTAGACCTAATTATCTATTACAACCATATTGAATATTATGCAAGAATTGAATGAATAATAATGTACAAATATAAATGGATAAAGAAATGATTTTTGTTTGAATTTTTATGAAAGGGTTTTAATATTGACCTAATTAAGAAAATGATTAATTAAAATAAAATTAACTTAAACTAATTAAGAAAGAAATTAAATTAAAATAAGTATTTTTTTATGAAAAAGGTTTTAAATTAATAAAAATAAAATGAAGATTAATCAATTAAAATAAACCTAAATTATAAATTAATTAATTTACAAGAGAATAATATAATAATTAAACCTAATTATCTAAATATTAATTACAAAAAGAAATTAATTTATTTAAAGAAAATGTTTTTGTTCTTTTATCTTTATAAAAAAATAAAATATATAAGTGTGAAAATAATAATAAAAATATTTTTTATATTTTTTTAATAATACAAATAATAAAGATAATAATAATGATAATAATAAAAATGATAAAAAATAAAATGAAATGAAAATAAAATAAAGAAAAAGAAAAATGAAATAATAAAGAAAATAAAGGGCCAGAGGTGCAAAAATGAAACTGGGGTTAGAAGAAGCAAAAAATAGCCAGGCCCAATGTTGGAGGCACAACACTACAAACAGAAACAAAAAGGAAGTGAAAAATGCATAAAAGGGTATCACTGGGGCTCGAACCCAGGTCCCAAAGGTTAACAGGTGCGCGCTTTACCACTGGGGTGGCTATACATCCGTTGATATAAACAAAACAATAAATATGTAACATAAATCAAGTCCTGAATGAACTTCATCTTCAACCTCCAGCCAGGGAAACTGTAACTCATTCATTTCTCATTCATTCACAAAACTTCCAACATCAAACTTGTTAGAAATTTTCTCACGATTCTGAATATGTAAATAACTTAAGCTAATTCTCAAAGATGATCATGAATTTCTAACAGTACCAAATTCTGACCTAAATATTTTCAGAGGTTCAAACTCAAAATTCTCCCTACTCAAGCAACATAAATGAAATCTATGGACATGTATAGTTTCAGGGAAATGATGTCTACATTTTATCTTTGCAAATGCAAGACTAACAATGCCTAAATGAGAAAATAGAAGTTCAAGAAAAATACCTTAAAACTGGAAATCGTGAAATGAGTTTGAGCTTGATTCAAGGTGCTGCAATGATCAGGTTAGCTTCCTTGAGTCTCTAGGAAGCTAATGCAATGCTTAGCTTGAGTTGAGAGTGGCTGAAATGGCCTGGAGAAGTCAATGTGCAGTGCTCTGTGTTTGGTTATGGAGGATGATAGAAATGGAGTTACAGTCGTGTAACAGGGACATAGATGGTTTGTATTTGATGTAAGGAAGCTTTAGGAACTAAAAGGCCAAAGAACGCTTTTTGGTGTTGGTCCTCTTGACAGCTATACAAGAAACAAATATAAGTTGGATGTCTAATGATTGAATCTAAGACAAAGAGACAAAGGGGAAAAAATATTACCTTTCTTGATCTTGTCAAAGACCAGCTTGAACGCCTTGCGAAGGTGGTTGGAGAAATCCTTCTCGTCGAAGAATTCTTCATTGTAATATTGCCTTCACCACCCCTCAAAAATGGGCGAAATCATAAAATTAAGATTAAAGTCGAACAAAGTTAGTACGGTCCGACCAACGTACCTACCAATGTGCTTGGTAGCAGCATCCTCTGAGTAATCTGCGTTATAAAACAATAACAGCTTCTCTTGAGAGTAGATGGGAGACAGAAGTGACTGAACAATACCGAACTGTCGAGAGACAAGATTTGGTTGGTAAGCAATCAAACTCAGTTGATTCTTCGAACTCTTGAATCTCAGCGGCATGATTCTGGGTCGAAGAAACGACTCCCAAATAGCCACATATTCGTCTTCTAGGTCCTCCTTATCAGCCGAAGGAAATGGTCGAGTGAACCATTCTGGACCAACTTTTCGACTGGCGAATGGAGCCATGGTCGAAACAAAAATTTGACGCTCTGCAAACATCATCACAAAGCTGGTGAAGGCTTTTTGAAATTGCTGACCCTCATCAATCGGAGTCAACAAGACTAACCTGGTACCTTCGGCCCTCCTATTCAGAATTTCTGGGGCCTCTTCATTTATCTTATTCTTTTGAGGAAGAAAAGATTCGAAAGTGGCGTTGAGCCAGAGTTGAAGAAGCCAAAAGGGGCCAGAGAGGAGCAAGCTTTCCCTATCTCCAATGACTTTGAGTTGAGTCACACCATTGTTGATGGACTCATACAAGTTGGCCAAGATCAATTCAGCCAAACATAGAGGGTAACCATGGTGAAGCTGTGTTGCAAGCGTAAGCATCTTCTTAGTCACTTGAAGTGACTTAGTACAGAAGACGAAGCGAGATAGCCACATAGCTAAGAAGGCTATATGTTCCATCTCCGACACAGTGCTGCAAGATTTATCATGAAAATGATTGATAAATGTGGTTTATATGGGCTTCGTGGCTGAAAACCCAATGGCATCCTCAGATAAATCTTTTGGGTTGAAGTAATCACCAGTCGGTCGAAGATCGGTAATTGCTGCTATATCAACAAGGGTCGGGGTCACCATTCCACAAGGAAGAT
This sequence comes from Vicia faba, assembly GCA_948472305.1. NCBI lineage: Eukaryota > Viridiplantae > Streptophyta > Magnoliopsida > Fabales > Fabaceae > Vicia > Vicia faba. The sequence goes on from OX451735.1 coordinate 238,674,821, forward strand.
GAAATGTGAAATGGGTGCTGTCCCAGAAGTATAATGAAGACACTACCATGAGAGGGCAATAAGATAACCCTGTCTTCGACAGCATCACCAGGTCATAGATCCCCATTTCTTTCAAGATTGGGGTTTGTACCTTCTCCATTTTGTTCAGCCAGTCTGAATATTCTGAAGAAAGGCTAGGGCACGATCGAAAGATCCTATTCCCTTTATTCATGAACTGAAGATTAACATCTTCCTTCGTGTGAGCATGTTGTTGATTGGCTGGGGTTGCATCCTCAAGATCATTCCTGGGTTTCTTTGCACAGCCTATAGGCTTAAGCCTAGGGTGAGTCGGGAAGAAAGCACTATTTTTTGTAGGATTTTCGATGCATGCAGACAAAGGGCCAAACATGGCATATATATCCCTAGAATACCTGATTGGGATGGGGAGCTGGGAGTTGTACGCTTCGCTCCTTTCTTTGGTAATAGGTTCGGAGACGAACCTTAGCTCCTCAATCGAAGCAGGAGGAGAACTTGTGGGAAAAATCTCCGTTGACGTTGTACGTCAGAAACATTCTTGGGCTTTGGGTTGTTTGGAGCATTGGAGAGGAAGGCCATTGTTATGAGTTGGTGAGAAACGAAGATGATAAAGTCACTAAGGTATAAAGTATTTTTCTGCAGAAGAGATGAATAATGCTAAGTGTTGTGAAAGTTCCAAAAGAGAGAGCTCAACGCTATTTATAATGCTCAGGGAGAAGTGTTTCTCATCAAGGTCATTTAATGCTATATATGTAGTGGGGCACGTAGCAAGCAGTGAAGCAGTTACCGTGCAGGTGATGGAGAACATTTGACATGCTTGCCTAGGTTCTAGGAGTAATGGCCATCATGGCAGCATGGTAACGGCTAATTGAAACGACGTCTCGAGAAAAGAGTAATGATGATTCTATGTGTGGCAGCTGTTGGAAGGCGAAAAGTACACGTTAAGCCTATGTGGACAAAAAAGAAACAGGTGTCGAATAGGAATATCAAAGAATGACTATTTCTCTCGACGTCTAAATAGACATTCTTGGGGGGAAATTTGTTGGCTCTTAAATTCGACACCCACGATAAATTGGCCTTATGGGACAAAAATAGAGCAAATGAAGCCAAGCTGGAAAATGCTTCGGCGGATGGAAAAACTTAGAGAAATATATGAGTTATAAATTGGTCTTAGTATAGACATCGCCATCAATCCTTCGACTGAAAAGGTCCTGTGACCTTCGACTAGAAGAACAACCCTTGTGTCAGCATCAAAGAACAAAGGATATTTGAATTTGAAGAAGGGAGGGAAATGCAGCTCGCCTAGCAGTTAAGGGAAAGCGGCGTGGCAGGAAGATAGAGGTCGAGGGGAATGCAGAGGACACTTGTCTTCATCCTAGAGCAAGGCAACCCCTCGACAGTTGCATAATTTTAGTATAAAGATAGGAAGTTTGTGTAGATTTTCCGGGTGTTCAATCTATTGTACTAGTCACTCAACATTATTCAAGTACCTGCTGTGTGTGAAAGAATAACTGAGAATGTACGTTGGAAACACTACCTTTTATTAATCAAATATTTTACATTGCTTTGATCTTATTTTGCAAATTTTACGTTTCCTACATTTTATCTGCATTTCTATTTGCTTTCCAAAACCACAAACACCAACTCCCCGGTCGAACGTGTGTTCTTCCTAGATATTAACTTTTACATCAAACCAGCACAAAAATTAGCATATGTTCTGGGATCAATATGATTGATCCCGCGAGTAACCAAAAGGGCTTTCATTTTTGGAGGATCACCGGTTGTTTACCAAAAACCATGGTAAACAACAGGCTTAATTAGAATACTTTTACCTCGAGTCTCGGTTGACTTGGCAGCATGAATGTCAGTAGGAGTGATAACAGGAGTTGTAACAGCTTTGTCAGCAAGAGTATTAGCATAGATGATTGTAGGACTGGGAACAACCTTTGGAGGAGCGACAATAACATGAATGATTACGGGTCCAGAAACTGCTTTTGGGGGAGCAATTTTTGGAGAGAAAATCCTTCTGCTTCGGGTAATCTTGCTAGTCCCTGCAATATTACTGATATTGGAGTCATCCTTCTCAGAACTTGAATCTTCGGCAGCTGGCCAATCTTGCTTGATACCGTGGTAGTAGACGTCCCATCCATAATTCCATGTGTGATACAGTGGGAGAACTGACTTTAGGTTTTGCGTTTGTGTTCGCAAATGTTTCGGTTTAGCAAGAGTCGCCACCGACTTTTTATTTTATCCTAAGGAAAGGTCAAAAAGCACAGGAAAGACCTTTGAGATGTTTTCTTGGGTTCGGGGAGTAGATTATAGAAAGGGAAGGTATTAGCATACTTTCTATCCATGGTTATCCATGGGCTCTTAGTTACTTGCTTAAATCACTTGCTTTGCTTTTCAATTGTTTGAAATGGTGCTCTTCAATTGTTTGAAATGGTGCTTTGTGTGTGATTTTGAAAGATGTTTTAAAAAGAGGCCATCGTTGTGGCAACCTTTGTAATGATTCTTGTTTGAATGTACACAAAGGTGTTTTTGTCTTTTGAAAAGTTTTCAATGTTTGAAAGTAGGGTTTTGAAATTTGTGTTGTGAAGTGTATTTTGAAGATAGCAAGGATGTTTTTGCAAGTTTTGATCAAGTAACTAAGAGTTGTCTACCCTATTTAATCAAAGATCTTTCTTATGTTTTTAACCCTTTTAACAGTGTTATTTCACCATTGTATTTGGTGAACAACCTTGTGTTAGGATGTTAAACGGGACAGGCGCGGGTCATCGTATAGACCATGATAGCAATGGTGTCAAGTATTTTTGACAATTTTCTTAAGGGACTTGATCATTTTGCTTAGGCAACTCAGATAGCGTCATCGAGGGACTATGATCTTTTGTTTTGTTTTTGTTTTGCCAAAGTACTTGACATGCATACCATGGCCCATTTTTGAAGGCAACAAGTGGATTGTAACCCTAGGGGTGCAAGTGTGCATTGTGTTTGTTTTCATGCATTATTATCTTGGATTAGGTCAAACTAATTGTTGATTTTTATTTTGCATAACAAACCCTAAGTCTAACCATGGCATAATTGAAAGCTTAAAGGTGCGAGAATTTAAATTCTACACTATTACAACATGATATAGGGAGGGGGGTACAAATTTGAATTGGGGATTATTTTGCAAGAAATTAAATCCTAAATTATTACAACCATATTGAATGGGTAAGGCATAATATACAATATTTAAATAAATATAATAAATAAATATTAAATAAAGTCTTTTATGCAAAAAATGTTTTTTTATGTATGAAAAAGTATTTTTAATGTGAAATGTAAATAAATAAAAAGTTAATTTCAATTATTTGTTTTTTTTAGGGCAAAACCCTAATTTCTTAAATAAATAGTATTATTTATTATTTATATACAATAATGTATTAATTTGTACAAAAATATAAGTATATTGAAAAAATGGTATTTTTAGTATAAAATATTAATAAAAATAAAAATGTATTATTTTTGTGTTTTTTGTCCTAATTAATTAATAAAAAATATATATATATATATATATATATATATATATATATATATATATATATATATATATATATATATATATATATATATATATATATATATATATATATATATATATATATATATATATATATATATATATATATATATATATATATATATATATATATATATATATATATATATATATATATATATATATATATATATATATATATATATATATATATATATATATATATATATATATATATATATATATTAAATATATTAAATATATTAAGTGTGCATAAAAATAAAATAAATTATTTACAAAAAGGTATATTTTTTCAAGAAAAATGTTTTCAAATGTATATGAAATAATAAATGAAAATAAACATATTTTTTACATTATTTTTAGGTTTTAATAAAAAGAATATAAAGTATTTAAATAATTTTATACTAGTAAAAAAAAATCAAATAAATGTAAAATAATATAAAAATAATTTTTGGCATTTTTTATATTTGGACATAAAATAATAAAGTCAGAATAAAAAATGAAAATGCAAAAATGACAAATATATAAGAAATGGGCCAATGGGGTGTAAAAAGAAAAGAGGGGGGTGCCAAAAGCAAGCCTGTACAGGCCCAGCCCAGAAACAACTTCATCTTCTTCCTTTGAACAAAAATGCGCGCGCTGTGTATACAAAATGCTATCTCCTGATTCCTTGCTTTTTTGACAAAACTCATAACATGAAACTTGTAAAGCATCAAATAACGAATCTAACCATATAAAAAACTTAAGCTAACTCTCAAAGACCAGAGAGAATTTCTCTGGCCCTAATTCTTAACCTAGTTTTTTCAGAAAGTTCATGGACAAAATTCTCCTAGCACGATTAATATAAATGAAAACTAAGCACATGTATAGTTTCAGGGCTATGAATACAACATCTTTCATTCACAAACCTAAGTCTAACTATTCCTAAATAGAGAGATAGAAGTTCATGAAATACCTATTTTAGTTGACTTTGTGCTGGACAATACAACAACTTCCAAGGGTGCTTGAGGTTCTTTTGAGCTTGCCTGATGTCCAATGAAGCTTTCCCAATGCTTACTTTGTTTTGAAGTAGCTTGAATCGTGCTACAGAAACTCAACCTGCAAAGCTTTGAAACAAAAATGGCAATGTGTGTTAATGGTGTTACAGCTAGAAATGGAGGTCTGGAATAATTCAGGTGTGTTGGTTGGAAGGTGTTTGAAGTATCTTTGGGCAAAACGCACAATGGAATTTGATGATGGCTTGCAAAATGCAGAACTTGCCCTGTTTTGCAAGAAAATAGGGATTTTGTGCACAAGGAGTTTTGAGAGGGCAAGGACTCGTGTTTCTGGCTTACTAGGGTATATGAAACTTGTTTGACAACTTTGTTTTAGTTATTTTTATCAGATGTGAGAGATGCCTTGTGTTTTTGCAAGTTTTCTTCTTCTTGAAGCAAAAGAGTGGAAGTGAGGTTATAGACTTGTACAGGCCATCCTATCACCCTGCACACAACCCTATTTTCCCCTCTAATTAATGGATTTTGTTTGTAGCATAAGACCTGGTTCAATGCTCTAGGATGTTGTTTTGACATAAAGCAAAGTTCAAGCAAAAATGGCATTGTTACTTTTTCCATTAAAGGCTTAATCTAGTGTACAATACCCTAATGACCAATACAATGCCTTGGCTCAATGGATATGCATTAAATTATGGAGTACAAACTGGTTTAGAGGCCTGTAATTGTGAACCAAGCTAGCTAGATCAGATTTGGCAAGTGGTATGAACATGTATTGGCCATGGATCAAAGTGAGTTTTTGCCAACTTCAAGCATTCGATTCTCCCTAACCACAAAGGTGTTTGAGGAGTTCTTGGACAATTTGGAAATCTTGCAACATGTACTACAATCCATCTTTGAAATGCAACTTGAAAATCCAAGTGGAACTATGTGAAAAATGGCCAAGAAGATGGGTCAAAATCCTACCTAAACTAGGGCAAAATTTTTCTAAGTTAAAAGTTTTAGGTACCCTTGTTCCAAAAATCATAACTTGAGATACAAGCTTCTTTTGAGAAAACTTTGTGATTAAAAATTGTATACTTTGTGATGGACCACAACTTTCATGTTGCAAGTTTTGTTTGAATCCATTTGCATCTTGGTGAAAAAATGGGACAAAGTTAGGAAAAAATAAGAAAATTTTACAACTTAGAAAAATTCCAAGTTATGAAAATTTTCCATTTTAAACCCTAATTTGCATTTTTGGGTTTCTTGATGAACAAGTTTCATAATTTGACATGTCTTGATGAAAAATGACCCTTGGCACTTGATTTTGAATAAAAAGTCAAAGTTTGACTTTTTAGTATACAGTCAAATTTTAATCAGTTGACTGAAAAATTCATCTGCCAATCCTATGCATTTGAGATCTTTTGAACTTGTTAAATAGGTCAATACAAAGTCATTAAGTCCTTGATTCCATGGTTTAGCTTGATTTTCCATTGGTTAGTTCAAACAGTCAAAAATTGCCTTTGTACAGTCAAAACCCTAAAAATGACCATTTTGCCCTTCTGATGATCTGATCAAATTTCTTATGGAATTGTGATCCAAACTTGATAAAATGGTTCATATGAGTTCATAATGTTGATGTGGGTCAAATTTCATGAGGTTTGATTGTCAATTGGCCTCAATTGACTTTTTCCCTAATACAGCTGATTTCTAGGTCAACTGTCCAATTGACTGGGTCAAAATTTGGATCAAGGCTTGAAACTTGGTATGGACAAACTTATGAGTCCAACATGAAGTATGAAAGTCAATTTGGGCATTGTAGGTCAAAACATCACTGTGCAAACTCAAACCCTAATTTAGGTCAACAGTGCAAGGAGGTGTCTTGAGCAGAGCAAACCCTAGCTTGATCTTGAGTTCAAAGAGTCTTGTAATGAAAAATGTTGATGAAATGAGAGGGAAAATTTTGGGGTACAACACCATGGTATGGTTTTGTCTGAAAAATACGGGACTGGTCTAGGCATTGTAATTATCAAAGGAGCTACTTTTGGAACTGATGTAATTCTAATGGGTCTTTTGGTGGAGACCCTAGAATAATTGTCGGAAATGGTCACAATGGAAACATCATTATAAGAAACGGGTGGAACAAAATCTCATTGTTATCTATTAGGCACTGAACGCCTGCTTTCAACAAGGGATAACTGGTTGGTGAGGACAAACAGAAATGACAGCTTTCATCACAGCCCGGGAAAACACTGGCATTCAATAAGTTCTTTTTGATAGTCAGGAGTGGGGTCATAAGTTCATCAACTAAAGTAAAAAACATATCTTCCTCAATAGCATGGGCATTATGGCCATGTTTGGGCATAGGGGCAGAAATGACATTGGGCTTTTCTGGCGCATCGAATTTAATCTCTTTTGCTTCAAGGAGGTCTTGTACTTTGTTCTTTAAAGCCCAACAGTTGTTAGTGTCATGGTCGGGACTCTCAGAGTGGTATGTGCAACGGGCATTAGGATGATAGTGAGGAGAGGTTGTTTTAGGGTTCTTTGGAGCTTCTTTTAAAGTCACTAGGTTGGATCTTAACAGATGTGGTAATACTTGAGATAGGGTTATGTTAATTCTGGTGAATTGTCTGACTGGTCTTTCCATTCTTGGTTGGTTGTTTCTTTGCTGATCAGGCGCAGGTTTAGGAATCATAACAGCCCCCACCATTGGACGGCGTTCATCCCTCTCTTGATTTCTATGAGGATAAACAACAACCACTTCTTTCTTTCTGATAAATGGCTTCCTTACAGCAGAAGAGAATGCATATTTTTGAATCTTTCCACTTTTTATCCCGGCTTCTACCCTTTCTCCAGTCAATATTAGTTCAGTAAAACCTGCTGATGAACTCCCAATTAGGTGATTGAAGAAGGGACCAGACAAGGTGCCCAAAAACATGTCTACTAATTCTCTTTCAGATAGGGGAGGTTGAACTATTCCAGCCAAGTCTCTCCATTTTTGCGCATAGTCCTTGAAGCCTTCACTTGAAACCATGGCCATACTCTGGAGTTGAGTACGGGTAGGCGCAAGATCAATGTTGTATTGGTATTGTTTGTAAAAGGCTGCAGCAAGATCTTCCCAGTTATGAACATTGGGTCTTTCTAACTGATAAAACCAATCAAGTTGAGTTCCAAATATACTGTTTTAGAAGAAGTGTACCCATAAATCTTTGTCACCGGTATGGGGCTGGATTTTCCTCACATAAGACCGAAGATGCATTTTGGGGCATGAGACTCCGTCGTATTTGGCGAACACAGGTGCTTTGAATTTTGGAGGAATGACAATTCCCGGTACCAGTCCCAACTCCTCAAAGTCCAATCCAGGCACTTTTCGGATTTCCATTACACTCAACCGTTCTTCCAGATGCTTATACTTGTCGTTAGTCAGAGGGTATTGTTCTTCAGAATAGTCTTCTTCTTCCTCTTCCTCTTCTGAATCAGATTGAACAATTGTTTCTTTGCTTTTCCCATCTTGGTTGTCTTTCTCACCGGACGTTGTTGCAAAGTCTAGGGTCCTTATTGTCTGCCCTTGGAATCTTCTTCCCATGTTCAGAATTCTGGTTATCTTCTTCGTCTTATTTTTCTTTTCCTCAACCAGTAAGGTCTTCAACTCTTCTTGTCCTTTAGCCAGAGTTAAGAACAATTATTGAAATTGTGTATTATGAGCTTGGAGGTCCTTCACTGTTTTCTCGAGATCCATCTTACTGATATAAACAGTAGAGAGATGAGGAGACTTGTTGCAAGAAACCTGCTTATGTTATGATGAATGATAAATGTGTATGCAATGATTTCAAGGATTTTAAAATTCAATTTTTTTTAAACAAAAAGGAAACACACGTTATATTAATAATTTAAAGTTTTGAGTACACCAATGCCTTCTTCAGAAAAACAAATACAAGAAACTCTAAGATAGAAAGGTAGTACGCATCCTCTTTGGTGCAATGTAGGCATTCATAGTCTGCTCCTCATGAAGTAGCCTAGTGAGTTCGAAAACCTTATTCTTGCTTGCGTAGAATTGGGCTTCAAAAGTATCTCTCTCCCCCTTGAGTTGTATCCAATCTCTTTGCAAATCTTTAAGAGAGGTGGGCATGCCAGGATGTAGGATAGTGTATGGAACATCTCCTTCCATGACAGGCTCAATAATTACCGGGAGAATGGAAGGATAAGGCATCATCAGACTTTGAGCACTAGTTCGTACCCATTTGAGGTAAGGCTCAAGAGGGATGTAATTCTTGTGCCCCAAAGTCTTGTTATCAACCTTGTTTAACATCCTCCAAGCTCGGATAAATCTCTGGCGAAGACCTTGATCATCGTTGTCGTAGTCAAATAACAAACCTTGAATCAGAATCTCGTGCAGGCCATCCCTTCGGGCGTAACCAAACTGTCTTAAGGATAAGCAAGGATTGTAGGTGATACCTCCCCTAATTCCGAGTAAAGGGACATTAGGGAATTCTCCACAATGGTCGACAATAGTAACATTCTCTATGGATCGGGAGCACCCATGAATGTCTAAATGTTTGAGTGTCATCAATCTTTGTGACCACCTTAAACCTTGATCATTCTTTAATACAGATTGGGGAAGATGCAAAATAAACCATCTTGCCAAGAGAGGAGTGCAACATATAAGGACACCTCTTTTCCTCATTGTGTGTGTGTGAAAAGAGTGTAGGATATCCCCTAGCAATGTAGGCATCTGGTTGCGGGATATGAAGATTTTGATGGTGTTCACATATATGAGTTGATCAAGGTTTGGAAATAAAACCATCCCATAGATGAGGAAATCCACAATTTCTCAAAAGCTAGAAGGTCCAAAGAATTCCAACAGTTTTGGGCTTTCTCAAACAAGAACTTTGCTAGGAAACCTTTGACACCACTCCTTTTTTCCCAATGAGTTGTGACATCAGATGAGTGCAAGTGTAGATCTTGAGCAATCTCTTTTGGCTTTGGGTACCTTTCCGTACCGTTGAAAGGTAGTTGATTGAGAATTGGAATTCTCAAGATTCGGGAGAATTCTTCCAAAGTAGGCACAAGTTGATTGTCGAAAAATGTGAATCAATGGTGTAAAGGATCAAAGAACTGAAAGAGCGCCTTCATCATGTCCTCATCTGTGTTGGAGGTGACTAAGTTGAGTAGGCGACCATGTCTCTCGGTGAATGGAGAGTTTTCAGGAATCCTTGAAGCTAGCTCCTTAAGTTGTGGAGGGATCCTTACGAGGTTGACTTGAATAGTTTTCCTGCGAAGAGAATCCATATCCTACAAAACAAGAACAAAGATGAATCCAAAAATCCTTGAAATGGTTAGTGAATGTGTATGATGTTATGATGTTCATGATGTTATGTATAAGTATGTATATACAAACAAAGAAAACAAGTCCTTAGGCTTAGGCTTGCATGGAGTCTTATAGGTAAGTACCCTCTTGAAGCTTAGTTGGCTCAACCTGTCCTAGTAATAGTAATCGGGTTCTAAGGAGCTCAATGTCACTGGTTTGTTTCCTTGGTCATTGTTTCAGCACAAGCCTCTTTAATGGCGACCAAAATATCCCAAGAAACCAAACCTCAATGAGTGTAGTATTGAGTATCTACCAACTTCGGACTGCACCAAAGCCAGTAATCTCACTACATCCTAAAGGCCAAGTTGGTCAAGTAAAGGTTCTAAAAGTTCATTAGTGTTTCATGACATCACTCAGCGACCCCGTACTCTCCTTGATTAACTCAAAGGCTACTGGTACCCACAAATATATCGCACTAACGTAGCTATTGCTTAGACCATGTCGGTATACCCCGCACAGTTTCCATAATGTATTGCTACTTACCTATAATGTATCCCAAATCCAGGTAGAGGCTTCAAACCCAAACAAAGAACCATAATATAAAGCATACAAGTCAGACAATGAAAGAAAATAAATGTGATCCAGCCCTAAGGTAACCCCACTTTTAGAATTATCCCCAGTAGAGTCTCCAGTTCTGTGATACGGTGGGAGAACTGACTTGAAGGTTTTGCGTTTGATCGCAAATGTTGCGGTTAGCAAGAATCGTCACCAACTTTTCTTTTATCCAAAAGGAAAGGTGAAAAAGCACAGGAAAGAACTTTGAGATTATTTCTTGAGTTCGTGGGGTAGATTATGAAAAGGGAAGGTATTAACACCCTTTTCATCCATGGTTTCCCATGGGCTCTTTGTTACTTGCTAGATCACTTGCTTTTGTTTGAAATTATACTTTGTGTGGTTTTTGAAAGTATTTTGTAAAGAGGCCATTGTTTAGGCAACCTTTGTAATGATTCTTGTTCGTAAGAATGTATACAAAGATGTTGATCTTTTGAAAAATGTTTTCAAGTTTTGTAAGATGTTTTTGAAAGTGTAGGTGTTTGCTTTAAAAATAGAAAGGATGTTTGTTTTGAAATGGAGAAAGTAATTAGGAGCAATCTACCTACTCAAATGTCTTTCTTGTTCATTTTCTTTTCCTTTGACATTGTTGTCTTACCATTGATTTGGTAAGTGTGATACGGTGGGAGAACTGACTTGAGGTTTTGTGTTTTGTGTTCTTAAATGTTGCGATTTAGCAAGAGTCGCCACCCACTTTTCTTTTATCCAAAAGGAAAGGTGAAAAAGCACAGGAAAGACTTTTTAGAGATTTATTATGAGTTAGGGGGTAGATTATGAAAAGGGAAGGTATTAGCACCCTTTTCATCCATGGTTTTCCATGGGCTCTTAGTTATTCGCTAAATCACTTACTTTTGTTTGAAAGTGTGCTTGTGGTGTGGTTTTTGAAAGTATTTTGAAAATGTAACTTTGTAAGGATTCTCGTTTCTATAAGAACACATACAAAGTGTTTGTTTCAAAAATAGTTCAAAGAAGTGTTTGTGAAAGGTGTTTTTGAAAGTGATTTTGAAAAGGGTTTCCTTTGTAATGGCTCTCGTCTCTATAAGAACGCGTACAAATTGTTGTCTTTTGAAAATGTTTCAAATGAAAGTATTGGTGTATAAAATGTTTTTGTTGTGAGCAAGCGAGTAACTAGGAGCGAATCTATCTACTCGAAAGGTCTTAAATTGTTCTTTTCTTCCTCCTTTTAATGGTGCTATCTTACCATTAATTTGGTAAGAAGCCCCATCGTTGGATGTGAAGGGACAAGCGTTGGGTCATCGTATGACCATGATAGAAATGTTGTGAGATGACTTAACACTTTCCTTTTAGGGACTAAGATCATTTTGAAAAGCAACTTCGGTAGCGTCATTGAGGGACTATGATCTTGTATTTCAATTGTTTATGCTAAGGCATCCCACATGCATGACATGGCCACTTTTAGGCAACAAGTGGAGTTAACCTTAAGGGTGCATGTGTGCAAGTGTGTTTGATTGCATGCATTTGTCTTTGATTTTTAGTGGTCTACTTGTTGATTTTATCTTGTCATACATGCCTAATTACTAGCATTTACATTTGAAAGCGATAAATTGAAGAAATGTAAAGTCTTACGCTATTACAATATTTAGGGGATGGGGATACATATTTATGAATGAGGATTGCAAGTAAAAATAAATCCTAAGTTATTATTACAACCATATTGAAATGTATAAGAATGTATAAGGAAATGAACTAGTTTTAGAAAATGTTTTTGTCTTAAGGAAATAAAATAAAAGAAAATATTTTTATGTTTTTTATGTTAATAAAAAAGGATGAAAAGGAAAATAAATGCAAAATAGAAAAAGCGTGTTGCTGCAAACAAAAAAACAAGGATCAGAAGTTCTGAAGTCAGGCGCATGACTCAGCAGGAAAAGTCAGTGGGATCAGAAGTTCTGGATTCGTACACTCTGAGGTCCTGCAAAAACGTCAGAGGGAAAGGGAACAGAGGTTCTGGATGGATACACTCTGAAGTCCTGCAAAATTGTTAGAGGGAAAATGCAGAGGTTCTGGGTGGTGTCCAACTAGTGAACCAAAAGTCAGAAGTTCTGTATTACATTGAATTAGTGAGCAAACGTCATCAGTTCAGTGTATTTGACATGTAAGGAGAACTCATAAATTCTGTGATGTGTTAAGATTGTGAGTGAACATCAGAAGTTCAGTATTGTGCTGAGCCAGTGGGTGAACATCAGAAGTTCAGTGTGTGTTAACAGTGGGAAAAATCATGGAAGTTCTGTGTGTTAAAATAATGAAGAGAACTCAGAAGTTCTGCATGCTTAAACAGTGAGAAAATCCTAGAAGTTCTGTGTGTTAAAATGATGAGTGAAAAACTGAAGTTCTGTGTTACATTTCAGCTCTTAATCAACACAACAACAATTTATTCAGTTCAGCAAATCAGAATGATCACAACACAACAAATCATAGAAGTTCCAATCCTAAGTCTGAGCCTAGCATTATTCTAGAAGTTCTGATCCATAGTTTTTCTATTCATACAATGATATGTACAACATTAATACTATGATATTTATATGTTAGTGATGTTCATAATGAAAAGCAAGTAAAGTAAAAAAGACTTACCTGGAGTGTGCTTGGAGCTTTGAGTGGCTGCCTCTGGATGTTCCGAGTCAGTAAGAGAGACGGAAGAGTGGTTGTGCCCTTTTGTTCAAAGGGAAGAACAAAGGTTTGTTTTTATGTATGAGAAATCTAGATTTTTATGAAGGTTTCACAATTTCCTTTTCTCTCTTTTGGCCAATCTCTCTATTCAAAAGCCAGCCTCTAGCCTTCAGCCTCTCGTCCAAAAAAAAAAGCCCCTTGAACGTATGATGGAGTCAAGTATTTATAGATGAATTTGTTGTGATTTTGGGTGGGAAAAACAAATGGGATTTGAACCTCTTTTGGCATCCTGTTCCTTTGATTTTTTATCACAGTTTTCATATGTTAGTTTGGTGTAATCATGGGATGCAGGCGTAGGATGAACCAACTGTTGGTCATAGGTCTGCAATAAGTTGCATGAACAAGGTTTTGGGATTTGGTCAAGTTCTGACCAAAGCATTGAAATAGCCTTCATATGCTGAAGCACTGTCTTGTTTTTGAAGCAAGCATAGTGGCTGTCAGCAGGAATTAAGGAAAAACAAAAAGCAAAGCATGGGCTTAGTATCAAATTTGCTATCCCAAGACAGTAGAGGTACACGTGGTGAAAATCCTCTGGATAAAGACTCAGAAGGTGGTTGTGAGCATTAAATGAGCATTAAATGATGATGAGACTTATCACTACAAGAAATCCCGCAACGTGAGATTATGCACCAAGGCTTAGCTCTGGGTCAGAAGTTATACTTCAGCGTAGTATCCCATCTTTTGATCCTCTTATCTTCCGGCTCCAGCATGTTCTGAAGGAGCTTTCAGACTTTCTGGGAAGCTTGCAGCACGCTCCTTATCCTTCTTTGAATTACCTTGGAAAATTCTTACTGAGCTTTTTGTGAATGGCTTGCCCAGAAGTTCTGACCAAACTCTGTCTTGAGAATATCCAGAATCTGCTGAGTGCTTATGGTGATAACCTGGTCAGAAGTTCTGAATTTATCATATTTTCTTAAACACTTAGAAAAAATTCTTATTTAGAATTTTGACCTCTTGGATTTTGATGAAAAAAAACTTCATATTTCAACGTGTCTTGATGGAATATGATTCTTGAAGCTTGATTTTGATCCAAAAGTCAAAGTTTGACTTTTCAGTGTGTAAATGACCATTTTGCCCTTATGAGTGATTTTCTTGGAAAATTGAAGCTCAAGGCTTGGAATTGGATGGAAGCAAACTTGAGGATCCAAGGTGATTCCTTGAGAAAATTAGAGGGCAAATTTTGGGGTACAACAGTAAGCAACCCTATCTTTGGATGTAAATGGGACGGGCGTGGGTCATCGTATAACCATGATTAGCAATGTTGCAAGGTATCTTAGCATTCTCTTTTAGGGACTAAGATCATTTGTAAGGCAACTTAGATAGCATCATCAAGGGATTGTGATCTTGTATTTACTTGTTTTTGCTAAGATACCTTACATGCGTAATATGGCCATTTTGTATAAGGCAACCAAATGGAATAACCCTAGGGGTGCTTGTGTGAAAATGTATTGTTTTCATGCTTGATTTTGTTTTGAATTAGGGTTTTCTATGTATCGGTTTTAGTCTTTCCATACAAACCCTAATTACTAGCATTATATATAAAAGCGATAAATTGCGAAATTTAAAGTTACTACGCTATTACAACATTTGTGGGGAGGGGGGTATACAATTTGTAAATGGGGATTGAAAGAATTTAAACCTAATTAGTCTATTACAACCATATTGAATTGGTATAAATATACAAGGAAATAAATAAATACAAAGTAATAAAATGAATGAATTGTACAAAAATGCAAAAAAAATGTAAAGGGAATGTATTTTTGTTTGGTTTTCATGAAAAAAAGATTTTGTCTTAACCTAATAATATAAAGAAAATAATTAATTAAGTTTGAATTTATTAAGAAAAGATTTTAAATGAAAACCTAGTTCTATTAATTAATCAAAAGAAAATAAATTTAAGAAAAGTATTTTGGTATTTTCATCTTAAAAATATTTATAGTATTATAAAATATTTTTGGTCTTTTTTATATTAAAATAATGTATTTTTTAATGGTGTGAAAAATAAATAGATAAAAACATGATATTAATTAAGTTTATAAGATTTACTTAATAAAAAAAAATAAAGTATAAAAATATTTTTTTTTGTGGAAAAATAAAATAAGTCAAAATTTAAATATATCATTTTTTTTGTATTTTATGATTTTTAGTATTTAGAAAAATATATTTAAGAAAAGAAAAATGAAATAAATAAATAAATAATAAAACTTGGGCTATGGGGTGCCAAGAGGAAATAGGGAGGCCAGTCAGCAAAAAATAATATAAAAAAATAAGCCAGGCCCAAAAGAGGCCCAACGCCCAGCAAACAAAAAAGTCAAAATTGTAAAAATATGAAAAATAAAAAGGGTACCACTGGGGCTCAAACCCAGGTCCCATAGGTTACAGGCGCGCGCTTCTACCACTGGGGTGGCTATACATCCGTTAATACAAATGAAACAATAAATATGTAAGGCAAAACATGTTCTGAAGACTTCATCTTCAACCTCCATCCAGACCAACTGTAACTTGCTTATTTCTCATCAAAAATGAAAACTGTAAACATGAAACATGTAGCAAATTTTCTCACGATTCCAGAAATGTAAAGTATTAAAACTATAGATCAAAGATAAGCAAGAATTTTAATGGCCCTAATCTGAACCCTAAAAATTTCAGAAATTTCAGTCTCAAAATTCTCTAAGCTCAAGAAAAATTAATGGAAACTAAGGACATGGTTGGCTTCAGGGCAATGATATCTATATGTTTTATTCACAAATAAACTATTGATGATGCATGTATGAAGAGTTTCAAGTTGAGAAAACTTACCTCAAAACTGGAAATCGTGTTTGGAGTTTGAGCTTGTTTCAAGTGATGGTGATAATCAGGTTAACTTCCTTGAGGTCCTAGGAAGCTAATGCAATGGTTTGCTCAAGTTGAGAGTGGCTGAAATGACTTGGAGAAGTCAAGTTGTAGATTCTGTTTTTTGGTTATGGAAGTTATGGTAAATGGTGTTACAGTTCTGGAATAAGGATAGGGATGAGTTTTATTTGATGTAAGGAAGCTTTAGAAACTAAAAGGCCAAGAAACGCACGAGGGAAATGGGAGTTTGATGTTCAAGGTCAGAAACTGTGCAACAATGGAGTTTTTGGGCAATTTCTAATTTGAGAGAGTTTTGGTGTATTTTAGGGTGCTCAAGCTCGTGTCCTAGCTAACAAATAGTGACTCTATTTATAAGCAACAAGTTTGGAGTGCTCTAGTTGATTAGAATTCAAATTTACATGTTTAAGTTAAACATGTGATTTTTTGACAAAACAAGTTTCCATGCCTTGTGTACTTGCTAAAATAGAGTGGTTATGCTTTAAACAAGCTCGCTTCTGACTTTGTGGATGGAGTGTGATCAGAGGGAACAAGTTAGAGGCTAAATGTGAACTTTATGCAAAAAGCTTGCTTTACAATAATGACATTGTTAACTTTGTGCCATAAATGGAAATGCAACTTGGACAATAGCTCAATTGCTTGGATCAAAGCCCTAAAGTCTGTGTAAAAATTTAATTATGGAGTGACAAACAAGTTTAAGGCCTTCAAAGAAAATATTATGCAGCCTATCATGGATTTGGTTCATGTGTTCATCAAAAATGACTTGTAATTCAAGTGACAAACCCTTAACTTCATCTCTTCAATTCTCCCTCCTCAAGAATGATCTCAAGGAGTTCTTAGATATTTTGGAAAGCTTGCAATGTGATCTACAACCCATATTTGAATTGATTTTGAATATTCCCCTTGGAACTATATGAAAAAGTGCCATGAAGTTAGGTCAAAATCCTGACCAAATTAGGGCAAAATTTCACTAAGTGTTTAGTTTCATGACCATATGTTCATAAAATTATAACTTGAGATCCAAGCATTTTTGGAAGGAGTTGTGTAAAGAAAATTTGTATATTTAATGGAGATATACAACTTTCATGTTGGAAGTTTCTCTTGAACCATCTTGTATCATGGTGAAAATTTGGCCCAAAGTTATGAAAAAATATGAAATTTCCAACACTTAGAAAAATTTCTAAGTTTATAAATTTTGACTTTTCAAAATGAAATCTTGACTTTTTGATTTATTGATGAATAAGTTTCATATTTTGAAATGTTTTGATGAATTGTGATCCTTGGAACTTGAATTTGACCAAAAAGTCAAAGTTTGACATTTCAGTATACAGTTGACTTTTGATCAATTGACTGCAAAATTCATCTGTCAATCCAATGGACTTGCAATGTTTTGAACCATGTCATTAGGTTAAAATGATTCAATTGGACTCTTGAGATAATTCCTTAAACCAATTGACCATTTTCTAGGTCAAAAGTTAGAAATTGCCCTTTCCTAGTCAAAACCCTAATTTTGACCATTTTGCCCTTTTGGGGATTTGATCAAATTTCTTGAGGAATGGTGGTCCAAACTTGATCAAATGATACATATGACTTTAAAATATTGATTTGGATAAAAATTATGAAGTTTGACTGTAAATTGGCCATAATTGACTTTTTCCCCAATACAATTGATTTTTAGGTCAACTGCTCAATTGACTGAGCAAAAATGTGATTCAAGGATTGAAACTTGACATGAGTAATATTGGGGGTCCATAATGATCCATTAAAGTCATATTTGGCATTGGAAGTTCAAATGTCCTTGTGCAAACTCAAACCCTAATATTGGTCATCAGTGCTTAAGGATATGTCTTGAGTTGATCAAACCCTAATGCAGTCTTGAGCCCAAGGAGATCTTGTGAGAAAATTCTTGATAAGTGAGAGGGTAAATTTTGGGGTACAACAGAAGGTGTAGTGTGTGTTGTCCCATTAATACAAAGAATACACCAGCATAGAAGACAATAAGCTAACCTAGTCTTCGACATCATGACTAGGTCAAAAATTCCCATATCTTCCCAGATTTGGGATTGAGCTACTTCCATCTTAACCAGCCAGTCTGAGTATTCTGAGGTCAAGCTAGGGCAAGATCTGAAGATTCTATTCCCTTTGTTCATGAACTGGAGGTTTATATCCTCCTTCGTCTGAGAATGTTGTTGGTTGGCAGGCGTTTCATCCTCAGGTTCATTTCTCGGCTTCTTTGCGCGGCCTATGGGTTTGAGTCTAGGGTGAGTTAGGAAAAAGGTGCTTTTTTGCTTAGGGTTTTCAGAGCACATAGATAACGAATCGGATATAGAATTTATTTGTCCAAAATATCTAACATGAATAAGTACTTTTGAGTTGTATGCATCGCGTTCTTCTTTGGTCATAGTTTCAAGAACGAACCTTCATTCCCAGACGAAGCAGGAACGAAGTTGGTTGGGAAACATCTATTTGTTGTCGTGAATCAAAGGCATCTTTTGTATTTGGGTTGTTTGGAGCATTTGATAGAAAGGCCATGGCTTTGTTGGTAGAAAGATTATGAAAGAGATGAAGTTCTTAAGGATGGCTTTTTGAATGCAAAGAGACAAGGAATATCAGACAGTTGGAAAATATTCCAAAGGGAGATGTTCATGGCTATTTATAGAAGCCAAGGAAGAGTGTTTTCCCTCAAAGTCATTTAATGCTACAGAGTGAGTGGGACACGTGGTGATCTTTGGAGCAGTTGTACAGGCGAGTGATGGGAACGCTTTCCATGCTTTCCTAGGTTATAGGGATAATGGTCATCATGGCTGCGTGTAACGGCTGATTGATAGTGACATATTGGAAAAAGTTTAATGATGGCTCTGATGTTAGCAGTAGTTGGTAGAAGACAAAAAGTTCACTATGAACTTGTGTGACCAAGAAATGGACAGGCGTCAAATAGAAATATCAAAGAATGGCTATTTCTCCTTGTGTCGAAATTGACATTCTTGGGGGCAATTTCTTAGATCCTAAATTCGACACTCACACATATTGGCATTATTGTCTAAAAATAAATTAAATAAATCTAAGATGAAGACACTTTTACAGAAGAGTCTATGAAAGGAGTTGTGTCGAAGTCATCCTTGTTAAGAAGGAGAAAACACTTAGAGAATTTTCTAAGTTAAAGGCAGTCTTCGACCGAGAGACTCTTGTATCAGCAGCAAGTGGATTTGAATTTGAAGAAAGGAGGGAAAGCCAGTTCATTTGGCAGTTAGGAAAATTAACGTGGCGTGAATATAGGGGTCGAAGAACATGCAGAGGAAACTTGTCCTCATCCTGGAACGAACAACCTTTCAACAGTTACTTATTACTAGTATAAATATAAGAACTTTTGTAGAATTTTGCGTTTTCAACTCATTGTACAAGTCACTCAATTTTATTCAAGTACCCACTGTGAGAGAAAGAATGTTGAGAATGTACGTTTGAATCACCATATTTTATTGCAATCGAAGTCTTTACATTTCTTTACAATCCTTGCCATTTAACACTTTTTTGCAAGCTTTACCATTACAACCTTTTAAATTACTGCAAATTTACTTTATCCTGCATTTTACTTGCATTTTTATCAAGTTTTTACCTTCATCCTGCTTTTATTCTTAATATCATATCGAACCTGTTCATGAACAATGTTAAGACTTCTTATCAAACCCTAAAAACACTTAGCATATGTCATAGGATCAAACTGATCGATCCTGCAGGTAACCAAAATAACCTTTTTGGAAGATCAGCGGTTGTTTACCAATTTTCACGGTAAACAATGACCAATTTCTCTGCGGGCACCCTTCCTTGTAGATACCTAGGTATCCCTATGTATAGTTAAGAAGTTGTCAATTCATGACTATACAGTGTTGGTAGATAGAATCACTGCGAGGATTAGACACTGGAGCTCTAAGTTTCTTAGTTTTGCGGGAAGGGTTCAACTTATTAGAAGTGTTTTGTTTTCCATTATCAACTATTGGATGCAATGCATCCCTATGCCTAAGAAAATCATTAGAGAAGTGGAAGCTATTTGCAGGTCTTTCTTATGGTCTAGAACTGAGAAAGTAACCAGAAAGTCTCCAATATCATGGAAGAATATCTACTCCCCTAAAAACAATGGTGGTTTAAACCTCATCTCATTAGGGGAATGGAACAAGGATAATATTTTGAAACTCCTCTGGAATCTCAATGGTAAAGCTGATAGTATATGGATCAAATCGATCCATAACTATTATGTGAAAGGTAAAAACATTATGAATGTCCTTATGAAATCGTCTTGCTATGGGATTCTGAGATCAATTCTGAAATAAAGGGATAACACCATTAATAGTTCTGTTTGCTACAACATGAGGCAACAAAAAGGTTTTTAAAACTAGAAGTATGTATATGGAGATGAAAGGAAATCAACCCACTGTTACTTGGAGGAAATTGATGTTTGGAAATAACGTGATACCAATGAAGAAAAACCGCGATACAAAATGCATCAAAAATTAAATTTTTTCTTATGGCGATTCTGAACGTTGATGCTATGATCACAAGCGTTGATGAAGAACAACACATCTACTCAGTCCACACGAACAGATCACTTCCGGTCACAATGCTAGCTTCTTACGAACAACAACTTTGAGTGAGAAAGTAAGAGTAAATACGACTAGGGTTTCAAGACCGAATTTTTATCAAGTGAAAATGCTTCAGCACAAGGGTTCTATTTATGGAACCACTTTTATGGGCTACAATCTAAAAGCCCAATTAAGGCTGCAAGCTAAAAGCTCAATTAAGCCTACGGGTCTAACACCCCAATTCTACCCCGACAATTATATAAATAAATCAGAGTTATAAAAATCATTCATGCAAATGAATTGAGATGCCACAAATTCTTCTATCAAAATTCATTGCATTCATCGTGGATATATAACACTTTTAAAACATCGGATGAACCATCATTATGACATCTTTAATTAAATGATTCAACATCTACGCAGCGGAAATTCTTAATAACATCTTTGTCATCATTACAATAACTTCAAAACAACACAATTTAATAATGATCAACTTAAAGTTCAACAACTGAATAATCAACAATCAAAAGCAACAAGCGTTCATCCCCCCGAGTGTTACATATCAGAGCAATGACACCGACTTGAACTACTGAAGGTATACAGCCACCACATCAATACACACTTCTTTATACAGTCATATAATGCGATTCAATAATATGCAAATGCATGTGGTACAATTTGGAGCAGAACTCCCATCTCAAAAATTTGCCAATTAATAGAGGCATCAACAAGGCATAAGCCTTTATCTCAATATTCGCCAATAAAGGCCAACTCAACGAGCATAAGCTCCATCTTAAAATGCAATGTATGAAACACAATCATGAATGTAATAACAACACCACAATTAACAACATCTCAATACAACATCATCATTGGCCAAAGGCCTACATCTCAAAAGCATCTCAACATCTCTTCATCAAACATCTCATATCATTCATAATAAATCATCAAACATCATTTATTCATCAAACATCATTTATTCATTAAACACAACTTCATCAATAACATCTCATCAATAACTCAGTTGTAATTTAATACGACAGTAATTCATACTGCTATTCTGTAATCTTACATCATTACTATCATTACTAGTCCTACTGTTACAAACCAAACAACAGCCTCTAAGCATCTCATCTTCATCATTCTGCATAAAAACCAACATAACGATCATCACGGGAACTAATTCAAATCCTATGTGTGATACGGTGATAGAACCGACTGTTAATACTAGTTTGCGTTTTGTATTCGCAAATGTGCAGTAAGCAAGAGTCGCCACCGACTTTTATTTTATCCAACTGGAAAGGAAAAAAGCACAGAAAAATTCTTTTTTTCGAGATTTTGAGTACGGGGGGTAGATTATATAAAGGGAAGGTATTAGCACCCTTTCTATCCGTAGTTTTCTATGGGTCTTAGGTACTTGCTCATCATTTTCAAAATTGCTTGTGTGTGTTTGATTTGAAAAAAAGTTTTTGTTTTACTTCGATTTAACCCTTGTTTTTGTCTTCAAGAGTGTTACGAAGTTGTTTTGAAAACTTTGTTTGAAAAGAGTGTGTTGTACCCCAAATTTTGATCTAAGATATCATCTCCTACCTGCATCATTACATTACAAGTGTTTTGATCCATTGATTTTAAAATTCATAACTTTTTTCAGGCCGAGAGCTATTTATGTTGAACACTAAATCATTTAATCGATTCGTGCTAAAATAATGTTTATTAATTATTTATTATCTTAAATTTAAATAATTGGAATTTGTTTTCGATTATTATGTAATTTAAAGATGTATAGATAATAAAATAAACATTAGAGAAGAGGCGCATTAATTGTGCAGACAATATTTATTTATTACTCACTATCTTAAATTTAAATAACTGGAATTCATTCTCAGTTATTACATAATTTAAAGATTTATAAATAATATAATAAATATTCAGAAAAGTTTATTGGTCAATAATGATTATTTAATCATTTGTCATTCTAAGTTAAATAATTGAAATTCAATTTTAGTTATTATAATTTAGAAAGTTATGGATGATGAATTAAATAATTGAGACTATTAATTGATCAATGATAATTACTTATTTATCTGTTTATTATTCTGAATGTAGGTAGTTGAAATTCGTTTTCAATTATTATACGATTAAAGAATTGTAAACGATAAAATAAATAATTAGAGAAGGAAGAAATTAATTGGCGAATATTGGATTTTTATTCATTTTTTCTAATTGTATAATTATTGTGTAAATATTGTATTTATTACAACAAAATTACAATAATAATTTTTACAAAGTTAAAATGAAATAAAAAAAATTAATCTAATATTCCTAATTCTAAATCTTCTGATCCAATGCATTTTTTTTGTCTGCTCACTTGATGTTACCTGCAAAATTAAAAGAAATTAGAATTTGAACAAATAATTAAAAGCAAAATTATTTAATGTTCATCATTAAAAGCAATGGCCGGAATCAGTTTACCCTTTTTTGCAAATCGCGGGATTTCTCCCGGTTCACAAAAAAGAGAGGAATTTTTATAAATGAATGCACAAATTCACTTTTGTCAAAGAAATTGCATCTTTCAAATTAATTGGATTTTTTAAAATCCAATGCATTTTTTCAAAATATGCACAGCATACAAAGTCCCTGCATAATCTCAACAGCATATGCAAGCAAACAAAATTCCAACGTAAACCCACTGTGCCATGCAGTAAGCAAGTCAAATATGCAGTTTAACCAATATGTAAGCAATGTAACATTCCTTTTTTCATCATATTCCAGCCTTTTGCAATTTCAGAAAATAGTACAGCATATCATTTTATTGTCAAAACTGTACTGAGAGAGAAAAAGAGAGGAGGAAGTGTGGTTTTACAGGTTTGGTTTAGGCAGGAAGAGATACAAGACAAACTGCAGTAATATAGCCAGTAGAAAGTAAAAACATAAAATAGGAATAGAAACAAATTAGATGTAACAGTATGGTGCAGAATGCCAGGAAGAGGGTGAAAATATATTCAAATCTCCAGCCTGTAACGTAAAAAAGGAAGAGAAGACTGTTATAACATAACAACAAAAATCACATATCAGAATCAATCTCCAAGCCTTCAAGACTTAGAAAAATTGTTGTCAACAAAAGGATACCAAAACAATAAGAACCTGCATAACCATTCCTACTGTCAAAAAAACCATAAAAACCAATGTGGCCTAAACCTCACAAACTGATTGAGCCCTCAAGCCAACATCACCATCCTACTGTCAAAACCATATATCACAAAACAATTTCACAACCTTAACCATTTTTCAAACCATTTTACCACATGGCCTAAACAAAGAACCATCCTTTCTACTGTCCAACCAACACAAAACCAGTTCAAACCATACAACCAATATGGCCTAACAACAAAAAAACCTATTCCCCTATTTCCATCATGGCATAAAAACCAGTAAAACCTGCATAGGGCCTAAACCAATTTCCAAACCCAAGCATACAATAAGGCCTCAATACATTCATCATTGGCCAAAAAAGCAAAATCATACAGTAGTATAGGCGAGAAGAAGAAGAAAATGCTAGTCAAAAAGTAAGCATTTCAACAGTAGCACTCAATCGTCTAAAACATCGAAGCATATAGTACCAAGGCAAAAGAAGAAGAGAAAGATCAAAGCTAAGGTAACCAGCAAGAAGAAGAAGGAAACCATATAAAATACCGGCCACCGAAGCAAGCTCGCGACGCGCCTCCCTTCCTCGCCTCGGCCTCCTACGCTCACCCGACCTCCTCCTCCGTCTCCGAAGGTAACCCCTTTCCTTCCCTTTCTTTCATGCATCAAATAACATCAAAAGTTCGAAGTAAGAATCAATGTAATCAGAATCAACACATGCAAAAAAATGTAACCAAGCTTTAACAAATCAGAAAGCGTTTTCGTACCGTGAACCCATCGTGCCTTGGTTTGCGTCGGAGGGAAGAGAAGTGTAGAGCTGGTGGCCATTGGGCAAGGAAGCTTAGGCAAGTTCAGAAGCATGGAGAAGAAGACGCGAAGACGAAGAAGAGAGATGAGCACCGTTCTGCACCACACAGAACCCTAATCCCAATTATGCTAAAACAACAATTAACCCTAAAATGAATTGTAAAACTAATGGGCCTCATCCCATTTTCCTGCTTAAGCCCACACGACCTGCTTCTGCACCCCCTCTTTTTTTTCTTTCTGTTTGGGCCCTCTCAAACCATCTAGCCCATATATTTTACTTGTCTTTTTTTATTTGATACACTTTTTCTTTTTTTATTTTACTTTCTCTAATCTTTTAGAATTATTATGATGTTAGTTAATTAGTAAGTATATTAAAAAAACAAGAGATATATCTAACTAGGTAATTTTTAATTAGTTTGACCTTTTTAGTTTAAACTTGGGATTTAATTTAGGAGTTTTGATTTTATTTCATTAGGGTAAATTAATAACTTTTAATTTAATTTAGAACCTCTTAACCTTTTAAATAAGTACTTTATTTTTATATACATAAAAAAATATAGAATTTAAGAATGTAGACACTTTATTTTTTCTAATTAATTCTCCTCTTACATCGTTATTAAACAAAAACTTTAAAACATATAAAAATAGAAAAAACTTAAAAAATATTTTATTAATTCATTTTCTTGTTTTATTAATATTAATATCAAAATATATAAAATAAAACTTAAAACTAAAAAAACATTATGTCTTCGTTAAATAATTCTCTTGCTTTTTATCCATATCAAAAATGCGTAAAAATTAAAAAATACTTTCTTTTCGTTAATATTAAACAAAAAAATCATAAAAATGCATTATTCGCATCATTTAGTCTATCATTTAAATTATCGTTATTTAATCATTATCCGCATATTTTGTCTGTGTATTTATTCCATATTTATTTGTTTATTCTGTTTATGTTTAAATCCAAAGGAAAAATAGTAAATTTGTTGACTTCATGTCCTCAAGTCTAATTGTGCGAACTTTCGCATTTCATTAAAACTTAGGATAATTTTTCCTCAAATATTCAACCTTTTCAAAACTTATACCCTTTAAGCAAAAACTTCGACATTAGGTCGTCGTATCTTCAAAAACCCGTCCGTACCCCTTTTCGGCCAAAACGATTTATTTTCAATCAAGCAATCAATTTTAAATAAAACAGATATTTCAAAAGGTTCCTATAGAGTACTATAGATGCATTGGGTGCTAATACCTTCCCATTGTATAACCAACCCCCGAACCATAAGATCTCTTTTCAAAAACGCTTTGTATTTTTATTATTATTTACATTGCATATTTAGGGTTTTATTTCGCTCTTTTCCCTTTTCCTTTGGAAACAATAAAGCGCTGTGGCGACTCTTGCTTTTGTGAGACGAATTAATCAATAATTCGATCTCCGATTTACCCCGCTACATTTTTTATCGCTACAGAATTGGCGACTCTGCTGGGGAAAGATTGACCTCTTGCTGGTCCATCCCTAAGTGGGTTAAGCCTAATTTGTCTTATCTGTTTACTATTATTTGATTTGCTTGATTATGTGTTTAAATTGGGGTGTTTGGGTTTTTTTTGCAAAGGACGAATCCTATACCCGGATTAAGTAACACTTAAGGAATAGGACGGGCGGTATAGTCATGTTAACTTTGAGGGAGTAATCCCGAAGAAGGAGGCATGAGATCCCCCACTCAATGGAAGGCCCTCTTGAACTTAATATTTGTTTACCGAGTAATCGGGAAGACGTTATTATTTTCGACCTAGGAGCCCGAGAAGTTGAGGACCGTAGAACCCTAACCCATCTTGGCCTTTTTAGGTGTAGCGCGGAGACTACAACGGAGTAATTCGGAAGTAGTTGTTACGCGATGCTACGCTCGGACGAGTTTCTCTTGAGAATATTGCTAATTATTGAGTAATCAAGACATTGGTAATATCCGAAGGAGGAATGTAGACTCTGGGAACTCTTAGAACCATGTCTTACAGGTGTGATTGAAACGTTAGTACATACCTTTGGGTGGGCTTTACCCTCGACTCCCTGCTGAACGTTGAACCTTTGAACCCCATGTTTGCAAACTTGTGTGTGACTGTTGCATTATCATTCATTCATGCATTCATCAACATCTTTGTAAAAAGCTTGTTTTTCAAGGAACTTTGGAATGATTTTTATAGACGTCTCAGGGTATTATGGAACTTGGAAGGAGAAATACTCGAAGCTTTAGCTTCAACGAGCCCGAGATTGAAGAACTGAAGAGTTTGATTCCGAAGATAGAGAGTCCGACAGATTTTCAGAAGAAGTATGGGTCCATCGTACCGCTCATGAAGCGCAAGATGAAGAAAGGCATCCTCAACACGTTGGTTCAGTTCTATGATCCCCTGTACCGATGTTTCACCTTTCCAGATTATCAGTTGATGCCCACTTTAGAGGAGTACTCCTATATTCTTGGTTTGCCGATCGCCGACCGTGTTCCTTTTTTTGGATTAGAAGAGGAGCCCAAATCTCACGAGATAGCAGCCATCACCCACCTGAAGAAGTCAGAGATAGAGGAGAACATGACTACGAAAGGGGGAATCCGGGGTTTGCCGGTGCAGTTTCTGTTAAAGAAAGCTCGCCACTTTGCTGATACAAAGGATACTGTTGCCTTCGAGGACGTGTTTGCTTTACTCGCATATGGTCTTTTCTTATTCCCTAACGTTGATAAATTCGTGGATACCAACGCCATCAGAATTTTCCTGATTGGAAATCCGGTCCCTACGCTGCTAGGGGATACGTATTACTCCATCCATCTCCGAAACTCTTATCAAGGAGGGATGATTATTTGTTGTGTGCCATTGCTGTATCAGTGGTACGTCTCACATTTACCTGGGTCCGATGCTTTCTGGGATCTCGAGAAGGAACCGCGTTGGGCGCCAAAGATTATGGCTCTCACTCATTTCGACATTGACTGGTATAATCGAGTTTACCACGACGTGGAGATCATTGATAGCTGTGGTGCTTTTCCTAACGTACCTCTTCTCGGTACGAGGGGTGGAATCAACTACAACCTTGTTCTAGCGCGCCGTCAATTCGGGTACCCGATGAGAGATAAGCCGAACAGCATCCATGTGAGTGGTTTCTTTCTTCAGGAAGGACAAGATCATCAGGCAGCTAAAAGGGAGATCGAAGGAGCTTGGCGCCACATCCATAGGAAAGGGAGAGATATGCTGGGACATAGAGGTGCCGTTTCTTTGGAGCCTTACCTGCAGTGGGTCCGTGCTAGGGCTTGTGCTCTCAAGATGCCATATAAACTTGAGAAACCTTTATTCCCTGCCATCGCACCATCATCTGTTGTTATCCCTATCGCGGATGTAGGAGAATATCAAGGAAATCTGGCTAGGATGAAGTCCGAGAGGGATGCTTGGAAGGAAAAGTACCATATGTCTGAATATGAGAATCGAGTCCTGACTCGACAACTAAAAGAAAAGGAGGAGTTGCTGCTTATTCAAGACGGCCGGTTCGTTGACCACGATGAGAAACTTCGTCAGAAGGATGCCTTGCTGAAGAAGTATGCGAGTGAAAGGAAGAGAAAGAAGGAGGGTCCGGTAAGCGTTGCTCTTGTTCCTAATCCGCAGAAGGAAATCATCGATCGACTGATAGCCGAGAAGAAAGTGATGGAAGACTTTTACGAAGAAAAGATCAAGAAGCTCCGATTACAGCTGGTGTTTGGTCCGTCATCTGAGGATTCCGAGTGAGCTTTAGTTTTTAGTTTATTTTATTGATGTCATTTTGTAAAACTATGTAAAGGGCTTTATGCTCCGAAGTTGTAATTTATTGTTTTATTAAGGGCTTCATGCTCCGAAGTTGTAATTTATTGTTTATTATGGGCTTCATGCTCCAAAGTTGTAATTTATTGCTTTCATGTTTAAAATTGTAATTTATCACTTTACTATGGTTTCCATGTTTCGAAGTTGTAATTTATTGCTTTCATTATTGGATTTGTTATCCCAAGGTTGTAATTTACTGTTCCAAATTGTAAGTTGTAATTTATCGCTTTCGATTAATGGATTGAGTTTTTGTTGTTCCAAATTCCTTTACCATTGATGTATGCAAAATCATTAAAGTTCCTTGAAAAACTTTTAAAATGAGTCATCATTTGCATCGCCATCATGCATCATTTCACATTCCACTTCACATGTTTTCTAGAGTCTCATCCTCGTTCTTTTTCCACCAAAGGTTGTCAAGCTGTCTCACCGATACGACACTCGGGCCAATCGTCAAAGGAAAATGGAAGATTTGGAACAGGAAAATCATGAGCTTCATGGGGAAGTTGCTACACTTTGTGCCGAGATGGAAAAGTTAACTGCGTTAGTGGAAAGTTTGGTGGCTGTTCAGAATCAGCCATCGACTACGGCTGCCTAGATTCAGACTTCAACTCCAGTGGTTTCCGAGATGGTCACCGTTTCTACTTCTGTGACTCAAATCAACTCTCCGCTTCAACATCAGATGCCGAAAGGTTTTCCATGGGGGATGCCTTACAACTTTGTGCCAGAAGGGTATCAGCCTGCCGTACAACCTCTATTTCAACCTGCATTGTCTCTTCCTCAACCAGAGACAACTGCCATGCCGCCAGTAATTCCGTCTGTAACACCTTTTCCGCAACCAATTATGACGACCGTTGCTCCTGTGGTCCACTCCGTGCCATACTTGAATGAACCTATTTATCCTGCCGAGCCCGCTGAAAGTTTGGGTCTTTTTGATAGAATGGAAGAATTTCAGGATCAGTTCCAGGAAATGCAGAAGGAGCTTAGAGCATTGAAAGGGAAGGATTTGTTTGGAAAGAATACGCATGATCTTTGTTTGGTTCCGAATGTCAAGATTCCAGCAAAATTCAAAGTGCCAGACTTTGAGAGATATAAGGGTGATTCGTGTCCTAGAAGTCATTTGACAATGTACGTAAGGAAGATGTCTACGTATTCCGATGATCATGACTTGTTGATTCATTATTTTCAAGACAGTTTGACGGGTGCTGCTCTAAAGTGGTATATGGGTTTAGACAGCATTCGAATCCGCAACTTTAACGATCTTAGTGAAGCCTTTGTCCATCAGTACAAGTACAACGTTGACATGGCGCCGGACCGGGATCAACTCCGGGTGATGTCGCAAAGAGACCGAGAATCTTTTAAGGAATACGCCCAGAGGTGGCGTGAAATTGCTGCTCAAATCTATCCACCTCTTGAGGAGAAGGAGATGACTAAGATATTTTTGAAGACTTTAGGGTCTTTTTACTATGAAAGAATGATAGCCAGCGCACCTAGTGACTTTACCGAAATGGTAAGCATGGGTATGCGATTAGAGGAAGGGATTCGTGAAGGGCGTTTGGTCAAAGAAGGGAGTCCGTCTAGCAGTGCGAAGAAGTTTGGAAGTGTTTTCCCGAAAAGAAAAGAGCAGGATGTTAGCGCTTTGTTTCCAGGTAGGCCTAGGAGAGGTTACTCTCACGTTGCGGCAGTCACTCCGGCTGTCCGCCCAACTTTGATGACCCCAGCTCATTAAACTCCACCAACTCAACAATGGCCTTTTCAGCAGCAGCCTCGACAACAGGCTTATCCGTTCAACAATCAGAACCGTTCACCTAGAAAACCACAGTTCGATGCCATTCCTATGACTTATACTGAATTGTTCCCTGCTCTCATCAGAAAGAATCTCATCACGACAAAGCCTCCTCCTGTCGCGCCGAACAGTGCTTCTCCGTGGTACAAGGCAGATCAATTTTGTGAATATCATCAAGGGTCGCCGGGGCACAACCTTGAGAATTGCTTTGCTCTGAAGGCGGACGTGCAGAGATTAATTAAGAATGGTATCTTGTCTTTTAAGGATGTTAATCCAAATGTTAGAGATAATCCTTTGCCTCGACATGGGGCAGCTTCAGTGAATATGGTGGAAGGTTGTCCGGGGAAGTCCCGAGTTTTTCAAGTAGAACATATAAGAGAGTCGTTGGTCAGGCTACATCAGAGTTTGAGAAGACTTGCCTTTGTTAGGCACCAGCATGATTATGACGTTTGTGAGTTTTGTTCAAGAGAGGATGACTGTCCTATCGTGAAGGAGGATATTCAGAAGTTGCTAGATCAGAGAGTTATCACTATTACCTATGACCGAAATCCGGAGGATAAGGTGAATGTTATCACACCACAATTAAATTTGCCAGAATCAGTAGAGATTGCTTACAACAGTCAGACTGCGCCTGTTGATCCTTTGATTATTTACCCACCTGGCCCTGTGCCTTACAGCTCAGACCAAGCTGTGCCGTACAAGTATAACGCCACAATGATTGAGAATGGGGTAGAAGTCCCTATACCAACAAGACCGTCTTTTGTTAACATTGCTGATGTGAGTAGAGTTACGAGAAGTGGGCGTGTTTTTGCAGCAGTACCTTTGAAGAGACCAGAAGTTCAAGTTAGGAGGCCCATGCCGACGGATATTCCGGTGAGAAATGTTGAACCAAGGGTTGAGATAAACCGATCCAGTGAACCTATCCCTCACCCTGAGGATGATGAGATTTTGAAACTTATCAAGAGAAGTGAATATAAGATTGTGGACCAGCTTTTGCAAACACCTTCCTAGATTTCCTTGCTTGCCTTATTGAGAGATTCTGGTGCGCATAGAGAAGCCTTGATGAAGGTCTTGGACCAGGCGTTCGTAGACCATGATGTGACGGTTGATCAGTTTGATGGGATTGTGGGAAATATAACTTCGTGTAACAATCTTGGTTTCAGTGATGAAGAACTCCCGGAGGAGGGGAGAAACCATAATATGGCTTTGCACATTTCAGTAAGTTGTGGAAATGATACCTTATCAAGCGTGTTGGTGGATACAGGTTCGTCGTTGAATGTGATGCCCAAGACTACGTTGTCTCGGCTCTCATATCCAGGTGCTCCTATGAGGCCTAGTGGAGTAATTGTTAAAGCATTTGATGGTTCTAGGAAGACAGTTATTGGTGAAGTGGATCTTCCCATAGTGATTGGTCCCCATACTTTTCAAATCACTTTCCAAGTGATGGACATCCGTGCTGCCTACAGCTGTTTATTGGGTCGTCCCTGGATCCATGATGCCGGGGCAGTCACCTCTTTGCTTCATCAGAGACTAAAGTTTGTAAGACATGGGAAGCTAGTGATGATTGGGGGAGAGCAGGCTATGGTGGTAAGCCATTTATCATCATTATCTTTTATCGATGCTGATGAGGATGTGGGGACCCAGTTCCAGGGTCTATCTGTTGCTAAGAATACAGTGAAGAAGCAAGGGGCATCCATCTCTTCTTTTGAGGATGCGTGGCGAGTGGTGGAAAGTGGTTCGGCCGAAGGATGGGGTCAGGTGTTGACGTTACCCGAAAACAAGTCTGGGGAAGGTCTGGGTTTTCATCCAATATCTGCAAGGGTCGAGAAAGAGGTGGTTGTTCGTCCGATTCAAGAGGTTTTCCGAAGTGCAGGGTTCGTACATCCTGAGGTTGATGCTATCATAGATGATGATTCCGAGGAGGATTTGCCCGTGTTTGTGACGCCTGGATTGGCTTGCCAAAACTGGATAGCTGTTGATGTTCTTGTGGTTATGCACATTTCCGAGTAATGTTTTGTTTATTTTCCTTTGAAAAATTCGCTCTGCCCAAGGCGAAACGTATTTTGTGTCGGGCTATGAAAAATAATTCCTTTTGCTCTGCCCAAGGCAAAAGAGAGATGTCTGGGCTCTTTGTTTCAAATATTTCCCTTCAATGAATAAAAATGTTATTTTGTCCACTGCTGTTTTATTTTTCACTTTTTTCTGGGAAATAGCAATGAAAATTAATTAATAACATTTTGTTTTATTTGCACAAATCGATTTCTAAAATAAAGCATAATCATATGTGCAGATTAATCCATGACTTAACCATCAAAAACAGTGATCCTATGCCCTCTCCCAACTTTGAATTCCCTGTGTTCAGAGCCGAAGAAGAGGATGATGAAGAGGTTCCTGTTGAGATTTCCCGTTTGCTTGAGCATGATGAGAAGATTATTCAACCATTTGAAGAACCTGTAGAGTTGGTCAACTTGGGTGATGAAGAAGATAGAAAGGAAGTCAAAGTCGGAGCATTGCTTATCCCGGAAGTTAAGGAGAAGATGTTGGAGCTTCTCAAAGAGTATGTTGACGTGTTTGCTTGGTCCTACCAAGATATGCCAGGGTTGGACAATGACATTGTGGAGCATCGTTTACCGTTGAGACCTGAGTGTCCGCCGATCAAGCAGAAGTTGAGAAGGACTCGTCCCGACATGGCTGACAAGATCAAAGAGGAGGTTCAGAAGCAGATTAATGCAGGTTTCCTTGTTACATCGGTCTATCCTCAGTGGTTAGCCAACATAGTGCCGGTTGCAAAGAAAGATGGCAAAGTTCGGATGTGTGTAGACTACAGAGATCTGAATAGAGCTAGTCCGAAGGATGATTTCCCATTACCTCATATTGACGTATTGGTCGACAGTACCGCCAAGTTCAAAGTCTTTTCTTTCATGGATGGTTTTTCTGGTTACAATCAAATCAAGATGGCGCCGAAAGATATGGAGAAGACCGCTTTCATTACACCGTGGGGAACATTTTGTTATCGGGTTATGCCGTTTGGTTTGAGGAATGCGGGTGCAACATACCAAAGGGCCATGACTGCTTTGTTCCATGACATGATGCATAAGGAGATCGAAGTGTATGTGGATGACATGATTGCCAAATCACAAACTGAGGAAGATCATTTGGAACATTTGTTGAAGTTATTCTAGCGTTTGAGAAAGTATAAACTCCGTCTGAATCCCAACAAATGCACTTTTGGTGTTCGTTCTGGGAGACTTCTGGGTTTCATTGTCAGTCAGAAAGGTATTGAGGTAGATCCTGATAAAGTCAAAGCTATTCGGGAAATGCCCGCACCCAAGACGGAAAAACAAGTAAGAGGATTCCTTGGGAGGCTGAACTACATTTCTAGGTTTATATCTCATATGACTGCTACCTGTGGGCCGATTTTCAAGCTTCTCCGAAAGAACTAAGGATGTGTGTGGACAGAAGATTGTCAGAGAGCTTTTGATAGCATCAAAGAATATTTACTTGAACCTCCCATTTTGATTCCTCCGGTGGAAGGAAGACCTTTGATTATGTACCTGACTATATTGGAAGATTCCATGGGATGTGTGCTTGGTCAACAAGATGAGACTGGAAGAAAAGAACATGCCATATACTATTTGAGTAAGAAATTCACAGACTGTGAGTCTCGGTACTCATTACTTGAGAAAACCTATTGTGCTTTAGCCTGGGCTGCTCGCCGTCTGCGCCAGTATATGATTAACCACACCACTTGGTTGATCTCCAAAATGGATTCGATCAAGTATATCTTTGAGAAACCCGCCTTATCTGGAAGAATAGCTCGTTGGCAGATGTTGTTATCTGAATATGACATTGAGTATCACACTCAGAAAGCGATCAAAGGAAGTATTTTAGCCGATCATTTGGCTCACCAACCAATTGAAGACTATCAATCCATCAAGTTCGATTTCCCAGATGAAGATGTTATGTACTTGAAAGCTAAAGATTGTGAAGAGCCATTACCTGAAGAAGGACCTGATCCTGAATCCCTTTGGGGTTTGATATTTGACGGAGCTGTGAATTCCTATGGAAATGGAATTGGGGCAATCATCGTCACTCCCCGAGGCACTCATATCCCGTTCACGGCGAGATTGAAGTTTGACTGCACGAACAACATGGCGGAATATGAGGCATGCATTATGGGTCTCGAAGAAGCAGTGGACCTAAGGATTAAAATTCTTGATATTTACGGAGATTCGACATTGGTGATTAATCAAATCAAAGGAGAATGGGAGACTCGTCATCCTGGTTTGATCCCTTACAGAGACTATGCTAGAAGATTATTAACTTTCTTCAACAAAGTGGAATTACATCATATCCCTAGAGATGAGAACCAAATGGCTGATGCTTTAGCTACTTTGTCTTCAATGTTTCAAGTGAATGATTGGAACGACGTGCCTACAATCCGAGTTATGCGCCTCGACAGACCTGCTAATGTGTTTTCAGTGGAAGAGGTCACCGACGACAAACCGTGGTTCTATGACATCAAACGTGTTCTTCAAACTCAAGAGTACCCGCCTGGGGCATCCAATAAGGATAGGAAGACGTTGAGAAGATTAGAAAGCAGTTTCTTTCTCAATGAAGAAGTTTTGTATAAGAGGAATTATGACATGGTGTTGCTCAGATGTGTAGACAGACGTGAAGCAGACATGCTGATGCAAGAAGTACATGAAGGATCCTTTGGCACTCATGCCAACGGACATGCAATGGCTAGAAAGATGTTGAGAGCTGGTTACTATTGGATGACAATGGAATCTGATTGCTGCAGGTATGTGAAGAAGTGTCATAAATGCCAGATTTATGCGGACAAGATGCACGTGCCGCCGACCCTCCTCAATGTTATATCTTCACCTTGGCCTTTCTCTATGTGGGGCATTGATATGATTGGAATGATTGAACCCAAAGCTTCAAATGGTCATCGTTTCATCTTGGTAGCGATTGATTATTTTACTAAGTGGGTGGAAGCAACATCTTATGCTAATGTAACCAGACAGGTGGTAGTCAGATTTATCAAGAATCAGATCATTTATGGATACGGTATCCCGAACAAGATCATCACTGATAATGGTTCGAATTTGAATAACAAGATGATGAGAGAGATTTGTGAGGAGTTCAAGATCGAACATCATAATTCTTCTCCTTACAGACCGAAGATGAATGGGGCTGTTGAAGCTGCGAACAAGAATATCAAGAAGATTGTCCAGAAGATGGTGGTAACTTACAAAGATTGGCATGAAATGCTTCCGTTTGCCCTGCATGGGTACCGTACTTCAGTTCTAACTTCAACGGGCGCGACCCCTTTTTCCCTAGTTTATGGTATGGAAGCAGTACTCCCCGTGGAGGTTGAGATTCCGTCTCTGAGAGTGTTGATGGAAGCTAAACTTTCTGAGGCTGAATGGTGTCAAAGTAGATACGATCAATTGAATTTAATCGAAGAAAAGAGATTGACAGCCTTGTGTCACGGTCAATTATATCAGCAGAGAATGAAGAAGGCTTTTGATAAGAAGGTTCGACCGCGCGAGTTCAGAGAAGGTGACCTTGTACTCAAGAAAATATTATCTTTCCAACCTGATTCTAGGGGCAAGTGGGCTCCGAATTATGAAGGACCGTATGTTGTTAAGAAAGTCTTCTCTGGAGGTGCCATGATTCTCACCAATATGGACGGTGAAGACCTTCCGCGTCCCATGAACGCCGATGCAGTCAAGAAGTATTTCGCTTAAGCAAACTTCTGGTCAAATCAGTCTTAGCACCTGAGCACATTCTGGAATTCAAAGTTGTTAGGGAGCATAGTGATCATTGTTTTGTATAACCTTTCATTTCATGTACTATTTCCTGAACTTTTGTAAACCGTGGGAGTCGCGTTGTTAGCGAACTACCATCTTATTAATGAAATTTGAGCATTTACCTTTTGTGGGCAAAATTTTAATTTTTACGGCAATATTTGAAACAAAGTATTTAAAGTGTTCTTTTTAAAAAAAATGTGTCATGAATAATGAAAGGAATATTAACGGTTGTTCCAAAGATGGTCAAGCCATGAAATGCGAAGCAGTACAGTAGTTTATCCTTGTGTGATGAACTTGTTTTCTTTCAGAACCGTCATGAGGTGTTGGTTGTGTAAACTTGCGTTTCTCGGGGTACTAAGTTTGGTGACTCCCCGGTTGTTCCAGTTAAGTGTTGTTTTAGCTACCTTTGTTTGGGAGATTTTGAAGTGCGGTACACTTCGTCTCATGCCAGTGGTTTATTGGTGTTAGAAGATTGGTTTTGAATACTTTTCTCCTCAGAAGACTCGAGCCTTATAGTGTTACGCTCCGATGTTGCTGTGTGGTTTCAATTCCAGTTATTCTCCGTCTTCTGTAAGATTGGCCGAGTATCTATCTTCGCGACATCTTATTATCTTCAAGATATTCCATCTGTCTGTTTTGTCAGCATAACATTCATTTACTCATATCAGCATGCATATCCACATTTGCCGTTGATTTTGGGTCAGACTTTGTTTATTCGAACAAGGTACATATTTATTTCCAAGTAGAAGGTTAGCTTAGGCAGAAAATGTGCTTCCTTTCTAAATTCCCCAACCGAGCTAATCCTCGTGGATGATTTTTGATTCAGCTTACCTTGTCCATTTCTGGATAGGATGAATTCCCAGTCGAATTACTTTCTCATTGGGTGGAGTCTTGTTTGACTGTTTTCTCTCTAGGTTATTCTTGGATGAAGTTGTTGCCTCTTGCATAGGCTATTTCTTTGATTCTCCCCAGTAAGTTCGCGACCTAGACGGCTGGTGCATTTATGTTGCACCTTTAAGTAGGTGATCTCCTCGGGAAGGATTGATTCATGGTTCTCTTTGACGAGGATTTTATTCTCTGCCAATATCATCGCAATTTACTTCTGTTTGGTTTTTGGAAAACGACAAGCGGCAGCTCTTCATGAGCAACTTGTACGTTATTATTTTATGGAAGATGACAAGCGGCAGCTCTTCATGAGCAACTTGTACGTTATAAACACCATTGGAAAACGACAAGCGGAAGCTCTTCATGAGCAACTTGTACGTTACTTTTTGAAGCGCCGAGCAGCAGTTCTTCACGAGCTACGAGTGCGTTATTACTTTTTCTGAAAGCACCGAGCAGCAGTTCTTCACGAGCTACTAGTGCGTCATTTTATTTTTCTGAAAGCGACAAGCAGCAAACTCTTCATGAGTTACCAGTACGTTATTACTTTTCTGGAATACAGCAAGCGGCAGCCTCTTTATTTGAGCAGCTTGTATGTTATCGGTATTTTCTTTGGACAACAACAAGTGGCAGCTTCTTTATTTGAGCAACTTGTATATTATTGACATCTCTGGACGACGGCAAGTGATAGCCTCTTTATTTGAGCAACTTGTATGTTATCGGTATTTTCTTTGGGCGACAGCAAGTGGCAGTTTTCTTTATTTGAACAACTTGCGTATCTACAATCTTATTGCTTCAGCATTAATTGGTATCTCTCCGAAAATCTAGCAGAGAAGTCTGTTACGAATCTGTACCTCTAGAAGTCGGTAATCAGTTATCAGCAATTTGATACTCTCTGTCTATCATTGACCTTGAGTTGCGAACTCACTGTTTTGGATCAATGATCTATTATGGCCTATGCAAGATGCTCTCTTTGTTAGGGTCAGAGGTTGTATCCCCTCAGTTTTTGTTCACTGTCAGGAGTCTGTCGTTTAAAGTCGATAACTCGTTTCCCCAGTAATGTATAATCCATGTCTCTGTGTTTTGTTGGTGTTCGATTCCCCCAACATTGTCTTGTTTCATACAATATCTTTCTCTGTGAGTTCAATCACTGCATTCATATCAAACATGACGACGGCATCTTAGGACAAAATTTGCGTAATTATGTATTTAAGTACCTTCAATCTCGTCGAAACGAAGATTTCAATCTTCATATCTCCGGATAGAAGAAACTTAAATAGGGGCAGCTGTTGTACCCCAAATTTTGACCTAAGATATCATCTCCTACCTGCATCATTACATTACAAGTGTTTTGATCCATTGATTTTAAAATTCATAACTTTTTTTAGGCCGAGAGCTATTTATGTTGAACACTAAATCATTTAATCGATTCGTACTAAAATAATGTTTATTAATTATTTATTATCTTAAATTTAAATAATTGGAATTTGTTTTCGATTATTATGTAATTTAAAGATGTATAGATAATAAAATAAACATTAGAGAAGAGGCGCATTAATTGTGCAGACAGTATTTATTTATTACTCACTATCTTAAATTTAAATAACTGGAATTCATTCTCAGTTATTACATAATTTAAAGATTTATGAATAATATAATAAATATTCGGAAAAGTTTATTGGTCAATAATGATTATTTAATCATTTGTCATTCTAAGTTAAATAATTGAAATTCTATTTTAGTTATTATAATTTAGAAAGTTATGGATGATGAATTAAATAATTGAGACTATTAATTGATCAATGATAATTACTTATTTATCTGTTTATTATTCTGAATGTAGGTAGTTGAAATTCGTTTTCAATTATTATACGATTAAAGAATTGTAAACGATAAAATAAATAATTAGAGAAGGAAGAAATTAATTGGCGAATATTGGATTTTTATTCATTTTTTTCTAATTGTATAATTATTGTGTAAATATTGTATTTATTACAACAAAATTACAATAATAATTTTTACAAAGTTAAAATGAAATAAAAAAAATTAATCTAATATTCCTAATTCTAAATCTTCTGATCCAATGCATTTTTTTTTGTCTGCTCACTTGATGTTACCTGCAAAATTAAAAGAAATTAGAATTTGAACAAATAATTAAAAGCAAAATTATTTAATGTTCATCATTAAAAGCAATGGCCAGAATCAGTTTACCCTTTTTTGCAAATCGCGGGATTTCTCCCGGTTCACAAAAAAGAGAGGAATTTTTATAAATGAATGCACAAATTCACTTTTGTCAAAGAAATTGCATCTTTCAAATTAATTGCATTTTTTAAAATCCAATGCATTTTTTCAAAATATGCACAGCATACAAAGTCCCTGCATAATCTCAACAGCATATGCAAGCAAACAAAATTCCAACGTAAACCCACTGTGCCATGCAGTAAGCAAGTCAAATATGCAGTTTAACCAATATGCAAGCAATGTAACATTCCTTTTTTCATCATATTCCAGCCTTTTGCAATTTCAGAAAATAGTACAGCATATCATTTTATTGTCAAAACTGTACTGAGAGAGAAAAAGAGAGGAGGAAGTGTGGTTTTACAGGTTTGGTTTAGGCAGGAAGAGATACAAGACAAACTGCAGTAATATAGCCAGTAGAAAGTAAAAACATAAAATAGGAATAGAAACAAATTAGATGTAACAGTATGGTGCAGAATGCCAGGAAGAGGGTGAAAATATATTCAAATCTCCAGCCTGTAACGTAAAAAAGGAAGAGAAGACTGTTATAACATAACAACAAAAATCACATATCAGAATCAATCTCCAAGCCTTCAAGACTTAGAAAAATTGTTGTCAACAAAAGGATACCAAAACAATAAGAACCTGCATAACCATTCCTACTGTCAAAAAAACCATAAAAACCAATATGGCCTAAACCTCACAAACTGATTGAGCCCTCAAGCCAACATCACCATCCTACTGTCAAAACCATATATCACAAAACAATTTCACAACCTTAACCATTTTTCAAACCATTTTACCACATGGCCTAAACAAAGAACCATCCTTTCTACTGTCCAACCAACACAAAACCAGTTCAAACCATACAACCAATATGGCCTAACAACAAAAAAACCTATTCCCCTGTTTCCATCATGACATAAAAACCAATAAAACCTGCATAGGGCCTAAACCAATTTCCAAACCCAAGCATACAGTAATGCCTCAATACATTCATCATTGGCCAAAAAAGCAAAATCATACAGTAGTATAGGCGAGAAGAAGAAGAAAATGCTAGTCAAAAAGTAAGCATTTCAACAGTAGCACTCAATCGTCCAAAACATCGAAGCATACAGTACCAAGGCAAAAGAAGAAGAGAAAGATCAAAGCTAAGGTAACCAGCAAGAAGAAGAAGGAAACCATATAAAATACCGGCCACCGAAGCAAGCTCGCGACGCGCCTCCCTTCCTCTCCTCGGCCTCCTACGCTCACCCGACCTCCTCCTCCGTCTCCGAAGGTAACCCCTTTCCTTCCCTTTCTTTCATGCATCAAATAACATCAAAAGTTCGAAGTAAGAATCAATGTAATCAGAATCAACACATGCAAAAAAATGTAACCAAGCTTTAACAAATCAGAAAGCGTTTTCGTACCGTGAACCCATCGTGCCTTGGTTTGCGTCGGAGGGAAGAGAAGTTTAGAGCTGGTGGCCATTGGGCAAGGAAGCTTAGGCAAGTTCAGAAGCATGGAGAAGAAAACGCGAAGACGAAGAAGAGAGATGAGCGCCGTTCTGCACCACACAGAACCCTAATCCCAATTATGCTAAAACAACAATTAACCCTAAAATGAATTGTAAAACTAATGGGCCTCACCCCATTTTCCTGCTTAAGCCCACACGACCTGCTTCTGCACCCCCTCTTTTTTTTCTTTCTGTTTGGGCCCTCTCAAACCATCTAGCCCATATATTTTACTTGTCTTTTTTTATTTGATACACTTTTTCTTTTTTTATTTTACTTTCTCTAATCTTTTAGAATTATTATGATGTAAGTTAATTAGTAAGTATATTAAAAAAACAAGAGATATATCTAACTAGGTAATTTTTAATTAGTTTGACCTTTTTAGTTTAAACTTGGGATTTAATTTAGGAGTTTTGATTTTATTTCATTAGGGTAAATTAATAACTTTTAATTTAATTTAGAACCTCTTAACCTTTTAAATAAGTACTTTATTTTTATATACATAAAAAAATATAGAATTTAAGAATGTAGACACTTTATTTTTTCTAATTAATTCTCCTCTTACATCGTTATTAAACAAAAACTTTAAAACATATAAAAATAGAAAAAACTTAAAAAATATTTTATTAATTCATTTTCTTGTTTTATTAATATTAATATCAAAATATATAAAATAAAACTTAAAACTAAAAAAACATTATGTCTTCGTTAAATAATTCTCTTGCTTTTTATCCATATCAAAAATGCGTAAAAATTAAAAAATACTTTCTTTTCGTTAATATTAAACAAAAAAATCATAAAAATGCATTATTCGCATCATTTAGTCTATCATTTAAATTATCGTTATTTAATCATTATCCGCATATTTTGTCTGTGTATTTATTCCATATTTATTTGTTTATTCTGTTTATGTTTAAATCCAAAGGAAAAACAGTAAATTTGTTGACTTCATGTCCTCAAGTCTAATTGCGCGAACTTTCGCATTTCATTAAAACTTAGGATAATTTTTCCTCAAATATTCAACCTTTTCAAAACTTATACCCTTTAAGCAAAAACTTCGACATTAGGTCGTCGTATCTTCAAAAACTCGTCCGTACCCCTTTTCGGCCAAAACGATTTATTTTCAATCAAGCAATCAATTTTAAATAAAACAGATATTTCAAAAGGTTCCTATAGAGTACTATAGATGCATTGGGTGCTAATACCTTCCCATTGTATAACCAACCCCCGAACCATAAGATCTCTTTTCAAAAACGCTTTGTATTTTTATTATTATTTACATTGCATATTTAGGGTTTTATTTCGCTCTTTTCCCTTTTCCTTTGGAAACAATAAAGCGCGGTGGCGACTCTTGCTTTTGTGAGACGAATTAATCAATAATTCGATCTCCGATTTACCCCGCTACATTTTTTATCGCTACAGAGTGTAAGTGTGAAAAAGTTTGATTTTGAGCAAGTACCTACTAGCATCTACCTACTCGAAAAGAGAATGTTTCTGTTCTTGTTTCCTTTAGATAACGCTATCCCACTATTAGTGAGTAGGTAGCACCGTCGTTGGAGTTGTAAGGGTCAATTCGAAAGGGGCGTACGATCACTAAAGCAATGTTAGGACGTCTTAGTAATAACCCTAATGTATTAAGATCATATACGAGGCAAAATTTCTGAGGCAACCTTTCCGAGGCAACATTTTTGAACGAGACATTTGATCTTTGTGTTAGACAAAAGAGCGACCACTAAAACACCCTATACTTAATGATCGTTTACCGAAGGCAACCGAAGTGAGAGTATACCCTAGGAGTGCGCATGTGCGAGTGATTCAATATCAGGTTATTATCTTTGCACATTTAGGGTTTGCTAACCGTTTTAAAATTAACATATATTCTTGTCATGCAACCCTATTATCATGCATCTAACAGTTAATTATTTGCGAAAATTAAAATGCAGAAAGTAAAGCTACGCTATTACAAGGCTTCGGGGATTAATTACATAGCCAAAAACCCGTAAAATGATAAATAAATTAAAAAAGGTCCTAATTAATCTATTACATCCCATGAGAAATTACATCAATATTGTAAAAATAAGTAAGCACGCGCGATGAATCGAGGACGAGCAAAATTAGGGTTTTGACCTCGTCTAACCTAATTAAAAGAAAAATCATTTTTTATTTGTTTTTGATTATTTTAAGGAAATAATAAGGTTTTAAGATTAAATACAAACCTAGTTTACTAATTAAATTCAATTGAGAAAATAATTAATTTTGACCTATTTTTATGTTTTGTTATTTTGAGAGAAAAAAAAGAATTAAATCAAACAAAACCCTAATTTCTAATTTGTTTTAATTTATTTACAAAAAACAAATTAAAGTTATTCTAAAATTAAAATAAACTAATTAAATTAATTTTTGATAAAAAATAAAAACCTAAATCTAATTTAATGAAAAATTGATTTTATGATTTTTTTGATAAAAAAAGAATTAATTTTGTGAGAAAAATAAATTAAATAAAATAATTAAAAGAAAAATATAAAAGAAGAGAAAGGAAATGGGCCTTGTAAACAACAGTTTGGGGGGTGCCATTAGCAGCTTTGGGGCCCAAAAGTAAGGGTCCATGTTGACTCTCATGGATTCAGTGTTTGCACGTTGAATGGGATGCATGATGGATCCTCATGTAATGGCCTTTAGATTTGGCCTCCTGGAGATCTAATGATTGAGCCTTGAGGGTATATGGTGGTCTTCACGCCTGTGTACACGCCTGATCATACAAGTAAAAATAACATGAAATACATGGGGGACCTAGGATTCGAACCCAGGTCCTATGGCCTTTTCATCAGCCTCAATACCAATTGAGCCACGCACACTTGTTGTATTTCAAACAACCATTAATCAATATATTAAAAAACAAACAAAAGAAAAATTATCAGCGCGTGAAAGTCAAATGGAGCAATCAGGGCTTTCCACGCCATCGTCCCTAACCTCTCTCCGTTGCTAAAAAGTCCAATGACTTTTACCTACGGACCAGAAGCGTAGGTACAAACCAACGATTTTCCAAAATCATCCACATGCACGATAAATGGAACCTGAAGCCATAAACCAATTCGCCTTGGCCTAGTGAGCATCATGGTGCCTTTATTTTGGGCCAATTTTACCTGTATAAAAAGATCCCAAAACGAGACAAAAAAATCCTAACAATGGCATATCTCTATAGGGTTAGCAAAAACGCAATCAATTATTACCAATAGTTTGCAAATGCTTCCAAGATTCAGAATATATGCATGATACATGCTACAAATGCCTAAGCAATGATATTGGATTTCAAAAAAGGAGGGAGGTCGTGAAGCTCTTACCTCGCGTTTCTAGGCACAAAAACGCTTGCTTTTGATTGGTATAGCTTCCTTGTACTCCCAGGAAGCGAATGAGATGGATTGGGAGTCTTGAAACTACTTGGAAATATGGAATCAAGTCACCACTTTTCTTGAGTTTTTACAAGTTTTGTTCTTCCTCTTACACGCCTCTCCACCCTTTCTTTTGGTCTGCATTTGTCCACTATATATCACTGATAGAATTAGGTTTTCAAATGTGCATCCAATCTTTGTAGTTATGGAGATTTGATCCTTGATTTACACTTGTATCCAATCTTTCCAAAACAAGAGAAAATCAATCTTTTTGTGTACAAACATGCCTTACACGATTTGACTCTGTTGCTAGCTGTATAAGGTACCTGAAATATGCACCAAATCTCAAGGCTTAAATGATTTTGATAT
Organism: Vicia faba; assembly: GCA_948472305.1. Classification (NCBI taxonomy): domain Eukaryota; kingdom Viridiplantae; phylum Streptophyta; class Magnoliopsida; order Fabales; family Fabaceae; genus Vicia; species Vicia faba. The sequence goes on from OX451735.1 coordinate 238,719,150, forward strand.
TTGTATGATTTATTTTGATTTAATTTGATTTAATTGAAATAAAAAATCAAAATAAATGGAAAAAATGAAATAAAGTCAAGTGGGAAGGATAATGTGTCTTGGACCATGTTAAAAACTCAAGACAAGCACAAAAAGTTGGGCCCATTTGACAAAAATTGCAATTTGAGGCATATTTGACTTTTGGCAATTTTGCAAAAAAGGTCAAATTCACCAATGCATAACTTCTTCAATTTTGACTCTTTGAAGGTGTTTTTGGACTTTTTAGAAAGCTTGAGATGTCCTATAAGCAACCATTTTGGTCTCATTTCAATTGAGTCTGCCATGTTCATGTATGAAGCTTTGACAAAAAATGTGTTTTTGTTGACTTTTCAAAATGACCTATAATGTCCAAATTCATAACTTCTTGTGAGTGCATATTTTGAACTTGGGAGATGAAGATGAATTGTAGGGAATTGCATCCTATTCAAAATGAGATTTGGATGGGTCATTTATAATAAAGTATGAGAAAGTTATGCTTGGTCAAAGTTGAGTTGACTTTTCCTACAAAACCCTAATTTAGCAACTTTTGGGTTTTGATGAATTGTGATAAATCCTTGATGAATCATGATCAACCCTTGATCAAATGATGAATAATACTTCAAAATGAGGATGTTGACCAACAATATTGAAGTTTTACTGTATGTGGGCCACAATTGAATTTTGCCCTAGCACGGTCGATTTTCAGGCCTTTAAGCAATTGACTGAGCAAACTTCCTCTGCAAGGCTTGAAACTTGACATGAATGATCTTGAGAACATATTAGGACAATGGTGAGCATTTTGGATCCCTTGGACTCAAGTATCTTGATGCAACATAAAACCCTAATTTGAAGTAGACTGCCTTAGGAGAGAGTTTGTCTGGTCAACCCTTGGACTTCTTGGAGCAATTTGGGGATCTCATTTGAAATGTTTTTTTGAGAAATATGGGAGGCAAATTTTGGGGTACAACAGCTGCTCCTGTTCAATCTTCTTAAACCTGAGGATGTAGATTGGCTTGCTTGCCTTTCGTGATCCGAAGGTGGAAGATGTTTGAACACTAGAGTGCCCAGAAATTTGCACTCACATGAAGTGGTACTTGTCTTGTGATGTCAGGAATGGACTTACAGATGCCATTTAGGAATGAATGACAGGAGATGGGCTTAAAGATGCCATCCGAAGGAGTGTCGATCGCATAAGAGATTCCTTTGCGAGAGCTTGTATACCTGTTGTTGAGGAAGACTACGCTGGGAAATGCTGATCTTGGTCTTGGGAGAAATAGAATTTTAGAAGCTTCGGTCGTCCGTTATTCTACTAAGGAATCGTCTCTTGGTTGAAGAGATGAAAATGAACTACTATCTGGTCGTAATCCAGGCTTCATAGTGATCAGACCGACTGCTATCTGGTCGTAATCCAGGCTTTATAGTGACTTACTGAGGAGATGAGATTAAACTTGCTATCTGGTCGTGATCCAGGCTTCACAATTTCTCGATTCTTATCTGGTCGTAATCCAGGCTTCAGAATGAATTAAGTTGTTATCCGGTCGCATCCGGGCTTCAACTTGAATTTAGGGCACACTAATATCCGGTCGACTCCGGGCTTCTTAGTAATTGTCCAGGTAAACTGCTATTTGGTCAAAATCCAAGCTTCGCAGTGTCTTGTAATGCTATCTGGTCGTACTCCAGGCTTCAGTCCTTTTATCGTTATCTGGTCGTAATCCAGGCTTCACGATGTTTTATACCATTATCTGGTCGAATCCAGGCTTCATGGTGTTCTATACTGCTATCTGGTCGTAATCCAGGCTTCACAATACCTTACTTCTTATCTGGTCGTAATCCTGGTTTTAGAAGAAATCAAGTGGTTATCCGGTCGCATCCGGGCTTCCATTTGACTTTGGGGCCTACTAATATCCGGTCGAATCCGGGCTTCATAGTAATTGGCTGGGTAGACTGCTATTTGGTCGAAATCCAAGCTTCATAGTGTCCCTCACTGTTATCTGGTAGTAATCTAGGCTTCAGTGTCTCTTACCGCTATCTGGTCGTAATCCATGCTTCACAGTAACTTGTATTGCTATCTGGTCATAATCCAGGCTTCACAATAACTTGCTGAGTTGTTATCCGGTCGTAATCTGGGTTTCATGGCTTGCTGGGGATTAAAATATTATCCGGTCGAATTTGGGCTTCATAGCTTGAAGATAAACCACTATCTGGTCGATTCCAGGCTTCGCGGTGTTTTGATACTGTTATCCTATCGTTTTCTGGGCTTCACAATATGATGGGAAAAATCAAGATACTATTCGGTCAGACCCGAGCTTCATAACTTGAACTTTGTGAGAATTTGATTGTATCTTTTTCCTGAAAGGTAAAGAGTTAGTCGTATGTAATGCATGGCATGTATCGAGCAATGATGTTCTCAAAATAAATGAGATTGTGCTATATGATGCGTATATGCATGTCACGATGTATGGCTATGTAATGTTCTCGTGATGTTCTCTAGTTGGGGAAAATAAATCCCGGATTGCTGCTGGAGAATAAACTGGCTCTGTGGGGAAGAGAGATTCTGTCAGAAGATCCATTGATTTAGAGTAATAACCTCGGCTGGGGATGAATTAGCGTTGCTGGCGATGATGAACTTTGTCGGGGATGAAGTTTCTGCTTGTGGAAGAAATAAACTCCACTAGGGATAATCTTCTATTGCTGGTGATAAATGAACTCTGCTTGGGGAGGATGACACCCCTATTTTTAGCTACCTTTTACTCTGCGGGGAGTGTATGTACTTTTAGTCGTATTCTCTAGTTGGCTCTATCCATGTACCTAGTGGGTAGAGCAACTGTAAGGTTTAGACATTTTTGTTTGCCCCTGTTCCTGAAATTATGAGTAATCGTCTTTTGTTTCGTATGCAAATATTTATGAGCAGCAATTATTGTCAAATGCATATATTAAAACGAACCATTGGACGTTCTTGCAAAACAAAATAGGAAAAGAAAAACAATTTTTTTGAAATTTATTGTGAAAATGAATTGTATTGATTTTGAAGTTGGCCTGTAATAGGCGTTTTGTACAAGAGGTTGACGTCTTAGTAAGAGAACGCCGCCGAAAGATAGAAATTATACAATTTGTGAAAAATAAAGAAAAACAGCTATGTGAACAATCCCACTGGGTTCCAACTCTGCTATTGCCCCTATATCCTCGAGCGTCTCATCACTTCGCTACTTGGTTGAAGGTAGATCAGATTGATTGGCGTCGTCCGAGCTTGATAGTCGATACCGAAGTCTGGTTGCAAGATGATCCAACGAGACATAGTGTTACGCTTTAATCCCTAATTTTTGCCTGGACCTCCCTTTTGGGTTTTCAGTCCACCGGGATACCCTTTTTTGCCCAAGCCTCCTTTTCAGGTTTTCGACTTGCCGGGTGTACATATTTTTTCATTTTCTTCCCTTATTTTTGCCCGAACCCTTTAGGTTCGTTGGGAAGCCCTTATTTTTGTCTAGGCCAGTCGACCTAGCGGGTCTTTGATCATGCGTAGTATTTTTTAACTATGTCTGCATTGATGGGGTGAGGAAGGTCGTCACCATCCATGTTGATTAGAATCATAGCTCCTCCTGAGAAAATGTTCTTAACCACAAATGGCCCTTCATAAGTAGGGGTCCATTTGCCCCTAGGATCACCTTGCAGTAATATGATGCGCCTGATCACCAGATCCACGACTTGATATTCTTGTCGTCTAAATTTCTTGTTAAATGCCTTGATCATTCGCTTTTGATACGTCTGACCATGACAAATGGCAGTAAGTCTCTTCTCGTCGATTAAGTTTAACTGATCAAGATGGGTCTGGATCCAATTGTCCTCGCTTATACCTGCATCCTTCATAATCCGGAGAGAAGGTATCTAGACCTCAATGGGCAGGACTGCCTCCATGCCATATACCAAAGAGTAGGGTGTTTCCCCTGTCGAAGTCCGCACTGAGGTACGGTACCCATGAAGAGAGAATGGTAACATCTCGTGCCAGTCTTTGTATGTCACCGTCATTTTCTGCACAATCTTCTTAATGTTCTTATTAGCCGCTTCAACAACCCCATTCATCTTCGGCCGATAAGGAGAAGAGTTGTGATGCTGTATCTTGAACTGTTTGCAGAGCTCAATGATCATCGTATTATTGATATTTGTACCATTGGCCGTAATGATCTTCTCTGGTACACCATATCGACAGATCAAATTGTGTCAGATAAACCGCGCCACGATGTTCTTGGTTACTGTAGCAAAGGAAGCTGCCTCAATCCACTTCGTAAAGTAATCAATTGCTACCAGGATGAAACGATGCATGTTGGACGCAGTAGGCCTGATCTCGCCAATCATATTGATACCCCACATTACAAAAGGCCAAGGAGCTGTCAAGATGTTCAGAGGAACTGGAGGTATATGCACCTTATCAACATAGACTTTCCATGGTATGCTTCGTATAGTAGACCAATAGTACCCTGCCCGTAGGATCTTCTTTGCCATGGTATGCCCACTGGAATGAGTTCCAAAAGTACCTTAATGTAACTCTTCCATGATCCTTTCTGCCTCGCTTTTGTTCACACATCGCAGTAAGGTTGAATCATGGTTACGCTTGTAAAGGACACCATTGCTGATGAAGAACTTCGCAGCGAACCTTCTCAAGAACTTCTTGTCATTAACAGATGCACTCTCGGGGTATTCTTGAGCCTCAAGATACCTTTTCACCTCGTGGAACCAGGGTTTATCTAATATCTCTTCAGTCTCGATGTCACAGCAATGTGCGGGTTCGTCCAACCTCTCAATGGTAATCTGGGGAGCCTAATTGTCCCACCTGACCTTGAACATAGAAGACATGGTAGCCAGCGTGTCCGCCAGCTGATTCTCCTCTCTCAGGAAGTGTTCAAAGGTTATCTCCTCAAAGTGCGGGAGCAACATCAATACATACTCCTTGTAAGGAATAAGATTTCGGTGCTTCGTATCCCACTCGCCTTTGATCTGACTGATCACTAGAGCGGAATCTCCAAATACACTCAAGAATTTAATCCTCAGGTCAATAGCTGCTCGAAGGCCCATGATGCACACTTCATACTCTGCCATATTGTTGGTGCAGTTAAAACATAATCGGGCGGTGAACGGAGTATGACAACCCTCGGGAGATATAATCACGGCGCCGATGCCATTACCTAACGCGTTTGAGGCTCCATCAAAATACATAGACCATCGGGATCCTTCCTCAGGTTCTTCATCTGGTTCAGGTTTTTCACAGTCGGTCACTAACATGATGTTCTTATCCGGAAACTCGAAATTCATAGACCAGTAATCATCCACGACCTGATGTGCCAAATGACCTGCCAACACACTCCCCTTGATTGCCTTTTGGGTTGTGTATTGGATGTCATACTCAGTTAAGATCATCTTCCATCTTGTTATTCTTCCGGACAAGGCAGGCTTTTCGAAGATATACTTGATTGAATCCATCTTTGATATCAATAGGGTAGTGTGAGTCAGCATATACTGTCTCAGCCGACGAGCAGCCCATGCCAAAGCGCAACAAGTTTTCTTAAGCAGTGAGTATCGGGTATCACAGTCGGTAAACTTTTTTCTAAGGTAGTAAATAGCATGCTCTTTTCGGCCAGACTCGTCATGCTGCCCCAGCACACACCCCATTGAATTGTCGAGTACTGTCAAGTATAAGATCAAAGGTCTTCCTTCAATTGGAGGCATCAGAATAGGTGGCTCTTGGAGATATTCCTTGATCCTTTCGAAAGCGGTCTGACATTCATCATTCCATTTTACCACTTGATCTTTCTTCAGCAGCTTGAAGATCGGCTCACAAATAGCAGTCAGATGTGAAATGAATCGGACAATGTAGTTCATACGTCCCAAAAATCCTCTGACTTCTTTTTCCATTTGGGGAGCTGGCATCTCCTGTATAGCCTTCACCTTTGCAGGATCCACTTGAATACCTTTATCACTAAAGACGAAATCCAGCAGCTTACCAGATCTTACCCCGAAGGTGCACTTGTTCGGGTTTAACCTTAGCTTGTACATCTTCAACCTGTCGAATAGCTTCTGAAGATGATCAAGGTGTTCTTCTTCAGTCTGGGACCTTGAAATCATGTCATCAACGTAGAATTCAATCTCATGGTGAATCATGTCGTGGAACAAAGCGACCATGGCACACTGATACGTTGCCCCAGCATTCTTCAATCCGAACGACATGACTTTGTAGCAAAAGGTACCCCACTGCGTAATGAAGGTTGTCTTCTCCATATCCTCGGGAGCCATCTTAATTTGATTATAACCGGAAAAACCATCCATAAAGGAGAAGATCTTATGTTGCACGGTGTTGTCGACCAGAACATCAATGTGAGGGAGTGGGAAATCATCCTTGGGGCTCGCCCTATTTAGATCCCTATAGTACACACACATCTGTACCTTACCATCCTTCTTCGACACCGGAACAACGTTGGCAACCCACTGCGGGTAAGAAGTAACTGCTAGAAAACCGACGTCAAACTATTTCATGACCTCAGCTTTGATTTTCTCAGACATCTCTGGGCGCATACGGCGAACTTTCTGCTTTACCGGAGGACAATCTTCTTTAGTTGGCAAGCGGTGGACCACAATATCAGTGTCCAAACCCGATATATCTTCATAGGACCAGGCGAAGATCTCAACATAGTCGTGTAGCATCTGTATCAACCGTTGCTTGACACTAGGCTCCATATTTGCACCTATCTTGACCTCTTTCTTGTCCTCTTCTGTACCCAAATTCACTGATTCCACTGGCTTTTCACAGGGCTATATGGCGCTCTCTTCATGTAGTAACAGTCTAGCAAGTTCCCCAGGCACTTCACAATCATCTTCGCCTTCGTCCTCAGCTCGGTTGATCGGATTTTCGAAGTCATAACTGACAGTAGCAGAGTCGTTATCAATGGGATCCAGAGTGGATGTGGATCTGCATTATGGTATGTGAGTGTGTGTAAGACAACAACTATTTTGATAAAGTGCAAGATAGAAAAGACAAACAAGGAGCTCAAAATTTGTAATGCAAGAAAACATCCAATACTTTATTGATGATATATGAAAATGACAAATAATAAGCCCTCACAAACGAAGCCAAGGTGCCTCGGGCGAGGCACCGGGCTGTAAAGTTTTAACTGTCTGTTACAAATCTCAAAACAAAAGTCTATTACTGTGTGTGATACAGTGGGAGAACTAACTTGAGATTTTGTGTTTGTGTTTGCAAATGTTTCGGTTTAGCAAGAGTTGCCACCGACTTTTTATTTTATCCTAAGGAAAGGTCAAAAAGCACAGGAAAGACCTTTGAGATGTTTTCTTGGGTTCGAGGAGTAGATTATGAAAAGGGAAGGTGCAAGCACCCTTTTCATCCATGGTTATCCATGGGCTCTTAGTTACTTGTTTAGATCACTTGCTTTTGCTTTTCAATTGTTTGAAATTGTGCTTTGTGTGTGTGGTTTTGAAAATGCTTTGAAAAAGAGGCCATCATTGTGGCAACCTTTGTAATGATTCTTGTTTGAATATATACAAAGGTGTTTGTCTTTTTGAAAAGATATTTCAATGTTTTGAAAGTTTGATGTTTTGAAATTGTGTTGTGAGGTGTATTTGAAAAATAGCAAGGATGTTTTGCAAGCTTTGATCAAGTAACTAAGAGTTATCTACCCTATTTTACTCAAAGATATTTCCTATACATTTTTAACCCTTTTGACAATGTTGTTTTACCATTGCATTTGGTAAACAACCTTGTATTAGGATATTAAACGGGACAGGCGCGAGTCATCGTATAGACCATGATAACAATTGTGTTAAGTATTTTTAGCAAATTTTTGAGGGACTAGATCATTTTTGTATAGGCAACCAAGATAGCGTCATCGAGAGACTATGATCTTTTGTTTTGTTTTTGTTTTGCCAAAGTACCCAACATGCATAACATGACCCATTTTTAAAGCAACAAGTGGATGTAACCCTAGAGGTGCAAATGTGTATTGTGTATTGATTTTCATGCATTTTTGTCTTTGTATTAAGTCAAGCTACTTGTTTGATTTTGGATTTTTTGCATACAAACCCTAATCTCTAACCATGGCATAATTGAAAGCATAAAGTGCGAGAATTAAAATTCTAAGCTATTACAACATCATTATGGGGAGGGGGATACACTTTTTGAATGAGGGTATATTTTGACAAGAAATTAAAACCCTAGTTTTACTATTACATCCAAATTGAATCAAATGGCATAAATAATAAATGAACAATAATAAACAAATTAAATAAATATACAAAATAATATGAATATGCAAAAAAGGTTTTTGTTTATTTTTATGTATGTAAAAATATTTAAGGCAAAAAGGAAAGAAATAATAAAAAGATTATTATTTTTTTGGTTAAGGGTAAAACCCTAATTTTCTTTAAGAAAATAAATATATTAATTATGTTATTTATATACAATAAATAAAATAATGCATGTACAAAAAATTAAATATATTTAGAAAAAGTATTTTTTAAGTATAAATAATAATAATAAAAAAAGTATATTTTTCATGTTTTTTTTTATTCTCAAGTATTTATTAAATAAAAATAAAAATATATATGTATATTAATTATATTAAATATGTATAAAAATAAAATAAAATATATACGAAAATAAAATATATTAGAACAATATTTTTTAGTGTGAATAAAATAAAGAATAAAATAAAAATTTGATTTATATATTATTTTTAAGTAATAAATAAAACATATACTAATTAAATTGCTTTATATGTTAGAAAAATAAAAATAAAATGCAAAATAAAAGTGAAAAAATTATAAAAATATTTTTGAGTATTTTTTATATTTGGAAATAATAAAATAAAATCAAAAATGAAAATAAAATACAAAAATATCAAAGGATAAAAAAATTGGGCCAGGGGGGTGCATTCAGCAAATGGGGGGTGTCAAAAACAAGTCCAGGCCAAGCCCAGCCCACCACTTCATCTTCAACCTCTGACTTTCAAAAAAACGTGCGCGCCCTGTACAATTGCTAGATCCTGTATACGAGCTCTATTGCAAAAACACATAGCATCAAAGTTGTAAAGCTTTTCAAGACGAATCCAACCATATAAAAAACTTGTCCTAACTCTCAAAGACCAGAGAGAATTTCTATGGCCCCAAATCCTAACCTAGTTTTTTCAGAATGTTCATGGACCAAATTCTCTTAGCATGCTTAATAAAAATGAAAACTGAGCCTATGTACAACTTCATGGCTATGAATACTACATTTCTTATTCATAAACCTAAGGCTAAATGTTCCTAAATAGAGAGATAGGAAGTTGACAAAAAACCTGTTTCAGCTGACTTTGTGTATGGCAATGTGGAGCTTTTCAACAAGGCCTGAGATGTCTGGGAGCTTGGTTGAACTTCACTTGACCTTCTCCAATGTCTAGCTTGCCTTGAATGTACTTGAATCAGCCTAAAAAACTCAACCTGCACAAGCTCAAAATGAAAATGGAAAACCCCGTAAATGGAGTTACAGTTGGTGTTTGAGGTTTGGGATAGCTTGGATGGATTGAATGGAAGGTGTTTGAACCAACTTGGGGAAAAATGCACGAGCAAAATGTGCTATGGAAGTCAAGTTGCAGATGTTGCCCTGTTTTGCCAATGGAAGGTGATTTCTTGCTATGGGATGTTTGAAGGCTCAAGAGGTCGTGTTTTTGGCTCAAGGGGATGTGAGAAAGTTGTCTCTAAGGCTTGCCCAAGTTAGTTTTGGCTGATGTTCAAGTTCTCATGTTTTGGACAAATTTCTTGGTTATGAAGCAAAGTGTGGGAAGTGATGTGTAACAGGCCTGTACAAGCTATCCATATGCTTGCACCCTCTGCTCTTGGCCCCTCTAATTTGTGGATTTGATTAGCTGCATAAGATCTAAACCAATTCTCAAAGATTGTGGTTTGACATAAAGCAAGATTATAGCAAAAATGGTAATGTACCTTTTTCTACTTAAGGATTAATTTTGTGTACAATGCCCTAATGACCAAAACAATGCCTTAGACCAATGGATTTGCATTAAATTATTGAGTGTGAAATGGTTTAGAGGCCTGTAATCTAGTGCAAAGCAAGCTGATTTGAATTTGCAACTTGTATGAACATGAACATGCCATGGATGAAAAGTGAGTTTTTGCCAACTTCAAGCCTTCGATTCCCCCTAACAACAAATGAGTATGGAGAGTTCTTGGAAATTTTGGAAATAATGAAACATTCTATACAATCCATCTTTGAAATGAAATTTGAGATTACAAGTGGAACTATGTGAAAAATGGCCATAAAGATAGGTCAAAATCCTGCCTAAACTAGGGCAAAATTTCACTAAGTTACAAGTTTTAGGGACCCTTGTTCCAAAAATCATAACTTAAGATCCAAGCTTCTTTTGAGAAAACTTTGTGAATAAAAGTTGTATAATTTGTGGAGGAATACAACTTTCATGTTGGAAGTTTGTTTGAATACAATTGCATCATGGTGAAAATGTTGGGCAAAGTTAGGAAAAATTAAGAAAATTTCATAACTTTGAAAAATTCTAAGTTATGAAAATTTTCAACTTTAAACCCTAATTTGCAATTTTGGGTTTCTTGATGAACAAGTTTCATGTTTTGACATATCTTGATGAAAAATGACCCTTGGCACTTGATTTTGACCAAAAAGTCAAAGTTTGACTTTTCAGTGTACAGTCAAATTTTGATCAGTTGACTGAAAAATTCATCTGTCAATCCAATGCAATTGGGATCTTTTGAACTTTGTGAATATGTCAAGATGATGTCATTGAGTCCTTGAGTCCATGCTTGAACCCAATTTTCCATTGGCTAGGTCAAAAAGTCAGAAATTGCCATTGTACAATCAAAACCCTAAAAATGACCATTTTGCCCTTTTGATGATCTGATCAAATTTCTTGAGGAGTTGTGGTCCAAACTTGATCAAATGGCTCATATGAGTTCATAATGTTGATGTGGGTCAAAATTCATGAGGGTTGACTATAAATTGGTCACAATTAACTTTTTTCCCCAATACAGCTGATTTCTAGGTCAACTGTCCAATTGATTGGGTAAAAATTTGATTCAAGGCTTGAAACTTGGTGTGGACCAACTTATGAGTCCAACATGAAGTATGAAAGTCATTTTGAGAATTAGAAGTCCAAAAATCCCTGTGCAAACTCAAACCCTAATTTGGGTTAACAGTGCAAAGAGATGTCTTGAGGAATGCAAACCCTAGCTTGGTCTGGAGTTGAAAGAGTCTTGTGAGGAGAAATGTTGATAAAATGAGAGGGAAAATTTTTGGGTACAACAATGTGTAATAAAAGAAATGGGCACGAAGTCCTTCGCCGTCCAGTTGTTCAAGCCACCGTCGGTAGTCGGGTAAATCCAACTATCAAACTCTGACTCTTCTTCATCATCTTCAATTGCATTCACTCCTAGATTACTGATGTGCAGAGGAGGTCTTCCAATACGCGCGCGCCGAACAACACTTTGAGCCTCTGTAGTAAAGCCCAAACCAAACTTGTCAGTTTTGTGTGCGAAGTCAGGGAGCTGACCCCAATTTTCACACCTACCTTTTTCAATTACAACCCTAGCATCCTTGAGGGAAGACATCTTCATCGAAGGTTCTTCAACAACAACTTCAGTCGACACTAGAGTCTGGGGGACATCTTCAAAGTTCTGACACGGGGTTTCAATGAACTCTCCATCCATCTCCATATACCGAAAGGAGTTAAGATGACTCACCATGTACTCCTCTTCTCCTCGCACCGTAACGATCGTCCCTTTTACTGGATATTTCAACATCTGATGGAGCGTAGAAGTCACTGCCCCAGCCTTATGAATCCACGGGTGTTGTACCCCAAAATTTGCCCTCTCATTTATCAAGATTTTTCTCACAAGACTTCTTTGACTCAAGGCAAGATTAGGGTTTGGTCAGCTCAAGACATCTCATCTTGCACTGATAACCCAAAATTAGGGTTTGAGTTTGCACAAGGATTTTTGGATCACCAATGCTTCATTTGACTTTCATACATCATCTTGGACCCCTAAGATTTCTCATGATGAGTTTCAAGCCTTGAACCACATTTTGGATCAGTCAATTGGACAGTTGACCTAAAAATCAGCTGTATTGGGGGAAAAGTCAACCATGGCCAATTTACAGTCAAACTTCATAATTTTTGATCCCCATCAACATTTTAGACTCATATGTACCATTTTATCAAGTTTGGATCATAACTCCTTAAGAAATTTGATCAAATCATCAAAAGGGCAAAATGGTCAAAATTAGGGTTTTGATTGAGAAAGGGCAATTTCTGATTTTTAACCTAGCCAATGACCAATTGAGTTCAAGCATGATTTTGTGGATTTAATGGAATCATCTTGACCTAATTACATGGTTCAAAAGATCTCAAGTTCATTGGATTGACAGATGAAATTTGCAGTCAACTAATAAAAAGTCAATTGTACACTGAAAAGTCAAACTTTGACTTTTTGGTCAAAATCAAGTGCCAAGGGTCATAATTCATCAAGATATGTCAAAATGTGAAACTTGTTCACCAAGAAAACTAAATTTGAAAATTAGGGTTTTAATTTGAAAATTTTCATAACTTAGAACTTTTCAGGGAAGTTCAAGGAAGCTCAAACAATCATCAGGCCTCCATTAAAGTCCCCACATTGCCACACACGATTCCAGCTGAAGGAGGTATTTTCTTAAACTCTATCTCTTTATACAGGCAACCTCAAGCCACGATTTGTGAAAAAAAATGTAGTTCTCATCATAACGAAGCTGTACATATCCTTACTTTTCATTTATATTACTTGTGCTAAGAGAATTTGAAGCTTGAAATCTCTGAAAAAATTAGGTCACGATTTAGGGATTCCAAAATTCTATTTGATCTTTGATAGTTAGGTCACATAATTTATATGGTTGGAATCGTGAGCTCAAATGCCACATTTTTCATGTTATGAGTTTTCATTTTTATGCAAGCATGGGGAAGATACTGATTGTACTGAAAACGCGTGAAGAAGAGAATGAATGACAAGGATGAAGTCTGGTTCTGGGCTTTTTGGCAGCGCGTCCTTTTTGTTTTTGCTAAACCCCCTCGCCCCCTGACTTGCTATTGCACCCCCTGACTAACTATTTTATATTTTTATATTTTTTTTTTCATATTTTTATATTTAATACTTTTGTTTATTTTTCTGAATGATAAAAATTCCTAAAAAATGATTTATTTATTTTCACACTTTTATTTTATTTTATTTTATTATTTTTTTTCACATAAAATAATTGATTTATTTTGAAAGAATAGAATTTATTTTCTTAATAAGTTTGTAAATAATCAAATATATTTAATATTTTCATTATACATTTTTATACTCATAAATACTTATTTTTTTTACACATATTTAATTTTTTAGTATTTAGGCATAATATTATTTAATATTTTTTATACAAAAAAATGTACAAAATAATAATATGAAACATTATTTTCTTTTAATTGAAAATTAGGGTTTAATCCCTTTCAAAATTAAATATTATTTTTTCCTTTTTTTTAAGGTTTAAATTAAATATTTTTCTTATTCAAAACCAAGACATAAAACATTTCTTTTACATACATATTGCGTTGCATTTTAAATATTTGTATTATATTTATTTAATTCGCGCAAATTCAATTTGGTTGTAATAATATATTTAGCTTTATATTTGTGCAAATCCCCATTCAAACTTGTATTCCCCCCTCCCATAAAAATTGTTGTAATAGCTTAGTTTATTTACATTACGCAATTTATCGCTTTGAATGCCATGATTAGTAATTAGGGTTTGCATGACAAGAACAAAACAGAGCAAATAGAAAACCCTAAATACAAGACAAAGTCAAAAGCATGAAAATGGCAAACTTTGCACACAAGCACCCTTAGGGTTTCTCCCACTTGGTTGCCTAAAATAAAATGACCATGTTATGCACGCGAAGTATCTTGGCAAAACAAAACAAGTATAAGATCATAGCCCCTCGATGACGCTATTCAAAAGTTGCCTAAACAAAATGGTCTTGGTCCCTCAAAAATTCTAAGATACTTGGCAACATTGTTATCATGGTTATACGATAACCCACGCCCGTCCCGTTTACATTCAAAGATAGGGTTGCTTACCAAATCAATGGTAAGGCAACAATGTCAAAGGAATAAAAATGCATAAGAAAGACATTTGAGTAGGTAGATAGCTTCTAAGTTACTTGCTCCATTTCAAACAATCCTTGCTATTTTCAAAAACAAACACACACACATTTCAAAAACATCTTACAAAACATTGAAAACATTTTCAAAAGACAAACATCTTTGTATACATTCTTACGAACGAGAATCATTACAAAGATTTCCTAAACGAATGGCCTCTTTTACAAAATACTTTCAAAATCACACCAAACACCATTTCAAACAAAACAAAGCAAGTGATCTAAGCAAGTAACTAAGAGCCCATGGAAAACCATGGATGAAAAGGGTGTTAGCACCTTCCCTTTTCATAATCTACCCCCCAACTCAAGAAAACATCTCAAAGGTCTTTCCTGTGCTTTTTCACCTTTCCTTTTGGATAAAAGAAAAGTCGGTGGCGACTCTTGCTGACCGCGACATTTGCGACAAAACACAAAACCTTCAAGTCAGTTCTCCCACCGCATCACAGAACTGGCGACTCTGCTGGGGAAAATTATAAAAGTGGGGTTACCTTAGGGTTTAGATCACATTTATTTGCTTATATTGTTTGACTTGTTTGCTTTAAAATTATGGTTCTTTGTTTGGGTTTAAATCCTCCACCCGGATTTGGGAAACATTATAGGTAAATAGCAATACGTTGTGGAAACTGTGCGGGGTATACCGACATGGTCTAAGCAATAGCTATATTAGTGTGAAATATTTGTGGGTACCGGTAGCCTTTGAGTCAATCAAAGAGAATACCGGGCCGCTGAGTGATGTCATGAAGCACTAATGAACTTCTAGAACCCTTTACTTGACCAACTTGGCCTTTTTAGGATGTAGTGAGATGACCGGCTTTGGTGCAGTCCGAAGTTGGTAGATACTCGATACTACACTCATTGAGGGTTGGTTTCTTGGGATATTTCGGTCGCCATTAAAGAGGCTTGAACTTAAACAATGAACAAGGAAACAATCCAGTGATATTGAGCTCCTTAGAACATGGTTACTATTACTAGGACAGGTTGAGCCAACTAAACTTCAAGAGGGTACTTACCTATGAAACCCCATGCAAGCCTAAACTAAGAACTTGCTTGATTCGTTTGTACATATATACTTGTGCATAACTTCATGGACATCAGGAACATCATATGCATTCACTAACCATTTCAAGGATTTTGGAGATTCATCTTTGTTCTTGTTTTGTAGGTTATGGATTCACTTCGCAGGAAAACTATCCAAATCAACCTTGTAAGAATTCCTCCACAACTCAAGGAGCTAGCTTCAAGGATCCCTGATAACTCTCCATTCACTGAGATACATGGTCTTCTACTCAACTTGGTCACTTCCAACACAGAGGAGGATATGATGAAGGTTCTCTTCCAGTTCTTTGACCCTTTGCACCATTGCTTCACATTTCCTGACTATCAACTTGTGCCCACTTTGGAAGAATTCTATCAACTTCTGAGGATTCCCATTCTCAATCAACTACCATTCAACGGTACAGAAAGAGATCCAAAGCCATAAGAGATTGCTCAAGCCCTGCACTTGCACTCATCTAATGTCACAACTCATTGGGAAACTAGAAGTGGTGTCAAAGGCTTCTTGGCAAAGTTTCTGTTTGAGAAGGCCCAAAGATGTTGGAATTCCCTAGACTTGCAAGATTTTGAGGAGATTGTATCTCTTCTCATCTATGTGATGGTATTGTTCCCTAATCCTGACCAACTCATAGATGTAAGCGCTGTCAAAATCTTTATGTCTCGCAACCCAGTGCCTACATTGCTTGGGGATATCCTACACTCTTTTCACACTCGTACAATGAGGAAAAGAGGTGTTCTTATGTGTTGTACTCCTCTCCTGGAAAGATGGTTTATTTCTCATCTTCCCCAATCAGTCTTGAAGAATGAGCAAGGTTTGAGGTGGTCACAAAGGTTAATGACGCTCAAACATTCGGATATTCATTGGTGCTCTCGATCCAAAGAGAATGTTATCATTGTTGACCGTTGTGTAGAATTCCCTAATATCCCTCTACTTGGCATTAGGGGAGGCATCACCTAAAACCCGTGCTTAGCTCTAAGACAGTTTGGTTATGCCCGAAGGGATGGCCCACATGACATGCTGATTCAAGGCCTGGTATTCGACTACGACAACGACGATCAAGGACTTTGCCAGAGATTCATCCGATCTTGGAGGATGCTAAACAAGGTGGATAGCAAGACTTTGGGGCACAAGAATTCCATCCCTCTTGAGCCTTACCTCAAATGGGTACAAACCCGCGCTCAAAGTCTTATGATGCCTTATCCCTCCATTCTCCCAATGATTATTGAGCCTGTTAAGGAAGGAGAAGTTCCATACACTATCCTACATCCTGACATGCCTACATCACTCGAAGACCTACAAAGGGATTGGATACTGCTCAAAGGAGAGCGCTATACTTTCGAAGCCCAATTCTACGCAAGCGAGAAGAAGGTTTTGGAACTCACTCGGCTACTTCATGAAGAGCAGACTCTCAATACCTACATTGCACCAAAGAGGATGCACAATGTCTTTTTACCTTAGAATTTTGTATTATTTTTCCCAAGGGGCATTGATGTACTCAAATTGTATCTTATTAATATAACGTGTGTTTCTTTTTTTGTTTAAAACAAATTTGAATTTTTTTAAATCCTTGAAAGCATTGCATGAATACATATCATTCATCATAAAAATAATCAGGTCTTTGCAACAAGTTTCCTCATCTCTCTATTGTTTATTATAGTAAGATGGATCTCAAACAAACGGTCAAGGATCTTCAAGCTTAGAACACGCAATTTCAACAGTTACTCATGACCTTAGCCAAGGGGCAAGAGGAGCTGAAGACTCTGCTAGAGAAAGAAAAAGTGAAAAAGAAGAAGAAGCCAACTGGTGTGGTAATCGTGGGCAGAAGGTTTCAGGGACAAGCTAGAAGGACCTTAGATTTTCCAACAACATCTGATGAAGGGGAAAGAAAAGGAAAATAAACGGCAGTACCATCAGATTCTGAAGAAGAAGAGGAATAAGAGGACTACTATAAACAACAATACCCTCCGGCTGATGACAAATACAAACACCTTGAAGAGCGATTAAGCGCTATGGAAATCCAGAGAGTACCCGGGCTAGATTTTGAGGAGTTAGGGCTGGTGTCGGGAATCGTAATCCCGCCAAAGTTTAAAGTGCCATTATTTGCCAAGTATGATGGGATGTCTTGTCCTAAAATGCACCTCCGATCATATGTCAGGAAGATTCAGTCGCACTCTGCCGACAAAGACTTGTGGGTCCACTTTTTCCAAGACAGTTTATCAGGAACGCAACTTGATTGGTTCTACCAGTTGGAAATGGCCGACGTCCATAATTGGGAAGACCTGGCCGCAACTTTCTATAAACAATATCAGTACAACACCGATTTGGCGCCTACCCGTACTCAACTTTAGAGTATGGCTATGGTTTCAAATGAGGGCTTCAAAGATTACGCACAAAAGTAGAGAGATCTAGCCGGAAGAGTGCAACCCCCTCTGTCTGAAAGGGAGTTGGTGGACATGTTCTTGGGAACTCTATTGGGACCTTTCTTCAATCATCTGATTGGGAGTTCTTCTGTAGGGTTTACTGAATTAATTTTAACCGGCGAGAGGGTGGAGGCTGGTATAAGAATTGGGAAGATTCAGAAGGACGCGTCTACCTCTACAGCTATGAAAAAACCCTTCACTAGGAGGAATGAAGTATCTTTTGTTTATTCATAGAGGAATCAGGGAAGAACTGAACGCCAACCAACGGTGGGGGCCGTTATGATTTCAAAGCCTGCATCAGACCAACCAAGAAATAACCAGCAAAGGGTAGAAAGGCCAGTCCGACAATTCACCAAGATTAACATGACTCCAGCCTAGGTTTTACCACATCTTCTGAAATTGAATCTGGAGACTTTAAAAGAAGCCCCAAAGAATCCCAATACTGCGTCTCCTCATTACCATCCGAATGCCAGATGCGCATACCATTCTGAAGGTCCAGGGCACGACACTAACAATTGTTGGGCTCTGAAGAAAAAAATTCAAGACCTGATAGACGCAAAGGAAGTTGAGTTTGAAGCGCCTGAGAAACCAAATGTTATTTCTGCTCTGATGCCTAGGCATGGTCACAATGCTAACGCTATTGAAGAAGATTTATTTGTTGCTACCGTGGATGAACTGTTGACTCTACTCCTGATTATTAAGTTGAATTTGTTGAAAGCTGGTATATTCCTAGGTTGTGACCAAGACTGCCATGTTTGCCTATCCTCATCATTTGACTGCCCTCAGTTGAAAAAAGGTATCCAACGACTGATGGATAACCAAGAAATTCTTTTTGAGAATGCTCCTGTTTCACCCGTTCCAGTTAAAAAAGTTTCAATTATAACCATCTACGCCAATCCTTCCAGGGCCCCTAAAAGACCCGTTAGGATTACACCTGCTCCAAAGACTACTCCACTTAAGATTACAATGCCCGGGTCGGTCCCATACAAATCAGATAAAACAGTACCATGGAATTATGGTGGAGAAATCTACTACCATGGTATCAAACAGGATGAACTGACTGTCGAAGAAGAGAGCTCTGAAGAGGACAATTTTGACATTATCAATATTTCCGGAACTAGCAAGATTACCCGCAGTGGTAAAATCTTCTCTCCAGAGATTTCCCCTCCAAAGGCAGCCTTTGGACCTGTGGCCATTTCGAAGATTACCTCTGCACCAGTGATTGTACATGCAAGCGTACCTACCGATAAAGACAACACAATACCTATCCATACTTCCACTTCTGAGAATAAAGAGAAAAAAAAACGTTCAAGAAAAGTTTGTCCGGACGAAGGCTCAATCACTAGCTATTCCCGAAACATCCAAGAAGGAAATGGAAGAAATCCTGAGGATAATAAAGAAGAGTGATTATGATGTGGTTGAACAGTTGGGGCAAACCCCTTCCAAGATCTCTATGCTAGCTCTGCTGTTGTGCTCTGAAGCACATGCAAAAGCTCTAGTAAAATTTCTAAAGACAGCTCATGTGCCGCAAGAGACGTCTGCTGACCAATTCCAGGATTGTGTGGCCAATTTGACAGCTGATAATGGCTTGGGCTTCTCCGATGCTGATTTGACACCCAGAGGGAGAAAACACAACGAGGCATTACATGTCTCAGTGGAGTGTAGAGGAACAACCCTAGCCCATGTCTTGGTGGACACAGGATCATCTTTAAACATCTTACCGAAAAAAGCCCTTGACAGATTGGATTGCGAGGGGCTGACTTTAAAACCCAGTAACATAGTGGTGAGAGCATTTGATGGTTCGAAGAGGATGGTCCACGGGGAGGTGGACATCCCAATAAAGGTGGGAACTCAGATTTTCAACTCAACCTTCAATGTGATGGACATCCGTCCTTCTTATTCCTGTCTGTTAGGACGCCCTGGATCCACAATGCCGGTGCTGTCACCTCCACATGGCATCAGATGCTGAAGTACCCGGTCCAAGGAAAGATCATAATTGTCCATGGGGAGGAGGAGTATATGATTAATCATCTGAATTCTTTCCGATATATGGAGTTAGATGGCGAGTTCATTGAAACCCCTTTCCAACATTTTGAAGAAGTCTCTCCAGAAGTAGCAGCGACCAAGGAGGTATCCTCGATTCCTAAGATCATAAGACCTCCACCTCGGATGTCATCTCTAAAGGATGCAAAGGCAGTAGTGAAAGAGGGTGGATGCACCATCTGGGGGAAGCTTCCAGACTTTCCCTACAAATCAGACAAGTTTGGCTTGGGGTTTACTTCAACTCTCAGAAGGTTGTGCGCCGTGCCCGTGCTGGGGGGCCACCTGTGAAGATTAGAAACCAAGGGGTCAATGCAGTAGAAGACAATGAAGAGGATGGCAGCTTGGAAGATTGGATATTTCCTACTGTCAGCGGAGGACTTCGCAACTGGGAAGCCAGAGACTTTGTCCCAATAACTTTCATCTCTCAGTAATTTATCTTTTACATTTATGTTGGACTTGTAATATTCACGAACAATTTGCACTTTAAAAACCTTGTGTCTTACCCGAGGCACAATGGTCCATTTATAAGGATTTTTATTTCATCTTCATATGATATTCAATGAATCATGGACGCTTTTTCACATATAAACTTTTTGTGCTCATTGTCTTTCTTTTACATTTTATTGTTTTAAGATGGCTATACCCTTACACACACCCACACTCAAAAATGCAGGTACCCCTCCATTCCGGATCCCATGGGTAACGATACTGCTATAGCCTTCAGTGACTCTGAAGATCTGATCTACCAAGCCGAATACGAAGGTGAGGAAGATTGTGAGGTGCCAAGGGAATTGGCCAGACTACTACAATAAGAGGAAAGAGCTATTCAGCCTCATGAGGAGCTGTTGGATACAATCAATTTGGGTAATGAGGAAGATAAAAAGGAAATCAAATTGGGTGCCAATTTAGATCTGAGTGTCAAGGAGCGCCTAATTCAGCTGTTGCATGATTATGTTGAGATCTTTGTCTGGTCATACGGAGACATGTCGGGACTCGATACAGACATCATGGTACATCATCTACCCACAAGAGAAGACTGTCCACCAATTAAGCAAAAAGTCCACCGCATGAGACTTGACATGTCAGAGAAGATCAAAGTAGAAGTTATGAAACAGTTCAATGCTGGATTTTTGGCTGTTACTTCTTATCCTCAATGGGTGGCCAACATTGTTCCCGTGCCTAAAAAGGACGGAAAAGTGAGAATGTGCGTGGATTATAGAGATTTAAACAGGGCCAGCCCTAAAGATGATTTTCCACTTTCACACATCGACATCCTGGTTGACAATACAGTCCAACACAAAGTATTTTCTTTCATGGACGGATTCTCAGGCTATAACCAGATCAAAATGGCGCCTGAGGACATGGAGAAAACTACATTTGTCACACAATGGGGTACGTTCTGCTACAAAGTGATGCCATTCGGACTGAAGAATGCCGGGGCAACCTACCAACGCGCCATGGTAGCTTTGTTTCATGATATGATACATCATGAGATAGAGGTCTACGTAGATGACATGATATCCCGATCACAAACTGAAGAAGAACACCTTGATCACTTGCAAGAGCTGTTTGTGAGATTGAAGGAGTACAGGCTAAGGTTAAACCCGAACAAGTGCACATTCGGAGTCTGGTCTGGTAAACTCTTAGGTTTCATTGTCAGTAACAAAGGCATCGAGGTTGACCCTGCCAAGGTTAAAGCAATACAAGAAATGCCTTCTCCTCACATTGAGAAGGAATTCAGAGGATTCTTGGGACGCTTGAACTATATTGCCAGATTCATTTCTCACCTAACATCTACTTGTGAACCAATCTTCAAACTGTTGAAGAAATATCAAGTAGTCAGATTGCTTTTGACAAAATCAAAGAGTATTTACAAGAGCCTCTTGTCTTGATGCCACCAGTCGAGGGAAGACCACTAATCCTGTATCTGACCATTTTAGAGAACTCAATGGGGGTGTGTATTGGGGCAGCATGACGAGTCTGGCCAAAAAGAGCATGCTATTTACTACCTGAGCAAAAAGTTTACCGACTATGAAACTAGATATTCACTGCTCGAGAAAACTTGTTGCGCTCTGGTATGGGCTTCTCGCTGGCTAAGACAATATATGTTGACTCATACCACTTTGCTGATATCTAAGATGGATCCAATAAAGTACATCTTTGAGAAGCTTGCTCTGTCTGGGAGGATAGCTAGATGGCAAATGATCCTAACAAAATATGACATACAGTACACATCCCAAAAATCTATAAAGGGCAGTGTGCTAGCTGATCATCTTGCTCATCAAGCTGTAGAGGATTATCAGTCCATGAAGTTTGAATTCCCTGACGAAGACATCATGACATTAGACAACTGTGAAGAAATCAGACCATATGACGGACCTGGACAAGGATCCCTATGGACCCTGTTCTTTGATGGGGCATCCAATGCACTTGGTAATGGTATTGGCGTTGTACTCATATCTCTGTAAGGGTGCCATACTCCCTTTACTGCCAGACTTTGCTTCAACTGTACGAACAACATGGCAGAACACGAAGCATGCATCTTTGGTCTCAAGGCTGCCATAGACTTGGGAATCAAATCTTTAGTTGTGTTTGGAGATTCAGCTTTGGTTATCAGTCAGATCAAAGGAGAATGGGATACTAAGCATCCAAACCTTATCCCTTACAAAGAACATGTTTTGACATTGTTACCACATTTCAAGCAGATTACCTTCGAGCACTTCCCGCGAGAAGAAAATCAGCTAGCAGATGCTCTGGCTACAATGTCTTCCATGTTTAAACTCAACTGGGATAACGAGGCTCCCCAGATCACCATTGAACGAATGGACAAACCAGCACACTGTCACGAGATTAATACTGAGGAAGTAATGGACCAGCCTTGGTTTCATGAAGTCAAAAGGTATCTCAAGGCTCAAGAATATCCAGAAGGAGCTTCAATCAATGATAACAAGTTCCTAAGGAGATTCTCCGCTAAGTTCTTCCTAAGTAATGGCATCCTGTACAAACGTAATCATGATTCTATTCTGCTCCGTTGTGTGGATAAGGCTGAGGCTGAAAGGATCATTGCTGAATTACACGAAGGTACCTTTGGCACTCACTCTAGTGGGCATACGATGGTGAAGAAAATCCTACGGACAGGCTATTATTGGTCTACCATGGAAGCAGACTGCTATCAACACTCTCGGACCTGTCATAAGTGTCAAATCTATGCAGATAAGGTGCACGTGCCTCCGGTTCCTCTAAATGTCTTAACAGCTCCTTGGCCCTTCGCTATGTGGGGAATCGATATGATTGGGGAGATCAAGCCAACAACCTCCAATGGACACTGCTTCATTCTAGTGGCCATTGACTATTTCACCAAGTGGTTCGAAGCAGCTTCCTTCGCACCTGTTACTAAGAATGTTGTTGCCCACTTCATCAAGTAGAATCTTATTTGCCGGTACGGTATCCCAGAAAGGATCATCACTAATAACGGTACAAACCTTAACAATACTGTGATCACCGCCTTGTGCGAGTAGTTCAAGATTCAACATCACAATTCATCCCCCTATCGACCAATGATGAATGGTGCAGTCGAAGCTGCTAATAAAAACATCAAAAAGATCATACAAAAAATGACAGTCACCTACAAGGACTGGCATGAGATGCTACCGTTTTCTCTCCACGGGTACCGTACCACGGCTCGCAAATCAACTGGGGTAACACCATATTCTTTGGTTTATGGCATGGAGGCTGTTTTACCTATTGAGGTTCAGATCGCCTCTTTAAGAATCATGAAAGATGCAGGTTTAAGTGAGGACGATTGGATCCAGACCCGGCTTGATCAACTGAACTTAATTGACGAAAAGAGGCTTACTGCTGTTTGTCATGGTCAGATGTATCAAAAACGGATGATCAAGGCCTTCAACAAGAAAGTCAGACGCCAAGTATATCAAGTTGGAGATTTGGTGATCAAGCGCATCATCTTGCCACAAAGTGATCCCAGGGGAAAATGGACTCCTACCTATGAAGGACCATTTGTAATCAAGAACATCTTTTCCGGTGGGGCAATGATCTTAACCACCATGGACGGTGACGACCTGCCACACCCTGCGAACGCAGACATAGTCAAAAGATACTATGCATAAGAGACCCGCTAGGTTGACACACCTAGGAAAAACAAGGGCATCCCGGCGAACCAAAAGGTTCAGGAAAAAATTAGAGATAAAATAAAAAAAAATTGTACACCCGATAAGTTTAAAACCCGAAAGGGCGACTTGGGCAAAAAAGGGTTTCCTGGTGGACTGAAAACCCGAAAGGGCGGTCCAGGAAAAAGTTAGGGAATTAAAGCATATGATTATGTCTCGTCGGATCACTTTAAGGACAACTTCAACCTCTTCACTGACAAACTCAGAGCTTCTGATCGATTCAATCATCTTCGGACGAAGCAACAGATAGACAAGATATTCAGAGATACGAAGGCTATAGCAGAATGGGAACCCCATGGGATTATCACATATAGCTATCTTTGTATAATATTTTCTTATGACACCATCCTCTTACTAGGATGTCTGTCTCTTTTGTACAAAATACTTATTCAAAGTAAATACAAAGATATCTCTTTCAAAGTATAGAAAACTATTTGTATTTTTCTTTACACTTATGTTTTTATTTGCAAAAACGTCCAATGATTCATTAATGAACATATGCATTTGAACATAATTACTGTTTACAAATAAACAAAATGAAAAAAGAACAATTACTGACAAGCTGAAAGAATAGGAAAACGTCTTTAGGCTATTCCATGAGAAATCCCTACAGTACGTCATTAAGATCCCCAGTGGAGCTGAAACTTCAAATTATTAATCCCCGGTGGAAACCATCCAGTTTCTCCAAGTTCCCCAACAAGTTGTCTTGAAGCCTGAAAATCAACCGGATAACGGTTAACTTATGTTTCTCCCTAACCTAGGATAATTCCCCAGTAGAGTGGCAGACGACCGAAACTCCTGAACTTTTTCCAAACAGGAATAAGCCTTTTTTCCACAGAGTTTTCTTTGTTCCCCAACAGAACAAGGATTCCCATTGCTTAATCCCTAGTAGAAGTCATCAAAATTCTCTGGATTCCCCAAGCAAATTATTAAAGCAATATATGGCTTTGCTCACAACAAATTTTTTGTTAATTACTCTAACTTCAAGACATGAAGAATCCACATATCCTCAGCAGCAGTCAAGGATTTATTTTCCTCAGCATTACAATGAATCAGCTTACATGCTCATACATTATATCTACATATCATAAACATTGATAAAACACATATATTGCATCATACATTTCATGCAACATAACTTTGTGTTTCAGCTAACATTTTATCTTTCTCAGGACAAGATTAACAGCTACCAATAACAATGTTCAAAGATTTTAGATACAATTCAGATACGTTCCAGGCACGAATGCCATTATGTTACTTATTCAGACTTCAACACTCAAATACAGTTCATATACGCTCCAGACACAGAAGCCATTCTGTTGCTCATTCAGATTCATCTTCCAGATACAGTTTAGATACGCTCCAGACACAGAAGCCATTCTATTACTCATTCAGATCCAACTTCAAGATACAGTTCAGATACGCTCCAGACACAGATGCCATTCTGTTACTCATTCGGATTTCAAGTTTAGATACGCTCCATACACGGATGCCATTCTGGCCCTTATTCAAATTTCAAGTTCATATATAGCTTGGATACGCTCCAGACACGGATGCTATTCTGTTGCTCATACAGATTCAGTCTCCAGATACAACTCAGATACGTTCCAGATACGGATACCATTCTGATACTTATTCTTCTGACTTACAACGTATAATTCAACAAACATCCATGGATGGCATCTACAAGCCCATCTTCAACAAGATTCTATCACCTCTCCAAATGGCATCTTTAAGCCCATTCCGTCAACTACATTTTATCAAGTGCAAATTTATGGGCACTCTAGTGTCCAATCATCTTTTACCTTCGAGTCACGAACGACAAAGCTCGCCAATCTAACTCTTCAGGTTCAAGAAGATTGAACAAGGGCAGCTGTTGTACCCCAAAATTTTCCCTATCATTTATCAATATTTTTCTCACAAGACTTCTTTGACTCAAGGCAAGATTAGGGTTTGGTCAGCTCAAGACATCTCATCTTGCACTGATAACCCAAAATTAGGGTTTGAGTTTGCACAAGGATTTTTGGATCACCAATGCTTCATTTGACTTTCATACATCATCTTTGGACCCCTAAGATTGCTCATGATGAGTTTCAAGCCTTGAACCACATTTTGGATCAATCAATTGGACAGTTGGCCTAAAAATCAACTGTATTGGGGAAAAAGTCAATCATGGCCAATTTACAGTCAAACTTCATAATTTTTGATCCCCATCAACATTTTAGACTCATATGTACCATTTTATCAAGTTTGGATCATAACTCCTCAAGAAATTTGATCAAATCATCAAAAGGGCAAAATGGTCAAACTTAGGGTTTTGACTGAGAAAGGGCAATTTCTGATTTTTAACCTAGCCAATGACCAATTGAGTTCAAGCATGATTTCAAGGATTCAATGGCATCATCTTGACCTAATTACATGGTTCAAAAGATATCAAGTTCATTGGATTGACAGATGAAATTTGCAGTCAACTGATCAAAAGTCAACTGTACACTAAAAAGTCAAACTTTGACTTTTTGGTCAAAATCAAGTGCCAAGGGTCATAATTCATCAAGATATGTCAAAATGTGAAACTTGTTCACCAAGAAAACTAAATTTGAAAATTAGGGTTTTAATTTGAAAATTTTCATAACTTAGAATTTTTCTAAGTATAAAAATTTTCTTATTTTTTCTCAACTTTGCACCACTTTTTCACCATGATACATTTTGATTCAAGAAAAGTTCCTAACATGGAAGTTGTAGTCCTCCATGAAATCTACAACTTTTCTTCACAAACTTTTCCCTAAAGATGCTTGTATATCAAGTTATGAATTTGTGAATACATGCTCATGAACTAAATAACTTTGAAATTTTGCCCTAATTTAGGTAGGTTTTGGACCCAACTTTATGGCAACTTTTCACCTAGTTACAAGAGGTATCTAAAATTGCATTTCAAATATGGATTATAGATCACATTGAAAGCTTTCCTAAATGTCCAAGAACTCTCCAAGATCATTTTTGAGTAGGGAGAATCGAAGAGAGGAAGTTGGCATTTTCTTACTTTTTGTTCAAGCCATTTTCACATAGAATCAAGTTGCAAACCAAACCTATGTTGATTGTTTCTTGCTTTACAGGTCCTAAGCTTGCTATAAACTCTTTAATTGAATGCATACTCAGTTGACAAAGCCTTTATCCTTGCTTTTGAAACTTTACACAAGTTGTAATTCCATTTTGGGCAAAAAGGCTTCATTGCCATTTTCATAAAGATGCACTTTTGCAACTTTGTCAACTTGGAGCATTGGACCTGTCCCCTTGATACAAGCAAACTACACATCTCTTAAGCAAGTTGTACAAACTCATATCATCCCTAAAGCAAGCTGGTACAAGCATGTGAGATTAGTCTTGTCAACTTTACTTTAAATACAAGAAAAGTTGCAAAAGGGAAAAAGCTTGCACAGCTAGTAGGAAGCTGATTTTGGATCACTTCTATACTAATATGCAAACATTGTACAAGGCATTACACACTTGGCTTGGACTCATAACTCTCTCAAACTCAAAAACACTAAAAATCTTCCTAAGCACACAGTTTCTGCAAAAGCTCAGCCAACCTTCATTTGGCTCGTGCGTTTTGTGTCTAATTGATTCAAACATATTATACACTTGATACCTAGTCAATCCAAGCCATCACCCTGGTTCTATAACCTCTGTTTCACCATCTGCCATTTTCAATTTGGAAGCTTGCAGTTGGACTTGGTCAGGGAGTTCCAGCCATCCTCAGAGCAAGATAAAGATTGGAATAGTTTCAGGGAAGTTCAAGGAAGCCAAACAATCATCAGGCCTCCATTAAAGTCCCCACATTGTCATACACGATTCCAGCTGAAGGAGGTATTTTCATAAACTCTATCTCTTTATACAGGCAACCTCAAGCCACGATTTGTGAAAAAAAATGTAGTTCTCATCATAACGAAGCTGTACATATCCTTACTTTTCATTTATATTACTTGTGCTAAGAGAATTTGAAGCTTGAAATCTCTGAAAAAATTAGGTCACGATTTAGGGATTCCAAAATTCTATTTGATCTTTGATAGTTAGGTCACATAATTTATATGGTTGGAATCGTGAGCTCAAATGCCACATTTTTCATGTTATGAGTTTTCATTTTTATGCAAGCATGAGGAAGATACTGATTGTACTGAAAACGCGTGAAGAAGAGAATGAATGACAAGGATGAAGTCTGGTTCTGGGCTTTTTGGCAGCGCGTCCTTTTTGTTTTTGCTAAAACCCCTCGCCCCCTGACTTGCTATTGCACCCCCTGACTAACTATTTTATATTTTCATATTTTTATATTTAATACTTTTGTTTATTTTTCTGAATGATAAAAATTCCTAAAAAATCATTTATTTACTTTCACACTTTTATTTTATTTTATTTTATTATTTTTTTTTCACATAAAATAATTGATTTATTTTGAAAGAATAGAATTTATTTTCTTAATAAGTTTGTAAATAATCAAATATATTTAATATTTTCATTATACATTTTTATACTCATAAATACTTATTTTTTTTACACATATTTAATTTTTTAGTATTTAGGCATAATATTATTTAATATTTTTTATACAAAAAAATGTACAAAATAATAATATGAAACATTATTTTCTTTTAATTGAAAATTAGGGTTTAATCCCTTTCAAAATTAAATATTATTTTTTCCTTTTTTTTTAGGTTTAAATTAAATATTTTTCTTATTCAAAACCAAGACATAAAACATTTCTTTTACATACATATTGCGTTGCATTTTAAATATTTGTATTATATTTATTTAATTCGCGCAAATTCGATTTGGTTGTAATAATATATTTAGCTTTATATTTGTGCAAATCCCCATTCAAACTTGTATTCCCCCTCCCATAAAAATTGTTGTAATAGCTTAGTTTATTTACATTATGCAATTTATCACTTTGAATGCCATGATTAGTAATTAGGGTTTGCATGACAAGAACAAAACAGAGCAAATAGAAAACCCTAAATACAAGACAAAGTCAAAAGCATGAAAATGGCACACTTTGCACACAAGCACTCTTAGGGTTTCTCCCACTTGGTTGCCTAAAATAAAATGACCATGTTACGCATGTGAAGTATCTTGGCAAAATAAAACAAGTATAAGATCATAGCCCCTCGATGACGCTATTCAAAAGTTGCCTAAACAAAATGATCTTGGTCCCTCAAAAATTCTAAGATACTTGGCAACATTGCTATCATGGTTATACGATGACTCACGCCCGTCCCGTTTACATCCAAAGATAGGGTTGCTTACCAAATCAATGGTAAGGCAACAATGTCAAAGGAATAAAAATGCATAAGAAAGACATTTGAGTAGGTAGATAGCTTCTAAGTTACTTGCTCCATTTCAAACAATCCTTGATATTTTCAAAAACAAACACACACACATTTCAAAAAAATCTTACAAAACATTGAAAACATTTTCAAAAGACAAACATCTTTGTATACATTCTTACGAACGAGAATCATTACAAAGATTGCCTAAACGAATGGCCTCTTTTACAAAATACTTTCAAAATCACACCAAAAACCATTTCAAACAAAACAAATCAAGTGATCTAAGCAAGTAACTAAGAGCCCATGGAAAACCATGGATGAAAAGGGTGCTAGCACCTTCCCTTTTCATAATCTACCTCCCAACTCAAGAAAACATCTCAAAGGTCTTTCCTGTGCTTTTTCACCTTTCCTTTTGGATAAAAGAAAAGTCGGTGGCGACTCTTACTAACCACGACATTTGCGATAAAATGCAAAACCTTCAAGTCAGTTCTCCCACCGCATCATAATGGGTGACCCAGAAAGCAAGAATAAGATGGTCGGATGTCCATCACATAGAACGTAGATGCAAAAGTCTGAGAGCCAACTTTAACAGGGACGTCCACTCCCCGAACACCATCCTTTTTGACCTGTCGAAGGCCCTAACCACAATATTACTTGGCTTTAGAACCAAACCTTCACAGTCTAGCCGATCTAATGCTTTCTTGGGTAAAACATTCAATGAGGACCCAATATCCACCAGTATATGGGCAAGAGTAGTGCCCTTGAACTCGATCGAGACTTGAAGAGAATCACTGTGATTTCTTCCTTTAGCAGTCAGATCTGCGTCGGAGAAACCCAAACCATTATCGGTAGTCAAACTAGCCACACAGTCTTTGAATTGATCAGCAAAAGTTTCCAGTGGCACATGCGCAGTTTTAAGGAAAGCAATTAAAGCCTTTGCATGGGCTTCCGAACACAACAATAAGGATTACATGGAGATTTTCGACGGGGTCTGCCCCAGCTGCTCGACTACGTTGTAGTTTCTCTTCTTAATAATCTTCAGAATTTCCTCTATCTCTTGCCTAGAGGTTTATACAACGATCTTCTTAAGCGCCTCCATCCGGGAAGGCTCACCTGTGATTTGTTTGCCCTGAGTGTCATATGACTCGGCGACATGGGTGATAACTGGAATATGAACTGGGACTGTAGCTGATGTACTGGAAGATGGAATAACAACAGGCTTTTGAACAGTCGGAGGAGAAATCTCGGGAGAAAAGAGTCTTCCACTTCGGGTGTCCTTTCTAGCCCTGACAATATTGCTGACATCAGCATCAGCTTCTTCAAACTTCAAATCTTGTTTGACCCCATGATAATACACATCGGCCCCATAGTGCTAAGGGATAGTCTTATCCGAAGTGTATGGGATAGGACCAGGAATAGTAATGATTAATGGAGCAACTCTTGGAACGGATGTAATCCTAACAGGCTTTCTCGAGGAAGCCTTGGAAGGATTGGCGGAAATGGTTATGATGGAAACATCTTCAACCGGAATTAACGGAATCAAAGCCTTCTCGAACATGATATCTTTGTTATCCATCAGGTGTTGAACACCTGATTTCAATAAATGGCAACCAGCAGGCTGGATTAAACACAGGTGGCAACCTTTGCCACAACCCAGAAATAAACCAGTCGATAATAGGTTCTTCTTAACTGTCATCAACGAAGTAGAAATGTCTTCCACAGAGGTCACAAATACATCATCGTCCACAGTATTTACTCCATGACTATGCTTGGGCATAGGAGCAGTCATGTCGTTGGGCTTCTCCAGTGCGTTAAACTCAATTTCTTTAGCTTCAATCAAATCTTGCACCTTATTCCTCAAGGCCTAGCAGTTGTTTGTATCATGCCCTGGGTATCGGAGTGATAGGCACAGTGGACGTTCGGATTATATAGTGGAGACGTGTTGTTGGGATTCTTCAGGGCTTCCCTCAGAGTTACCAGGTTGGTCTTCAACAATTGTGGTAGAATTTGAGACAAGGTCATACTGAGCCGAGTGTACTGTCTTTGCGGTCTCTCCATTTTTTTTCTAATTGTTGCATTGTGGGGCAACAGTGGGTCTTGATATTACTACCGCATTCACTGCTTTACGACGTTCAGGTCGGTTTTGGCTCCTCGAGCTGTAAACTGCACTAGCTTCTTTCCTACTGGTGAAAGGCTTCTTTTCTGTACTTGATGAAGCACCTTTCTCTATCTTACCACTTCTGATACCAGCTTCTACTCTCTCCCCAGCCAAAATCAATTCAGTAAACCCTGATGACGAACTACCGATCAAATGATTGAAAAATGGGCCAGGCAACGTCCCAAGAAACATGTCAACCAACTCCCTGTCAGACAAAGGAGGTTGGACTCTTCCAGCCAGATCTCTCCACTTCTGAGCATAGTCCTCAAAGCCTTCACTTGCACCCATAGAAATACCCTGAAGTTGAGTACGATTGGGAGCAAGGTCGGTGTTATACTGATAATGCTTGTAAAAAGCAACAACAAGGTCCTCCCAGTTGCAGACATTAGCTCCTTCCAATTGATAAAACCATTCAAGATGAGTCCCTGACAGACTATCTTGAAAGAAATGTACCAACAGATTTCTAGCAGCAATGTAGGGTTAGATTTTTCTGATATACGAGCGGAGATGGAGCTTTGGACAGGATACTCCATCGTACTTAGAAAAAACAGGAGCTTTGAATTTATGAGGGATCACCACCCCAGATGCTAATCCCAGATCTCCGAAGTCCAACCCAAGTATCTTCTGAATCTCCATGGCACTCAGATGGTCTTCAAGTTATTTGTACCTATCCTCAGCAGGAGGATACTGTTCTTCATCAAAATCAGTGTCATTATCAGAGACTACAGGACTAGGACCCTTTTCTTCCTCTTGATTCTCTCCTCCTTTAGATAAATGAGACAGATCAGCTTCCTGTCGCAACTTATTCCCAAATCGGTGACCCATATTCAGAAGAACCACCTTTTTTTCTTCTTCTTCTTCTTCTTCTTCTTCTTCTTCTTCTTCTTCTCCTTCAGGATGAGAGTCTTCAAATCCTCCTGCCCTTTAGCCAAGTTCAAGAACATCTCTTTGAATTGAGAATTATGTGCTTGAAGAGCTTTAATGGCTTGATCGGTAGGTATTTCAGAAGATATTTTGTGCTGAAATAAACATCGAAGAAGATGAGAAACCTGTAATGATACCTGTAATGAGGTGCATGATAATGGAATGCGTATGAAATGATTTCAAAGACTTTGGGAGATTTAAATTTGCAAACCAAGAAATAAACAAACTTTATTAGATTTAAACTTATAAAAATGTTTAACAATGCCTTTGAGGCGTTACAAAAGGAAATAGACTGAAAACAAATCTAAACTAGAAAAAAGCAAAAAAAATCAAAAATTCCATAGACGCTTTCCCTTTGTGCTGACGTAGTCATTGATCGTCCTTTCATTCTCAAGTTGCCTCGTGAGCTTCAAGATCTTCCTCTCTTTCTCATGATACTTCTCCCGGTAAGTATCCCTCTCCTCTTTTAGCTGAATCCAGGATCTCTTCAATGCCCCCAGATCAGTAGGCATGTAGGGATAAAGAACTGTATAAGGAACACCTTCTTCATTAGTACGCTCCACAATCACTGGAAACACAACTTCATAAGGCATCCCAAGCTTCTGAGCCCTAGCTCAGACCCACTGGAGGTAAGGTTGCATAGGGAGAGAAGTATTTGGCCCTAGCTCTTGAGGGTCAGACCTGTTCACCATGCCCCAAGCTCGTATAAACCTTCGGCGATGCTCTTCAACGTCCTCCTTATAGTCAAAGACAATATCTGTAAGGAGTAGCTCATGAAGACCGTCTCTCCGAGCGCGACCAAACTGTCGTAAAGCCAGACAAAGACTGTAGGTTATTCCCCCTCTAATTCCAAGCAACGGGACATTAGGGTATTCCCCACATCGATCAATGACAGCAACACCTTCCATATCCTTAGAACTCCAAAGAATGTTTGTATGGGCAAGGGACATTATCCTATAAGACCATCCTAAACCTTCCTCATTCTTCAACACGAACTTGGGGAGGTGCGAAATAAACCACCTCGCCAGCAGCGACATGGAACACATGAGGGTTCCTCTTCTATACACAGTACGAGTATAGAGGGCATGCAAGATATCACCTAGAAGAGTAGGTACAGGATTGCAAGACAGGAAGATCTTAACGTCATTCACATCTACGAAGGAATATGGATTCGGGAAAAGAACCAAACCATAGATAAGGAGAGCCAAGATGTCTTTAAAAGCTTGAAAGTCCAAGTTATCCCAGAACAGTTGAGCTTGATCCATTAGAAACTTGACTAAGAAACCTTTAACCCCGCTTTGTGTCTCCCAATTGGATACTACATCAGTCTTCTTCAAGTGTAAAGTTGAAGCAATGTCCTCTGGCCTAGGAGTCTCTTCCAAACCTGTGAAAGGCATCTTCTCAAGGATGGATATACCCAATAAATGATAAAACTCTTCCAAAGTGGGAACTAGCTGATAAACCGGGAAAGTGAAGCAGTGATGCACCAGATCGAAGAACTGGAAAAGCACACTCATCATCTGCTCGTCAAGCTTTGAGGTAACCAAGCTAAGAAGCTGACCATGTCTTCTAATGAATTAAGAAGTATCAGAGACTCTCGAGGCTAAATCTTTGAGTTGAGCAGGTATTTGCACAAAGTTAACTCGAATGGTGTTTATGCACGTGGAAGTCATAATCTGCAAAACAGAACAAAGATAAATCCCCTCGGTCTTTGAAATGGTTAGTATAATGAGGTATGCATGCTAAGTTATGATGCATGATGTCATGATAAAACACACAACAGGTATAGCATATAACAGACATGGTAAACGCAAACAAGTCACACAATAGCCCTTAAGTTTAAGGCTTGCATGGGGTCTAGGTATTACCCTTTTGAAGTTCAGTTGGTTTCAACCTGTCCTAATAATAGTAACCGGGTTCTAGAGGTTCTCAATATCACTGACCATCCTCCATCAGTCATGGTTTCAGCTCACATAATCTTTTCTTGCGGCTGGAACTATCTCGAGAGTATGGTCTCAATGAGTGTAGCATCGAGTATCAACCAGTTCCCAGCTTTACACCGAGACCGGCTATCTCACTACTTCCTATGGACAAGTTGGTTAATTATAGGTTCTAAGGTCAGTTGATGCTTAACGACCCATATATCAGCCCCGTGTTCTCCTCGTTTCTCCACAAGGGATACCGGTACCAACCAATGTGCCACATAAATGTAGCTACTGCTTCAACCGTATCGGTCTACGCCGTATAGTTCCCTCATAGTTTATTACTACTTACCTGAAAGGTGTTCCCCAGATCCGGGTTAGGATCTATAGTAACTCCCGATACAAAGCCCTCAAAGGTAAAGCAAACAAATCAAACAATAAAAGCAATTTATGATGAACTAATCCTAAGGTATACCCCACTTATTGAAGTCTCCAGCAGAGTCGTCAGTTCTGTGATACGGTGGCAGAACTGACTGTTAATACTGGTTTGCGTTTTGTATTTGCAAATGTGCGGTAAGCAAGAGTCGCCACCGACTTTTATTTTATCCAACTGGAAAGAAAAAAAGCACAGAAAAATTCCTTTTTTCGAGATTTTGAGTACGGGGGGTAGATTATAGAAAGGGAAGGTATTAGCACCCTTTCTATCCGTAGTTTTCTATGGGCTCTTAGGTACTTGCTCATCATTTTCAAAATTTCTTGTGTGTGTTTGATTTGAAAAAAAGTTTTTGTTTTACTTCGATTTAACCCTTGCTTCTGTCTTCAAGAGTGTTACGAAGTTGTTTTGAAAACTTTGTTTGAAAAGAGTGTAAGTGAGAAAAAGTTTGATTTTGAGCAAGTACCTACTAGCATCTACCTACTCTAAAAGAGAATGTTTCTGTTCTTGTTTCCTTTAGACAATGTTATCCCACTATTAGTGAGTAGGTAGCACCGTCGTTGGAGTTGTAAGGGTCAATTAGAAAGGGACGTACGATCACTAAAGCAATGTTAGGACGTCTTAGTAATAACCCTAATGTCTTAAGATCATATTCTAGGCAACATTTCCGAACGATACATTTGATCTTTGTGTTAGACAAAAGAGCGACCACTAAAACACCCTATACTTAATGATCATTTATGGAAGGCAACCGAAGTGAGAGTATACCCTAAGAGTGCGCATGTGCGAGTGATTCAATTTCAGGTTATCATCTTTAAACATTTAGGGTTTGCTAACCGTTTTAAAATTAACATATATTCTTGTCATGCAACCCTATTATCATGCATCTAACAGTTAATTATTTGCGAAAATTAAAATGCGGAAAGTAAAGCTATGCTATTACAAGGATTCGGGGATTAATTACATAGCCAAAAACCCGTAAAACGATAAATAAATGAAAAAAGGTCATAATTAATCTATTACATCCCATGAGCAATTACATCAATATTGTAAAAATAAGTAAGCACGCGCGATGAATCGAGGACGAGCAAAATTAGGGTTTTGACCCCGTCTAACCTAATTAAAGAAAAATCATTTTTTATTTGTTTTGATTATTTTAAGGAAAGAATAATGTTTTAAGATTAAATACAAACCTAATTTACTAATTAAATTAAATTGAGAAAATAATTAATTTTGACCTATTTTTATGTTTTGTTATTTTGAGGAAAAAAAAGAATTAAATCAAACAAAACCCTAATTTCTAATTTGTTTTAATTTATTTACAAAAAAATAATTAAAGTTATCCTAAAATTAAAATAAACTAATTAAATTACTTTTTGATAAAAAATAAAAACCTAAATCTAATTTAATGAAAAATTGATTTTATGATTTTTTTGATAAAAAAAGAATTAATTTTGTGAGAAAAATAAATTAAATAAAATATTTAAAAGAAAAATATAAAAGAAGAGAAAGGAAATGGGCCTTGTAAACAGTAGTTTGGGGGGGTGCAATTAGCAGCTTTGGGGCCCAAAAGTAAGGGTCCACGTTGACTCTCCTGGATTCAGTGTTTGCACGTTGACTGGGATGCATGATGGTCCTCATGTAATGGCCTTCAGATCTGGCCTCCTGGAGATCTAATGATTGAGCCTTGAGGGTATATGGTGGTCTTCACGCCTGCGTACACGCCTGATCATACAAGTAAAAATAACATGAAATACATGGGGGACCTGGGATTCGAACCCAGGTCCTATGGCCTTTTCATCTGCCTCAATACCAACTGAGCCACGCATGCTTGTTGTATATCAAACAACCATTAATCAATATATTAAAAAACAAACAAAATAAAAATTATTAGCGTGCGAAATTTAAATGGAGCAATCAGGGCTTGCCGCGCCATCGTCCCTAACCTCTCTCCGTTGCTAAAAAGTCCAATGACTTTTACCTACGGACCAGAAGCGTAGGTACAAACCAACGATTTTCCAAAATCATCCACAGGCACGATAAATGGAACTTAATGCCATAAACCAATTCGCCTTGTCCTGGTGAGCATCATGGTGCCTTTATTTTGGGCCAATTTTACCTGTATAAAAAGATCCCAAAATGAGACAAAAAACCCTAACAATGGCATATCTCTATAGGGTTAGCAAAAACGCAATCAATTATTACCAATAGTTTGCAAATGCTTCCAAGATTCAGAATATATGC
Source organism: Vicia faba (assembly GCA_948472305.1). Taxonomy (NCBI): domain Eukaryota; kingdom Viridiplantae; phylum Streptophyta; class Magnoliopsida; order Fabales; family Fabaceae; genus Vicia; species Vicia faba. The sequence continues at coordinate 238,756,126 of OX451735.1, forward strand.
ATGATTCATGCTACAAATGCCTAAGCAATGATATTGGATTTCAAAAAAGGAGGGAGGTCGTGAAGCTCTTACCTCGCGTTTCTGGGCACAAAAACACTTGCTTTTGATTGGTATAGCTTCCTTGTACTCCCAGGAAGCGAATGATATGGCTTGGGAGTCTTGAAACTGCTTGGAAATATGGAATTAGATCACCACTTTTCTTGAGTTTTTACAAGTTTTGTTCTTCCTCTTACACGCCTCTCTACCATTTCTTTTGGTCTGCATTTGTCCACTATATATCACTGATAGAATTAGGTTTGCAAATGTGCATCCAATCTTTGTAGTTATGGAGATTTGATCCTTGATTTACACTTGTATCCAATCTTTCCAAAACAATAGAAAATCAATCTTTTTGTGTACAAACATGCCTTGCACGATTTGATTCTGTTGCTAGCTGTATAAGGGACCTGAAATATGCACCAAATCTCAAGGCTTAAATGATTTTGATATTTCTATTATTTATTTTGATTTAATTTGATTTAATTGAAACAAAAAATCAAAATAAATGGAAAAAATAAAATAAAGTCAAGTGGGAATGATAATGGGTCGTGGACCATGTTACAAACTCAAGACAAGCACAAAAAGTTGTGCCCATTTGACAAATATTGCAATTTGAGGCATATTTGACTTTTAGCAATTTTGCAAAAAAGGTCAACTTCACCAATGCATAACTTCTTCAATTTTGACTCTTTGAAGGTGTTTTTGAATTTTTTAGAAATCTTGAGATGTACTCTAAGAAACCATTTTGGTCTCACCTCAATTGAATCTTCCATATTCATGTATGAGGCTTTGACAAAAAATGTGTTTTTGTTGACTTTTCAAAATGACCTATAATGTCCAAATTCATAACTTCTTGTGAGTGCATATTTTGAAATTGGGAGATGAAGATGAATTGTAGGGAATTGAATTCTCTTCAAAATGAGCTTTGGATGGGTCATTTATAATAAAGTATGAGAAAATTATGCTTGGTCAAAGTTGAGTTGACTTTTCCTACAAAACCCTAATTTAACAACTTTTGGGTTTTGATGAATTGTGAGCAATCCTTGATGAATCATGATCAAAACTTGATAAAATGATGAATAATACTTCAAAATGAGGATGTTGACCAAAAATCTTTAAGTTTGACTGTATGTGGGCCACAGTTGACTTTTGCCCTAACATAGTCGATTTTCAGGCCTTTGAGCAATTGACTGAGCAAACTTCCTCTGCAAGGCTTGAAACTTGACATGAATGATCTTGAGAACATATTAGGACAATGGTGAGCATTTGTGATCCCTTGGACTCAAGTATCTTGATGCGACATGAAACCCTAATTTAAAGTAGACTGCCTTAGGAGAGAGTTTGTCTGGTCAACCTTTGGACTTCTTTGAGCAATTTGGGGATCTCATTTGAAATGTTTTTTTGAGAAATATGGGAGGGAAAATGTTGGGTTACAAAACTCTGGTTATACTTCCTATCTTCATTTTAACCCTTAAGAATAAAGCTCATCGCCTTAGCTATTCAACGCTTCGAACGACACCTCAAACGAAGTCCGAAAACTCAAATTACAGCATTCTCAAACTGATTCTGCCAAAAACCAGGCAACATGGATTGACGCATAACATCTTGGATCGACACATAACATCTTGGATCGATGCGTACTGCACTAAACTCACAACATGAGTCGATGCATCCTCTCTTGTATCGACTCATACTGAGTCTACCACACAGCATGTATCAACACATATTCATATGTATCGACTCATCCTGAGTCTAAAAGAACTCATGTATCGATAGAAAACCTCTTCGTTTTGACTCATCCTGAGTCTCTAAACCTTCTTGTATCGACACATCATGTTTGGGGTCTATGCATATTGCTCCATCCTGCATAAATTCTACGATTTTCTCTGTGTTTTCACTACGGGTTCTATACTTTAAGCCCTAAAAACTTAATCTAATCATATATAATCATTACTTACAATTATCCTCTAATTCTACGTCAATTAAACAGCATCGGAACATCATTATTCATCTAAAATTCATCAATTTCATCATACAACATTATATACATTCAATTCATGAACAATACAACAATCACCTCTAACCCCACATACCAATTATCATGAACCCAATTATAGAGTCATAACCCTACCCTTACCTTGGATTGAAGGTCGCTCTATAATCTTCCAGTTGAAACCTTATTCTGCAGTTTTTCCTCTTTTTCCAGCAGGTTCATGTTCTTCTTCTTAATCCTTATTCTTCTACTGCCTCATCTTTTCTATTCTTTCTAGCAACAATAAAATAACCTATTATTCTTTATTCCTTATTGGGCTTAAAACTAACACACACACCTTATTACTTCTATTCCTTTAAAACAAGCCCACATCAAATAATATTATACTTCTAATATTATTTCTCCACTTAATAAAATAATTAAATCCAATTAATCAAAACATATCTTCACAAGTATTCCAAAATAATTTAATTAAATAATTAATTAAATTACGGGCGTTACAACTCTCCCCCACTTAGAATATTTTCGTCCTCGAAATTTTACCTCAATCAAACAACTCAGGGTAAGAGTCTCGCATCTTTCTCTCCAACTCCCAAGTCATGCTTTCTCCGGCAGCTCCTAACCAAACCACTTTAACCAAAGCAATCTCTTTGCCCCTCAGAGTCTTTATTTCACGACCAGCGATCCGTACAGGCATCGTCTCCACCGTAAGATTATCCCGTACTTGCACATCATCCACATAAATCACATGAGATGGGTCTGAAATATACTTCCAGAGTTGCGACACATGAAACACATCATGCAAATTCGAAATATTAGGCGGTAAAGCCACTCTATAAGCAACATTCCCCACTCTCTCTGAAATCTGATACGGTCCAATAAAACAAGAAGTGAGCTTCTTAGACTTTAACGCTCACCCAACACCAGTCACAGGTTTAACTCTCAAAAGCACATGATCACCAGCTTGAAATTCTAGATCCTTCCTTCGCTTGTCATGATAACTCTTCTACCTACTTTGGGAAGCTTTCATCTTTTCTTGAATCATCTTCACCTTCTCAGTAGTTTCATGAACAAGTTCAGGTCCAAGTACAACACTTTCTCCAGATTCATGCCAACATAAAGGAGTTCTACATCTCCGACCATACAACACTTCAAAAGGTGCCATTCCAATACTGGAATGGTAACTGTTATTATAAGTGAACTCTATCAACGGAAGACGAGTATCCCACGTACCTCCCTGCTCAAGAACACATGCCCTCAGCAAATCTTTCAATGATTGAATCGTCCATTCAGTCTGACCATCTGTCTGAGGATGATGCGCTGAACTCAACATCAACTTAGAACCCAATGCTTCTTGTAAACTTTTCCAATAATCAGAAGTAAATCTTGGATCTCTATCTGACACAATGCACAAAGGAACACCATGCAGCTTCACAATTACATTAGTGTAAATCTCATCCAACTTCGACACTGGAAAGCTGATATTAATAGGAATAAAATGAGCCTACTTTGTAAGCCTATCAACAATAACCCAAATCGAATCATTTCCTCTTAAACTATTAGGCAACCCCATCATAAAGTCCATTGAAATGCTATCCCATTTCCATTCTGGAACTTCTAACGGTTGCATCAACCCTGCTGGCTTCTAATGTTCAACTTTTGACTTCTGACAATTCAAACATGCATACACAAATCAGGCCACATCACTCTTCATTCCAGACCACCAAAACAAACCTTTCAAATCTTGATACATCTTTGTAGCTCCTGGATGAATAATTAACTTACTCCTATGACTCTCTTCCAGTATCACTTTCTTCATCTCAGCATCATCAGGAATGCAAATCTGGTTATGAAACCTCAACACACCCTGCGCATCTAACTTAAAATCACTATTCTCAAACTGATCGATTCTAACCATCGAATCTACCAGTTTAACATCTAACTTCTGAGCTTCTCTGATACTGTCTAGAAATTCATTATTAATCTTCAACATACCCAACATAATACTTTGCAGAGTAACCTCGCAAACTAAGCTCATATCTCTAAACTGCTCAATTAATTCCAACTCTTTAACCATCATTGCTGACATATGTAAAGTCTTTCGACTTAATGCATCAGCTACCATGTTCACTTTTCCTGGATGATAATTCAAACCAAAATCATAATCCTTTAACAATTCCAACCATCTTCGCTGCCTCATATTCAACTCCTTCTGATTGAAAAGATACTTCAAACTCTTATGGTCACTAAACACTTCAAATCTAGAACCATAAAGATAATGCCTCCAAATCTTCAACACAAAAACAACTGCAGCAAGCTCTAAATCATGCGTAGGATAATTCTTCTCATGAGTCCTTAACTGCCTTGACGCATAAGCAACTACCTTACCATTCTGCATAAGCACACCTCCTAAACCCATCTTAGAAGCATCACAATACACCACAAAAGGTTCTCCTGGATTAGGCAACATCAAAATTGGAGCCGACATCAACCTCTTCTTCAATTATGTAAAACTTTCTTCGCACTAAACATCCCATACAAAAGCTCTACCTTTACAAGTCAACTTAGTCAATGGAAGTGCCAACTTGGAAAAACCTTCGACAAACCTTCTATAATAACCATCTAATCCCAAAAAGCTTTTAATCTCAGTAGCTAACTTTGGAGTTTCCCGTTGCAACACAGCATCAACCTTCGATGGATCTACAACAATGCCACTACCTGAAACCACATGACCAAGAAAACTAACCTCTTATAACCAAAACTCGCACTTGGACAGTGTGATACGGTGGCCAGAACCGGGACTGTTCTTTAGGAATTGTTGGTTTGCGTTTTGCGTTTGTGTTTGCAAAATGTCGTGATAAGCAAGAGTCGCCACCGGCTTTTATTTTATCCAACAGGAAAGGAAAAAAGCACAGAAAAATTCCCTTTTTCGAGATTTTGAGTACGGGGGATAGTTATCTACGGGCTCTTAGGTACTTGCTCATCATTTTCAAAATTGCTTCTGTGTTTGTGTGATTTTAAAAAGTTTTTTTTACTTCGATTTAACTCTTGCTTCTGTCTTCAAGAGTGTTACGAAGTGTTTTTGAAAACTTTGCTTGTAAAGGAGTGTAAGTGTGAAAAAAGTTTGTTTGGATTGAGCAAGTACTTAAGAATTAATCTACCTACTCGAAAAAAGAATTTGTTCTATGTTCGTTTCCTTTAGACAGTGTTATCCCACTATTAGTGAGTAGGTAGCATCGTCGTTGGAGTTTTTGAGGGTCAATTCGAAAAGGGACGTACGGTCACTAAAGCAATGTTAGGACGTCTTAGTAGTAACCCTAATGCCTTAGATCAATTTATTCGAGGCAACTTTTCCGAACGAGACTTTGATCTTTGTTTAGACAAAAGAGTGACCACTAAAGCATCCTATACTTAACGACCGTTTACCGAAGGCAACCAAGTGGGAGTGTACCCTAGTAGTGCGCATGTGCGAGTGATTCAATTTCAGATTATTTATCTTTGCACATTTAGGGTTTGCTAATTGTTTTAAAGTTTACATACATTCTTGTCATGTGTTGTACCCCAAAATTTTCCCTCCCATTTTTCATTGATTTCTCATCACAAGGTCCTTGGAGATCAAGATCCAGTTAGGGTTTCATCTGCCTAAGACTTCGCCTTGCACTGTTGACCCAAATTAGGGTTTGAGTTTGCACAAAGATGTTTTGACCTAAAATGACTAATATGACTTTCTTGCTTCATATTGGACTCCCAAGTTTATCCATATCAAGTTTCAAGCCTTGATTCCAAGTTTTGCCCAATCAATTGGACAGTTGACCTAGAAATCAACTGTATTGGAGAAAAAGTCAACTATGGCCAATTGACAGTCAAATCTCATGAAAATTGACCCACATCAACATTATGAACTCACATGGACCATTTGATCAAGTTTGGATCACAATTCCACAAGAAATTTGATCAGATCACCAAAAGGGCAAATTGGTCATTTTTAGGGTTTTGACTGCACAAAGGCAAATTTTGACTGTTTGACCTAGCCAATGGCAAACCAAACTCACATATGGATTCAAGGACCCCATGGAATTATCTTGACATGCTCAACAAGTTCAAAAGATCCCAAGTACACAAGATTGACAGATGAATTTCCCAGTCAATTGATCAATTTTGACTGTATACTGAAAAGTCAAACTTTGACTTTTTAGTCAAAATCAAGAGTCAAGATTCATTTTTCATCAAAACATGCCAAATCATGAAACTTGTTCATCAAGAAATCAAAAAATGCAAATTAGGGTTGAAATGAGAATTTTTCATAACTTAGAATTTTTCTAAGTTATGAAAAACCCTAATTTTTTCCCAAATTTGCCTCATTTTTTCACCAAGATTTATTTGGATTCAAACAAAAGTCAAAACATGAAAGTTGTAGCCTATTGCATAATCTACAACTTTTATTCACAAAGTTTTCCCAAAAGAGGCTTGTATCTCAAGTTACAATTTTTGGAATAAGGGTACTAAACCATTCTTAACTGTGAAAATTTGACCTATTTTGGCAAGGTTTTCTACCTAACTTCAAGACCATTTTCCATGTACTTCCACTTGGAATTTCAATTTGCAATTCAAAGATGGATTGTATTACACATTCCAAGCTTTCCAAAATGTCCAAGAACTCATCAAACAACCTCATAACTTGAGAGAATCGAATTTTGCAATATGGCAAAAACTCACTTTTGAATTGGTCATGTACATGTTCATAACTTATGCCATTTTCAAGTCAGCTTGGTTTGTGTTACATTACAGGCCTCTAAACCATCCAACACTCAATAATTTAATGCATGTTCATTGTGCTAAGGCCTTGTTTCATGAGTTTATGCATTACATGTTGAATTAAGCCATTTATGGAAAAAGTGAAATAGCCATTTTTGCAAAAGCAAGCTTTGTGTCATAATGCAAATCCAAGAGGTACAGATCAAATCTAATTGGCACAAGTTTATGAGTTAATCACACTGATCAAGGAGAAGCTTTTCAGCATGTTTAGGGGGCCTCTACCTGCCTAGAAACTCAAGTGGCCTTTGCTTGCTTAAGTGTGAAGAAACACATCATAACATCACCAACTTTCATCTCAGCATTAGAACACTTAAGCAAATATTTTGTACACCTTCTAATCATCAAACCCAAGCTAGAACACGAGCAAACAAGGTCCCAAACACTCCCATTCCCAGAATCACTCTCAAACTTCAAAAACAGGGCAAGGTCTGCAGATTGAATCCCATCTCTCATTTCTTTCATGATTTCTTGCCCAAAGCTCATCAAACACATTCCCTAGCATCACTTGAAGCTAACAAAAACATAAAACACGACCTGTAACTCCCCTAACCAGTTCCACCATTTTCACTTTCTTGTTTTGCAGTTGAAGGTCCATAGCTCGATTCAAGGTGTCTCAAAGCAAAGTAAGCATTGGAATAGCATCACCACACTTCAGGCAAGCTATACAGATCATCATCTTGCCCTGAAAGCTCCCCCATTGCCAGATAGAACTTCAACTGAACAGGTATCTTTTTGAACTTCTAACTCTTAGTGTAGGCATCATTAGCTCTAGGTTTGTGAATAAGAAGTGTTCTACTCATGCCCCTGAATCTGTACATGCTTTTACTTTTCATTTATTTTGCTTGAAATGTGAGAATTTAAGGTTTGAATATGGAAGAAAAGTTAGGTCAGGATTTGGGAATGTCAAAATTCTCTCTCATTTCTGAGAGTTAGGATGAGTTCTTTATATATTTAGAATCGTGATTCAATGCTTAACATTTCTTATGTTGTAAGTTTGTGCAAAGGATCAAAGAATCCAGGTGTTTGAATGGAGGTTCAGGCGCGCATTTTTTGAACGTTTTTGCTGTCTGAAGGTTGAAGAAGAAGCCACGTGGGCTGGGCCTGTTTTGATTTTCCTTTTCACACCATATATTTGCTTTCATACCCCCCAGGCCCATTTTGTGTATTTGCATGATTTTTTGATTTTTCTTTTTTTATCCTGACTTATTTATTTTTGCTAATCATATTAAAAAACATAAAAAATATTTTTACACCATTTTTATATTTTTAGGCATTTATTTAGTTATATTGCTATTTGTATGTAAATAAGTACAAAAACATATTATTTAGAATAAATAGGAAAATAATGTAAACACCATTTTATTTTCATTTTTTATTTTGTTTTATCTTCTTAAAATATTTTATATAAAATATACTTTTTTCATAAATATTAATTATTATTATTCTTGTATATATAATATATTTAGTAAATAATCAAGATATTCATATATATATTAATATACTTAGGGCAAAAATACCAAAATATATATATTTTTTTATTTTATTAATATTTGACATGAAAAATACTTTTTATGAACATACTTCATTTTATTTTATTTTTTGTACATAATAAATAAATACTTGTATAAATTAAATAAGATATATATTTACTTAATAAAAATTAGGGTTTTACCCTTAAAACATAAAAAATATTACTTTTTTATTTTATTCATTTTTGTTTATTGAACATAAAAAACATCCTTTTTCCATACATATGAAAACCCTTTTTGCATTTTGCATCTTTATTTTTATTTTCCATTTAATTTATGCAATTAATTGTCTTGTAAATATTCCAAAATTGATGTAATAGCTAGGTTTAAATTCCTTGTCTAAATATCCCCCCATTTGAATATTTGTACCCCCCTTCCCCTATTGTGTTGTAATAGTGTAGGAATTTTACTTTTCGCACTTTAACGCTTTTTAAATATACCATGCTAGAATTAGGGTTTGTATGCAAATAAAACGAACAAAAATAGTTTGACCTAATTTCAAGATAATCAAGCATGAAAATGGACAACACATATCACACTTGCACCCCTAGGGTATTCCACTTGTTGCCTTCAAATAAATGGGCCATATTGTATGTTAGGTCTCTTTGGGCAAAACAAATACAAACCAATTGATCATAGTCCCTCGATGACGCTTTCGAAAAGTTGCCTAAAAAATGATCAAAGTCCCTTAAAAGAAAATTGCCCAAAGATACTTAGCACTATTGCAATTATGGTCTAAACGATGACCCGCGCCCGTCCCTTTCACCTCCTAACACAAGATTGTCCACCAAATTCAATGGTGGAACAAAATTGTTAAAAGGGTTAAAACATAACAAAAATATTTGAGAACTTTAGGGTAGATAGCTCTTAAGTACTTGTCAACTTGCAAAAATAAAACACTTGCCTATTTTCAAACCACACTTCACAAACACTTTCAAAACAAACTTTCAAAAAACCCTTGAAACATCTTTTCAAAAAGACAAAAACCTTTTGTAAAACATTCGAGTAAAGAATTGTTACAAGGGTAGCCTAGACAAGGCATCTTTTTCAAAACATTTTCAAAGCCACACACAAAGCACCATTTCAAACAATTGAAAACCAAGGCAAGTTGATCTAAGCAAGTACCTAAGAGCCCATGGATAACCATGGATAGAAAGGGTGCTAATACCTTCCCTTTCTATAATCTACTACCCGAACCCAAGAAAAATCTCAAAGGTTTTTGCTATGCTTTTTAAACCTTTCCTTAGGATAAAATAAAAAGTCGGTGGCGACTCTTGCTCAACCGAAACATTTGCGAAAACAAACGCAAAACCATAGTCAGTTCTCCCACCGTATCACAGAACTGGCGACTCTGCTGGGGACCATTTTAAAAGTGAAGTAACCTTAGGGCTTAGATCACCCTCTTGCATGACTAATTATTTGATTTGTTTGCTTTATATCTTAGCTCTATTGTTGGGGTTTGCAATCCTACACCCGGATTTTGGGAAACATTCATAGATAGCAATACGTTGTGGAAACTGTGCGGGGTATACCGACACGGTCGAAGCAATAGCTATATTAGTGCGACATATTTGTGAATACCGGTAACCCTTGAGTTCAATCAAGGAGAGTACGGGGCCGCTGAGTGATGTCACTAAGCACTAATGACCTAGAACCTTACTTGACCATCTTGGCCTTTTATTAGGGGTAGTGAGATGACCGGCTTTGGTGCAGTCCGAAGTTGGTAGATACTCGATACTACACTCATTGAGGGTTGTTTTCTTGGAATATTTTGGTCGCTAGTTAAGTGGCTAAACCAAAACAATGAACAATGAAAACAATCCCGTGATATTGAGCTCCTTAGGACCCGGTTACTATTTATAGGACAGGTTTTTTAAGCCAACTACACTCAAGAGGGTACTTAACTATGAAACCCCATGCAAGCCTGAAACTAGGGTTTGGTGTGATTTGCTTGTACATATGTTTTGTGCATACATCATAAACATCATGAAGCATCATATGCATTCACTAACCATTTCAAGGGTTTGGATCTTCATCTTTGTTCTTGTTTTGTAGGTCATGGAAATTCCTCACAGAAACACCATCCAAGTCAACCTTGTGAGAATCTCTCCTCAACTCAAGGAGCTCACCTCAAGAATTCCGGAAAGCTCATCCTTCAGTGAAAGACATGGTAGACTGCTCAGCCTAGTCAACACCAACATTGAAGAAGACATGATGAAAGTGCTATTCCAGTTCTTTGACCCTCTTCACCACTGTTTCACTTTCCCTGATTACCAGTTGGTGCCCACTTTGGAGGAGTTTTCTCAACTCCTGAGAATTCCTATCCTTAATCAAATACCCTTCAACGGTACGGAAAAGGAACCAAAGCCGGAAGATGTTGCTCGAGCATTACATCTACAACCATCCGACATCAAGGGGCATTGGGAAACCAGAAGCGGCGTCAAAGGATTCTTAGCAAAATTCTTGTTTGAGAAGGCACAAGAATGTTGGAACTCATTGGACCTACAAGCCTTTGAAGAGATTGTAGCACTCCTTATCTATGGGTTGGTCTTGTTCCCAAATCCTGACCAATTGGTAGATGTCAACGCCGTCAAAATCTTCTTGTCCAGAAATCCAATACCAACATTGCTTGGGGACATCCTTCACTCATTTTACACACGAACAATGAGAAAGAGGGGGGTTCTCATGTGCTGTACTCCTCTCCTTGCAAGGTGGTTTATTTCACACCTTCCACAATCTGTCTTGAAGAATGACCAAGGCTCAAGGTGGTCCCAACAGTTGTTGACTCTTACTCACTCTGATGTACATTGGTGTTCTCGGTCCAGAGAAAATGTCATCATTGTCGATCGTTGTGGAGAGTTTCCTAATGTTCCTTTACTTGGAATCAGAGGAGGTATCACCTACAACCCTTGCCTAGCTTTGAGGCAATTTGGATATGCACAGAGGGATGTCCCTCATGACATGTTGATTCCTGACCTAGTTTTTGACTTCGACAACAATGCGCAAGGACTTCGCCAAAGATTCATCAGAGCTTGGGGAAGACCCAACAAGGTTGATAGCAAGACTCTGGGACACAAGAACTCCATCCCTCTTGAGCCTTACCTCAAGTGGGTACGAGCCCGAGCCCAAAGTCTAATGATGCCTTATCCTCATGTACTCCCGGTGATTAAAGAGCCCGTCAAGGAAGGAGAGGTTCCCTACACCATCCTACATCCAGACATGCCTACATCGTGGGAGGAAATGCAGAAAAGTTGGATTCAGCTCAAGGAGGAACGGAACACTTTTGAAGCTAGCTTCTACGCCAGTGAGAAGAAGGTTCTAGAGCTTACCCGCCGACTCCATGAGCAAGAGGCCCTCAATACCTACATCGCACCAAAGAGGATGCGCAATGTCTTTTTGCCTTGAGAAGTTGTTTTTGTAATATTTGGCCCATGGGGCATTTATGTACTAACAAATTTCTTCTTATTAATATGACGTGCATTCTTCTTTGTCTGCAACAATTTTGAATGTTCTAAATCCTTGAATGCATTGCATACATAAGCATACCATTCATAATGTGCATAAGCAGGTCTCACTCCAGGTTTCCTTATCTGTCTGCTGTTTATTTCAGTAGGATGGATCTCGAGCAAACAGTCAAAGACCTACAAGCTCAGAATGCACAGTTTCAGCAACTCTTGACCACCTTGGCTAAAGGTCAGGAGGATCTCAAGACCTTGCTGGGGAATAAATACCCAGTGAAAAAGAATAAGAAGAGACTCGGAGTGGCTACTTTGGGGAGAAGATTTGACGGAGAAGCTCGGAGAGTGCTTGAATTTCCTCCTACTTCTGATGAAGGAACCAGCAAAGGAGGTGGGGTTGCGGTACCTTCCGAGTCTGATGTGGAAGAAGAGGAGGTCGAAGAGGATGAAGATTATTCTGACCAACAATACCCTCCAGCTGATGATAAATACAAAGGGCTAGAAGACAGGTTGGCCGCCATGGAGCTACAAAGAGTACCGGGTTTGGATTTTGAAGACTTGGGTTTGGTCGCCGGGATTGTGATTCCCCCAAAATTCAAAGTGCCAGTGTTTGTGAGGTATGATGGGCTGTCCTGTCCAAAAATGCATCTCAGGTCCTACGTGAGAAAGATTCAACCTTATACGGCAGATAAAAATCTTTGGATTCATTTCTTTCAAGACAGCCTTTCTGGAGCTCAATTGGAGTGGTTTTATCAGCTAGAGGGAACCAGCGTCTGAAATTGGGAAGATTTGGCCACCGCTTTTTACAAACAATACCAGTATAATTCTGACCTTGCTCCTACTCGTACCCAACTTCAGGGTATGTCATTGGGAACAGGCGAGGGATTCAAAGAATATGCACAAAAATGGAGGGATTTGGCTGGCAGGGTGCAGCCTCCTTTAACTGACCGCGAACTTGTTGATATGTTTCTAGGGACCCTATCTGGGCCATTTTTCAATCATCTAATTGGTAACTCTTCCGCGGGGTTTACCGATTTGATCTTAACGGGCGAAAGAATAGAAGTTGGCATCAAGTCAGGAAAGATTCAGAAGGGTGTTGCTGCAAGTGTTGAGAAGAAACCTTTTAAGAAGGAAACCGCTGTGGTATATTCTCAGAGAAGAGCATGAAAGATGGAGCGTTGGCCAACTGTGGGGGCCGTAATGATTCAAAATCCTCCAAGTGAGCAGCCTCGTTATAACCAGTCCAGACCAAATCAGCAACGGGTGGAACGGCCACAACGGCAGTTCACCCGCATTAATATGACTCCAACGCAAGTGCTTCCCCATCTATTGAAGTTGAATCTCGCCACCATCAAGGAGGCACCAAAGAATGTGAATACGTCCTCTCCACATTATCATCCTAATGCTAAATGCGCCTACCATTCTGACAGTGTTGGGCACGACACCAATGATTGTTAGGCACTCAAGCATAAAATCCAAGACCTGATAGAGGCGAAGGAGGTGGAGTTTGATGCTCCGGAGAAGCCTAATGTGATATCTGCACCCATGCCGAAGCACGGCCGAAATGTCAATGCCATTGAAGAAGATTTGTATGTTGCTGATGTCAATGATCTGACTACTCCATTGTTAACCATCAAGTTGAATTTGTTAAGGGCCGGGATCTTCCCGGGATGTAAAGAAGACTGCTATTGTTGTTATTCTCTGCCATTTGATTGTCCGTTACTGAAGAAAGGCATCCAAGGCCTTATGGATAGTCGACAAATTTTGTTTGAAAAAGTTTCTGCTATTCCAACCCATACTGAAGAGGTCTCAATCATAACCATTCACGCCAATCTTTCCAAGGCCGTCAAAAAGCCTGTTAAGATTACACCAGCTACAAAATCTGTTCCTTTGAAGATAACAATGCCAGGGCCTGTCCCCTATGTTTATGAGAAGTCGATACCATGGAACTACGGCGGCGACGTCTATTACCATGGTATTAAACAAATCGAAATAACTGAAGAAAGTTCGGATGATGAAGAAGCCAGCATTGGTAACATTGCAGGCACGAGCAAAATCACCCGGAGCGGGAGAATATTTTCTCCAGAGATTGCCCCTCCAAGAGCAATCTTTGGACCCTCATCAGCTGATAAGGTCATCCCTGCACCAATAAAACTCTCTGCTAGAGCCCCTTTGATTGAAGATGTTGTTGTTCCTAGTACTGTCTCTCCTACCGCTGCTGATAAAGGTAAGGGAATCCAAGATGAGCTCGTCAGGACGAGGGCTCAGCCCTTGGTCATCCCGGAAACCTCCAAGAAGGAAATGGATGAGATTTTGAGGATAATCAAAAGGAGTGACTACGATGTGGTAGAACAATTGGGGCAAACCCCCTCAAAGATATCCATGCTGGCACTGCTACTTTGCTCAGAAGCGCACGCTAAAGCTCTGATAAAATTCCTGAAGGCAGCCCATGTGCCCCAGGAAACCTCTGCAGATCAATTTCAAAATTGCGTGGCTAGCCTGACTGCGGACAATGGATTAGGTTTCTCTGATGCCGACCTAACTCCTAAAGGTAGAAACCACAATGATGCTTTGCACATTTCAGTCGAGTGCCGAGGAACTACCCTCGCGCATGTCTTGGTTGACACTGGTTCATCGCTGAATGTATTGCCTAAGAAGGCCTTGGACCGACTAGATTGTGAAAGGTTGGAGTTGAAGCCGAGTGATATTGTTGTCAGAGCTTTCGATGGTTCAAAGAGAATGGTCCATGGAGAGGTTGAAATTCCCATCAAGATAGGCACTGCGGTGTTTAAGTCTACTTTCTATGTGATGGACATCCGTCCGTCATACTCTTGCTTGTTGGGTAGGCCTTGGATACACCATGCTGGGGAAGTCACCTCCTCCTTACATCAGATGTTGAAGTATCCTGTCAAGGGAAAAATCATTACTGTCTATGGTGAAGAAGAGTACATGATTAGTCACTTGAATTCTTTCCGGTACGTGGAGGTAGAAGGGGAGTTCATTGAGACGCCTTTTCAGCATTTCGGAGAGGTCCTTCCTGAAATAGCAGTAGCAAAGTTGGCAGCTGAGACACCGAGGAAGATGGCCAGGATGGCATCTTTGGAGGACGCGAGGGCCGCAATAAAGGAAGGGAAGAATTCAGCATGGGGACAGTTACCTGATATTCCACATAAGACAGACAAATTTGGATTAGGGTTCACAGCCGCAGGCCAGAAAGCGATGCGCCGTTCGAAGATTGAAAGAGCGCCAGTCAAAATTTCTCCCTACAGAATCAATGCTTTGGAGGACGAGGACAAAGAGAGCAACATCGAAGAGTGGATTTACCCAACTGTCAAAGGAGGATTGAGCAACTGGGAGGCAAAAGACTTTGTCCCCATCACTTTTATTCATCAGTAATTTATCTGTTAAACATTTCCTATTTGGTCTGTAATATTTACTTTCAAACAATCCGTACACTATCTTTTCACCTCATGCCTTGCCCGGGGCATGTAGGTCCATTTGTAAGGGTTTTGATTATTTTTCATATCCATATGCCATGTTTAATGTTTCATTGGACGTTTTTCATTTGATAAACTGCTTGTGTTCATTTTCTTTCCTTTTGCATTTTTTGTTTAAGGATGGTTATCCCTTACACACACCACACTCACCAATGCAGGTACCCATCCACTCCGGATTCCATGGGTGACAATTCTGCTATATCCTTCAATAACTCTGAAGATCTGGTCAATCAAGCCGAGTATGAAGATGAAGAAGGTTGTGAAGTACCAGGGGAACTAGCCAGACTTCTACAACAAGAGGAAAGGGCCATCTTACCGCACGAAGAGTCATTGGAAACTGTCAACTTAGGGACCGAGGAAGACCGGAAGGAGGTGCAAGTGTGTGCCAATCTAGAATCAAGTGTCAAGGAACGCCTGATACAGTTGTTGAATGAGTATGTTGAAATCTTCGCTTGGTCTTATGAAGACATGTCGAGTTTAGACACAGACATCATGGTTCACCGTCTCCCCACAAGAGAGGATTATCCATCGATCAAGCAAAAAGTCCGCCAAATGAGGCCTGACATGTCTGAAAAGATCAAAGCAGAAGTAATGAAGCAATTCAACGCTGGCTTTCTGGCTGTTACGTCCTATCCTCAATGGGTCGCTAACATCGTGCCAGTACCTAAGAAAGATGGCAAAGTCAGGATGTGTGTGGACTACCGGGATTTGAATAGGGCCCGCCCCAAAGATGATTTTCCACTTCCACACATTGACATTTTGATCGATAATACAGCTCAACACAAAGTTTTTTCCTTCATGGATGGATTCTCGGGCTACAATCAAATCAAAATGGCCCCCGAGGACATGGAGAAAACTACTTTTGTCACACAATGGGGCACTTTCTGTTACAAGGTGATGCCGTTCGGGCTGAAGAACGCAGGGGCAACTTATTAACGCGCCATGGTAGCTTTATTTCATGATATGATACATCATGAGATTGAAGTTTACGTAGACGATATGATAGCTCGGTCACAAACAGAGGAGGAGCACCTTGAACATCTAGAAAAGCTGTTTGCCAGGCTGAAAGAATACAAACTCAGGCTGAATCCAAGTAAGTGCACTTTTGGAGTTAGATCTGGTAAACTTCTAGGATTCATCGTAAGCAACAAAGGCATTGAAGTCGATCCAGCAAAAGTGAAAGCAATACAAGAGATGCCTGCTCCCCGTACTGAAAAGGAGGTTAGAGGATTCTTGGGGCGCTTGAACTATATTGCCAGATTCATCTCGCATCTGACTTCTACCTGTGAGACAATTTTCAAACTCTTGAAGAAAGATCAGGTAGTCGAATGGAACGACGATTGCCAAGCTGCTTTTGATAGAATCAAGGAGTATTTGCTAGAACCTCCTATTCTGATGCCACCCGTCGAGGGAAGACCATTGATCATGTATTTGACCGTCTTGGATAACTCAATGGGGTGTGTTTTGGGCCAACATGACGAGTCTGGTCGAAAAGAGCATGCTATTTATTACCTTAGCAAAAAGTTTACCGACTGTGAGACCCGCTACTCACTGCTCGAGAAAACTTGCCGCGCTTTGGTATGGGCTGCTCGCCGACTAAGACAGTATATGTTGACTCATACTACCTTGTTGATTTCCAAAATGGATCCTATCAAGTATATCTTCGAAAAGCCCGCCTTATCTGGAAGGATAGCTAGATGGCAAATGATCCTAACTGAGTATGACATCCAGTACACCACCCAAAAAGCTATAAAAGGGAGTGTACTAGCTGACCATCTGGCTCATCAAGCTATCGAAGACTATCAACCCATGAGATTTGACTTCCCAGACGAGGACATCATGAATTTGGACAACATTGAAGGTGACGGACCGTATGACGGACCCGAAAAGGGATCCCGATGGACCCTGTACTTTGATGGTGCTTCAAATGCACTTGGAAACGGTATCGGTGCAGTACTCATTTCTCCGGAAGGCTGTCACACACCTTTCACGGCCCGACTTTGCTTCAGTTGCATAAACAACATGGCTGAATACGAAGCTTGCATCTTTGGTCTCAAGGCTGCTATAGACTTGGGGATCAAATCTTTGATCGTATTTGGGGACTCGGCTTTGGTTATCAGTCAAATCAAAGGAGAGTAGGATACCAAGCATCCTAATCTTATCCCATACAAAGAACATGTCCTGACATTGTTGCCTCATTTCGAGCAAATTACCTTCGAGCATTTCCCGCGAGAAGAGAATCAGCTAGCAGATGCTCTAGCCACAATGTCCTCCATGTTTAAACTCAACTGGGATAACGAGGCTCCCCAAATCACCATCGAGCGAATGGATGAACCTGCGCATTTCCACGAGATTAATACCGAAGAAGTAGTGGAACAACCTTGGTTCCATGAAATCAAAAGGTATCTCGAGACTAGAGATTATCCCGAAGGAGCTTCCGTAAATGACAAGAAGTTCTTAAGGAAATTTGCCGCCAAATTCTTCCTGAGCAACGGCATCCTTTACAAACGAAGCCATGATTGTGTATTACTCCGATGTGTAGACAAAGCTAAAGCAGAGTTGATCATGACTGATATACACAGCGGCACATTTGGCACTCACTTGAGCGGGCATACAATGTCTAAGAAGATCCTAAGGGCAGGCTATTACTGGTCTACCATGGAAGCTGACTGCCATCAACATTCCCGTACTTGCCACAAATGTCAAGTCTATGCTGACAAAGTTCATATCCCTCAGGTTCCTCTCAATGTTCTGACTGCTCCGCGGCCATTTGCAATGTGGGGCATTGACATGATTGGAGAGATCAAGCCCACGGCTTCCAACGGACATTGCTTCATCCTGGTGGCCATTGACTATTTCACCAAATGGGTCGAAGCAGCTTCCTTCGCCTCTGTTACTAAAAATGTGGTTGCCCGCTTTATCAAGAAAAATCTCATCTGCCGGTATGGTGTTCCAGACAGGATCATCATAGACAACGGTACAAATCTGAATAACACAATGATCACCGCATTGTGCGAACAGTTCAAGATTTATCATCACAATTCATCTCCCTATCGGCCGAAGATGAACGGTGTTGTTGAAGCTGCGAACAACAACATTAAGAAGATCATTCAGAAAATGATAGTCACTTACAAAGACAGGCATGAGATGTTACCGTTTGCTCTGCATGGATACCGTACGACGGCACGTACTTCAACCGGGGCAACCCTATTTTCGTTGGTGTATGGCATGGAAGCTGTCCTGCCTATGGAAGTTCAGATTCCTTCTCTAAGGATTATGAAGGACGCGGGTTTGAATGAAGATGATTGGATGCAGACCCGACTTGATCAACTCAATCTGATCGACAAGAAGCGACTCGCTGCTATATGCCATGGTTAGGCGTATCAAAAGCGGATGATCAAGGCCTTCAATAAGAAAGTCAGACGTCAAGTGTATCAAGTTGGAGATCTCGTAATCAAGCGGATTATCTTGCCGCAAAGTGATCCCAGGGGCAAATGGACTCCTACATATGAAGGACCATTTGTGATCAAGAGCATATTTTCTGGTGGTGCAATGATTCTAACCACCATGGACGGCGACGATTTGCCGCACCCTGCGAACACAGACATAGTCAAAAGATACTACGCGTAAAATAACCCGACAAGTCGAAAACCCAAAAGGGCGGCTTGGGTAAAAATGGGCATCCCGGTGAACCGAAAACCCGAAAGGGCGGTTCAGGCAAAAGTTAGGGATAAAAATCAAAAAATCTGTACACCCGGCAAGTTGAAAACCTGAAAGGGCGATTCAGGCAAAAGTTAGGGAATTAAAGCGTATGACTATGTCTCGTCGGATCACTTCAAAGACAATCTCTTCATCAACCAGTTCCAGGTTTCTGATCAATCCAGTCATCGGCAGACGAAGCATTGAATGGACAGATATTCAGAGTTGTGAAGGCTATAGCGGAATGGAATCCCATGGAATTATTTCACATAGCCATCTTTATTTTGTATAAATCTTTCAATATTTACGACAAAATCCTCTTACTAGGAGGATTGTCTCCTTTGTACAAATATACTCACAAAAAGTTAATACAAATACTTTTCCCAGAAATTTGTGTCATTTCCTTTTTCCTTTTCTCTTACACTATTGTTTTATTTTGAGAAACGTCCAATGTTTTGTTAAATAGGCATATGCATTTGAACATAATCATTTCCTTATGAATCAGGAAAGAGGATTACTGATAGGTCGAAGGTGCAGTCGGATATCTTGATACCCTTTCAAAGGAAATCCCCAGGAGATTTGGAATCCATATCCCCAACAAGTCTTAAAGCTTATCCTCGGCATATTTTGGAAGCTTATCCCCTGCAGAGTACGGACGTCTCTCCCGAGTTTTATTCAAAGTTATTCCTCACAAGGGCTTATAACTGGGTTATCCTCAGCTTATTGCCATGGAAGATCGCACTCACCAAAATCCTTCCTACCTCCAGCGGAGTTCATCAGAGTTCCCCAGCATAACTTATCAATACAATCCCCCAGAGAAGCCTATCTTTGTTATCCCCAGCCAGAGAATCCTCCAAAACTCAGTTCCCCTCAGGGTTTAGGTTTCAGTATCCCCATCCGAGCTAAGGTTTCAAATTATCACTCCCCAGCGAAGCCAGACTAGTGAACCTTCTCCCCACAGAGTTTTATGAGGGCAAATCTTGAGTTCCCCAGTGAAGTCGCCAGAGATACTTCCCGCCAAACTGAAGATTCTCGGTCTTACCTCCCCAGCATGAGTCTATTAGATTGGTACTCCCCAGTAGAAGTCATCAGGAATTCCCCAGAAGATTGGTATACAACCCAAGCTCCTTTTTCTCCAGCAACGACCAGGAATTATTCTTCCCGGCAGCAGTCAAGATACTGTTATCTTCAGCCGTCTCGGATTCATCTATCCTCTGCAAGACAGCTCTCCAGCTTACATGCACATCCATTTACATTCATATTATATAACATACATTATATCATGCATCATGACATTGCATATAACTAACTCTTTACCTTTCAGGTAAGATCAGTCGAAAGACTAATATCATTATCTTCCGAGATCCTTTCCAGGAATAGTTCGGATGTGACCTAGACACGGCAACATTCTAATGCTTATTCCAGATTTATCCAGATGCAGTTTTACACGAGCTCATCATCAGGGAACCCTACACCAGTTCTTCCTCCTAATCCAAGATTTCTGAAAACAGTTCACGGGTTCTCCAAGTAACGGATGTTAACCTATCGCTTGTTCAGATTCTTATCAAGACTTCTGGAAACAGTTTATGGATTCTTCCCAACAACGGATGTTAATCTATCAGCTTGTTCAGATGCAATTTTTGAAAAATAGTTTACGGACGCTTCCCAACAACGGATGCTGCTCTATTGCTTATTCAACTCCAAGATTTCTGAAAACAGTTTACGAGTTCTCCAAGTAACGGATGTTAACCTATCGCTTGTTCAGTTTCTTCTCAAGACTTCTGAAAACAATTTATGGATTCTTCCCAACAATGGATGTTAATCTATCACTTGTTCAGATGCAACCTTTGAAAATAGTTTACGGACGCTTCCCAACAACGGATGCTGCTCTATTGCTTATTCAACTTCAAGATTTCTGAAAACAGTTCACGGGTTCTCCAAGTAACGGATGTTAACCTATCGCTTGTTCAGATTCTTCTCCAGACCTTTGAAAACAGTTTACGGACGCTTCCGAACAACGGATGCTGCTCTATTGCTTATTCAACTTCAAGATTTCTGAAAACAGTTCGCGGGTTCTCCAAGTAACGGATGTTAACCTATCGCTTGTTCAGATTCTTCTCCAGACTTCTGAAAACAGTTTATGGATTCTTCCCAACAACGGATGTTAATCTATCAACTTGTTCATATGCATTTTTGAAAACAGTTTACGGATTCCTCCCAACAACGGATGTCAATCTATTGCTTATTCAGACCCCCAGTTCAGAGATGGTCCCAAGCATGGGCACCTTCCTGATACTCATTCCAGATGGCATCTTTAAGCCCATCCCCGACGAGTTTCTGTCATTCCTCCCGATGGCATCGTTAAGCCCATCTACAAATGGCATCTCTAAGCCCATTCCTGCATCCCTTGCTTTGACGAGTGCAAATTTAAGGGCACTCTAGTGTCCAATCTCCTTTTACCCTCGAGTCACGAAAGGCAAACTTGCCAATCTAACTCTTCGGATTCAAGAAGATTGAACAGGGGCAACTGTTGTACCCCAAAATTTTCCCTCCCATTTTTCATTGATTTCTCATCACAAGGTCCTTGGAGATCAAGATCCAGTTAGGGTTTCATCTGCTCAAGACTTCTCCTTGCACTGTTGACCCAAATTAGGGTTTGAGTTTGCACAAAGACGTTTTGACCTAAAATGCCTAAGATGACTTTCTTGCTTCATATTGGACTCCCAAGTTTATCCATATCAAGTTTCAAGCCTTGATTCCAAGTTTTGCCCAGTCAATTGGACAGTTGACCTAGAAATCAACTGTATTGGGGAAAAAGTCAACTGTGGCCAATTGACAGTCAAATCTCATGAAAATTGACCCACATCAACATTATGAACTCACATGGACCATTTGATCAAGTTTGGATCACAATTCCACAAGAAATTTGATCAGATCACCAAAAGGGCAAATTGGTCATTTTTAGGGTTTTGACTGCACAAAGGCAAATTTTGACTGTTTGACCTAGCCAATGGCAAACCAAACTCACATATGGATTCAAGGACCCCATGGAATTATCTTGACATGCTCAACAAGTTCAAAAGATCCCAAGTACACAAGATTGACAGATGAATTTCCCAGTCAATTGATCAATTTTGACGGTATACTGAAAAGTCAAACTTTGACTTTTTGGTCAAAATCAAGAGTCAAGATTCATTTTTCATCAAAACATGCCAAATCATGAAACTTGTTCATCAAGAAATCAAAAAATGCAAATTAGGGTTGAAATGAGAATTTTTCATAACTTAGAATTTTTCTAAGTTATGAAAAACCCTAATTTTTTCCCAACTTTGCCCCATTGTTTCACCAAGATTTATTTGGATTCAAACAAAATCAAAACATTAAAGTTGTAGCCTATTTCATAATCTACAACTTTGATTCACAAAGTTTTCCCAAAAGAGGCTTGTATCTCAAGTTACAATTTTTGGAATAAGGGTACTAAACCATTCTTAACTTAGTGAAAATTTGACCTATTTTGGCAAGGTTTTCTACCTAACTTCAAGACCATTTTCCATGTACTTCCACTTGGAATTTCAATTTGCACTTCAAATATGGATTGTATTACACATTCCAAGCTTTCCAAAATGTCCAAGAACTCATCAAACAACCTCATAACTTGAGAGAATCGAATTTTGCAATATGGCAAAAACTCACTTTTGAATTGGTCATGTACATGTTCATAACTTATGCCATTTTCAAGTCAGCTTGGTTTGTGTTACATTACAGGCCTCTAAACCATCCAACACTCAATAATTTAATGCATGTTCATTGTGCTAAGGCCTTGTTTCATGAGTTTATGCATTACATGTTGAATTAAGCCATTTATGGAAAAAGTGAAATAACCATTTTTGCAAAAGCAAGCTTTGTGTCATAATGCAAATCCAAGAGGTACAGATCAAATCTAATTGGCACAAGTTTATGAGTTAATCACACTGATCAAGGAGAAGCTTTGAAGCATGTTTAGGGGGCCTCTACCTGCCTAGAAACTCAAGTGGCCTTTGCTTGCTTAAGTGTGAAGAAACACATCATAACATCACCAACTTTCATCTCAGCATTAGAACACTTAAGCAAATATTTTGTACACCTTCTAATCATCAAACCCAAGCTAGAACACGAGCAAACAAGGTCCCAAACACTCCCATTCCCAGAATCACTCTCAAACTGCAAAAACAGGGCAGGGTCTGCAGATTGAATCCCATCTCTCATTTCTTTCATGATTTCTTGCCCAAAGCTCATCAAACACATTCCCTAGCATCACTTGAAGCTAACCAAAACATAAAACACGACCTGTAACTCCCCTAACCAGTTCCACCATTTTCACTTTCTTGTTTTGCAGTTGAAGGTCCATAGCTCGATTTAAGGTGTCTCAAAGCAAAGTAAGCATTGGAATAGCATCACCACACTTCAGGCAAGCTATACAGATCATCATCTTGCCCTGAAAGCTCCCCCATTGCCAGATAGAACTTCAACTGAACAGGTATCTTTTTGAACTTCCAACTCTTAGTGTAGGCATCATTAGCTCTAGGTTTGTGAATAAGAAGTGTTCTACTCATGCCCCTGAATCTGTTCATGCTTTTACTTTTCATTTATTTTGCTTGAGCTGTGAGAATTTAAGGTTTGAATATGGAAGAAAAGTTAGGTCAGGATTTGGGAATGTCAAAATTCTCTCTCATTTCTGAGAGTTAGGATGAGTTCTTTATATATTTAGAATCGTGATTCAATGCTTAACATTTCTTATGTTGTAAGTTTGTGCAAAGGATCAAAGAATCCAGGTGTTTGAATGGAGGTTCAGGCGCGCGTTTTTTGAACGTTTTTGCTGTCTGAAGGTTGAAGAAGAAGCCACGTGGGCTGGGCCTGTTTTGATTTTCCTTTTCACACCATATATTTGCTTTCATACCCCCAGGCCCATTTTGTGTATTTGCATGATTTTTTGATTTTTCTTTTTTTATCCTGACTTATTTATTTTTGCTAATCATATTAAAAAACATAAAAAATATTTTTACACCATTTTTATATTTTTAGGCATTTATTTAGTTATATTGCTATTTGTATGTAAATAAGTACAAAAACATATTATTTAGAATAAATAGGAAAATAATGTAAACACCATTTTATTTTCATTTTTTATTTTGTTTTATCTTCTTAAAATATTTTATATAAAATATACTTTTTTCATAAATATTAATTATTATTATTCTTGTATGTATAATATATTTAGTAAATAATCAAGATATTCATATATATATATATATATATATATATTAATATACTTAGGGCAAAAATACCAAAATATATATATTTTTTTATTTTATTAATATTTGACATGAAAAATACTTTTTATGAACATACTTCATTTTATTTTATTTTATGTACATAATAAATAAATACTTGTATAAATTAAATAAGATATATATTTACTTAATAAAAATTAGGGTTTTACCCTTAAAACATAAAAAATATTACTTTTTTATTTTATTCATTTTTGTTTATTGAACATAAAAAACATCCTTTTTCCATACATATGAAAACCCTTTTTGCATTTTGCATCTTTATTTTTATTTTCCATTTAATTTATACAATTAATTGTCTTGTAAATATTCCAAAATTGATGTAATAGCTAGGTTTAAATTTCTTGTCTAAATATCCCCCCATTCGAACATTTGTACCCCCCTTCCCCTATTGTGTTGTAATAGTGTAGGAATTTTACTTTTCGCACTTTAACGCTTTTTAAATATACCATGCTAGAATTAGGGTTTGTATGCAAATAAAACGAACAAAAATAGTTTGACCTAATTTCAAGATAATCAAGCATGAAAATGGACAACACATATCACACTTGCACCCCTAGGGTATTCCACTTGTTGCTTTCAAATAAATGGGCCATATTGTATGTTAGGTCTCTTTGGGCAAAACAAATACAAACCAATTGATCATAGTCCCTCGATGACGCTTTCGAAAAGTTGCCTAAAAAATGATCAAAGTCCCTTAAAAGAAAATTGCCCAAAGATACTTAGCACTATTGCAATTATGGTCTAAACGATGACCCGCGCCCGTCCCTTTCACCTCCTAACACAAGATTGTCCACCAAATGCAATGGTGGAACAAAATTGTTAAAAGGGTTAAAACATAACAAAAATCTTTGAGAACTTTAGGGTAGATAGCTCTTAAGTACTTGTCAACTTGCAAAAATAAAACACTTGCCTATTTTCAAACCACACTTCACAAACACTTTCAAAACAAACTTTCAAAAAACCCTTGAAACATCTTTTCAAAAAGACAAAAACCTTTTGTAAAACATTCGAGTAAAGAATTGTTACAAGGGTAGCCTAGACAAAGCATCTTTTTCAAAACATTTTCAAAGCCACACACAAAGCACCATTTCAAACAATTGAAAACCAAGGCAAGTTTATCTAAGCAAGTACCTAAGAGCCCATGGATAACCATGGATAGAAAGGGTGTTAATACCTTCCCTTTCTATAATCTACTCCCCGAACCCAAGAAAAATCTCAAAGGTTTTTGCTGTGCTTTTCAAACCTTTCCTTAGGATAAAATAAAAAGTCAGTGGCGACTCTTGCTCAACCGAAACATTTGCGAAAACAAACGCAAAACCATAGTCAGTTCTCCCACCGTATCACATCATGCAACCCTAATTATTCATTCATCTAACAGTTAATATTTTGCGGAATTTAAAGTACGGAAATTAAGCTACACTATTACAAGGCTTCGGGTATTTACATAGCCAAAAACAAACCCTTAAAAATAAAGCGATAAATGGAAAATAAAAGTCCTAATTAAGCTATTACAACTTGTGGGCAATTACATCAATATGGTAATAATAATAATAATAATAATAATAATAATAATAATAATAAAGAGCGCGATGAAATTAAGAACGACAAGAAATTAGGGTTTTGACCCTTTCTAACCTAATTAAAAGAAAAAGAAGTTTTTGTTGTTTTTAATTATTTTTTTAAGAAAAGAATTAGGTTTTTAAAATAAAATGCAAAATTAATTAGCTAATTAAATTAATTAAAGAAAATAATTACATGGCCTATTTTGTGTTTTTGGTTATTTTAAGAAAAAGAAAATAGAATTAAATTATAACCTTAATTATTCTAATTAATTTTAATTATTTACAAAAAGAAATTAAAGTTACCTAAAATTAAAAATCTAATTAAATTAATTAATTTATTGATAAAAAAATAAATAAACCTAAGTCTAATTGGGTGAAAAATATTATTTGTGATTTTTGATAAAAGAAATAATTAATTTTTTAGTAAAATAAATAAATTAAATTAAATAAAACAAAATAAGAAAAGATGAAGAGATTTGGGCCTGAGAAAAGCAGTTTGGGGGGGGGGTGTAAGAATCAGATTCTGGGCCCAAAAGAAGGTGACCCACGTTGACTTCTTGATTCTCATGCTTTGCCTTGACCAACGCCTTTGATGGATCCTCGCCTGATGGCCATCAGATCTAGTCTCCTGACACTTGGCTGGTTGGATTGTGAGGACGCATGATAGTCCTTTGGCTTGTGTACACACCTGAACCTGAAAAGAAAAATAATATGCACGAATGGGGGGACCTGGGATTCGAACCCAGGCCCTGAAGTACTTTCCAACCACATGGTTACCAACTGAGCTACACGCGTTTCTTGTATACAAAACAAAAAACAATTATTATATTAAGAACAAATGAAATAAAAGAAATTCGCGCGGAAATTCAAATGGACGAGTGGAATGCTGCCACGCTAGTTGTCTTCTTCCCTTCTCTGTTGGTAAAAGTCCCAGACTTTTACCTACGGACGTTTGTCCATCACTACAAACCTGCGTGTTCTCAAAATCAACCATAAGCAAAATAAATAAACCCTAAGGCCAGCAATCAATTTGTCTGGACCTGCTGAGCACAATGATGCTCCTTTTATGGCCTAATTTTACCTATATAAAGAAATCCCAAATCGAAGCAGAAAAACCTAGCAATGGTGAAATCTTATACAGGCCATGAAAACACAATTAATTGTTACAGAAAGCTTACAAATGTGATGGTGAACAAGAATCTACAGTTATTTCATGCTACAAGTATAAGAATGATGCAATTCGAATTTAAGAAAGAAGCAATGTCGTGGATGACTTACAATGCGTTTTGGTACTGGAAAAGCCTTGTTCTTGATTGATTTCGCTTGCTTACACTCCCAGGAAGCGATTGGGATAGCTAGAAGGCCTTGAGGATGTCTGGAAGTATGAATTCGTGTCTACACTTTTTGGTGTTTTTTTTCAAGTTTAGTTCTCGTTCACACGCCTCTTTCTAGCCTTCTTTTGGGTCTACAAATACTCCATATGTATTGAGGAATGGATTAGGGTTGCCAATATGATCACAATCTTCCTCCATCAATGTCTTTGATTTGGATTTGATACACTTGAAAATCATTCCAAAAATAGCCGAAAATCAATCTTTTTGTGCACTCCAAGCCTTTACACGAATTCAATCTTATGCTAGCTGGAATTTAAGACCTGAAACATGTACCAAATCTTGAGATTTCAATATTTTGGATTTTCTATGATTTGTTTTGATTTAAATTGATTTAATTCAAATAAAAATCAAAATAAATAATAAAAATAAGATAATGACAAGTGGCAGAGGCTAGGGTTCGTGGACCATGGTGCCAACTCAAAACAAGTGTAAAAGATTGGGCCCATTAAGCAAAATTTGCAATTTTAGGCATGGTTGACTTTTGACAATTTTGCAAAAAAGGTCAACTTCAACAATGCACAACTTCCTCAATTTTGACTCTTTGAAGGTGTTATTCGACTTTTTAGAAATCTTGAGGTGTCCTATAAGCACCCATTTTGTCCTCATCTCAATTTGATATTCCATGCTCATGTATGAAGCTTTGACAAAAAAGGTGTTTTTGTTGACTTTTCAAAATGACCTATAATGTCCAAACTTATAGCTTCTTGTGAGTGAATATTTTGAACTTGGGAGATAAATATGGATTGTAGAGCATTGCATCCTCTTCAAAATGAGCTTTGGATGTGTCATTTCTCATAAAGTATGAGAAAGTTATGCTTGGTCAAAGTTGAGTTGACTTTTCCTACAAAACCCTAATTTAGCAACTTTTGGTTCTTGATGAATTATGAGCAATCCTTGATGAATCATGATCAACCATTGATCAAATGATGAATGATACTTTAAAATGAGGATGTTGACCAAAAATATTGAAGTTTGACTGTATGTAGGCCATAGTTGACTTTTGCCCTAGCACAGTCGATTTTCAAGCCTTTGAGCAATTGACTGAGCAAACTTCCTCTACAAGGCTTGAAACTTGACATGGATGATCTTGAGAACATATTAGGACAATGGTGAGCATTTGGGATCCCTTGGACTCAATTATCTTGATGCAATATGAAACCCTAATTTGAGGTAGACTACCTTAGGAGAGGGCTTGTCTGGTCAACCCTTGGACTTCCTTGAGCAACTTGAGGATCTTTCTTGAAATGTTTTGAGATATATGGGAGGGAAAATTTTGGGGTACAACAGCTGCCCCTGTTCAATCTTCTTAAACCTGAGGATGTAGATTGGCTTGCGTGTCTTTCGTGATCCGAAGGTGGAAGATGATTGAACACTAGAGTGCCCAGAAATTTGCACTCACATGACGTGGTGCTTGTCTTGTGATGTCGGGAATGGGCTTACAGATGCCATTTGGAGATTGATGACGGAAGATGGGCTTAAAGATGCCATCCGTAGGAGTGTCAATCGCATAAGATATTCCTTAGCGAGAGTCTGTATACCTGTTGTTGAGGAGGATTCCGCTGGGGAATGTTGATCTATGTCTTAAGAGAAATAGAATTTTAGGAGCTTCAGTCGACCGTTATTCTACTGGGACATCATCTCTGTTTTGAGAAAGGTTGAATTTTAGGAACTTCGGTCGTCCGTTATTCTTGTTGAGGAATCGTCTCTTCGTCGAAGAGGTGAAAATGAACTACTATCTGGTCGTGATCCAGGCTTCATAGTAGTAATACCGACTGCTATCTGATCGTAATCCAGGCTTTACAGTGACTTACTAGGGAGATGAGATTAAACTTTATACCCGGTCGTAATCTGGGCTTTGCAATTTCTCGATTCTTATCTGGTCGTAATCCAGGCTTCAGAAGGAAATGAGTTGTTATTCGGTCGCATCCAGGCTTCAACTTGAGTTTAAGGCACACTAATATTTGGTCGACTCCGGGCTTCTTAGTAACTTGTCCAGGTAAACTGCTATTTGGTCGAAATCCAAGCTTCGCAGTGTCTTGTACTATTATCTGGTCGTAATCCAGGTTTCAGTCCTTTTATCGTTATTTGGTCGTAATACAGGCTTCACGATGCTTTATACCATTATCCGGTCGAATCCATGCTTCATGGAGTTCTGTACTGCTATCTGGTCGCAACCTAGGCTTCACAATACCTTACTTCTTATTTGGTCGTAATCCAGGCTTCAGAAGAGATCAAATGGTTATCCGGTCGTAATCCGGGCTTCCCTTTGGCTTTGGGCCTACTAATATCTGGTCGTAATCCGGGCTTCATAGTAATTGGCCGGGTAAACTGCTATTTGGTCGTAATCCAAGCTTCACAGTGTCCCTCACTGTTATCTGGTCGTAACCCAGGCTTCACAATGCTTTTTTACCGCTATCTGGTTGTAATCCAGGCTTCGCGATGTCTCATACCACTATCTGGTCGAATCCAAGCTTCATTGGTGTTTGGAGGAATCAAGATACTATCTGGTCGTAATCTGGGCTTCATAACTTGTATTGAAGATATACCACTATCTGGTCGTAATCCAGGCTTCGTGGTGTTTAATACTGATATCCGGTCGTAATCCAGGCTTCACAAAAATTTGTATTGCTATCTGGTCGTAATCCAGGCTTCACAATAACTTGTTGAGCTGTTATCCGGTCGTAATCCGGGCTTCACGGCTTGCTAGGGATTAAACTATTATCCGGTCGTTCTCCGGGCTTCATAGCTTAAAGGTAAACCACTATCTGGTCGAATCCAGGCTTCGCGGTGCTTGATACTGTATCCGGTCGTAATCCGAGCTTCACAATATGCTATAGAAATCAAGGTACTATCCGGTCGGATCCGGGATTCATAGCTTGAACTTTGTGAGAATTTGATTGTATCTTTTCTGAAAGGTAAAGGTTAATTGTATGTAATGCATGACATGTATCAAGCAATGATGTTCTCAAAATAAATGAGATTGTATTGTATGATGTTCATGCGTATGTCATGATGTATGGATATGCAAATGTTTTTGATGTTCTCTAGCTGCTTCAACAGCCCCATTCCTCTTCGGCCAGTAAGGAGAAGAGTTGTGATGCTGTATATTGAACTGCTTGCAGAGTTCGGTGATTATCGTACTGTTGAGATTTGTACCATTATCCGTAATGATCCTCTCGGGTACACCATATCGACAGATCAAATTGTGCCGAATAAACCGTGCCACGACATTCTTGGTCACTGTAGCAAAGGAAGCTGCCTCAACCCATTTTGTAAAGTAATCAATTGCTACCAAGATGAAACGATGCCCGTTGGACGTAGTAGGTCTGATCTCACCAATCATATCGATGCCCCACATTGCAAAGGGACAAGGTGCCGTCAAAACATTCAAAGGCACTGGAGGTATGTGCACCTTATCAGCATAGACTTGGCACTTATGACAGGTCCGAGAATGCTGATAACAGTCGGCTTCCATGGTAGACCAATAATATCCTACCCGTAGGATCTTCTTTGCCATGGTGTGTCCACTAGAATGAGTCCTGAAAGTACCTTCATGCAACTCTGCCATAATCCTTTCTGCCTCGCTCTTGTCCACACATCGCAGTAAGGTTGAGTCATGGTTACACTTGTAAAGGATGCCATTACTGATGAAGAACTTCTCCACGAACCTCCTCAAAAACTTCTTATCATTAACAGATGCCCCCTCGGGGTACTCTTGAGCCTCAAGATACCTCTTTACCTCGTGGAACCAGGGTTTATCTGCTACCTCTTCAGTCTCAATGTCACAGCAATGTGCGGGTTCGTCCAACCTTTCAATGTTAATCTGGGGAGTTTCATTGTCCCACCTAACCTTGAACATAGAAGACATAGTAGCTAGCGCGTCCGCTAACTGATTCTCCTCTTTGGGGAAATGTTCAAAGGTTATCTCCTCAAAGTGTGGAAGCAACGTCAACACATACTCTTTGTAAGGAATAATATTTGGGTGCTTCGTATCCCACTCGCCTTTAATCTGACTGATCACGAGATCGAAATCTCCGAATACACTTAAGAACTTAATCCTTAGGTTAATAGCTGCTCGAAGGCCCATGATGCACACTTCATACTCCACCATGTTGTTGGTGCAGTTAAAACATAATCGGGCGGTGAACCGAGTATGACAGCCCTCAGGAGATATGATCACGGCGCCAATTCCATTACCCAAAGCATTTGAAGATCCATCAAAATACATAGACCATCGGGATCCTTCCTCAGGTCCTTCATCCGGTCCAAGTGTTTCACAGTCAGTCGCCAACATGATGTTCTCATCCGGAAACTCTAAATTCATCGACTGGTAGTCATCCACTACCTGATGCGCCAAATGATCCACCAACACACTCCCCTTGATTGCTTTTTCGGTCGTGTATTAGATGTCGTACTCAGTCAAGATCATCTGCCATCTTGCTATTCTTCCAGACAAAGCAGGCTTTTCGAAGATATACTTGATTGGATCCATCTTTGATATCAATAGAGTAGTATGAGTTAGGATATACTGTCTCAGCCGGCGAGCAGCCCATGCCAAAGCGCAACAAGTTTTCTCAAGCAGTGAGTATCGGGTCTCACAGTCGGTAAACTTTTTGCTAAGGTAGTAAGTAGCATGCTCTTTTCGACCATACTCATCATGCTGCCCCAACACACACCCCATCGAATTGTCGAGTACTGTCAAGTATAAGATCAAAGGTCTCCCTTCTACTAGAGGCATCAGAATAGGTGGCTCTTGTATGTATTCCTTGATCCTTTAGAAAGCAGCTTGACATTCATCATTCCATCTTACCACTTGATCTTTCTTCAATAGCTTGAAGATTGGTTCACAAGTAGTAGTCAGGTGGGAAATGAATCGGGAAATGTAGTTCAGACGTCCCAAAAAGCCTCTGACCTCTTTTTCTATTCGGGGAGCTGGAATTTCCTGTATAGCCTTCACCTTTGCCGGGTCCACTTGAATACCTTTATCACTAACGACGAAACCCAGCAGCTTACCAGACCTTACCCCGAAGGTGCACTTGTTCGGGTTTAACCTCAACTTGTACAACTTCAACCTGTCGAATAGTTTCTGGAGATGGTCAAGATGTTCCTCTTCAGTTTGGGACCTTGAAATCATGTCGTCAACGTATACCTCAATATCATGATGAATCATGTCGTGAAACAAAGCGACCATGGCGCGCTGATACGTTGCCCCAACATTCTTCAACCCGAATGGCATGACCTTGTAATAAAAGGTACCCCACTGTGTAACGAACATTGTCTTCTCCATGTCTTCGGGAGCCATTTTAATCTGATTGTAAACAGAAAACCCATCCATAAAAGAGAAGACCTTATGTTGTGAAGTGTTGTCGACCAAAACATCGATGTGAGGCAGAGGGAAATCATCCTTGGGGCTTGCCATGTTCAGATCCCTATAGTCAACACACATTCTAACCTTACTGTGATACGGTGGGAGAACTGACTTTTTGTTTTTCGTTTCGATCGCATTTGTGCGGATAGCAAGAGTCGCCACCGACTTTTATTTTATCCAAAAGAAAAGGTAAAAAAGCACAGGAAAGACCTTTCGAGATTATTTCTCGGGTTCGGGGGGTAGATTATGAAAAGGGAAGGTATTAACACCCTTTTCATCCATGGTTTTCCATGGGCTCTTAGTTACTCGTTTAGATCACTTGCTTTCATTTGACAGTGTGCTTGTGGTGTGGGCTTTGAAAGTATTTTGAAAAAAATCTCTTTGTAATGGTTCTCGTTTCTATAAGAACACGTACAAAGTTTTATTTCAAAAAGTGGTTCAAAGACGTGTTTGTGAATCGTGTTTCAGAAAGTGTTTTGAAAAGATGTTTTGCAATGGTTCTCGTCTCTATAAGAACGTACACAAAACGTTTTGTCTTTTTGAAAATGTTTTGAAATGAAAGTGTAGATGTAAAAAGTTTTTATCGTGAGCAAGGGAGTAACTAAGAGCGAATCTATCTATTTGAAAGGTCTTAAATTATTCTTTTCTTCCTCCTTTTAATGGTGCTATCTTACCATTGATTTGGTAAGAAGCCCCATTGTTGGATGTGAAGGGACAGGCGTGGGTCAATTTTTACAGTCATCGAAAGCAACTTATAAGACGCTTTAATAATTTTTGTAAGGGACGAGATCATTTTAATTGAAGGCAACATCGAGGGTCATCGAGGGACTACGATCTTTTTTATCGAAGGGTCATTGCTAAAGCGTCCCATATTCGAGGGACATGATTGTATTTCCGAGGCAACGAGCGAGGTTACCCTAGAGGTGTGCGTGTGAAAAAGTGTGTTGGTTTCAAGTTATTTTATTCTTTGATTAGGTCATCTAGCGATTGATTTTTGAATCTTGCCATACACGCCTAATTACTATACAGTATAAGGAAAACAGTAAATTACGGGAATTGAAATTCTACGCTATTACAAAGTGTTCGGGAATGGGGGTACAATTTTTACAAATGGGGATGAATCAAATGTGATAGAAAGATCCAAATAACAAGCAATACAACCTGTGATACGGTGGGAGAGAACTGACTGTTTTTGGAATGCTGGTTTGCGTTTTGCGTTTGTTTTTGCAAAATGTCCCGGTAAGCAAGAGTCGCCGCCGACTTTTATTTTATCCAACAAGGAAGGGAAAAAAGCACAGGAAAATCCCTTTTTCGAGATGTTTCTCGGATCTGGGGGGTAGATTATAGAAAGGGAAGGTGTTAGCACCCTTTCTATCTGTGGTTATCCACGGGCTCTTAGGTACTTGCTCAAAGTGTTTTCAAAATTTTATTTTCTTTGTGTTTGTGGGTTTGAAAGAAGTTTTTGTTTGAAAGGTGTAAGTGCGAAAAGTTTTTATTTTGTTTTGAGAGAGCAAGTACTTAAGAACCATCTACCTACTCAAAAAAGGAATCATTCTATGCTATCTTCCTTTAGACAATGCTATCCCACTAGGAATGAGTAGGTAGCACCGTCGTTGGAGTTTAAGGGTCAATTTGAATTTAGGGACTTACGGTCACCAAAGCAATGTTAGGATGCCTTAGAGGTAACCCTAATGTCTTAGATCATTTGTTTTGAGGCAACAATATCCGAGGCAACCGTTTCGAGGCGACTATGATCTTTGGACAAGAGGGCGACCTCTAAAGTGACCTATACTTAATGACCGCGTACGAAGGCAACCAAGTGGGGTGTACCCTAAGAGTGCGCATGTGCGAGTGTGTCATTTTCAGTTAATTTTTGTCTTTTTACATGTTAATGGTGATCTATGTTGATTTTAAGTTCATACATTCGATCTTGTCATGCATTCCCTATTACCAAACATCTAACAGTTTATAAGTTGCGGAAATTAAATTGCGGAAATTAAATCTAAACTATTACAAGGCGTCAGGTATTTACATCGCCAAAAACAACCCTTGAAATTAAAATGCGGAAAGTAAAATAAAGCGATAAAATAAGTTAAAGTCCTATTAAAACTATTACATTCCGGGAAACAATTACATCAATATCATAAATGGATCGCACGCGAAGAATTTAATCGAATGCATTTTTTAGGGTTTTGACTCTTTTTGAAAGGAAGTGACCTTTTTTGTTATTTTTGAATTAGAAGGAAATAAACTAAGTTAATTAAATTAATAAATTAATTAATTAAAAAAAAGATATTTTTGGATTTTTGAGTATTTAAAGAAATAAAATAAATTTGGCCAAAGTTAGTAAAACCTAATAATCTAAATTAATTTTAATTATTGCAAAAATATTAAAAGTTATACCTAATTAAAAACTAAATTAATTAATTTATTTATTTACAAAAAAATAAAATGATGAATTTAATTTTAATAAATAAAATATTTTTTTTTTGGTTTTTTGATTTTATGAGAAAAAGATGTGATTGGTTAGTTAAAAAATAATAGTGAAAATAATTAAATAAACAATATAAATAAATGAAATAAAATAAAAAAGAATTAGAAATACTCAAGGGGTTTGGGCCCATATTGGATGGTGAGAATAGCAAATTAGTGGCCCAACAGGC
The DNA here is from genome assembly GCA_948472305.1 of Vicia faba. Lineage (NCBI taxonomy): Eukaryota > Viridiplantae > Streptophyta > Magnoliopsida > Fabales > Fabaceae > Vicia > Vicia faba. Next base: position 238,791,473 of record OX451735.1, read on the forward strand.
GCTGGCCTGGGTTGACTTTTGGAATTCCCTGCATGCACGTTGACTAGGTCTTATGATGGTCATCACCCTTGGGTCATCAGATTTGGCCTGGAGGCCATCTGGCACTTTGAGATCTGAAGGCGTATCATGTACCATGCGCTTGGTCTTGCACTGGAACATCTGAAAGAAAAATACAAGAAATATGTTGGGGACCTGGGATTCGAACCCAGGTCCTGCAGGCCAATGCAAGTGTTCCACTACCACTCAGCCAACGTGTTGTAATTGTTAGTGGAATGAACAATAATCATTATATGAGAAAATAATTAATATGCCTGAAATAAAAGAAAAAAAGCGCGAATATTGGAATCATCCAATGGGAGGAGGACGTGTCATCGTCTTTCTCATTGAAAACCTGGTTATTTACCTGCGGATTTTTATCCGCAGCTAAATCCATATGCATCTCCTAAAATCAATTTCAGGCCATAGAAATTGATTTTAAGACCATGGTTCGCTTTGTCTCCTTCCACTGATCACGTCTATGCCCATTGCTTGCATTGATTTTTCCTGAAACTAAAACGCCCAAAAACAAGAAGCAAGAACCCTAGATTCGGGTATGGCATTACAGGCTATAAAAACACAATCAAATATTGCAGAAAGTTTAGAAATCATACAAGGATCATGACTATGCAAATAATTTGTCAAAAAAAATGCAAGAATGAGAGGTTGCGATTTCAAATGCAGGGCGGCTTTCAGGGAGACTCACAACGCGTTTTAGGAGGTGAATGGCCTTGCTTTTGATTTCTATAGACTCAGTGGATGTCCAGCAAGAGAGTAGCGTGGAGATTTGGCCTTGAATTGGACTCCAAGGGTGATTTCAGTTTCAAGCTTTTTCAAGTTTTTCTCAAGTTTTGTTCTTGGGATTTTGCAGCCTCTTGGTCTTGATTTGTGCCTCTTTAGCTTGTATATGCATAAGGCAATGCATTAGGTTAAAAATTTGGACTTGAATCTTTGTAAATTAATGCTTGGAGATATGATATGATCGTCCATTAAAAAGCTTCCAATTTGATTCCAAATCCAATACTTTGTGCATGATATGGCTTGATACGAGTTTGACCATGCCCATAATGATAATTAAGACCTGTATCAATCAAAAAGATACCAAGTTATCAATATTTAGATTTTATTTGGATTTAAATTGATTTAAAATGGATTAATTCAATAAAAATCAAATAAAATAGAAAAATTAATAAATGGACACAAGACTGAAGATAGGACACATGTGTAGTGTGACAAGATCAAATCAAGTGGAAAAAAGTGGGCCCTTTTGACAAAATTTGAAGTTTTGGGGATAGTTGACTTTTTGCAATTTTGGAAAAATGCCCAACTTCAACAATGCATAACTTCTTCAATTTTAAACTTTTGGAGGTGTTCTTGGACTTTTTAGAAACCTTGAGGTGTCCTATAACCAAACCTTTTGGTATCATCTCATTTTGATATTCCATGCTCAAGTTATAAGCTTTGGCAAAAAAGGTGTTTTTGTTGACATTCAAAAATGACCTATAATGTCCAAATTTGTAACTTTTTTTGAGTGCATTTCTTGATCTTGGAGTGTGAAGATGGATTGTAGTAAATTTCATCCTTTTCAAAATGAGCTTTGGATGGGTCATTTCGCATAAAGTATGAGAAAGTTATGCTTGGTCAAAGTTGAGTTGACTTTTCCTACAAAACCCTAATTTAGCAACTTTTGAATCTTGATGAATCTTGAGAAATCCTTGATGAATCATGATCAACCCTTGATCAAATGATGAACTATCCTTCAAAATGAGAATGTTGACAAAAAATCTTGAAGTTTGACTATTTATAGGTCACAGTTGACTTTTGCCCTAGCACAGTCGATTTTTGGACCTCTTGAGCAATTGACTGACCAAACTTCCTCTTCATGGCTTGAAATTTGACATGGATGAACTTGAAACCATATTAGGACATTGGGGAGCACTTGAGGTCATTTGTATGTAAGGACCTTGATGCAACACAAAACCCTAATTTGAGGTTGACTGCCTTAGGAGATGACTTGACTGTCCAACTCTTGAGCAATCTTGAGCAATCTTGAGCAACTTGGAGACTATTCTTGACATGTCTTGAGAAATATGGGAGGGAAAATTTTGGGGTACAACACCACAAAATCGAATTTTGTGCGATTAATGAAAGCTATAATAATCTATGAAATAAAATCAATAAAATATGGAAATGAAATTTTAAGTATTTATTTGAAAAGAGAAAAGTAAAACCTATTCTAAAAATAAAATAAAATAATTGATTAAATTATATGCTTTATTTTTGTATTTCATTAACTTAAGTAAAATCTAAAGAAGGAAAACAAACTAAATTATTTTTTGGTGTTTTATTATGTGTAAATTAAATCTAAAACAAAGTTTATTAAAGAAAGAAAATGATAAAAATTATTCACAAAGCCTAAATCAAATTAATTATAAAAAAAGTATATTTTAGGTTTTAATAGCATTTTGTATAACAAAAAAAGAATAAGAAGAAAATGAACTAACAGCTAAATGGGCTTATGGAAGATTTGGGGCGGAGGCCCAAAGGAAAAGATTGTTATTTGCTGTAACAAAAAAAACAAGCAAAAGGGGTGAAGCCAGCAAAACGAAATGGGTTTAGGGAATACAGGCTAAGGATATATCCAACTTAAATCAGCAAACAAAACCCAATCCCTAAACCAAGCTTATTCATGGATTAAGGGTTAACCTAAAAAATTAGGGTTTGGGACATTTCTCTCACTCACGTGGCACTGCTGTTCATCTTCGTTCATCTCTTCCATTTTGCTGAAACCCTCTAAATGTCCTCACTATCCCGTCCCTATCTAACCTCATGACCAAATCGCCCTCTTCAGTAACATACTACCTCTTTGTCTCACCGCAATTTGCATCTTTTTGAAACCCTAATTTTTGAATTCGGATCTAAACCCAAAAGACCCGAAACTGTCTCATCCTTGACCTCCCTAAAACTCTATGTTGCCGAAACACAACCCTCTCGCCTCCCTAATCAAGTTCTAACGATTTTTTGAAAAGGTAAGATTTCTGTCATTTTTAAAGCTTAAAGATTTTTTGTTGATCGTTCCATCTTTGTTGTGTTTTCTGTTAACTAAAACTTTATTCTTTTAAATGCAGAAATTACGTTTATGGAAGTTTGAGAAAGAGGAAGAACGCATACCTGTTGGAGCTTTACAATTTCTTGTGTTTTTCTGCGAAATAGGAAAGGGGGAGGCGAGACTGAGGACAATATTCCAGTGGTGATATAAGTTTTATGAGGGGAAGAGATGAGGATGAGAGCGTGGCTTTTCTGGCTTATTGGTAACTTCTTCTATTTTCTTTGTTGAACAATGATGGTGTTATCTCTGTGTTTTGGAATTTTTTCAGTGATGGTTAATGTGTTTGTTGTTCTTGATAATGGTTAATATGTTTGTTGTTTTGATGAAATTTAACAGGTTGTGGGATTTTTGGTGATGGTTCTGTTGCTTGCTGTTCTTGATGGTGATTAATGTGTTTGTTGTTTTGATGAAAGTTAAAAAGTTGTGAGATTTTAGATGATGGTTCTGTTGCTTGCTTGATGAGTTTGATGTTGGTTACAAGTTTTTGGTTTTTTGATGGTTAACAGGTTTTTGGATTGAGGCTTTGTTTACTGTGTTCATTTTTGAGTTTGATATGGTTAATGGTATTTGGGATTTTGATCTGGTTACAAGTTTTTGTTGTGAAGCTTGTTACAGGTTTTTGTTGTTTGATCTCGTTGCAGGCTTTGTGAGTTTGATGTTTGGTTACAGGTTGATGAGTTTTCAGTGATGGTTGACAGGTTTTGGGTTTTAGGCTTGTTACAGGTTTTTGGTTTGATGATGGTTATTGTGTTTTGTTCTCTTTGCTCTCCCCCATTTTTAGATTTCCCTGCTTCTGTTATATTGAATCTTCAAAATGTTGTGGCCTCTTGGCCTTTGGTCTCTACAACAGGTTTTGCTTACAGCGGGTTTTGCTTGGTTTTTGTTTTTTAGCAGTTTTGATGATTCTTGGGTTTGCAGCAGCTCTTGCTTGGTTTTGTTTTTTAGCAGTTTTGATGATTCTTGGGTTTGCAGCAGCTCTTCCTTTTGCAATAGAGCTTTTGCAGGATGTGCATTTTGGGCAATTCTATAGAATAGGTGACTTCTTTCCTCTCTTATCTCTCAATGACAATAAAAAAGCAATTTGCTCTTTTGCCTTTTTTACTAATCTGAAAGGTTTACAGTTTGGAAAATGATGATATATCGCTTCTTGAGCAAGTTTTGCTATTTTGTTTGATTTAGCTATTTGCTTATTTGCCATACTGCTGCCTCGTTTTTGTTGATGCTGTTGGTTTGGACTGTTGTAATGCTGCTGTTTGTGATGTTATTTATTGTTTGGACAGTTTGTAATGTTGTTTGTTGTTTGGACAGTTTGTAATACTGTTTGTTGTTTGGACAGTTTGTAATGTTGTTTGTTGTTTGGACAATTTGTAATGCTGTTTGTTGTTTGGACAGTTTGTAATGATGATTGTTGTTTGGACAGTTTGTAATGTTGTTTGTTGTTTGGACAGTTTATAATGCTGTTTGTTTGGTTCAGTTTGTAGCATTTTGTTTTTGTAGCATGCTCGCGAATTTCTCTTCTTCTTTCTTTTTGTGAACCAAGAAGGATAACCTTCTTGTGATTTGCAATTAGGGGAAATAAATTGTGATGAATTAAACAGCATTCTGATTCCATATTGCAAACCTTAATGATGAATGCCTTTTGGAAAAATTTCTTGTTCATGCCCATATAATTTTTTACTAATCATGTTTTCTTTTTCTTGTTTTCATGTGAGCAAAATTGGAGATGACAAAGCAAAGAACGCAAGAAATCTCTGGCAAGCATGGAAGTCTTGGAGATAAGCAAAGGAATTTGATACGACTTCAATCTTCAAACAAACTTAGGCATAGATTAATTCTCCTGGGCCAAACATTCATTTGGATCTTCTTTGTAATTTAGAAAGATCATTCTTGTATTGTATCCAATAGTTGTACCAATTCATCTTTAAATACAATAAGTTGTAAAACATAAAGTATTTAAAAGAATAAATTGTTTTGTAACAATGTTTGAAATTGGAGAAAATCTTGAGTTATAGCATGAAGTATTTTGGTGTCATTTTATAACTTGAAATATTTTATCAACAACAATTTGTAATTTCTCTTCGCATCCTAATTGACTTTCTTTTTGAAGTTCCCGATCAGGATATTTGAAATAAAATGCTCCAGTCTGGTAACTTAAATTCCAAATAATCCCAATAACCTTGTAACTGCATTTCAAACAAACACGCACTGTGTACTCCATTTCCTAGAAAAACAATTGTTTTAAGGATGTAAATCATTTGGTCAACCTGGATCCCAAAATCATGATTGTCCTAAATGACAGTCTTAACCTCCATCTCTTGTCCCAAACAAATCATGCTCTGAGAACAAACATTATCCTTTCAGTAAACTGTATTTAATAAAAATTCAAAAATCAATCAAATGCCTTGCGACAATTTGATAATTTTAAAGTTTTCCAAACTCAAATTTCTTCCGATTATTTGAAGATAAACCCGTGAGCGACATCACATGTGACCATGAACAAACATAATCGTCTCAAAATCTTGTAGCTTGAAGAAATCATAAATACAACCTTGAAGAAGCATGAAGACCTATGAAGGCCAATTGGATCTTTGAAAACTCATTTTCTTTTGAGAATTGCAAAAAAAAACCTAATTGCTGGTTTATTACCCCAGAAGAGAATCTGTCTGGTCGATTTCTGAGCCAACTTGAATATTTGAGAAACCCTAGGGTTGTGTCTTCTATGAAAAATGGGAGGGAAAATTTTGGGGTACAACAGCTGCCCCTGTTCAATCTTCTTAAACTTGAAAAGCGAGATCAACTTGTTTGTCGTTTGTGGCTTGAAAGTAGAAGATGATTGAACACTAGAGTGCCTAGAAATTTGCACTTGATGACGCACTGGTTTGATTGTGTATGGAATGGGCTTAAAGATGCCATTTGGAGAAATAGAGGAGAATTGTCGGAGATGGGCTTATAGATGCCATCCAAAGGTGATTGTTGACGGAAAGTTTGAATTGGATCTGAAAAAAGAATGAATCAGAATAAACCGTTGAGAGATTTATCTGAAACAGTAAAAATCTGGAAATGAATCAGAATAAACCGTTGAGAGATTTATCTGAACCAGTAAAAATCTGGAGATGAATCAGAATAAACCGTTGAGAGATTTATCTGAACCAGTCAAATCTGGAGATAAATCAGAATAAACCGTTGAGAGATTTATCTGAACCAGTAAAAATCTGGAGACGAATCAGAATAAACCGTTGAGAGATTTATCTGAACTAGTAAAAATATGGAGATGAATCAGAATAAACCGTTGAGAGATTTATCTGAACCAGTAAAAATCTGGAGATGAATCAGAATAAACCGTTGAGAGATTTATCTGAAACAGTAAAAATCTGGAGATGAATCAGAATAAACCGTTAAGAGATTTATCTAAACCAGTAAAAATCTGGAAATGAATCAGAATAAACCGTTGAGAGATTTATCTGAACCAGTGAAATCTGGAGACGAATCATAATAAACTGTTGAGAGATTTTTCTAAACCAGTGAAATCTGGAGATGAATCAGAATAAACTGTTGAGAGATTTTTCTGAACCAGTGAAATCTGGAGATGAATCAGAATAAACCGTTGAGAGATTTATCTGAACCAGTAAAAATCTAGAAATGAATCAGAATAAACCGTTGAGAGATTTATCTAAACTAGTAAAAATCAGCCTTTTCTCGGAAACTGATCTGTATTTGACTTGTTGAAGATTTGTGTCTGTCGAAAGTTTGTTGATAATAATTGTCAAATGTCTCTTTCCTGTAAAAAGGTGAAGAGTTAATTGTATGCAATGCTATGATGTATTCAATTCATGGTGTGATGTTTGCCTCTCAAAATAAATGAGATTTCACTGTATGCACTTGAGTCGTCAATGTTATGACGTATATATGCAAATGTATGAAAAGTAATGATTGTTTGTGCCGTAGCGTTGCTGGAAGTGGGGAAAATAAATCCCCTCTGAAGTACTGATGGGTGAATTTCCGAGTAAATGCTTTGTTGCAGAAGGGAAAAGCCAGACATTTCTTGTGATACTCTGCTGAGGAAATCTGAGAAGCTGGGCAACTTGCTGGGGACACTTTGGACCAGTGGTTGGAAATTTTTGCTCTGACTGGAGAAAAGTACCTGCGGGGGTTTTATGGAATGGCTTACATATGTTATTCTATTTCTTAAAGTCATTAGTGATTGTCTTTCCGTTTTTTTATTTATTTGTAACAGTAATCAAGTTCAAATGCATATGTTCAAAAATAAATCATTGGACGTTTTTGTAAATAAAACATAAAGAAAAACAGATGGTTTTGCACTTTCAAAAGGGATATCTTTGTATTAACTTGAACAAGTGTTTTTTGTACAATGAGACAAATCATTCTGGAAAGAGAATGTCGTCATAAAAATGAAAATTTATACAAAGAAAAGGTAGCTATGTGAAATAATCCCATGGGGTTCCCGTTTTGCTATAGTCTTCATGTCTTTGAATGTCTTGTCCGCAGGTCGCCTTGGCGAAGTCGATTGGATTGATTTAGAGCCAATTGAGTTGATTGGTTGACACTGAAGATTGTTTTCCAGATGATCCAATGGGACATAGTCATACGCTTTAATCCCTAACTTTTTCCTGGACCGCCCTCTCGGGTTTTCAGTCCACCGGGATACCCTTTTTTGCCCAAGCCGCCCTTTCGGGTTTTCAACTTGCCGGGTGTACAGTTTTTTTTTTCATCCCTTAATTTTGCTCGAACCCTTTTGGTTCACCGGGAAGCCCTTATTTTTTCCTAGGCCAGTCAACCTAGCGGGTCTTCGATCATGCGTAATATCTTTTAACTATGTCCGCATTTACAGGGTGCGGGAGGTCGTCGCCATCCATAGTAGTCAAGATCATTGCTCCACCAGAGAAAATGCTTTTGATCACAAATGGCCCTTCATATGTAGGGGTCTATTTTCCCCTGGGATCACCTTGTGGCAAAATGATACGCTTGATTACCAAGTCACCGATCCGATATACCTGACGTTTGACCTTTTTATTAAAAGCTTTGATCATGCGTTTTTGGTACATCTGACCATGACAGATAGTTGTAAGCCTCTTCTCATCAATCAAGTTTAGTTGGTCAAACCGAGTTTGAATCCAATCTTCTTCATTCAAACCAGCATCCTTCATGATTCTCAAAGAGGGGATCTGAACCTCAATAGGCAAGACAACTTCCATGTCGTATACGAGAGAAAAAGGTGTTGCCCTAGTTGATGTGCAAGCTGTGGTACGATACCCATAGAGAGCGAACGGTAGCATCTCATGCCAGTCTTTGTATGTGACTGTCATTTTCTGTATAATCTTCTTAATGTTTTTGTTAGCAGCTTCTACAACACCATTCATCTTTGGCCGGTAAGGGGAAGAATTGTGATGCTGAATCTTGAATTGCTTGCACAAGGCGGTGATCATAGTATTATTCAGATTTGTACCATTATCAGTGAGGTTTCTCTCTGGGATGCCGTACCGACATATGAGATTCTGCTTGATGAACCGTGCGACCACATTTTTAGTAACGGAAGCAAAGGAAGCTACCTCAACCCACTTTGTAAAATGGTCGATGCCACTAAGATAAAGCGGTGTCTATTGGAGGTTGTTGGCTTGATTTCCCCGATCATATCGATTCCCCACATAGAAAAGGGCCAAGGAGCCGTCAAGACATTCAGAGGAACCGGAGGTACATGTACTTTGTCGACATAGATTTGGCACTCATGGCAAGTCCGAGAGTGTTGGTAGAAATCTGCCTCCATGGTAGACCAATAATATCCTGTCCGTAGGATTTTCTTTGCCATTGTATGCCCACTGGAATGTGTACCCAAAGTGCCTTCGTGTAGCTCACCCATGATCCTTTCAGCCTCAACCTTGTCTACGCACCGAAGCAATATAGATTCATGACTGTGTTTGTACAGAATGTCGTTACTAAGGAAGAATTTAGCCGAGAACCTTCTCAGGAATTTCTTGTCATTCACTGAAGCTCCTTCTGGATACTCCTGAGACTCGAGATACCTTTTGACTTCATGAAACCATGGTTGTTCCACTACTTCTTCGATATTAATCTCGTGACAGTAGGCTGGTTCATTCATCTTCTCAAAGGAGATTTGAGGAGCCTCATTATCCCAATTAAGTTTAAACATAGATGACATTGTAGCTAATACGTCTGCTAGCTGATTTTCTTCTCGCGGGAAATGCTCGAAGGTAATCTTCTCGAAATGAGGCAACAATGTCAACACATGTTCTTTATAAGGGATAAGGTTAGGGTGCTTGGTGTCCCATTCCCCTTTGACTTAACTGATGACCAAGGTTGAATCTCCAAATACATCCAAGTGTTTGATTCCCAAGTCTATGGCAGCCTTGAGACCAAAGATGCACGCTTCGTATTCTGCCATGTTGTTTGTACAGTTGAAGCAAAGTCTGGCAGTAAAGGGAGTATGGCATCCTTTAGGAGATATGAGTACGACGCTGATACCATTGCCAAGTGCGTTGGATGCACCATCAAAGAACAGGGTCCATCAGGATCCTTGTTCAGGTCCGTCATATGTCCTGATTTCCTTACAGTTGTCTAACATCATGATGTCTTCATCCGGGAATTCAAACTTCATGGACCGATAGTCTTCTACAGCTTGGTGAGCAAGATGATCAGCCAATACACTGCCCTCTATAGCTTTCTGGGTAGTATACTGTATATCATATTTTGTCAGGATCATCTGCCATCTTGCTATTCTCCCAGAAAGAGCAGGCTTCTCAAAGATGTACTTTATCGGATCCATTTTAGATATCAACAAAGTAGTCTGGGTCAGCATATACTGTCTCAGTTGGCGAGCAGCCCATGCCAGAGCGCAACAAGTTTTCTCGAGCAGTGAATATCTTGTTTCACAGTCGGTAAACTTTTTGCTCAGGTAATAAATAACATGCCCTTTTCGGCCAGACTCGTCATGCTGCCCCAGCACACACCCCATAGTGTTTTCTAAAATAGTTAGATATAAGATCAATGGCCTTCCCTCGACAGGTGGAAACAACACAGGAGGTTCTTGCAGGTATTCCTTGATTTTGTCAAAAGCAACTTGGCATTCGTCGTTCCATCTGACTACTTGATCTTTCTTCAAGAGTTTGAAGATTGGTTCACAAGTAGCTGTCAGGTGAGAAATAAACCTGGCTATGTAATTCAGACGTCCCAAGAATCCTCTTACTTCTTTCTCAGTACGAGGAGATGTCATTTCTTGTATCGCTTTAACCTTGGCAGGATCAACTTCAATACCCTTTTTGCTGACGACAAAACCCAGGAGTTTACCAGACCGTACTCCGTATGTGCACTTGTTTGTATTCAATCTCAACTTGTACTTCTTCAACCTTTCAAACAGCTTATGTAGGTGATTGAGGTGCTCTTCTTCCGTCTGCAATCTGGCTATCATATCGTCTATGTAGACCTCTATCTCATGGTGTATCATGTCATGAAATAAAGCTACCATATCGTGCTGATAGGTTGCCCCAACATTATTCAGTCCGAATGGCATGACCTTATAACAGAAAGTGCCCCACTGTGTAACAAAAGTCATTTTCTCCATATCCTCAGGCGCCATTTTGATTTGGTTATAGCCTTAGAAGCCATCCATGAAGGAAAACACTTTGTCTTGCGCCATATTATCCACCAGGATGTCGATATGGGGAAGTGGGAAATCATCTTTGGGGCTTGCCCTATTTAAGTCTCTATAGTCCACACACATCCGCACTTTACCATCTTTCTTGGGTACAAGGACAACATTGGCCACCCATTAGGGATAAGAGGTGACAGCCAAAAATCCAGCATTGAACTGCTTCATAACTTCTGCTTTGATATTTTTCGTCATGTCGGGTCTCATACGGCGAACCTTTTGCTTTACTGGGGGACAATTTTCCTTTGTAGGCACACGGTGTACCACAATGTCTGCATCCAGTCCTGGCATGTCTTCGTATGACCAGGCAAAGATCTCAACATAATACTGCAACAGCTGAATCAGACGTTCCTTGACACTCGGCTCTAGATTGGCACCCACTTTGATTTCCTTTTTATCTTCCTCGGTACCCAAGTTGATTGTATCCAACGGTTCCTCATGAGGCTGAATAGCTCTGTCTTCTTGTTGTAACAACCTGGCCAACTTTCCCGGCACTTCAAAATCTTCCTCGCCTTCGTCGTCGACTTGGTAGATCGGATTTTCAAAGTCACAACTGGCCATAGCAGAACTTTTACCCATGGGATCCTTAGTGGATGTGGATCTTCATTTTCAATATGTGAGTGTGTGTAAGAACACATCTACCTTTGAAAGAAATAAAAATGTAAGAAAGAAAATACAAAGAAAACAAAATTTGATGTAAAAACGTCCATGATTCATTAATGACATATGAGAATGAAGTGACAACCCTTACAGATGGACCATTGTGCCTCGGGTAAGACACAAGGTTTTAAAAAAAAAGAGTTTGAATTGTTTAAATATTACAAGCCTGAAAATATTAAAAGACAATTACTCTTGAATAAAAGTAATAGGAATGAAATCCTTCGCCTCCCAAATAATTAAGCCCTCCGTCGATAGTTGGAAAAATCCATTCATCCATGTCACAACTGCCATCACTATCTTCTAATGTGTTAACTCCTTGATTGCTGATACGCATAGGTGGTCCCCCCGCGCGAGAACGTCAGACAGTTTTCTGAGCCTTTGAAGTGAACCCCAACCTAAATTTGTCGGACTTGTAGGGAATATCCGGAAGCTAACCCCAGATAGTACATCCTCCCTCTTCAACTACTTCTCGATCGTCTTCCATGAAGCCATCTTTAGCGGAGGTCTGGTAATCTTTGGGGCTTTTGGAGTAGACTTGGTTGTTGCGACCGTGGCTGGAACCTCCTCAAAGTTCTGATAGGGAGTCTCTATGAATTCACCATCCATTTCAACATACCTGAAAGAGTTCAAATGGCTAACCATGTATTCCTCTTCTCTGTGAACTGTGACATTCTTCCCTCTGATTGGGTATTTTAGCATTTGGTGTAGGGTGGAAGTGACGGCACCAGAACCATGGATCCAGGGTCGACCCAACAGACAAGAGTACGAAGGGAGGATGTCCATCACATAGAAAATTGAGTCAAAGGTATGAGTCCCAATTTTTATGGGGATACTAACTTCTCCGTGCACTGTCCTCTTGGAACCATCAAAAGCCCTTACTATGATGTTGCTAGGTTTCAAGATGAGCCCCTCACAATCTAGTCGGTCGAGGGAATTTTTGGGCAAGACATTCAATGATGAACCGGTATCCACCAAAACATGGGCAAGTGTGGTGCCCCTGCATTTAATGGAAATGTGTAAGGCATCGTTGTGCTTCCTTCCCTTAGAGGTTAAATCAGCATCAGAAAAGCCCAATCCGTTATCAACAGTTAGACTGGCCACACAGTCTTCAAATTGGTCGATGGAGGTCTCCTGGGACACATGAGCGTTCTTAAGAAACTTTACCAAGGCTTTGGCGTGAGTTTCAGAGCACAAAAGTAAGGACAACAATGATATCTTCGACGGGGTCTGCCCCAATTGTTCTACAATGTTGTAGTCACTTTTCTTGATTATCTTCAGGATTTCTTCTATTTCTTTTCTAGAAGCTTCAAGGATGACTTCAGGATGTTCTCTTGCTTGGGCAGGCTCAACAAAAGCCTCTTTGCCCCTGGTATCGGAAGTAGGGACAACAGCGGGAGTATCACTGACGGTGTCGGTAGGAGTGACACTAGTGATGATCACAGGAGTAGCAACGGTCTCTGGAGAAATCTCAGGTGAGAAGACTCTTCCACTTCTTGTTATTTTGTTGGTTCCAGTGATGTTACTGATATCAGGATCAATATCTCTCGCAACTTCATTTGTGACAGCCAACTGATCTTGCTTGACACCGTAGTAATAAACGTTAACCTCATAACTCCAGGGAACAACTTTATTTGAGGAGTATGGTATTGGTCTTGGCATAGTGATGATCAATGGTGCAGTTCTGGGAGCGGATGTAATCCTGACGGGTCTTTTGGTGGAGACCCTGGGAGGATTGTCGGAAATGGTGATTATTGAAACATCTAGATAAGAAGTCTTGATAAGGGGTAGCTTTTCAAATAGGACTTCTTTACTAGTCATCAGGAGCTGGACGCCTATCTTTAGTAACAAACAACCGTTCGGCAAAGAGTTGCAAAGGTGGCAATTTTCATCACAACCTGGGAACAAGCCGGCTTGCAGTAGATTTTTTTTAACGGTCAACAGAGGAGTAACCAAATCATTCACGGAGGAAACAAAACAATCATCATCAATGGCGTTGATACCTTGGACATGTCTGGGCATTGATGCCGTTATTACATTAGGCATTTCTGGGGACTCAAATTCAAGCTCCTTCGCATCGATAAGGTCTTGCACTTTATTCTTTAAGGCCCAACAGTCATCTGTATCGTGCCCTAGGCTTCCAGAATGATAGGCACATTGGGCGTTCGGGTTGTAGCGAGGAGAAGCTTTATTGGGGTTCTTGGGAGCTTCCTTTAAAATTGCCAGATTGGTCCTTAGAATGTGTGGCAAAACTTGAGACATGGTCATGTTAATCCGGGTAAATCGTCTCATGGGTGCTTCTGGTTTGCGCTGATAATTTTGCTGCTGATTTGGTGCAGGATTAGAGATCATGACAACCCCTAATGCCGGACGATGGTCGCTTTTGTTTTGATTCCTATGGTCATACGCAACACTGACCTCCTTCTTTCCAACAAAAGGTTTCTTCACCAAACTTGAGGATGCATCTCTTTGAATTTTGCCGCTTTTTATACCGGCTTCGACCCGTTCATCAGTCATGATTAATTTGGTAAACCCAGATGAAGAACTCCCAATCAGGTGATTGAAAAATGGTCCTGACAAGGTGCCAAGGAACATATCCACTAATTCTCTGTCGGATAGAGGGGGCTGGACTCTGACTGCGAGATCCCTCTATTTTTTAGCATAGGTTTTGAAGCCCTCATCTATTCCCATAGACATACTTTGTAACTATGTCCTAGTCGGAGCCAAATCAGCATTATACTGATACTGTTTGTAGAAAGCGGCAGCCAACTCTTCCCAGTTACGGACATTGGACCCTTCTAATTGGTAGAACCAATCCAACTGAGTTCCCGATAAGCTCTCATGGAAGAAATGCACCCACAAATTTTTGTCAATCGTGTGGGGCTGAATCTTTCTGACATAAGACCTCAGATTTAGTTTCGGGCAGGAGATACCATCATACTTGGCGAAATTTGGGACCTTGAATTTCTATGGGATGACAACCCCTGAGATGAGTCTTAATTCTTCAAAGTCCAAACTGGGTACTCTCTGAATCTCCATGGCATTCAAACGATCCTCTAGCTGTTTGTATTTATCATCAGCAGGAGGATATTGCTCCTCAGAGTAATCAGACTCTTCTTCTCCTTCGGATGTTGGGTCGTCATTCACTTCTTGGGTCTCGGGCCCTTGGTTATCTCCTTCACCCGATGATGTTGCAAAATCCAAGGTTTTCCTGGTCTGTCCTTTAAACCTTCTTCCCATGATCACAACTCCGGTTGGTTTCTTCGTTTTCTTCTTCTTCTCTTTGGCTAGCAGAGTCTTCAACTCCTCTTTCCCTTTTGTCAGAGCCATGAGCATTTATTGAAACTGGGCATTCTGCGCCTGAAGATCTTTCACAGTCTGTTCAACATCCATCTCACTGAAATAAACAGTAGAAGGATAAGGCGACCTGTTATGAGAAACCTGTATGATGTTATGATGAATGAAGATGCAATATGCAAATGATTTTAAGGAAATTTAGAAGATTTAAACTTGTCCAAACCAAAAAAGAACACACTTCATATTAAATAAAAACCAAGTTTGAATACATCATGCCTCCTTGGGCTTACAAAGAAAGAAACAAAATACAGCAAAAATTCTTAAGACAAAAAGACCGAGCGCATCCTCTTTGGAGCAATGTAGGTATTCAGATTTTTCTCTTCATGAAGCAGTTTGGTGAGCTCTAAAACCTTCTTTTCACTGGCGTAGTACTGGGTTTCAAAGGTGTCTTGTTCTTCCTTCAACTGAATCCAAGCTTTTTGCGGGTCTTCGAGAGAGGTAGGCATGTCCGGATGAAGAACGGTGTATGGGACGTCTCCGTCAATAACAGGCTCAATGATGACAGGAAGGATGGAAGGGTAAGGCATTAAGAGACTCTGGGCATGAGCCCGTACCCACCTAAGGTAAGGCTCGAGAGGGATAGAGTTTTTATGTCCCAAAGTCCTACTATCCACCTTGTTCACCATTCCCCCAAGCACGTGCAAACCTCTGGCGATAACCTTGATCTTCTTTGTCGTATTCGAAGACCAAACCCTGGACGAGCATCTCATGAGGGCCGTCTCTTCGGGCATACCCAAACTGCCGAAGAGCTAAACACGGGTTATAGGTGATACCTCCCCTAATACCTAACAGAGGTACATTAGGGAACTCACCACAATGGTCAATGATAGAAATATCTTTCAAGGATCTCGAGCACCAATGGATATCAGTGTGGGAGAGAGACATCATCCTTTGAGACCAAGTCAATCTTTGCTCGTTCTTCAATGCTGACTGAGGCAGGTGTGAAGTGAACCACTTAGCGAGTAGGGGTATACAACACAAAAGGGTACCTCTTTTCTCCATGGTACGGGTATGAAGGCAATACAAGATGTCTCCTAGAAAGGTGGGTATAGGATTGCGAGAGAGAAAGACTTTGGTGGCATTAACGTCTATGAATTGGTCCGAGTTGGGAAACAGAACCAAACCATAAATGAGGAGAGCTAGCACGTCTTCGAAAGATTGGAAATCCATGTCATGCTAGAATGAACGAGCTTTTTCCAATAGAAACTTAGCTAAATAACCTTTAACCTCACTTCTTGTCTCCCAATTGGCTATGACGTCGGCCCTTTTCACATGTAAAGCTTCGGCGATGACTTCAGGTTTTGGAATCCCTTTTAGACCGGTGAACGGTATCTGATTAAGCACGGGCACTCCTAAGAGCAGAGAGAACTCTTCTAGTGTAGGTACCAACTGATAGTCCGGAAAAGTGAAACAATGATGTACGGGATCAAAGAATTGGAATAGTACACACATCATTTCTTCTTGGAAGTTGGATGTAGCCAAACTGAGGAGTCGACCATACTTCTTGGTAAAAGGAGAATCCCCAGACACTGTTGAAGCTAGCTCTTGAAGTTGAGGATGTGCTTTTACAAAGCTGATTCGGATGGTGTTTCTTCGGAGAGAATTCATATCCTACAAAACCAAAACAAAGATAAATTTCTAAATCCTTGAAATGGTTAGTGAGCATGCATATGATGTTGATGATGTTTATGATGTTTATGTACAAGCAAACATATACACACATAATAAACAGATCCCTATGTTTTAGGCTTGCATGAGTTTGTAGGTAAGTACCCTCTTGAAATTTTAGTCGGCTCAACCTGTCATAGAAATAATGATCGGGTTCTAAAGGATCTCAATATCACCGACCTTTCTCTTAGGCATTATCTCAGCACAACAATCTTTTCTTGCGGCCGGGATATCCCAAAAGTTTAGCCTCAATGAGTGTAGTATCGAGTGTCAACCAATTTTCAGCTTTACACCGAAACCGACTACCTCACTATGTCCTAATGGCCAAGTTTGTTCAATTAGGGTTCTAAGGTTAATTAGTACTTCACGACGCCACTCAGCGAACCCGTATTCTCCTCGATTCACCACGAGGGATACCGGTACCCACAAATGCTTCACACTAACAGAGCCATTGTCTCAACCATATCGATCTACGTCGTACAGTCTCCACATTCTATTTCTATTTACCTAAAAAGATGTCCCAAATCCGGGTGGAGGATCAAATCAAGCCCAATACAAAGAACTAAATATAAAGCACACAAATCAGATAATGAAAGCGAGTAAAGGTGATCTATCCCTAAGGTAACCCCACTTTTTCATTAATTCCCCAACAGAGTCGCCAGTTCTGTGATACGGTGAGAGAACTGACATTTTGTTTTGCGTTTCGATCGCATTTGTGCCGATAGCAAGAGTCGCCACCGACTTTTCTTTTATCCAAAAGGAAAGGTAAAAAAGCACAGGAAATACCTTTCGAGATTATTTCTCGGGTTCGGGGGGTAGATTATGAAAAGGGAAGGTATTAGTACCCTTTTCATCCATGGTTTTCCATGGGCTCTTAGTTACTCGTTTAGATCACTTACTTTCATTTGACAGTGTGCTTGTGGTGTGGGCTTTGAAAGTATTTTGAAAAAAATCTCTTTGTAATGGTTCTCGTTTCTATAAGAACGCGTACAAAGTTTTGTTTCGAAAAGTGGTTCAAAGACGTGTTTGTGAATCGTGTTTCAGAAAGTGTTTTGAAAAGATGTTTTGCAATGGTTCTCGTCTCTATAAGAACGTGTGATACGGTGGGAGAACTGACTTAAGGTTTTTGCGTTTGTATTCACAAATGTTTCAGTTTAGCAAGAGTCGCCGCCGACTTTTTATTTTATCCTAAGGAAAGGTCAAAAAGCACAGGAAAGACCTTTGAGATGTTTTCTTGAGTTCGGGGAGTAGATTATAGAAAGGAAAGGTATTAGCACCCTTTCTATCCATGGTTATCCATGGGCTCTTAGTTACTTTCTTAGATCACTTGCTTTGCTTTTCAATTGTTTGAAATGGTGCTCTTCAATTGTTTGAAATGGTGCTTTGTGTGTGGTTTTGAAAGATGTTTTGAAAAGAGGCCATCGTTGTGGCAACCTTTGTAATGATTCTTGTTTGAATGTATATAAAGGTGTTTTTGTCTTTTGAAAAAGTTTTCAATATTTGAAAGTAGGGTTTTGAAATTGTGTTGTGGAGTGTGTTTTGAAGATAGCAAGGATGTTTTTGCAAGCTTTGATCAAGTAACTAAGAGTTGTCTACCCTATTTTACTCGAAGATCTTTCTTATGTTTTTTACCCTTTTAACAGTGTTATTTCACCATTGTATTTGGTGAACAACCCTGTGTTAGGATGTTAAACGGGACAGACGCGGGTCATCGTATAGACCATGATAGAAATAGTGTCAAGTATTTTTAGCAATTTTCTTGAGGGACTTGATCATTTTGCTTAGGCAACTCAGATAGCGTCATCGAGGGACTATGATCTTTTGTTTTGTTTTTGTTTTTCCTGAGTACTTGACATGCATACCATGGCCCATTTTTGAAGGCAACAAGTGGATTGTAACCCTAGGGGTGCAAGTGTGCATTGTATTTGTTTTCATGCATTGTTATCTTGGATTAGGTCAAACTAATTGTTGATTTGATTTTTGCATACAAAACCCTAAGTCTAATCATGACATAATTGAAAGCTTAAAGGTGCAAGAATTTAAATTCTACACTATTACAACATGATATAGGGAGGGGGTACAAATTTGAATTGGGGATTATTTTGCAAGAAATTAAATCCTAAATTATTACAACTATATTGAATAGGTAAGGCATAATATTAAATATACAATATTTAAATAAATACAATAAATAAATATTAAATAAAGTGTATTATGCAAAAAATGTTTTTTATGTATGAAAAAGTATTTTTAATGTGAAATGTAAATAAATAAAAAGTTAATTTCAATTATTTTGTTTTTTAGGGCAAAACCCTAATTTCTTAAATAAATAGTATTATTTATTATTCATATACAATAATGTATTAATTTGTACAAAAATATAAGTATATTGAAAAAATGGTACTTTTAGTGTAAAATATTAATAAAAATAAAATGTATTATTTTTGTGTTTTTTGTCCTAATTAATTAATAATATATATATCAATATATATATATATATATATATATATATATATATATATATATATATATATATATATATATATATATATATATATATATATATATATATATATATATATATATATATATATATATATATATATATATATATATATATATATATATATATATATATATATATATATATATATATATATATATATATATATATATATATATATATATATATATATATATATATATATATATATATATATATATGTATTAAATATATTAAGTGTGTATAAAAATAAAATAAATTATTTACAAAAAGGTATATTTTTTCAAGAAAATGTTTTCAAATGTGTATAAAATAATAAATGAAAATAAACATATTTTTTACATTATTTTTAAGTTTTAATAAAAAGAATATAAAGTATTTAAACAATTTTATACTAGTAAAAAATAAATAAATACCAAATAAATGTAAAAATAATATAAAAATAATTTTTGGCATTTTTTATATTTGGACATAAAATAATAAAGTCAGAATAAAAATTAAAAATGCAAAAATGACGAATATATAAGAAATGGGTCAGGGGGTGTAAAAAGAAAAGAGGGGGGGTGCCAAAAGCAAGCGTGTACATGCCCAGCCCAGAAACAACTTCATCTTCTTCCTTTGAACTGAAATACGCGCGTTCTGTACACAAGATGCTATCTCCTGATTCCTTGCTTTTTTGACAAAACTCATAACATGAAACTTGTAGAGCATCAAACAACGAATCTAACGATATAAAAAACTTAAGCTAACTCTCAAAGACCAGAGAGAATTTCTCTGGCCCTAATTCTTAACCTAGTTTTTTCAGAAAGTTCATGAACAAAATTCTCCTAGCACGACTAATATAAACGAAAACTAAGCACATGTATGGTTTCAAGGCTATGAATACAACATCTTTCATTCACAAACCTAAGTCTAACTATTCCTAAATATAGAGATAGAAGTTCATGAAATACATGTTTCAGTTGACTTCGAACTGGACAATGCAGCAACTTCCAAGGGTGCTTGAGTTTCTTTTGAGCTTGCCTGAGGTCCAATGAAGCTTTTCCAGTGCTTAGTTTGTTTTGAAGTAGCCTGAATTGTGCTACGGAACTCAACCTGCAAAGCTTTGAAACAAAAATGGCAATGTGTGTTAATGGTGTTACAGCTAGCAATGGAGGTCTGGAATAGTTCAGGTGAGTTGAATGGAAGGTATTGGAACAAATTTGAGGCAAAACGCACGAGGGAAAATGGAGATGGAGGTGGTTCTGCAGGGCTTGCCCTGTTTTACAGAAAAATGGTGATTTTGTGTACAAGGAGGTTTGAGTGGTGAAGATCTCGTGTTTATGACTCAAAGGGTTGTGTGAAATATGTTTGTAATGTTTGTGTAAGCTGACTATGGCTGGTTTTTGAGTTGGGAAGATTTTGGACAAATTTCTTCTTCTTGAAGCAAGAGTGTGTAACTTGTGATTATAGGCTTGTACACTCTATCTTCTAAGCTGCATACCTTGCCCTTGATACTTGCAATTTGTGGATTTGATCTTGCCTCAGAGATATGGCCCCATGCCTCAAGGATCTTGGTTTGACATAAAGTGTAACTTTTAAAAAATGGCAATATATCTTTTTCCAAATAGGGATTAGTTTTGTGTGCAATGTCCAAATAGCCAAGATAATGCATTAGCTCAGCGGATTTGCATTCAATTAAGGAGTGTAAAATTCTTTAGAGGCCTGCAAGCTAGTACAAAGCATGCTGATTTGAAAATGCAAGTTGTATGAACATGTATTGGCCATGGATCAAAGTGAGTTTTTGCCAACTTCAAGCATTCGATTCTCCCTAACCACAAAGGTGTTTGAGGAGTTCTTGGACAATTTGGAAAGCTTGCAACATTTACTATAATCCATATTTGAAATGCAACTTGAAACTCCAAGTGGAACTATGTGAAAAATGGCCAAGAAGATGGGTCAAAATCCTGCCTAAACTAGGGCAAAATTTCTCTAAGTTAAAAGTTTTAGGTACCCTTGTTCCAAAAATCATAACTTTAGATCCAAGCTTATTTTGAGAAAACTTTATGAATCAAATTTATATACTTTGTTATGGACTACAACTTTCATGTTTCAAGTTTTGTTTGAATCCATTTTCATCTTGGTGAAAAAATGGGACAAAGTTAGGAAAAAATAAGAAAATTTCATAACTTACAAAATTTCTAAGTTATGAAATTTTTCCATTTTAAACCCTAATTTGCATTTTTGGGTTTCTTGATGAACAAGTTTCATAATTTGACATGTCTTGATGAAAAATGACCCTTGGCACTTGATTTTGACCAAAAAGTCAAAGTTTGACTTTTCAGCATATAATCAAATTTTGATCAGTTGACTGAAAAATTTATCTGTTAATCCTAGGAATTTGAGATCTTTTGAACTTATTGAATGGGTCAAGACAATGTCATTGAGTCCTTGAGTACATGGTTGAGCTTGATTTGTCATTGGCTAGGTCAAACAGTCAAAAATTGCCTTTGTACAATCAAAACCCTAAAAATGACCATTTTGCCCTTTTGATGATCTGATCAAATTTCTTGTGAAATTGTGATCCAAACTTGATCAAATGTTTCATATGAGTTCATAATGTTGATGTGGGTTAAATTTCATGAGGTTTGACTGTCAATTGGCCACAATTGACTTTTTCCCCAATACAGCTGATTTCTAGGTCAACTGTCCAATTGACTGGGCAAAAATCTGGATCAAGGCTTGAAACTTGGTATGGACAAACTTGTGAGTCCAACATGAAGTATGAAAGTCAATTTGGACATTGTTGGTCAAAACATCATTGTGCAAACTTAAACCCTAATTTAGGTTAACAGTGCAAGGAGGTGTCTTGAGCAGAGTAAACCCTAGCTTGATCTTGAATTCCAAGAGTCTTGTGATGAGAAATGTTGATGAAATGATAGGGAAAATTTTGGGGTACAACAGTTGCCCCTGTTCAATCTTCTTGAGCCTAAAGAGTTAGATTGGCGAGTTTTCCTTTCGCAACTCGAAGGTAAAAGAGGATTGGACACTAGAGTGCCCGTAAATTTGCACTCGTCAAAACATAGATGTAGGAATGGGCTTAAAGATGCCATTTGGAGATGGTAGAATCTTGCTGGAGATGGGCTTAAAGATGCCATCCAAGAATGTTTGTTGAATTGCAATGTGGTAGGTCAGAAGAATGAGCATTAAAATGGTATCCGCGTCTGGAATGCATTTGAACTGTATCTTGGAGACTGGGTCTGTATGGGCAAAAGAATGGTGTCCGTGTCTGGAGCGTATCTGAGCTGTAATTGTATTTAAACTTTGAATGAATATCAGAATGACTGCCGTGTCTGGAGTGTATATGTATTGTATCTGAATTCTAAATGGGCGACAAATAAACATCTGTGTATGGAGCATCTCTGGGCTGGGGGATAACTTCTGAATGAGTGACAGAATGGCAACCGTGTCTGGAGCGTATCTGGACTGTATCTGAAGTTGAGATCTATATGAGTAGCAGAATGACTTCCGTGTCTGGAGTTATCTGTACTATAACTGGGATCTGGGCACGTGACAGAATGACTTCCGTGTCTGGAGTGTATCTGAACCTGAAGTTGATAGGTGAATCTGAATGAGAAATAGAATGGCAACCGTGTCTGGAGCGTATCTAGTCTGTATCAGATTGCTGAAGTCTGAATGAGTAGTAGAATGACCACCGTGTCTGGGGTGTATCCATACTGTATCTGAACAATTGTTAATGATAGCCTTTTAATCTTATCCTGAAAAGGGTAAAACGTTAGCTAAAACACAAAGTTATGTTGCATGATATGTATGATGCAATGAAATATATTTCATCAATGTTTATGATATATGAATGTAATGGATGTGCATGTAAGCTGAGTAGTTGTCTTGCTGAGGAAAATAAATCCTTGACAACTGGAGATAAAGAAATCTTTGACTGCTGTTGGGGAAAGTAAATCCTTGACCGATGCTGGGGATTCCAAAAATCTTTAAATATTGAAGATGAGAAATCCTTGCTGACTGCTTGAGGATTAAATATCTCTGATTGCTTGAGAAGGAGAAATCCCTGGGACCACTGCTGGAGATTGGAAATCCTCGACGATTTGTGGGGATTAACAAGGCCTTTGGCAACTTCTGCAGGGGATAAGAATCCTTAATGACCTTTCCTGGGAAATAGGGAAAACTCTGAAAAATCCCTACTAGGGAGTTAAAACCTAGGAGGCTTCTGCTTGGAGAAATGAGATCGAGAATCTTCGATCTTGCTGGAAGATAACTCTGTGGGGAAAATGTTCACTATTCGGGCTCCGCTGGGGATAGGATTTTCAAGGTTTTCGGGCTCCACTGGGGATCCTGAAGCTTAACTCTGATGGGAATTTTGAAACTTAACTCAGTTGGGGAATCAAGTTTTTAGAATGCACTGGCTCCGCTAAGGATCTTGAAGTTTAACTCCGCTGGGGAAATATACTCCAAATTTTAGCTTTGTTGAGGATCTGAATGGTGTATCATAGGGGATTTCTTCTGAAATGGTATAAAGATATCTTCCTACACCTTCAACCTATCAGTAATTATCCTTTTTCAATTTTGTTCTATTTGTAAGCCGTGATTATATTCAAATGCATATGCCTATTTAACAAAACATTGGACGTTTTCAAATAAAAACATAAGT
The DNA here is from genome assembly GCA_948472305.1 of Vicia faba. Taxonomy (NCBI): domain Eukaryota; kingdom Viridiplantae; phylum Streptophyta; class Magnoliopsida; order Fabales; family Fabaceae; genus Vicia; species Vicia faba. The sequence goes on from OX451735.1 coordinate 238,815,150, forward strand.
GTAAAAAGAAAAAAAAGGCAAGCAAATTTCTACACTTTGAAGTATCTTTGTATTTAATTTTCGTGAGTATCTTTGTACAAAGGAGACAGACATCCTAGTAAGAGAATGTTGTCGTAAAAATTGAAAAAATTTATACAAAAGAAAGATGGCTATGTGTAACAATTCCATGGGATTCCCATTCTGCTATAGCCTTCACAACTCTGAATATTTTGTCCATTCGCTGCTTCGTCCGCTGATGACTGGATTGATCAAAAACTTGGGGCTTGTTGGTGAAGAGATTGTTCTTAAAGTGATCCGACGAGACATAGTCATATGCTTTAATTCCCTAACTTTTTCCTGAACCGCCCTTTCGGGTTTTCGATCCACCGGGAAACCCTTTTTTGCCCAAGTCGCCCTTTCGGGTTTTCAACTTGCCGGGTGTACAGATTTTTTTGTCTTATCCCTAATTTTTGCCTGAACCACCCTTTCGGGTTTTCGATTCACTGGGATGCCCATTTTTGCCCAAGTCACCCTTTCGGGTTTTCAACTTGTCGGGTTATTTTATGTGTAGTATCTTTTGACTATGTCTGCGTTCGCAGGGTGCAGCAAGTCGTTGCCATCCATGGTGGTCAGAATCATTACCCCACCAGAAAAGATTCTCTTGATTATAAATGGTCCTTCGTAAGTAGGAGTCCACTTGCCCCTGGGATCACTTTGCGGTAAGATAATTCGCTTGATTACAAGATCTCCGACTTGATATACCTAACGCCTGACTTTCTTGTTGAAAGCCTTGATCATCCGTTTTTGATACGTCTGACCATGACAAACAGCAGTAAGTCGCTTCTCGTCGATCAAATTAAGTTGATCAAGCTGGGTCTGAATCCAATCGTCTTCACTCAAACCAGCGTCCTTCATAATCCTTAAGGAAGGAATCTGAACTTCCATGGGTTGAACAGCTTCCATGCCATACACCAAAGAAAATGGGGTTGCCCCTGTTGAAGTACGTGCCGTGGTACGATATCCATGCAGAGCAAATGGTAACATCTCATGCCAGTCCTTGTAGGTGACTGTCATCTTTTGAATGATCTTCTTGATATTTTTGTTTGCGGCTTCAACAACACCGTTCATCTTCGGCCGATAGGGAGATGAATTGTGATGATAAATCTTGAAATGTTCGCATAGAGCGGTGATCATAGTGTTGTTCAAATTTGTATCGTTGTCTGTGATGATCCTGTCGGGGACACCATACTGGAATATGAGGTTCTTCTTGATAAAGAGGGCAACCACATTCTTTGTAACTGAGGCATAGGAAGCTGCCTCGACCCACTTGGTAAAATAATCAATAGCCACCAGGATGAAGCGATGTCCATTGGATGCCGTAGGCTTGATCTCTCCAATCATATCAATGCCCCACATTGCGAATGGCCAAGGAGCTGTTAGAACATTGAGAGGAACAGGAGGAATATGTATCTTGTCGACGTAGACTTGACATTTCTGGCAAGTACGGGAATGTTGATGACAATCAGCTTCCATGGTAGACCAATAGTAGTCTTCCCTTATAATCTTCTTAGCCATCGTATTTCCGCTCAAGTGGGTGCCGAATGTGCCACTGTGTATTTCAGTCATGATCAACTTTGCTTAAACCTTGTCCACACAACGAAGTAGAACACAATCATGGTTGCGCTTATAAAGGATGCCATTGCTTAGGAAGAACTTGGCAGCAAATCTCCTTAAGAACTTTTTGTCATTGACGGAAGCTCTTTCAGGGTATTCTCTAGTCTGGAGATACCTTTTGATTTCATGAAACCAGGGTTGTTCCACTACTTCTTCGGTATTAATCTCGTGACAGTGTGCAGGTTCGTCCATTTGCTCGATGGTAATTTGGGGGCCCTCGTTATCCCAGTTGAGTTTAAACATGGAAGACATTGTAGCCAGAGCATCTGCTAGCTGCTTTTCTTCTCGCGGGAAGTGCTCGAAGGTAATCTGCTCGAAATGAGGCAACAATGTTAAGACATGTTCTTTGTATGGGATAAGATTAGGATGTTTGGTATCCCACTCTCCTTTGACTTGGCTGATAACCAAAGCCGAGTCCCCAAATACGACCAAAGATTTGATTCCCAAGTCTAAAGCAGCCTTTAGACCAAAGATGCAAGCCTCAGATTCAGCCATGTTGTTGGTATAGCTGAAGCACAGTCGGGCAGTGAAGGGTGTATGGCAACCTTCTGGAGAAATGAGTACCGCACCGATACCGTTGCCAATTGCATTTGAAGCACCATCAAAGTACAGGGTCCATCGGGATCCTTGTTCAGGTCCGTCATACGGTCTGTTACCTTCAATGTTGTCCAATGTCATGATGTCCTCGTCATGGAAGTCGAATCTCATAGATTGGTAATCTTCGACAGCTTGATGAGCTAGATGGTCAGCTAGTACACTCCCCTTTATAGCTTTTTGGGTAGTATACTGGAGATCATACTCAGTCAGGATCATTTGCTATCTAGTGATGCTTCCAGATAAAGCAGGCTTCTCGAAGATATACTTGATCGGATCCATTTTGGAAATCAGCAAGGTGGTATGAGTCAACATATACTGCCTTAGCCGGCGAGCAGCCCATACCAAAGCGCAGCAAGTTTTCTCGAGCAGTGAGTAGCGAGTCTCACAGTCGGTAAACTTTTTGCTACGGTAATAAATGGCACGCTCTTTTCGGCCAGACTCGTCATGTTGGCCCAGTACGCACCCTATTGAGTTATCCAAAACAGTCAGATACATGATTAATGGCCTTCCTTCGACAGGTGGCATCAGAATAGGAGGTTCTAGCAAATACTCCTTGATCTTATCAAAAGCAACTTGACAATCATTTTTCCATTCAACTACCTGATCTTTCTTCAACAGTTTGAAAATTGGCTCACAGGTAGATGTCAGGTGAGAGATGAACCTCGCAATATAGTTCAAGCGTCCCAAGAATCCTCTAACCTCCTTTTCAGTACGGGGGGAAGGCATTTCTTATATAGACTTTACTTTAGCTGGATCAACCTCAATGCCTTTGTTGCTGACAATAAATCCCAAAAGTTTACCAGACCTAACCCCAAAAGTGCACTTGCTTGGGTTTAGTCTGAGCTTATATTCCTTCAACCTGGCAAACAACTTTTGCAGATGATCAAGGTGTTCTTCTTTTGTCTGTGATCGAGCTATCATATCGTCTACGTAAACTTCGATCTCATGATGTATCATATCATGAAACAAAGCTACCATGGTGCGTTGATAAGTTGCCCCTGCATTCTTCAGTCCAAATGGCATCACTTTGTAGCAGAAGGCACCCCATTGCGTAACAAAGGTTGTTTTCTCCATGTCCTCGGGGGCCATTTTGATCTGGTTGTATCTCGAGAATCCATCCATGAAGGAAAACACCTTGTGCTGAGCTGTGTTGTCAACCAAGATGTCAATATGTGGCAGTGGAAAATCATCTTTAGGGCTAGCCCTATTCAAATCCCGATAGTCCACACACATTCTGACTTTGTCGTCCTTCTTAGGTACAGGCACAATGTTAGCAACCCATTGTGGATAGGAAGTAACAGCCAGAAAGCCAGTGTTGAATTGCTTCATAACCTCAGCCTTGATATTTTCAGACATGTCAGGCCTCATCCGGCGGACCTTTTGCTTGATCGGTGGACAGTCTTCTCTTGTAGGGAGACGATGAACCATGATATTTGTGTCTAGTCTCGGCATGTCTTCATAAGACCAGACGAAGATTTCAACATATTCGTTCAACAACTGCACTAAGTGCTCCTTGGCACTTGGTTCCAGGTTGGCACCCACTTTTACTTCTTTCCTGTCTTCCTCTGTCCCCAAGTTGATGGTTTCTAGCAACTCTTCATGAGGCAGAATAGCCCTCTCTTCTTGTTGTAGAAGTCTGGCTAACTCTCCCGGCACTTCACAGTCTTCGTCAACTTCGTACTCAACATGATTGACCAAATCTTTGGAGTTATCGAAGGTTAAAGCAGAATAGTCATCCATGGAATCCGGAGTGGATGGGTACCTGCATTTGTGAGTGTGGGTGTGTGTAAGGGATAGCCATCCTTAAACAAACAAAATGCAAAAGGAAAGAAAATGAACACAGCAGTTTATAGATGGAAAACGTCCAATGATTCATTAAAACATGGCATATGATAATGAAGAAGATCAAACCCTTACAAATGGACCTACGTGCCCCGGGCAAGGCATGAGGTGAAAATAGTGTGCGAATTGTTTTAATTATTACAGACCATAAATGGGAAATTGTTCAAAGATAAAATTACTGGTTGATGAAGGTGATGGGAATAAAATCCTTTTCTTCCCAGTTGCTTAAACCCCCTTCGACAGTCGGAAAGATCCAATCTTCAAAGTGGCTCTCTTCATCTTCATCTTCTACAGCATTGATTCTGTGGTGAGTGATCTTGACGGGTGGTCTTCCAACCTTGGAGCGACACATAGCCTTTTGTCCTGCAGCAGTGAACCCTAACCTAAACTTGTCCGTCTTATGGGGAAAGTCAGGCAGTTGCCCCCATACTGTACTCTTCCCTTCTTTAATCACAGCCTATGCGTTCTTGAGAGATGCCATCCTAGATACCTGCTTGGGAACAGTAGGCACTTCAACCATTGTCTTCGCAACTGCTACCTCAGGAGATACTTCCTCAAAATGTTGGAAATGCATTTCGATGAACTCGCCATCCAACTCCACATAGAGGAAGGAATTGAGATGACTTATCATGTACTCTTCCTCGCCGTGCACTGTTATAATCTTACCCTTAACAGGATATTTCAGCATTTGGTGCAAAGATGAGGTAACTGCCCCGACATAATGGATCCACGGTCTTCCTAACAAACACGAATATGACGGACGGATGTCCATCACGTAAAAGGTGGAGTTGAAAACTTATGTGCCTACTTTGATAGGAATAGCAACCTCTCCATGAACCATTCTTTTGGAACCATCAAAAGCCCTAACAACGATGTTACAAGGTTTGAGGGTCAATCCTTCGCAGTCCAAACGGTCTAAGGCTTTCTTCGTCAGCACATTCAAGGAAAAACCAATATCAACTAAGACATGGGTGAGGGTGGTTCCCCTGCATTCAACTGAGACATGTAGCGCATCGTTGTGTTTCCTTCCTTTGGGAGTTAAGTCAGCGTCGGAAAAGCCAAGGCCATTATCAGCAGTAAGACTGGCCACACATTCCTGAAACTGGTCAGCCGAAGTCTCTTGGGGTACAAGTGCCGCCTTCAGGAATTTGATTAGGGCCTTGGCATGGGCCTCAGAATAGAGCAGAAGAGCCAACGTTTAAATTTTAAAAGGGGTCTGTCATAACTGTTCCACAACGTCGTAGTCCCTTTTTCTGATTATTTTCAAGATTTCATCCATTTCTTTCTGAGTGGTTTCGGGGATAACCATAGCATGAGCCTTCATCCTGACAGGCACTTCTAGTATCCCCTTACCCTTATTGGTGGTATCAACAGATGGTCTTACTTCAGGAGTATCCAATTCTTCAATCATCGGGCCTTGCACAGATGGTCCAACAGGTACAGAAGCTTTCAAGGGTCCGAAAACTGCTCGAGGGGGAGCAATCTCCGGAGAAAAAATCTGGCCGCTGCGGGTTATCTTGCTTGTACCCGCAATGTTCCCTATATCAGGGTTTTTTTCTTCAGAATTTTCTTGGACTGCCTCAATTTGTTTGATGTCATGGTAGAAGATTTCTCCTCCATAGTTCCATGGTATCGTTTTGCTGGATTGGTACGAGACAGGTCCCGGCATGGTGATCTTTAAAGGTACACATTTAGAGTTGGGTGTAATCCTGACAGGCCTTTTGCAAGCCTTGGGAGGATTGTCAGAAATTGTTATGATTGCAATATCGTTGGTTGAAGTAGCAAAAGTAGCAGGAGTAATAGGATTGAAGGTATCAACATGGGTTTTCTGGAAAAGTATCTCTTGGGTATCCATCAGGCATTGGACACCTGACTTCAACATTGGGCAATCACCTCATATGTTCAAACAAAAATAGTAGTCTTTACCACAACCAGGAAAGATCCCGGCTTTCATCAAATTCTCTTTAATCACAAGTAACGGTGTCAATAGGTCCACAACATCAGTAATATGAAGGTCCTCTATAACAGCATGAACATTATTACCGTGCTTGGGCAACGGAGCAGAAATCACATTGGGTTCTCAGGCGCATCGAATTCTACTTCTTTGGCATCATTCAAGTCCTGGATTTTGTTCTTAAGCGCCCAGCAATTATTGGTATCGTGCCCAACACTGTCGGAATGGTAAGCACATTTGGCGTTGGAGTGGTAGTATGGAGAGGAGGTGTTAGGGTTCTTTGGCGCTTCCTTCAAACTGGTAAGATTCAACTTCAACAAGTGAGGGAGTACTTGAGATAGCGTCATGTTGATGCGGGTGAACTGCCGTTGTGGCCTTTCTACCCGTTGTTGATTAGGTCTCAACTGATTGCCGCGAGGTTGATCATTTGAAGAATTTTGAATCATCACAGCCCCTACAGTCGGCCGACGCTCGGTTCTTCCCTGACCCTTCTGATAATACACAGCATATGCTTCCTTCCTAGCTGAGAAGGGTTTCTTAACAACTGTGGATGCGGAAGCATCCTTTTGAATCTTTCCACTTTTAATACCGGCCTCGACCCTTTCGCCGGTCAAAATTAATTCAGTAATCCCATGGAAGAACTCCCAATTAGATGATTGATGAAGGGGCCAGACAGGGTCCCCAGAAACATGTCAACTAACTCCCTATCTGACAATGGTGGCTTCACCCTCCCAGCCAGATCACGCCACTTCTGTGCGTACTCTTTAAATCCTTCATTGGAAGCCATCCCCATACTTTGTAACTGAGTACGAGTGGGCGCCAAATCAGCATTGTATTGATATTGACGATAAAAAGCGGCAGCTAAGTCTTCCCAATTATGAACCTCAGATCTCTCGAGTTGATAGAACCAATCCAACTGCGTGCCAGACAAACTGTCTTGGAAAAAGTGTACCCAGAGGTCTTTATCATATGAGTGGGGTTGGATTTTTCTGACATACGATCTCAGGTGCATCTTTGGGCAAGACAGACCGTCGTACTTGGAAAATGTTGGCACCTTGACCTTGGGAGGGATAACAATCCTAGCTACCAGCCCTAGTTCTTCAAAATCCAAACCGGGTACCCTCTGCAACTCCATGGTTGCCAGTCTATCTTCAAGATTCTTATATTTATCGTCCGCTGGAGGATACTGTTGTTCGGAGTAGTCTTCGTCTTCTTCCTCTTCCTCCTCTTCAACCTCAGATTCAAAAGGTACAGCAGTCCCTTTCCCTTTACCGGCCCCTTCGTCAGACGTTGAGGAGAACTCAAGAACCTTTCTGGCATTGCTTATAAACCTTCTTCCAAAAGTGGCTACTCCAGGTCTCTTTTTCTTTTTCTCTTTATTATTCTCCAACAGAGCTTTGAGGTCCTTTTGACCCTTTGCCAAGGTCATGAGGAGTTGCTGGAATTGTGAATTTTGTGCCTGCAGATCCTTTACCGTCTGCTCCAAATCCATCTTGCTGAAATAAACAGCAGAAAGATAAGGAAACCTGGTGTGAAGACCTGTTTATGCATATGATGAATGGTATGTTATTCATGTAATGCATTCAAGGATTCAGAAATTCAGATTTGTTGCAAACAAAAAGAACGCACGTCATATTTAGAAGAAATTGTTAGTACATAAGTGCCCCATGGGCAAAATATTACAAAATTCTTAATGTAAAAAGACATTGCGCATCCTCTTTGGTGTGATGTAAGTGTTGAGAGTTTCCTCCTCATGAAGTCGGCGGGTAAGCTCCAAAACCTTCTTCTCACTGGCATAGAAGTTGGCTTCAAAAGTATTTCGTTCTTCCTTGAGTTGGATCCAACTCTTTTGCATTTCTTCCCATGATGTTGGCATGTCAGGATGTAGGATGGTGTATGGAACCTCTCCTTCCATAACAGGCTCTTTGATCACGGGGAGAATGTGAGGATATGGCATCATAAGATTCTGGGCGCGGGTTCGTACCCACTTGAGATAAGGCTCAAGGGGGATGGAATTCTTGTGCCCCAGTGTCTTACTATCCACCTTGTTGGGCATCCTCCAAGCTCTGATGAACCTTTATCGAAGTCCTTGCGCATCGTTATCAAAGTCAAAAACTAGGTCAGGAATCAGCATGTCATGAGGGCCATCCCTCCGAGCATATCCAAACTATCGTAGAGCTAAACAGGGGTTGTAGGTAATGCCTCCCCTAATGCCAAGTAGTGGGACATTAGGAAATTCCCCACAACGATCAATGATGATGACATTTTCTCTGGACTGAGAACACTAATGTACATCGGAATGTGTGAGGGTCATCAATCGTTGTGACCACCTTAAACCCTGCTCATTCTTCAAAACTGATTGTGGAAGGTGTGAAATAAACCACCTTGCTAGAAGAGGTGCACAGCACATGAGAACACCTCTTTTCCTCATTGTTCGTGTGTAAAATGAGTGTAGGATGTCCTCAAGCAATGTTGGTATAGGATTCCTGGATATGAAAATCTTGACAGCATTCACATCTATAAGTTGGTTAGGATTTGGGAACAAGACCAACCCATAGATAATGAGTGCCACAATCTCTTCAAAGGCTTGTAGATCAAGAGAATTCCAGCAGTCTTGTGCCTTCTCAAATAGAAACTTTGCCAAGAAACCCTTGACACCACTTTTGGTTTCCCAATGTCCCTTGATGTCAACTAGTAATCAGGGAATGTGAAACAGTGGTGTAGGGGGTCAAAGAACTGGAAGAGAACTTTCACCATGTCTTCTTCAATGTTGGAGTTGACCAAGTTTAGAAGTCTACCATGCCTTTCACTGAAGAGAGAATTCTCTAGAATCCTGGAAGTAAACTCCTTGAGTTGAAGAGGGATTCTCACAAGGTTGACTTGAATTGTTTTCCTGCGAAGAGATTCCATGACCTACAAAACAAGAACAAAGATGAAGATCCAAACCCTTGAAATGGTTAGTGGATGCATATGATGCTTTATGATGTTCATGATGTATGCACAAACGCATGTACAAGCAAGTCACACAAAACCCTAGTTTCAGGCTTGCATGAGGTTTCATAGGTAAGTACCCTCTTGAGTTTAGTTGGCTCAAACCTGTCCTATAAATAGTAATCGGGTTCTAAGGAGCTCGATATCACTGGATTGTTTTCTATGTTCATTGTTTTGGTTTATCCACTTAACTAGCGACCAAAATATTCCAAGAAAATAACCCTCAATGAGTATAGTATCGAGTATCTACCAACTTCGGACTGCACCAAAGCCGGTCATCTCACTACCCCTAATAAAAGGCCAAGATGGTCAAGTAAGGTTATAAGAGTTCATTAGTGCTTCATGACATCACTCAGCGGCCCCGTATTCTCTTTGATTGACTCAAAGGCTACCGGTACTCACAAATATGTCGCACTAATATAGTTATTGCTTCAACCATGTCGGTATACCCCGCACAGTTTCCACAATGTATTTTTATTTACCTATGAATGTTTCCTAAATCCGGGTGGAGGATTTCAAACCCAAACAAGAGAGCCAAATGTAAAGCAATCAAAGCAAACAATTAATCATGCAAAGGGTGATCTAAGCCCTAAGGTTACTCCACTTATAAAGTCCCCAGCAGAGTCGCCAGTTCTGTGATACGGTGGGAGAACTGACTTAAGGTTTTTGCATTTGTATTCACAAATTTTTCGGTTTAGCAAGAGTCGCCAACGACTTTTTATTTTATCCTAAGGAAAGGTCAAAAAGCACAGGAAAGACCTTTGAGATGTTTTCTTGAGTTCGGGGAGTACATTATAGAAAGGGAAGGTATTAGCACCCTTTCTATCCATGGTTATCCATGGGCTCTTAGTTACTTGCTTAGATCACTTGCTTTGCTTTTCAATTGTTTTAAATGGTGCTCTTCAATTGTTTGAAATGGTTCTTTGTGTGTGGTTTTGAAAGATGTTTTGAAAAGAGTCCATCGTTGTGGCAACCTTTATAATGATTCTTGTTTGAATGTATACAAAGGTGTTTTTGTCTTTTGAAAAAGCTTTCAATATTTGAAAGTAGGGTTTTGAAATTGTGTTGTGGAGTGTGTTTTGAAGATAGCAAGGATGTTTTTGCAAGCTTTGATCAAGTAACTAAGAGTTGTCTACCCTATTTTACTCAAAGATCTTTCTTATGTTTTTTACCCTTTTAACAGTGTTGTTTCACCATTGTATTTGGTGAACAACCCTGTGTTAGGATGTTAAACGGGACAGGCGCTGGTCATCGTATAGACCATGATAGCAATAGTGTCAAGTATTTTTGGCAATTTTCTTGAGGGACTTGATCATTTTGTTTAGGCAACTCAGATAGCGTCATCGAGGGGCTATGATCTTTTGTTTTATTTTTGTTTTGCCAGAGTACTTGACATGCATACCATGGCCTATTTTTGAAGGCAACAAGTGGATTGTAACCCTAGGGGTGCAAGTGTGCATTGTATTTGTTTTCATGCATTGTTATCTTGGATTAGGTCAAACTAATTGTTGATTTGATTTTTGCATACAAAACCCTAAGTCTAATCATGACATAATTGAAAGCTTAAAGGTGCGAGAATTTAAATTCTGCACTATTACAACATGATATAGGGAGGGGGTACAAATTTGAATTGGGATTATTTTGCAAGACATTAAATCCTAAATTATTACAACCATATTGAATAGGTAAGGCATAATATTAAATATACAATATTTAAATAAATACAATTAATAAATATTAAATAAAGTGTATTATGCAAAAAATGTTTTTTATGTATGAAAAAGTATTTTTAATGTGAAATGTAAATAAATAAAAAGATAATTTCAATTATTTTGTTTTTTAGGGCAAAACCCTAATTTCTTAAATAAATAGTATTATTTATTATTTATATACAATAATGTATTAATTTGTACAAAAATATAAGTATATTGAAAAAATGGTATTTTTAGTGTAAAATATTAATAAAAATAAAAATGTATTATTTTTGTGTTTTTTGTCCTAATTAATTAATAATATATATATATATATATATATATATATATATATATATATATATATATATATATATATATATATATATATATATTAAATATATTAAGTGTGTATAAAAATAAATTAAATTATTTACAAAAAGGTATATTTTTTCAAGAAAATATTTTCAAATGTGTATAAAATAATAAATGAAAATAAACATATTTTTTACATTATTTTTAAGTTTTAATAAAAAGAATATAAAGTATTTAAACAATTTTATACTAGTAAAAAATAAATAAATACCAAATAAATGTAAAAATAATATAAAAATAATTTTTGGCATTTTTTCTATTTGGACATAAAATAATAAAGTCAGAATAAAAAATAAAAATGCAAAAATAACGAATATATAAGAAATGGGCCAGGGGTGTAAAAAGAAAAGAGGGGAGTGCCAAAAGCAAGCCTGTACAGGCCCAGCCCAGAAATAACTTCATCTTCTTCCTTTGAACTGAAATACGTGCGTTCTGTACACAAGATGCTATCTCCTGATTCCTTGCTTTTTTGACAAAACTCATAACATGAAACTTGTAGAGCATCAAACAACGAATCTAACCATATAAAAAACTTAAGCTAACTCTCAAAGACTAGAGAGGATTTCTCTGGCCCTAATTCTTAACCTAGTTTTTTCAGAAAGTTCATGAACAAAATTCTCCTAGCACGACTAATATAAACAAAAACTAAGCACATGTATGGTTTCAGGGCTATGAATACAAAATCTTTCATTCACAAACCTAAGTCTAACTATTCCTAAATATAGAGATAAAAGTTCATGAAATACATGTTTCAGTTGACTTCGAACTGGACAATGCAGCAACTTCCAAGGGTGCTTGAGTTTCTTTTGAGCTTGCCTGAGGTCCAATGAAGCTTTCCCAATGCTTAGTTTGTTTTGAAGTAGCCTGAATCGTGCTACAGAACTCAACCTGCAAAGCTTTGAAACAAAAATGGCAATGTGTGTTAATGGTGTTACAGCTAGCAATGGAGGTCTGGAATAGTTCAGGTGAGTTGAATGGAAGGTATTGGAACAAATTTGAGGCAAAACGCACGAGTGAAAATGGAGATGGAGGTGGTTCTTCAGGGCTTGCCCTATTTTGCAGAAAAATGGTGATTTTGTGTACAAGGAGGTTTGAGTGGTGAAGAGCTCGTGTTTATGACTCAAAGGGTTGTGTGAAATATGTTTGTAATGTTTGTGTAAGCTGACTACGGCTGGTTTTTGAGTTGGGAAGATTTTGGACAAATTTCTTCTTCTTGAAGCAAGAGTGTGTAACTTGTGATTACAGGCCTGTACACTTTATCTTCTAAGCTGCATACCTTGCCCTTGATACTTGAAATTTGTGGATTTGATATTGCCTCAAAGATATGGCCCCATGCCTCAAGGATCTTGGTTTGACATAAAGTGTAACTTTTCAAAAATGATAATATACCTTTTTCCAAATAGGGATTAGTTTTGTATGCAATGTCCAAATGGCCAAGATAATGCATTAGCTCAGTGGATTTGCATTCAATTAAGGAGTGTAAAATGGTTTAGAGGCCTGCAAGCTAGTACAAAGCATGCTGATTTGAAAATGCAAGTTGTATGAACATGTATTGGCCATGGATCAAAGTGAGTTTTTTCCAACTTCAAGCATTCGATTCTCCCTAACCACAAAGGTGTTTGAGGAGTTCTTAGACAATTTGGAAAGCTTGAAACATGTAATATAATCCATATTTGAAATTCAACTTGAAACTCCAAGTGTAACTATGTGAAAAATGGCCAAGAAGATGGGTTAAAATCCTGCCTAAACTAGGGCAAAATTTCTCTAAGTTAAAAGTTTTAGGTACCCTTGTTCCAAAAATCATAACTTGAGATCCAAGCTTCTTTTGAAAGAACTTTGTGAATCAAAGTTGTAGACTTTATGATGGACTACAACTTTCATGTTGCAAGTTTTGTTTGAATCCATTTTCATCATGGTGAAAAAATGGGACAAAGTTAGGAAAAAATAAGAAAATTTCATAACTTAGAAAATTTCTAAGTTATGAAATGTTTCCATTTTAAACCCTAATTTTCATTTTTGGGTTTCTTGATGAACAAGTTTCATAATTTGACATGTCTTGATGAAAAATGACCCTTGGCACTTGATTTTGACCAAAAAGTCAAAGTTTGACTTTTCAGCATACAATCAAATTTTGATCAGTTGACTGAAAAATTTATCTGTCAATCCTAGGCATTTGAGATCTTTTGAACTTGTTGAATGGGTCAAGACAATGTCATTGAGTCCTTGAGTCCATGGTTGAGCTTGATTTGTCATTGGCTATGTCAAACAGTCAAAATTTGCCTTTGTACAGTCAAAACCCTAAAAATGACCATTTTGCCCTTTTGATGATCTGATCAAATTTCTTATGGAATTGTGATCCAAACTTGATCAAATGGTTCATATGAGTTCATAATGTTGATGTGGGTAAAATTTCATGAGGTTTGACTGTCAATTGGCCACAATTGACTTTTTCCCCAGTACAGTTGATTTCTAGGTCAACTGTCCAATTGACTGGGCAAAAATCTAGATCAAGGCTTGAAACTTGGTATGGACAAACTTGTGAGTCCAACATGAAGTATGAAAGTCAATTTGGGCATTGTTTTTCAAAACATCACTGTGCAAACTTAAACCCTAATTTAGGTTAACAGTGCAAGGAGGTGTCTTGAGCAGAGCAAACCCTAGCTTGATCTTAAATTTCAAGAGTCTTGTGATGAGAAATGTTGATGAAATGAGAGGGAAAATTTTGGGGTACAACAGAACGTATACAAAAAGTTTTGTCTTTTTGAAAATGTTTTGAAATGAAAGTGTAGATGTAAAAAGTTTTTTTCGTGAGCAAGCGAGTAACTAAGAGCGAATCTATCTACTCGAAAGGTCTTAAATTGTTCTTTTCTTCCTCCTTTTAATGGTGTTATCTTACCATTGAATTGGTAATAAGCCCCATCGTTGGATGTGAAGGGACAGGCGTGGGTCAATTTTTACAGTCATCGAAAGCAACTTATAAGACGCTTTAACAATTTTTGTAAGGGACGAGATCGTTTTAATCAAAGGCAACGTCGAGGGTCATCGAGGGACTATGATCTTTTTTATTGAAGGTTCATTGCTAAAGCGTCCCATATTCGAGGGACATGATTTTATTTCCGAGGCAACGAGAGAGGTTACCCTAGAGGTGTGCGTGTGAAAAAGTGTGTTGGTTTCAAGTTATTTTATTCTTTGATTAGGTCATCTAGTGATTGATTTTTGAATCTTGCCATACACGCCTAATTACTATATAGTATAAGGAAAACAGTAAATTGCGGGAATTGAAATTCAACGCTATTACAAAGTGTTCGGGAATGGGGGTACAATTTTTACAAATGGGGATGAATCAAATGTGATAGAAAGATCCAAATAACAAGCAATACAACAAAATCGAATTATGTGCGATTAATGAAAGCTATAATAATCTATGAAATAAAATCAACAAAATATGGAAATGAAATTTTAAGTATTTATTTGAAAAGAGAAAAGTAAAACCTATTCTAAAAATAAAATAAAATAATTGATTAAATTATATGCTTTATTTTTGTATTTCATTAACTTAAGTAAAATCTAAAGAAGGAAAACAAACTAAATTATTTTTTGGTGTTTTATTATGTGTAAATTAAATCTAAAACAAAGTTTATTAAAGAAAGAAAATGATAAAAATTATTCACAAAGCCTAAATCAAATTAATTATAAAAAAAGTATATTTTAGGTTTTAATAGCATTTTGTATAACAAAAAAAGAATAAGAAGAAAATGAACTAACAACTAAATGGGCTTATGGAAGATTTGGGGTGCAGGCCCAAAGGAAAAGATTGTTATTTGCTGTAACAAAAAAAAACAAGCAAAAGGGGTGAAGCCAGCAAAACGAAATAGGCTTAGGGACTACAGGCCAAGGATATATCCAACTTAAATCAGCAAACAAAACCCAAGCCTTAAACCAAGCTTATTCATGGATTAAGGGTTAACCTAAAAAATTAGGGTTTGGGACATTTCTCTCACTCACGCGGCGCTGCTGTTCATCTTCGTTCATCTCTTCCATTTTGCTGAAACCCTCTAAACATCCTCACTATCCCGTCCCTATCTAACCTCATGACCGAATCGCCCTCTTCAGTAACATACTGCCTCTTTGTCTCACCGCGATTTGCATCTTTTTGAAACCCTAATTTTTGAATTCGGATCTAAACCCAAAAGACCCAAAACTGCCTCATCCTTGACCTCCCTAAAACTCTTTGTTACCGGAACACAACCCTCTCTCCTCCCTAATCAAGTTCTAATGATTTTTTGAAAAGGTAAGATTTCTGTCATTTTTAAAGCTTAAAGATTTTCTGTTGATCGTTCCATCTTTGTTGCGTTTTCTGTTAACTAAAACTTTGTTCTTTTAAATGCAGAAATTACGTTTATGGAAGTGTGAGAAAGAGGAAGAACGCATACCTGTTGGAGCTTTACAATTTCTTGTGTTTTTCTGCGAAATAGGAAAGGGGGAGGCGAGACTGAGGACAATATTCCAGTGGTGACAGAAGTTTCACGAGGGGAAGAGATGAGGATGGGGGCGTGGCTTTTCTGCCTTCTTGGTAACTTCTTCTATTTTCTTTGTTGAACAATGATGGTGTTATCTCTGTGTTTTGGGATTTTTTCAGTGATGGTTAATGTGTTTGTTGTTCTTGATGATGGTTAATGCGTTTGTTGTTTTGATGAAAGTTAACAGGTTGTGGGATTTTTGGTGATGGTTCTGTTGCTTGTTGTTCTTGATGGTGGTTAATGTGTTTGTTGTTTTGATGAAAGTTAACAAGTTGTGATATTTTTGGTGATGGTTCTGTTGCTTGCTTGATGAGTTTGATGCTGGTTACAGGTTTTGGGTTTTTTTATGGTTAACAGGTTTTTGGATTGAGGCTTTATTTAATGTGTTTGTTTTTGAGTTTGATATGGTTAATGGTTTTTGGGATTTTGATCTGGTTACAGGTTTGTGTTGTGAAGCTTGTTACAGGTTTTTGTTGTTTGATCTGGTTACAGGCTTTGTGAGTTTGATGTTTGGTTACATGTTGATGAGTTTTCAGTGATGGTTGACAGGTTTTGGGTTTTAGGCTTGTTACAGGTTTTTGGTTTGATGATGGTTACTGTGTTTTATTCTCTTTGCTCTCCCCCGTTTTTGGATTGCCCTGCTTCTGTTATATTGAATCTTCAAAATGTTGTGGCCTCTTGGCCTTTGGTCTCTACAACAGGTTTTGCTTACAGCAGGTTTTGCTTGGTTTTTGTTTTTTAGCAGTTTTGATGATTCTTGGGTTTGCAGCAGCTCTTGCTTGGTTTTGTTTTTTAGCAGTTTTGATAATTCTTGGGTTTGCAGTAGCTCTTCCTTTTGCAATAGAGCTTTTGCAGGATGTGCATTTTGGGCAATTCTATAGAATAGGTGACTTCTTTCCTCTCTTATCTCTCAATGACAATAAAAAAGCAATTTGCTCTTTTGCCTTTTTTACTAATATGAAAGGTTTGCAGTTTGGAAAATGATGATATATCGCTTCTTGAGCAAGTTTTGATATTTTGTTTGATTTAGCTATTTGCTTATTTGCCATACTGTTGCCTCGTTTTTGTTGATGCTATTGGTTTGGACTGTTGTAATGCTGCTGTTTGTTGTTCGGACAGTTTGTAATGCTGTTTGTTGTTTGGACAGTTTGTAATACTGTTTGTTGTTTGGACAGTTTGTAATGTTGTTTGTTGTTTGGACAGTTTGTAATATTGTTTGTTGTTTGGACAGTTTGTAATGTTGTTTGTTGTTTGGACAGTTTGTAATGTTGTTTGTTATTTGGACAGTTTGTAATGTTGTTTGTTTGGTTCAGTTTGTAGCATTTTGTTTTTGTAGCATGCTCGCGAATTTCTCTTCTTCTTTCTTTTTGTGAACTAAGAAGGATAACCTTCTTGTGATTTTCAATTAGGGGAAATAAATTGTGATGAATTAAACAGCATTCTGATTCCACATTACAAACCTTAATGATGAATGCCTTTTCGAAAAATATCTTGTTCATGCCCATATAATTTTATACTAATCATGTTTTCTTTTTCTTGTTTTCATGTGAGTAAAATTGGAGATGACAAAGCAAAGAACGCAAGAAATTTGTGGCAAGCATGGAAGTCTTGGATATAAGCAAAGGAATTTGATACGACTTCAATCTTCAAACAAACTTAGGCATAGATTAATTCTCCTGGGCCAAACATTCATTTGGATTTTCTTCGTAATTTAGAAAGATCATTCTTGTATTGTATCCAATAGTTGTACCAATTCATCTTTAAATACAATAAGTTGTAAAACATAAAGTATTTAAAAGAATAAATTGTTTTGTAACAATGTTTGAAATTGGAGAAAATCTTGAGTTGTAGCATGAAGTATTTTGGTGTCATTTTATAACTTGAAATCTTTTATCAATAACAATTTGTAATTTCTCTTCGCATCCTAATTGACTTTCTTTTTGAAGTTCCCGATCAGGATATTTGAAATAAAATGCTTCAGTCTGGTAACTTAAATTCCAAATAATCCCAATAACCTTGTAACTGCATTTCAAACAAACACGCATTGTATACTCCATTTCCTAGCAAAACAAATGTTTTAAGGATGTAAATCATCTGGTCAACCTGGATCCCAAAATCATGATTGTCCTAAATGACAGTCTTAACCTCCGTCTCTTGTCCCAAACAAATCATGCTCTGAGAACAAACATTATCCTTTTAGTAAACTGTATTTAAGAAAAATTCAAAAATCAATCAAATGCCTTGCAACGATTTGATAATTTTAAAGTTTTCCAAACTCAAATTTCTTCCGATTCTTTGAATATAAACCCGTGAGCGACATCACATGTGACCATGAACAGACATAATCGTCTCAAAATCTTGTAGCTTGAAGAAATCATAAATGCAACCTTGAGGAAGCATGAAGACCTATGAAGGCCAATTGGATCTTTGAAAACTCATCTTCTTTTGAGAATTGCAAAAAAAAAACCTAATTGATGGTTTATTACCCCAGAAGAGAATTTGTCTGGTCGATTTCTGAGCCAACTTGAATATCCGAGAAACCCTAGGGTTGTGTCTTCTATGAAAAATAAGAGGACAAATTTTGGGGTACAACACTTACCATCTTTCTTCGGCACCGGAACCACGTTGGCGACCCACTGCGGGTAAGATGTAACTGCTAGAAAACCGGCATCAAATTGCTTCATAACCTCAGCTGTGATTTTCTCAGACATCTCTGGGCGCATACGGCGAACCTTCTGCTTTACCGAAGGCCAGTCTTCTTTGGTTGGCAGGCGGTGTACCACAATATCAGTATCCAACACAGGCATGTCATCATAAGACCAAGCAAAGATCTCAACATAGTCACAAAACATTTGTATCAACCGTTGCTTAACACCAGACTCCAGATTTGCACCTATCTTGACCTCTTTCTTGTCCTCCTCTGTACCCAGATTCACTGATTCCACTGGCTCTTCGTGGAGCTGTATGGCCCTCTCTTTTTGTAGTAACAGCCTAGCAAGTTCCCCAGGCACTTTGCGATCATCCTCACCTTCGTCCTCGGCTTGGTTGATTGGACTTTCAAAGTCATAATTGGCAGTATCATAGTCGTTATCAGTGGGATCCAGAGTGGATGTGGACCTGTATTATGATATGTGAGTGTGTGTAAGACAATAACTGTTTTTGATAAAGTGCAAGATAGAAAAGAAAAACAAGGAGTGCAAAATTTATAATGCAAGAAACGTCCAATGCTTTATTGATGATATATGAAAATGACAAACATTAAGCCCTCACACACAAAGCCACGGTGTCTCGGGCAAGGCACCGGGCCGTAAAGTTTCAAATTGTCTGTTACAAGTTTCAAAACAAAATTCTATTACTGTGTAATAAAAGAAATGGGCACGAAGTCCTTCGTCGTCCAATTGCTTAATCCACCGTCGGTAGTTGGGTAAATCCAGCTGTCGAACTCAGACTCTTCACCATCATCTTCAATTGCATTCACTTCCGGATTACTGATACGCAGGGGAGGTCTTCCAATCCGCACACGCCGAACAGCCCTTTGAACTTCTATACTAAAACCCAAACCAAACTTGTTAGTCTTGTGTGCAAAGTCAGGGAGTTGGCCCCAATTTGCACACCCACCTTTTTTAATAACAGCCCTGGCATCCTTGAGGGAAATCATCTTCATTGGAGGATCTCCAGCAACAATTTCAGTCGACGCCAGACTTTGGGGGACTTCTTCAAAGTTCTGACACGGGGTTTCAATGAACTCCCCATCCATCTCTACATACCGAAAAGAGTTGAGGTGGCTCACCATGTACTCCTCCTCCCCTTGTACTGTAACAATTTTCCCCTTCACTCAATATTTTAACATCTGATGGAGCGTGGAAGTCACTGCCCCAGCTTTATGAATCCACGGGCGACCCAACAAGCAAGAATAAGATGGTCGGATGTCCATCACATAGAATGTAGATGCGAAAATCTGGGAACCAACTTTAACAGGGACATCCACCTCCCCGTGCACCATCCTTTTGGACCCGTCAAAGGCCCTAACCACAATATTACTCGGCTTTAGCACCAATCCTTCACAGTCCAACCGGTCTAACGCTTTCTTGGGTAAAACATTTAATGAGGACCCAGTATCCACCAGTACATGGGCCAGAGTAGTTCCCCTGCACTCGATTGAAACATACAGAGCGTCATTGTGATTCTTTCCTTTGGCAGTCAGATCTGCGTCGGAGAAACCCAACATGTTGTCAACGGTCAAACAAGCAACACAGTCTTTGAATTGATCAGCAGATGTTTCCTGCGGCACATGCGCAGTTTTAAGGAAAACAATCAAAGCCTTTGCATGGACTTCTGAGCACAACAATAAAGATAACATGGAGATCTTCGACGGGGTTTTCCCCAGCTGCTCGACTACGTTGTAGTCGCTTTTCTTGATGATTTTCAGAATTTCCTCTATCTCCTGTCTAGAGGTTTCTACAATAATCTTCTTCGGTGCCTCCGTCCGGGCAGGCTCACCGGTGATCTCTTTGCCCCGAGCGTCAGATGACTCGGCGACAGGGGTAATGATTGGAACATGAACAGGGACGATAGTAGATGTACTGGCAGGTGGAATAGCAATAAGTTTCCGAACAGTCAGTGGGGAGATCTCAGGAGAGAAGAGTCTTCCGCTTCGGGTGACCTTGCTAGACCCGACAATATTGCTGACATCAATATCAGCTTCTTCAACCTTCAAGTCTTGTTTGATCCTGTTGTACCCCAAAATTTTCCCTCTTTTCATACACGCATATTATTGGTTTTATGGTTATGGAATAAAGGTATATTTATCAAGCTTCTTCAGGTTATAAGTGTCGTTTATTTCGTTAATGGATATTCTCAGAGTATTTTCCATGCTGAGGATCGGTTCGCCATTTTGCAACGATTCGGAGTTCAAAGATTCACAAGTCCAACCCGGCGCGTCATATTCAGGTGTTATTTCGCCAAGATATCTTTGATAACGTATTCTCAAATTAAGGTTCGGCTCAAGAGTCAATTTTTTAAAGAAGGTATCCGAATGTGTGAGTTTTCTCGAAGAAATATGGTGAAAAAGTGTGCTGAAAGTGCAGTTTTTACGCGCTAAAAAATCCATAACTTGAATATCGTGGCTCATTTTGAATCCGTTCTGGTGGCCAAAATTCCATATTGAAGTCATCTATGTTTTCATCTCTCACGGCTGGAAGCCAATTTCGATCAAAAGGTCTTCAAAAATGAGGATTTATCAAGTATTTTCGTACAGAAAATTTGTGACAAAAGTTTATTTGCGTCATGTTCAGAAAATCATAACTTGGTTGATTTTCATCGTATCGAGCTGGTTCCGGGGCCAAAATTTCACAAATTGAGTTTGATAAGTTTTCACAAAAGGTATTGAGTTTGAACGGTATCCAAAAGGCCTTCATTTTTTGCTCAGAGTGCGTGTGACGCGCCGAAAATCCTGAATGCTGAATATTATTTTATCTGGGTCGAAACTTCGAAACTTCGAAAATTCATAACTCAGTCAATTTTTATCGGATCGGGCCCATCTTTTTACACAACGTCACTGACTCAGAGATCTACAACTTTTCTTCCAAAGTCGAGACAGGATTATGCTCCGATCAATACCATTTTTTATTGAAGAACGTGTCAGAGTCGACACTAGAGCCCAAAATAAGTTTGTCTGAGCTGAAAATTCAAAAATTCATAACTAATTCACCGTTTATCCGATTGAGCTCATTTTCGGACAGGAGTTAGTTCTTGATGCCGGCTACATTTTGTTTTCACATTTCAACTTCAAAAATTGCACTTAAGCCCCTTCGATTTAGGCTGGAACGTGACGAACTCAAGTGAACATTGGAGGCCCAATTGCACATTCAAAGCCCATTTTTCTCCCTCTAATTTCCATTATATAATCTCATTCTTTTCACAAAAAAAAAGAGGAGAAAAAATGTTTTTGCCACAACGCTGTCAAAATATCAAATTCTTTCAATAACCCTAAAACCTTGAAATCCTTATTACAAACCTCCATCTCACTACAAACAAGCCATCCCTGTTACAAACCCACATCTCACTACTTCTCCAGTAAGGGTAAGACTGGCTTGATCTCCGTGATCAAAAGGGCATAAAAGCATTCATCTCATTACTTCTCTAGTAAGGGTAAGGCTGGTTTGATCTCCATAATCAAAAGGGTATAATCATTCATACATGTCATATCGGTTTTAACATTAAATTTTTTATATATTGGCTTTATTTGTATTTCATGATATACATAGTAATTTATTTAACATGTTCATGAGATTCAACACTGCAGATTTAGACAGGATTCCATGCAGGTCCATTACAGAACGTTGAGGCCAAAACACAAATGACCAAAATAGAATAACCAACGCATGACACCAATGCATGACAAGGCAGACATCCTGAGAAGGTTAAGGGCGTGGGTTCAACAACCACCCCTATTGGTTTTGATTTTCTTCCTTTCTATTTATCCTTTTACCAATTTTTATTCTTTCTGTTTAAATTTTTTTTCATAAAACTTAACATTTTTCGCAAACCTTTGATTTTTTATAATAAACTCGAATAATTAATTTTAGGTCTTTCTTTAATTTAATTTTAGGTTTTAAATTAATTTTTGGTTCAAAAACCACCCATGACATTTGCATTATATTTATTTTTCAACCCTATTTTTCATTGATGTTTCTTCCCCTATCTATTTTTTAGCAAACTTAATCTTTTTTATTAATCATTAGACGTAAACTCTTTTTGAAAATCTTTTTTTTTATTATTAAAATTAATTAGGTTTTAAGATTTTTTAATTAACCATTTTTTTTAAAAAACTAACCTTTTTTTAACTCAAACAAATTAGGATTAGGTTTTTGTTTTAGTTAGTAACTAGATTTTTGGCTTTTTTTCATTTATTAATAAATTAAGTTAATTAACTTTTTTTAATTAAAATTAGTTAGAATTAGGTTTTTTTAATTAACTTAAAATTATTTTCTACAAAAAAACACCAAAAACATTAACTTAGAATTTTAGCTTTTAATTTTTTCTTAATTTCTTTTTATTTATTCTTTTACATTTTAATTTCTAGAAAAATTGTATAGGTCGCATTATCAATGTAATAGCGTAGATTTATCTTTTCTCGCATTTTTTTCTAATTATGTAATTGCTTCCGGGATGTAATAGTAATTAGGGTTTAAATTCCGCATTTTTATTTTGAGTCCAAAATAATTATGTATCTGCAAAAGTCTTGTAATAGCTAGGACTTTAAACTTTCCGCATTTTAATTCCGCAAACTATAAACTGCTTAGATGTATGTTAATAGGATTGTATGGAAAGACAAACCGAAAATTAAAACAGTAGATCACCTTAATTGTGCAAAGATTAAATAACTGAAAATAAACACATACACATGCTCACTCTTAGGGTATGCCTCACTTGGTTTCCTCGGAAAACAATGGTCATGTCCCTCGAACGTAGGGATACTCTTAGCAAAGACCCTCGGTTAAAATCATCATAAATATCATGGTCCCTCGATGTCCCTCGAAGTTGCCTACGGTATATGATCTTGTCTCTCGATGTTGTCTACGAATATATGATGATAGTCCCTTCGAAATGCTAAGGTATCCTTACATGTTGCCTTCAATGACCATTACGTCCCTTTCGAATTGACCCTTACAACTCCAACATCGGTGCTACCTACTCACTAATAGTAGGATAGCGCTGTCTAAAGGAAACGAACATAGAAAAATTCTTTTTTCGAGTAGGTAGATTAGTTCTTAAGTACTTGCTCAAACTAAAACAAACTTTTTCACACTTACACTCCTCTTCTAAACAAAGCTTTCAAAAACACTTCGTAACACTCTTGAAGACAGAAGCAAGGGTTAAATTGAAGTAAAAAAAACTTTTCAAAACACACAAACACGAAAGCAATTTTTAAAATGATGAGCAAGTACCTAAGAGCCCGTAGAAAACTACGGATAGAAAGGGCGCTAATACCTTCCCTTTCTATAATCTACCCACATACTCAAAATCTCAAAAAAGGAATTTTTCTGTGCTTTTTTCCTTTCCAGTTGGATAAAATAAAAGTCGATGATGACTCTTGCTTACCGCGACATTTTGCAAACAAAAAACGCAAAACAAAAATCAGTATTAACAGTCGGTTCTGCCACCGTATCACAGAACTGGAGACTCTGTTGGGGATTAATAAGTGGGGTATACCTTAAGATTAGTTCATCATATTGTTTTCTATTGTTTGATTTGATTGTTTTATCTTTTTTGGGCTTTGTATCAGAGTTACTATAGATCCTAACCCGGATCTGGGGAACACTTGTTAGGTAAGTAGCAATAAACTGTGAGGGAATTGTACGGTGTAGACCGATACAGTTTAAGCAGTAGCTACGTTGATGTGGCACATTAGTTGGTACCGGTATCCCTTGTGGAGGAACAAGGAGAATACGGGGCTGCTATATGGGTCGTTAAGCATCAACTGACCTTAGAACCTATAATTGACCAACTTGGCCATAGGAAATAGTGAGATAGCCGGTCTCGGTGTAGAGCTGGGAACTGGTTGATACTCGATACTACACTCATTTAGACCATAATCTCGAGATAGTTCTAGCCGCAAGAAAAGATTGCGTGAGCTGAAACCATGATCGATGGAGGATGGTCAGTGATATTGAGAACCTCTACAGCCCAGTTACTATTACTAGGACAGGTTGAAACCAACTGAACTTCAAGAGGGTAGTGCCTAGACCCCATGCAAGCCTGAAACTTAAGGATTATTGTGTGACTTGTTTGCCTTTACCATGTTTGTTATCTGCTATACATGTTGTGTGTTTTATCATGACATCATAACATAACATGGCATATCATACTAACCATTTCAAGGATCTCAAGGGTCTGTGATGTTGGTCATGGCGAACCAGACATCTAGCAAGGGGATTTATTTTCCTCTAGCCAATGTTGTCAAAGGATCTTGAGTCATGGGCTATGACCCACTCGATATGGTGAGCTTGACTCTGGAAGAAGGACTCTCAACGACACGAAGTTTCTTCAATCAAGCTACAATCAAATTCTAACAGTTTCTTGTTTACCCCGCGAGATCCTTGAAAACATTGCATGCATATCATACACATCATTACAGGTACCATTACATGTTTCTCATCTCCTTCGCTGTTTATTTCAGCATGAAATGTCTTCTGAAATACCTACCGATCAGGCCATCAAAGCTCTTCAGGCACAGAATGCCCAATTCCAAGAGATGTTCTTGAACTTGGCTAAAGGGAAAGAAGATTTGAAGACTCTCATCCTGAAAGAGAAGAAGAAGAAGAAGAAGAAGAAGAAGAAGAAGAAGGTGGTTATTCTGAATATGGGTCACAGATTTGGGAATAGGTTGCGACAGGAAGCTGATCTGTCTCATTCATCCAAAGGAGGAGAGAATCAAGAGGAGGAAAAGGGTCCTAGTCATGTGGTCTCTGATAATGATACTGATTTTCATAATGAACAGTACCCTCCTGCTGAGGATAGGTACAAGAAACTTGAGGACCGTCTGAGTGCTATGGAGATTCAGAAGATCCCCGGTTTGGATTTCGGAGATCTGGGACTGGCATTTGGGGTGGTGATCCCTCACAAGTTCAAAGCACCGGTTTTTGCTAAGTATGATGGAGCATCCTGTCCAAAACTCCATCTCCGCTCATACGTCAGAAAAAATCAACCTTACACTGCTGATAGGAATCTGTGGGTACATTTCTTTCAAGATAGTCTGTCAGGGACTCAGCTTGAATGTTTTTATCAATTGGAAGGAGTTAATGTCCGAAACTGGGAGGACTTTGCTGCTGCTTTCTACAAGCAGTACCAGTATAACGCCGACCTTGCTTCCACTCGTGCTCAGCTTCAGGGTATGTCTATGGGTGCAAGCGAAGGTTTTAAGGACTATGCTCAAAAGTGGAGAGATTTGGCTGGAAGAGTCCAACCCCCGTTGTCTGATAGGGAGTTGTTTGATATGTTTCTGGGGACGCTATCTGGTCCATTCTTTAATCATTTGATCGGCAGCTCGTCAGTGGGTTTCACCGAGCTGATTTTGACTGGAGAAAGAGTAGAAGTTGGGATCCTGAGTGGTAAAATCCAGAAAAATACCTCTTCGAGTATAGAGAAGAAGTCATTTGGTGGAAAGAGGGAAGCCAATGATGTGCACAACCAGAAGAGACGTAGCAAGGCAGACTACCACCAATCTGTGGGGGCAGTGTTGATCTCTAATTCGGCATGCACACAACAACCACAACAACGAAACAATCAGTCAAGGGTGGAAAGACCTCAAAGGCAGTTCACCCAAATAACCATGCCATTGTCACAAGCATTGCAACACATGTTGAAGATGAATCTGATTACGGTAATAAACCCTCATTCGAACCCTAAGACTTCTTCTCCTAACTACAACCCGGATGCAAGGTGTGCTTATCATTCTGGTAGCCCGAGGCACGATACTAACGATTGTTGGGCGCTGAAATACAAGATTCAGAATATGATTGACGCCAAGGAGATCAAATTCGACCCTCCTGAGACTCCCAATGTGATCACTGCTCCCTTGCTAAATCATGGCTAGGATTGAAATCATTTTTGTTCATTTGAATTCTGAAGTTGTATTTTCTTTGCTTATCCAAACAATTATTGTCATGTCAAACTTTATTATTTCATTAATGCATTACACGTGTCTGTCTTGAATTAATTTTTTCATTATGCTTAAATTGCTTTATATTTCCTTTTCGTGATATTCAACTCTCGACTAAAAAAATGTAAGCCTTTATAGGGAGGATGACGAAAATGATACCACGATCTCTACAGTATGCTTTTGAACAGACCCCGCTGACGATGTACAGGCGTTGTTTCAAATCCTAAACAGTGGAGTTATAAGGAAGATAATCCCTAGTCAACCCCTTTGAGCCAAAGAAGTAGGAGTTTTTTCTTTTCACACATATTAAAACCCTTAATTATAACCTGGGGCAGGGTAGTTTTCTCAGTTAATTCAGAGGCGCATTCAGTCATGATATGTAGCTTCGTACATAATGAATGGCATCGAAGACGTCCTTCCAAAACAAAAGACGGTGATGGTTTCGCATAATCATCCAAGCAGGCAGTCATTATCTCTCGAAATAAAAGCCCATTAAGTTAAAACCTATGAAGGAGACTTAAGAAAAACGGGGGCATCCCGCTGACTGTAATCACAAAAAGAAACAGTTCAGGAAAAAGACAAGGATAATAAAGTAAAAAATAAAGAGGTCCTATAAACCCTCAACAAAAAAATGACTGCCTATTCAAAATAAACTTTCAGTATTTGAACAATCATCGGAATATCAAGGACAAGATGTCAGACTCAACTGGGATTCTAAATACACAATTAACTAAGCATAGGATCGAAGAACATCACGAAGAACGGGTGGGTACAAATAAATTTTGAGCCTTTATCCTTTGTTTCTTGAACCGTGAACCATACCACGTTATAACCCTTAAAAGTCCTAGCTGAAGCATGGGTTAGTTCGAAAGCATACTGTTACAAAAGGTATCCTGACTCCTGTAGGACTTGCTATAAATCCTGAGTTGACATCACATTTTATAAAATTTGCTTGTTTTATTGAAAAACGCATTTTCAAAACTTTAAGACAGGCGTAAGCTTTTCATTCTTTAAATAACATTGTTTGCATATGACTATTTGTTCAACAACAGAGAAATTCGCATGACGAATATCTAGCGAACAAAAACCTTCTCAATAAAAAGGATCACCTCAAGTGGAAAAAACACTTCCAACCAAGGGGAACGACATGATCATTGTCCATCATCTGGGGCAGTCAAGTCAAGATTCAAGGAATCTCTCAAAGATGCCAAATAGCCAGGGGCAGATCTCCATCTGAATCACTTGGGGCGTTGGACATGAATTCCAGTAACGAATCTTATATGATCAAACGAACATCTTCTGGTAGTGTGGCAACACAACACTACCGACAGTGACAACTCCCTACACCCTGAGAGCATGGACATAGTCAGAAAATACTGTGCATGAACAAAGACCCGCTAGGTTGACTGGCCTAGGCAAAAATAAGGGCATCCCGGCGAACCAAAAGGTTCGGGCAAAAATTAGGGATAAAAACAAAAAAAATATATTTGTACACCCGGCAAGTCGAAAACCTGAGAAGGCGGCTTGGACAAAAAAAGGGTATCCCGGTGGACTGAAAATCTGAAAAGACAGTCCAGACAAAAGTTAGGGATTAAAGCGTACGACTATGTCCCGTTATCTTGTAACTTTCCTATAAGTAGAAGACTTATCATTCCAATTGGTAGTTACCAAGTGCCTCATAAGTTGGGATGACACTCAATCCACAAGGCCTCCGCAGGCACTTTCTCCAGCAGGTACATGGGCAGAAAAGTCTTGATGCAAAGTCATTGTCATATCCTTAGCACGCGTCTCAGTAACATCTACACTCCCTGCAGAGTAAGAAATATCCAAAAGTAGTGGTGTTAATTCTCCCCAAGCAGAGTTCATCTTTCACCAACAATGGAAGACCATCCCCAGTGGAGTTTATTTCTTCCACAGACAGAAATTTTATCCCTGATAGAGTTCATCATTGCCAGCAATGGTAATTCATCCCCAACCGAGGTTATTGCTCCAAATCAGCGGATCTTCTGACAGAGTATCTCTTCCCCACAGAGCCATTTTTTTCTCGCCAGTTTATTCTCCAGCAGAATTATTCTCCGGCCAAGTTATTCTCAAATCATCTTCGGTTGTTATCCCCAGCGAGCGAAACTCTTTATTCTCCAAAAACAGTCAAGGTTTTATTTTCCCAAACTCGGACGTTCCACAATAGCATTTCATGTTCATATATCATGACGTGCGCATACATATTGCATACAACATAATCTCATTTATTTTGAGAATATCATCATACAATGCATGTCATGCATCACATGTGATTAATCATTTACCTTTTCAGGAAAGATGGTTATCATCAACAACTTCCAGCAAGTTCAAGATTAACTCCGGAAACTAAACAGAGTAATTATTTGCACGATTAAATGCAGATTTACATGGGTTCGTCACGAAGAAATCTTACACGAGTTTCTCCTAAATACAGCTTCACACGGGTTTATCCTGAAAAATATTACATGGGTCCTTTCTCATATATTTCTTAATGAAGTTTTACACGAACTCATCCCAAAGTAACCTTACCCAGGTTCCTCCTGAAGTTTTACACGAACTTATCACAAAGTAACCTTACCCAGGTTCCTCCTGAAGTTTTACACGAACTCATCCCAAAGTAACCTTACCCGGGTTCCTCTTGAAGTTTTAAATGAACTCATCCTAAAGTAACCTTACCCAGGTTCCTCCTGAAGTTTTACACAAACTTATCTCAAAGTAACCTTATCCCGTTTCATTCTGAAGTTTTACACGAACTTATCACAAAGTAACCTTACCCAGGTTCCTCCTGAAGTTTTACACAAATTTATCTCAAAGTAACCTTACCCAGGTTCCTCCTGAAGTTTTACACAAACTTATCATAAAGTAACCTTACCCAGGTTCCTCCTGAAGTTTTACACAAACTTATCTCAAAGTAACCTTACCCAGGTTCCTCCTGAAGTTTTACACAAACTTATCACAAAGTAACCTTACCCAGGTTCCTCCTGAAGTTTTACACAAACTTATCTCAAAGTAACCTTACCCCGGTTCATTCTGAAGTTTTACACGAACTTATCACAAAGTAACCTTACCCAGGTTCCTCCTGAAGTTTTACACAAACTTATCCTGAAGTAACCTTACCCAGGTTCCTCCTGAAGTTTTACACAAACTTATCCCGAAGTAACCTTACCCAGGTTCCTCCTGAAGTTTTACAAAGACTTATCCCGAAGCAACCTTACCCAGGTTCCTCCTGAATTTTTATACAAACTTATCCCGAAGCAACCTTACCCAGGTTCCTCCTTACAATTTCCCGATGTATTTTCACCCAGACTCATCCTGAAGCAACCTTACCCAGGTTCCTCCTTACAATTTCCCGATGTAGTTTCACCCAGACTCATCCTGAAGTAACCTTACCCAGGTTCCTCCTTACAATTTCCCGATGTAGTTTTACCCAGACTCATCCTAAAGCAACCTTACCCAGGTTCCTTCTCGGTTCAGATGCAGTTTTGCCCAAACTCCTTGCAAAGCAACCTTACCCAGGTTCCTTCTCGGTTCAAATGCAGTTTTACCAAAACTCCTTGCAAAGAAACCTTACCCAGGTTCCTTCTCGATTCAGATGCAGTTTTACCCAAACTCCTCACAAAGCAACCTTACCCATGTTCCTTCTCGGTTCAGATGCATTTTTACCCAAACTCCTCGCAAAGCAACCTTACCCAGGTTCCTTCTCGGTTCAGATGCAATTTTACCCAAACTCCTCACAAAGCAACCTTACCCAGGTTCCTTCTCGGTTCAGATGCAGTTTTACCCAAACTCCTCACAAAGCAACCTTACCCAGGTTCCTTCTCGGTTTAGATGCAGTTTTATCCAAACTCCTCATGAAGCAACCTTACCCAGGTTCCTTCCCATAAGCCCTACTATCCAGGTTCCTTCTCATAACCTTACCATCTAGGTTTCTTTTCTCTTATCTCCAGACAGCAGTCCACAATATTGTAAGACCCGGACCTATCGAACACGATCGGGTTCACCTTTCCCTAGTAGGTCGGGTTGCAGCCTATACACGACTAGATACGCAGTTCACTTCCGCTTCCTCAAGCCGGAGTTAATTCCCCAGTAGATTAACGGACAACTGAAGCTCTTAAAATTCTATTTCTCCCAAAAAAGAGACCAACATTCCTCAGCAGATTCCTCCTCAATGATAGGAACATGAATTCTCATCAAAGGAATATCTCGGGAAATCAACATCCTCTAGATGGCATCTTTAAGCCCATCTTCGGTGACCTCCCGTCATCTCCTCCAAATGGCATCTGTAAGCTCATTCCCGATACTACCTACATAGTCAAGCATCATTACAGACGAGTGCAAATTTCCGGGCACTCTAGTGTTCAATTATCTTCCACCTTCAGATCACGAAAGTCAGACGAGTCAATCTAAATCTTCAGGTTTAAGAAGATTGAACAGGGGCAATTGTTGTACCCCAAAATTTGCCCTCTTTTCATACACGCATATTATTGGTTTTACGGTTATAGAATAAAGGTATATTTATCAAGCTTCTTTAGGTTACAAGTGACGTTTATTTCGTCAATGGATATTCTCAGAGTATTTTCTGTGCTGAAGATCGGTTCGTCGTTTTGCAACGATTCGGGGTTCAAAGATTCACAAGTCCAACCTGGCGCGTCATATTCAGGTGTTCTTTCGCCAAGATATCTCTGATAACGTATTCTCAAATTCAGGTTCGGCTCAAGAGTCAATTCTTTAAAGAAGTTATCCGAATGTGTGAGTTTTCTCGAAGAAATATGGTGAAAAAGTGTGCTGAAAGTGCAGTTTTTACGCGCTAAAAAATTCATAATTTGAAGATCGTGACTCGTTTTGAACCCGTTCTGGTGGCCAAAATTCTGTATTGACGTCATCTATGTTTTCGTCTCTCACGGCTAGAAGCCAATTTCGATCAGAAGGTCTTCAAAAATGCGGATTTATCAAGTATTTTCGTACAGAAAATTTGTGACAGAAGTTTATTTGCGTCATGTTCAGAAAATCATAACTTGGTCAATTTTCATCGTATCAAACTGGTTCTAGCGCCAGAATTTCAAAAATTGAGTTGGCTATGTTTTCACAGGAGGTATCGAGTTCGAACGGTATTCAAAAGGCCTTAGTTTTTTGCTCAGAGTGCGTGTGACGTGCCGAAAATCCTGAATACTGAATACTATTTCATCTGGGCTGAAACTTCTAAAATTCATAACTCGGTCAATTTTTATTGGATTGGGTTCATATTCTTATACAAGGTCACAGACTCAGATATCTACAACTTTGCTTCAAAAGTCGAGACCTAATTATGCTCTGATCAATACCAGTTTTTTATTGAAGAACGTGTCAGAGTCGACACTGGAGCCCAAAATAAGTTTGTTTGGGCTGAAACTTCAAAAATTCATAACTAATTCACCTTTTACCCGATTGAGCCCATTTTTGGACAGGTGTTAGTTCTCGATGTCGCCTACATTTTGTTTTCACATTTCAACTTCAAATATTGCACTTAAGCCACTGCGATTTTGCCTAGAACATGACAGACTCAAGTAAACATTGGAGACCCAATTGCACATTCAAAGCCCATTTTTTTCTCTAATTTCCATTATATAATCTCATTCTTTTCACACAAAAAAAGGAGAAAAAAGGCTTTTGCCACAACGCTGTCAGAATATCAAATTCTTTCAAAAACCCTAAAACCTTGAAATCCTTATTACAAATCTCCATCTCACTATAAACAAGTCATCCTTGTTACAAACTCACATCTCACTACTTCTCCAGTAAGGGTAAGGCTGGCTTGATCTCCATGATCAAAAAGGTATAAAAACATTCATCTCACTACTACTACCTCTCCAGTAAGGGTAAGGCTGGTTTGATCTCCATGATCAAAAGTGTATAATCATTCATACATGCCATATCGGTTTTAACATTAAATTTTTTTTATATATTGACTTTATTTGTGTTTCATGATATATAGTAATTTATTTAATGTGTTCATGAGATTCAACACTGCAGATTTAGACAGGATCCCATGCAGGTTCATTACAGAACGTTGAGGCCAAAACACAAATGGCCAAAACAGAACAACTAATACACGACACCAATGCATGACAAGACAAACATCCTGAGAAGTTTAAGGGCGTGGGTTCAACAACCACCACTATTGGTTTTGGTTTTCTTCCTATATTTATCCTTTTACCTATTTTTATTCTTTCTGTTTAAAATCTTTTTTCATAAAAATTAACATTTTTCATAAACCTTTGAATTTTTATAATAAACTCGAATAATTAATTTTAGGTTTTAATTTAATTTTAGGTAACTTTAATTGTTTTGTAAATAAATTAAAATTAATTAGAATAATTAGGATTTTGTTTCTAACTTAATTCTATTTTCTTTTTTTCTTAAAATAACAAAACACAAAAATAGGCCATTTAATTATTTTTTTAAACTAATATAATTACTAATTAATTTTG
This sequence comes from Vicia faba, assembly GCA_948472305.1. Lineage (NCBI taxonomy): Eukaryota > Viridiplantae > Streptophyta > Magnoliopsida > Fabales > Fabaceae > Vicia > Vicia faba. The sequence goes on from OX451735.1 coordinate 238,847,924, forward strand.
TATTTAATTTTAAAAAGCCTAATTCTTTTTTCTTAGAAATAATTAAAAACAACAAAAAATATTTTTTTTTCGATTAGGTTAGACGGGGTCAAAACTCTAATTCTCTCTCGTTCTTTATTCGCGCGCACTTTATTTTATTTTACCATATTAATGTAATTGCTCACAAGTTGTAATAGATTAATTAGGATCTTTTTACTTTCTTTTATCGTTTTTTTAAGGGTTTGTTTTTGGCTATGTAAATACCCGAAGCCTTGTAATAGCTTAGCTTATTTTCCGCACTTTAAATTCCGCAAATATTAACTGTTAGATTTATGAATAATTAGGGATGCTTGACAAGAATATATGATTAACTTTAAAACGGTTAGCTAACCCTAAATGTGCAAAGAATAAATAACTGAAACAAATCATATGTACATATTCACTCCTAGGGTACTCCTCACTTGGTTGCCTCGGAAAACAATAGTCATGTCCCTCGAACGTAGGGATACCCTTAGCAAAGACCCTCGATTAAAATCATCATAAAGATCATGGTCCCTCGAAGTTGCCTACGGTATATGATCTTGTCCCTCGATGTTGCCTACGCATATATGATGACAGTCCCTTTGAAATGCTAAGGTATCCTTACATGTTGCCTTCAATGACCATTACGTCCCTTTCGATAGTCCCTCAAATCCAACAACGGTGCTACCTATTTCTCAATAGTAGGATAGCACTGTCTAAAGGAAACAAAAATAGAAACGATCTTTTTTCGAGTAGGTAGATGCTAGTAGGTACTTGCTCAAATCAAAACTCTTCACACTTACACATTTTCAAAACAATTTTCAAAACAACTTCGTCACACCCTTAAAGACAGAAGCGAGGGTTAAATCGAAGTAAAACAAAAACTTTTCAAAACACACAAACACGGAAGCAATTTTTAAAAGATGAGCAAGTACCTAAGAGCCTGTGGAAAACCACGGATAGAAAGGGTGCTAATACCTTTCCTTTCTATAATCTACCCCCCGTACTCAAAATCTTGAAAAAGGAATTTTTATGTGCTTTTTTTCCTTTCGAGTTGGATAAAATAAAAGTCGGTGGTGACTCTTGCTTACCGCGACATTTTGCAAATAAAAAACACAAACTCGTATTAAACAGTCGGTTCTGCCACCGTATCACATCACTGGAAGAGTTTAACCCCCTCTGTCTGATAGGGAGTTGGTGGATATGTTTCTTGGGACTTTGTCTGGTTCATATTTCAATCATTTGATCAGTAGTTCATCGTCTGGGTTCACTGAATTGATTTTGAATGGGGAGAGAGTGGAGGCTGGTATCAAAAGTTGCAAAATACATAAAGGTGCTTCATCAAGTACAGAGAAGAAGCCTTTCAGGAAAGAAGCTAGTGTAGTTTACAGCTCGAGGAGCCAAAACCGACCCGAACGCCGCCAAGCAGTTAATGCGGTAGTAATATCAAGACCAATTGTTGCCCCACAATGCAACAATCAGCCAAGAGTAGAGAGACCGCAAAGACAATATACTCGGCTCAGTATGACCTTATCTCAAATTCTGCCGCAATTATTGAAGACCAACTTGATAACTCTGAGGGAAGCCCCGAAGAATCCCAGCACCACGTCACTGCTGTATAATCCAAACGCTCGTTGTGCTTATCACTCTGATAGCCCAGGGCATGATACAAACAATTGTTGGGCCTTGAGGAATAATGTGCAAGATTTGATTGAAGCTAAAGAGATTGAATTTGACGCTCCAGAAAAGCCCAACGTCATAACTGCACCCATGCCTAAACATGATCCTGGAGTGAATTCAATTGAAGATGATGATGAAGAGTCAGATTTTGACAGCTGGATTTACCCGAATACCAATGGTGGTTTGAGCAATTGGACGACAAAGGAATTCATGCCTGTTTCTTTTATTACACAGTAATAGACTTTTGTTTTGAGATTGTAACAGATAATTTGAAACTTTACGACCCAGTGCCTTGCCCGAGACACCGTGGCTTTGTTTGTGAGGGCTTATTATGTGTCATTTCCATATATCATCATTAAAGCATTGGATGTTTTCTTGCATTACAAATTTTGCGCTCCTTGTTTTTCTTTTTCTATCTTGCACTTTATCAAAAAATAGCTATTGTCTTACACACACTCACATATCATAATACATGTCCACATCCACTCTGGATCTCATTGATAACGACTCTATTACTTCCAGTTATGACTTCGAAAGTTCGATCAACCAAGTTGAGGACGAAGGTGAGGATGATTGCGAAGTGCCTGGGGAACTTGCTAGGCTGTTACTACAGGAAGAGAGGGCCATACAACCCCATGAAGAACCAGTGGAATCAGTGAATCTGGGTACATAAGAGGACAAGAAAAAGGTTAAGATCGGTGCAAATCTGGAGCCTAGCGTCAAGCAACGGTTGATACAGATGCTGCGTGACTATGTTGAGATCTTTGCTTGGTCTTATGAAGATATTCCTGGGTTGGATACTGACATTTTGGTTCACCGCTTGCCAACCAAAGAAGACTGTCCTCCAGTGAAATAGAAAGTTCACCGAATGCGCCCAGAGATGTCCGAGAAAATTAAAGCGGAGGTCATGAAACAATTTAATGCAGGTTTTCTAGCAGTTACTTCTTACCTGCAGTGGGTTGCCAACATAGTGCCAGTGCCGAAGAAAGATGTTAAGGTTCGAATGTGTGTGGACTATACGGATCTGAATAGGGCAAGCCCCAAGGATGATCCCCCTCTGCCTCACATTGATGTTTTGGTCGACAATACCGTGCATCATAAGATCTTCTCTTTTATGGATGGTTTTTCTTGTTATAATCAGATTAAGATGGCTCCCGAGGACATGGAGAAGACAATGTTCGTCACGCAGTGGGGTACCTTTTGCTACAAAGTCATGCCGTTCGGATTGAAGAATGTTGGGGCAACGTATCAGCGCGCCATGGTCGCTTTGTTTCACGACATGATTCATCATGAGATTGAGTTATACGTTAACGACATGATTGCAAGGTCCCAAACTGAAGAAGAACATCTTGACCATCTCCAGAAGCTATTTGACAGGTTAAAGATGTACAAGCTGAGGTTAAACCCGAACAAGTGCACCTTCGGAGTAAGGTCTGGTAAGCTGCTTGGTTTCGTCGTTAGTGATAAAGGTATTCAATTGGACCCTGCAAAGGTGAAGTCTATACAGGAAATGCCTGCTCCCCGAACAGAAAAAGAGGTCAGAGGATTTCTGGGACGTCTGAATTACATTGCCCGATTCATTTCTCACTTGACTGCTACTTGTGAACTGTGATACGGTGGGAGAACTGACTTGGATTTTGCGTTTGTTTTCGCACTTGTTTCGGTTTAGCAAGAGTCGCCACCGACTTTTTATTTTATCCTAAAGGAAAGGTTAAAAAGCACAGGAAAAACCTTTGAGATGTTTTCGTGGGTTCGGGGGGTAGATTATGAAAAGGGAAGGTGCTAGCACCATTTTCATCCATGGTTATCCATGGGCTCTTAGTTACTTGTTTTAGATCACTTGCCTTTGCTTTTCAATTGTTTGAAATGGTGCTTTGTGTGTGTGGTTTTGAAAATGTTTTGAAAAAGATTCCTTGTCTAGGCAACCGTTGTAACAATTATTTACTCGAATGTTTTACAAAGGTGTTTGTCTTTTTGAAAAGATGTTTCAATGTTTTTGAAAGTTGTTTTGAAAGTTGTGTTGTGGAGTGTGTTTAGAAAGTAGGCAAGTGTGTTTTGCAAGTTTGATCAAGTAACTAAGAGTTGTCTACCCCTAAATTTACTCAAAGATCTTTCTCATGTTTTAACCCTTTTAACACTGTTGTTTCACCATTGTATTTGGTGAACAACCTTGTGTTAGGATGTTAACGGGACGGGCACGGGTCATCGTATAGACCAGGGATGCAATAGTGTCAAGTATTTTGGCAATTTGCTTGAGGGACTTGATCATTTTGTTTAGGAAACTTTGAAAGCGTCATCGAGGGACTATGATCATTTTGAAGGGGTGAAAAACACAAGAAGGGGGGGTTGAATTGTAAAACTGGAATCTCAAAGCAAATGACAAGGTATTTTTATCCTGGTTCGTTTAATCTCAAACTACTCCAGTCCACCCGTCAAGGTGATTTCGCCTCTCTCCAACGAGGTCTTAATTCACTATATTCAACTGAATACAAATCTGCTTTAGCAACTGCTAAAACCTTCTTGATTCAAACCACAATCAGGTTTGTCAAGGCAACACTTTCTTACAAAGGTATAAGCAAATGTGTGTGAATGTTTTCTACAAAAACTATATCACAACTGTGATGTTTACACAAATGAAGCTTAGAATACTAGGTTGCTAAACGCTAATACAGTATCAGAGTTTGTTGGTTTAGCAAAACTTGTAGAGTGAAGATTATTGTTCAGCTTTGTGCGTGTAGAGAGTTTGGAAGCATTAGCCGTGATAATCTTCAAAGCTTGGTTTATATAGCACTTGAGAGGATGAACGTTGAAGCAAATATTCTTGATTCAATGCTATTAACAAGCTTTCCTTTTTGAGCAGATCTTGTCCGGAATGATGCCGTTGGTATTGATTAGCTTTCAATGCACAATACCGTTGCTTCTTCAATGCACGTTCTGGCTTGGCTCATTCTGATTCTGCTTCGCTGCTGATGAACTAATTTGATTCTGTATCAGAGTGTTTTACGCGCAGTTCTGTTCATCAAGCTTCAGCATGTGCAAGCGTTGATCATCTGATCTTGACGTTCTGATTCAGCAACTTCTGATGCTGGTGTATGAAATCATATTCTGATGCTGAAAACGTGATCTTGCTTATTTTAATCAGCATATCTGCAAGTCAGAGCATAGTAATTTTAGGCAGCATATAATTCAATCATGAAATATTTAACTATTATATCTTTTCACTTTGTTATCATCAAAACTTAAATATAGGGTACTAGATTCAAACATTGTTCTAAAAATCTCCCCCTTTTTGATGATGACAAAAACTAGATATTTTAAATGAAAAAAATAACGTGAAAAGTTATCAGAGCTATGTATCAGAATAAGAAGTACGGAGAAGTCAGAGTTAAGAGATACTCCCCCTGAGTTTGTTACTTCCCTTTGATATGCGTGTTCTTCAGAGTCAGATCTTTTTCTATCTTTGAGCATCAGATTATAAGTCTTTGACTTATCAGAGAGCAGAGCTTCAGAGCTTTTCCTGTCAGAGCTTTGCTTCGGATCAGAGTGTTAGGTCGATCAGAGCTTCATATATCAGAACTTCATATTTGATCAGAGCAACATGAGCTTTTACATTTTGATCAGAGCTTCTAGTTCTTAGTCTTCATAGTGTTCGGAGCTTCCTTGTGCCTGTAGACTTAAAGACAAAACAGAAAAACATTTCAAGTAATAGAGTTAGAATGTTTGAGAGTTTCTGTCTAGTTAGCCGTTATTGATTTTAAATATCATTCTTGTTCTCCCCCTTTTTGTCAGCAATCAAAAAGTGTTAGTGATGTGCTAAAACAATTTAGAGAGAAAAACAAATTATATTAAAAAGGTTCAGTGCAAAAGAACATTACACAAACATAGTCAAAATAGTACATCAGAATGAAGAAAACATAAAAGGTTATGCATGACAAAGATTTTAAGGTTGTGGGGGCATGCGTGAGAACAGGCTTTCCAGCATTGCTTGGATCTTTTCAGAAGTTTCATTCTGCTTCTGAACCATGGTGACAACAGTATCAATCTTGCTGTCCTGAACATTCATTCTTGCTTCCATCTTCTGATCATTCTCTTCCATCCGCTGCTGTAGACGCAAGTCATTCAGCCTTAATTCTTCCAGAGCCTGCCTGTCCAAGGCAGCTTGAGAACTTTCAGCAGGAGGAAGCTTCTCAGAACTTTCAGCTACATCTTCTGCTGGATTTTCTTCCTGAAGAGTCTTGTCTTCTTCAGAAGGTTGCACCTGTGCAGCTTGCTCTTTCTCAGACCGGGATTCACTGTCCAGAGGGAGCACAACTTCTTGAGGCAGCTGACTCTCAACTTCCTTCAGCAGCTTGCTAAAGTTCTGTTGAGCCTGCTCATAGTTGACGTCCTGCAGCTTGAGTGCTTCAGCACGAACCCATACTCTGAACTGTGACCAGAGCTGATCAGAAGCAGCTGGGTCGATCATCCCCGGACAGACTTGCTTCAAAGAAGCAATCCATTGCAGCATACCTGTTTCAAAGTCCAAAATACCAGAGCCAACATCTAATTGCTTTGGTTTGGGAATGGCCAATTTGTGTCTTAAATCAGCAAGACGTTCAAGACTTGTTAAGTCAATGAAAGTTTTGCTGGGGTTTTCAGAGGATTGGTTTTCAGAGGTGTGCTGAGGTGCTGTTTGTTTTGGAGGATGGTTATCAGAGTCAGAGGATATATCTATTGGAGTGGTTGGACATATCTGTTGATTCCTCTGATGATGGTAACTGGGGTCTGACACTGGTGGTTCCACATGGCAACTGTATTGCCAGCGGTGAAGGTTGAGATGAGTGGGGATCAGAATGATGAGGAGATGGGGTTTCATAGCGGTGAAACTCTGTTTGAGGTGAGGGAGGATTATTTTCTGGTTGAGGAGGTGGAATCTCTGATTGCTCAGGGATCAGAGGTTCTTCTGTGATTGGTTGATGAGGTTGTGGTTCTGGTTCTGGTTGATGTTCTGGTTGTATTTCTGGTTCAGGTTGTGGAGGAGGAATATTTGGTGGTTCAGAGTGAGGTTGAACAGAAGCATGTTCACGCTCAATGTCAGCTAGCACTCTATCAAGTGCTGGAGTTGTTGAAACAGTTGGTTGTTGTTTGGGAATTTTAATGGGAATTTTAATTCTGGTTCTTCTGAGTTGTAAGGCCTCAGAAGGGTCTTCTGGTATGGTTTCATCAATAGTGGGGATTGGAATGGATATTCTGTGAGAGGTTTGAGGAGGAGCAACAGATGTTGGAATAGTAGATGAAATTGAAATAGGGGCAGCAGATGAATTACCTCGTTTCTTTGGAGTCTGATGAGATGATCCTTCTGCTTTCCTCTTCTTTGACTTCTTCTGAGTCACTTCAGGTTGAACTTGACTCAGATCTTTGATCTTCAGCTTTGAACCTGCATCTTCTTCCTTGTATGAATCTGGATACTTGATAAACATATCAGGTTGGGATTCCATTTCAGAGAATCTTGGGAAATCACTCAGAGGCATTCTTCTTCTGGAGATGTCAGCAGTTGAAGCAGCTCTGGGTTCCTTCCTAATATTTTCTATCAGCTTCATCTTTTTCAGGTTCTTAGCATTCAGCGGTTTTCCAACAGTTGGTTCAAAATTGCCCAGTACTTTAGCTTCGCTCAGATAATCTATCAGCTTATTCTCTGTCAGAATATCTGATATGAGCCTCCCAAACGGTATCCAGTCTCTTTTGGTCCTTTCTTCTTCTCTAGTCTCTTTCACACTAGTCTTCAGATGATTGAACAGGAAGTGTGCCAAATTGATCTTCACCCTCTGATCAATAAAGTAGATCAGAAATTGCTGATCCACGTTTATATAGTCAGGAGAGCTTGTTGGCTTCCTGTGATTGAAACAGCCTAGAACAATCTTGGCCCACACTCTGCAGTGATCCTTCAGATCCTTGATTTTGCTGCTGGGAAAACCAAGAGTGAAAATGCAGTTGGCTACCACACCTATATCGGGGCATCTATCAGCCATGTCCACACAACGGACTCCACCACCACTTTGGCCAATTAACCTAGCAATGAGGTCTTCAGAAATTATTATCTTCTTTCCCATGACAGAAGAGATGACTAGATGTTTATGAATCTTGGCGTGAATCCAAAATTCTTTGACAAGCTCTGGGAAGGTTGGTCCAACCAATCTATCAAAGTACCTCTCCCACTTTTGAGCTTTGACTTCCTCAGTTAGGTCAAATCCATTATCCTTCAAACTTTCGAAATCGATGATTAACTCAGAGAGAACCTCAAGATTCTTTACTGGTGTGAGAAGAGTTCTGGTAGGCGCTTGATATTGCTCAGAGGTTTCTTTCTTCTGATTTCCTGCAGAAATGCTGGAGGATGCCATTGTTCTCACACAAAAAGCTTGAGAGTGATTTGAGAGAAAAAGGGTTTGAAGGAGATAAACTCAGAAAAATGCAGATAATACTTAAGAGATTATGAGGAAGCGTAAAGATTAAGAATGAAGAGTAAAGTGCTTAAATAGAATTTTCAAAAATTATTTTGAAAAATAAAACGTTTTTAAGAGGGGGAAAAAAATAATGATTGTCATTAACAAGCGTGATTACTTTGCATTAAATGCTTGCTGATTTTGGGGGATTTGAGAAAGATACTTAAAAACGGTTACCAGACATGTGTCTCAATGCATCCAATCAGCGTTTTCCTTTCTCAGAAGCGTGCATGCGTTCTGCTTCAGGGATTTGCTGATGATTGGATGACACTTGTTTGATGTAGTGATCAGCACGTCTGTCTTTGAGATTAGACTCTCAGATCTTTAGACTTGCCTCTGATACAATCTGCATGTTCTAACTTTCTGAAAGAAGATTGATCAGAAGTTCACAGTAATATAAATACATTCTGAAAGATAAAAATATGGAATTAAAGCATTTTCATTCTGGGCATACTTTCATGCTGAGATGTTTCAGAATGAAATTAAACCTATCTTCTGAAAGGGGTTTAGTAAAGATATCAGCCCATTGATGGTCTGTATCTATAAATTTCAAGTTTAAAATTCCTTTCTGAATATAGTCCCTAATGAAATGATGTTTTATTTCTATATGCTTAGCTCTAGAATGTAAAATAGGATTCTTACTTAAGCAAATAGCAGAAGTATTATCACAAAGAATAGGAATGTTACTCTCAAAAATCTGGAAGTCTTCAAGCTGACTTTTCATCTAGAGCATCTGTGTGCTACATCCTGCTGCTGCTATGTACTCAGCTTCTGCTGTTGACAGAGCAATAGTTGATTGCCTTTTGCTGGACCACGAGATCAGATTTTCTCCCAGAAACTGGCAGCTTCCAGAAGTACTTTTTCGTTCCACTCTGTCTCCAGCAAAATCAGCGTCGCAGTAGCCTACTAAACTGTAATCACTAGATTTTCTATAAAACAAACCCAGATTAGTAGTACCTTTCAGATACTTGAAAATTCGCTTAACAGCTGTTAAGTGAGATTCTCTAGGATCTGATTGGAATCTAGCACAAATACATACGCTGAATAAAATATCAGGTCTTGAAGCAGTCAGATAAAGGAGAGAACCAATCATACCTCTGTAGACTTTCTGTTCTACGCTTTTGCTTACCTCTTCTCTTTCCAGAATGCACGTGGGATGCATTGGAATCTTTGATGGCTTACATTCTGAGAGATCAAATTTCTTCAGAAGATCTCTGATGTATTTGCTCTGATGAATGTAAGTTCCCTCTGGAGTTTGATTGATCTGAATTCCTAGAAAGAACTTCAGTTCCCCCATGAGGCTCATCTCAAATTCTGCCTGCATACACTTAGCGAATTTTCTTCCAAGAGAAGGATTAGTAGAACTAAAGATTATATCATCAACATAAATTTGACAGACTAAAATGTCACTCTTAACTGTTTTACAGAATAGAGTGGTGTCCACTTTCCCTCTGGTGAATTCATTTTCAAGCAGAAAGTTACTTAGCCTTTCATACCAAGCTCTGGGAGCTTGTTTCAGACCATATAGTGACTTTTTCAGTTTGAAAACATGTTCTGGATGTTTTGTATTTTCAAAACCTGGGGGTTGGTGAACATATACCTCTTCTTCTATATAACCATTTAAGAATGCACTTTTGACATCCATCTGATACAGAGTGATGCCTCTATTAACAGCAAATGAGATTAAAAGTCTGATAGATTCTAACCTGGCGACTGGGGCAAAGGTTTCTGTATAGTCTATCCCCTCTTGCTGACTATAACCTTGTGCAACCAGTCGTGCCTTGTTTCTGACGACTTCACCTTGTTCATTAAGCTTGTTTCTGAACACCCATCTTGTTCCAATGACGTTGAACCCTTTTGGTCTTGGAACGAGATCCCATACGTCGTTTCTGGTGAATTGATTCAGCTCTTCTTGCATTGCCAGAATCCAGTCATTGTCCAGAAGTGCTTCATCAATAGAAGAAGGTTCAATCAGAGACACAAGTCCCATCAGAGTTTCTTCAGAGTTTCTGAAGCTTGCTCTTGTTCTGATTGGATCTTCCTTTCTTCCTAGGATAGTTTCTTCTGGGTGATCCAAACTGCTTCTGGGTAATCTCTTCTGAGGTTGATCAGCAGCAGTTGTAGGATTTCTAGCATTGCTTCTTTCAGACGTTGAAGGAATGTCTGTGTTGAGAGCTTCTGATGACTTGTCTTCAGAACCTGCAAATTCAATTTCTATACCTGCAAGATTTTCATTCTGCTTTGACTTTTCAGAGTCAAGCTTGTCATCAAAACGAACACTGATTGATTCTTCCACAATCTGTGTTTCTGTATTGTATACTCTGTACCCTCTTGAGCGTTCAGAGTATCCTAACATAATACACTTCTGTGCCTTAGAATCAAACTTGTTCAAATAATTCTTAGTATTTAACATATAGCAAGTACATCCAAATGGATGAAAATACGAAATGTTGGGCTTTCTGTTCTTCCACAATTCATATGGAGTCTTTTCCAGAATAGGTCTTATTGAGATTCTATTCTGAATGTAGCACGCTGTGTTTATTGCCTCTGCCCAGAAAGTCTTAGCAACGTTTGTCTCGTTGATCATGGTTCTGGCCATTTCTTGCAATGTTCTGTTCTTTCGTTCTACAACTCCATTTTGTTGGGGAGTTCTAGGACAAGAGAAATCATGCAGAATGCCTTTGTCATTAAAGAATGACTCAAAATCTTTATTTTCAAATTCTCCACCATGATCACTTCTGACTTTAACGATTCTAAGATCTTTTTCATTCTGAACTTGGTTACAGAAGGTAACAAACACAGAGTGTGACTCGTCCTTGTGTCTTAAGAACTTTACCCATGTCCATCTGCTATAGTCATCTACGATTACTAACCCATACTTCTTGCCACTGACAGAAGCAGTCTTAACTGGTCCAAATAAGTCAATGTGCAGAAGTTCTAATGGCTTAGAGGTAGAAACAACATTTTTGGATTTAAAAGATGGTTTTGCAAATTTGCCTTTCTGACATGCTTCACACAGAGCATCTGAGTTGAACTTCAAATTTGGAAGTCCTCTGACCAGATTGAGTTTGTTAATCTGAGATATTCTTCTCATACTAACATGCCCCAATCTTCTGTGCCAGATCCACTGCTCGTTGTTAACAGACAGAAGACATTTTACATTCTGACTCTTTAGTTCAGAAAGTTTGATTTTGTAAATGTTGTTTTTCCTCTTACCATTAAATAGGATAGTCCCATCTTTCTGACTAACAGCTTTACATGATTTTTGATTAAAGATTATATCATAACCGTTATCACTTAATTGACTTATGGATAACAGGTTATGCATCAATCCATCAACAAGCAGAACATTATTAATAGAGGGAAGATTTCCGTTACCTACAGTTCCAGAGCCAATTATCTTTCCCCTCTGATCGCCTCCAAAGCCAACGTGGCCTCCAGGCTTAAGTTCCAGGCTTTGGAACATATGCCTTCTTCCCGTCATGTGACGTGAGCAGCCAGAGTCCAGGTACCATGACTGGTGTTTCTGACTTGCTGCTAAAGATATCTGCAACATGTATTATTTTATCCTTAGGTACCCAGATCTTCTTGGGTCCTGATTTGTTAGTTTTACCAAAACTCTGATTGAATTTTGGTTTCACAAAGTGATTACTACTAGTATATTTGATGTCATGTGTGTGACCATACACAAAGTGTGAATTTAGAGGAGTGTGTTTAATGGTTAAGTCCATGACATTTTTAGGTGTAGGAACCTTACCTAGGTATCCTATTCCTTTCCTGCCGTTTCTGCTAACTCCATAGATCATTGAAGCCATTCTGCTTCTATCTATGCTTTTAGCAAGGAACTTCTGGAAACTATGATCATACTCCTTGATGATCTCATCAGCGTTGCTGGGAGTTTCAGCAATTGGTTCCTTCTGAGAGTTTTGTAAAGAGTTTTCTAATTTTAAAATTTTATCTCTCAGCTCAGAGTTTTCCAATTTGAGACTCTCAGACTTATTAGAGTCAGATTCAAGAGTCCTTTTCAGGTCTCTGAATTTAGCTCTAATCTGCTGATAACGTTCCAGAATTTCATTGAGGCTTTCAGCAAGTTCAGCCTTTGTAAAATTAACAGCGAAGTTAGGGAATACCTCTTCTGTGTCTGATTCTGAGTCTGAGTCAGAAGCTTCACTGTCATCTGGAATGTTAGCCATAAGCGCTATGTTCGCCCTTTCATCATCTGATTCTGGGTCAGCTTCAGACGAGTCAGAGTCATCCCATGTGGCCATGAGACTTTTCTTCTTCTCTCTTCCAAACTTCTTTTTGGGCTTTTCCCTCTGAAGCTTTGGACAGTCACTCTTGTAGTGTCCTTGCTCATTGCACTCGTAGCAGATGATGTCTTTTGTATTTGGCTTCTTGCTACCTGAGGAGCCTTCAGATCTTCTGTATCCAGAGGAAGAATCTGTCCTTCTGTATCTGGAAGAAGACTCGTTCTGATCAGATCTTCTGGGATTCCTGAACTTCCTTTGTCTTTGCTTCCACAGTTGATTTACTCTTCTGGAGAGAAGAGAAAGCTCGTCTTCTTCTGATGAGGATCCATCAGATGTTTCTTCAACTGCCTGCAAAACTTTAGATTCAGATTTTCTGTTAGATTTCAAAGCTATAGGCTTACCTTGCTTCTGAGGCTCGTCAGCTTCCAGCTCTATCTCATGACTTCTGAGGGAGCTTATAAGTTCCTCCAGAGTGATTTTGTTGAGATCTTTCGCCAGCTTCAGAGCAGTAACCATAGGCCTCCACTGCTTGGGTAAACTTCTGATTATCTTCTTGACATGGTCAGCAGTAGAGTATCCCTTGTCCAGAACTTTGAGACCAGCTACCAGAATCTGGAATCTAGAGAACATAGTTTCAATGGATTCAGATTCTTCCATTTTAAACGCCTCATACTTCTGAATGAGCGCCAGAGCTTTTGTTTCTTTGACTTGAACGTTGCCCTCATGCGTCATTCTGAGAGAATCAAAGATGTTCTTAGCTGTGTCTCTGTTGGAGATCTTCTCATACTCAGTATATGAGATGGCACTGAGGAGGATGGTTCTGGCCTTATGGTGATTCTTGAAATCACGCTTTTGTTGATCAGTCATTGATTTTCTATCAATCTTCTGACCAGTTGCATTCACAGGGTGCGTGTATCCATCTGTCACCATATCCCACAGATCAGCATCATGTGCTAGAAAGAAGCTTTCAATTCTGTCTTTCCAGTAGTCAAAGTTTTCTCCATCAAAGACTGGAGGTTTGCCGCTGAATCTGTCTCTATCCTCATTGTTGTCATTGCTGAAATGAGAGTTGTTTCCTGCCATAGTGTTTTTCTGACGCTGGATCTTTTACTGACACGGTTAAGTGTTTTAGCTCAGAACCAGGCGCTCTGATGCCAATTGAAGGGGTGAAAAACACAAGAAGGGGGGGTTGAATTGTAAAACTGGAATCTCAAAGCAAATGACAAGGTATTTTTATCCTGGTTCGTTTGATCTCAAACTACTCCAGTCCACCCGTCAAGGTGATTTCGCCTCTCTCCAACGAGGTCTTAATTCACTATATTCAACTGAATACAAATCTGCTTTAGCAACTGCTAAAACCTTCTTGATTCAAACCACAATCCGGTTTGTCAAGGCAACACTTTCTTACAAAGGTATAAGCAAATGTGTGTGAATGTTTTCTACAAAAACTATATCACAACTGTGATGTTTACACAAATGAAGCTTAGAATACTAGGTTGCTAAACGCTAATACAGTATCAGAGTTTGTTGGTTTAGCAAAACTTGTAGAGTGAAGATTATTGTTCAGCTTTGTGCGTGTAGAGAGTTTGGAAGCATTAGCCGTGATAATCTTCAAAGCTTGGTTTATATAGCACTTGAGAGGATGAACGTTGAAGCAAATATTCTTGATTCAATGCTATTAACAAGCTTTCCTTTTTGAGCAGATCTTGTCTGGAATGATGCCGTTGGTATTGATTAGCTTTCAATGCACAGTACCGTTGCTTCTTCAATGCACGTTCTGGCTTGGCTCATTCTGATTCTGCTTCGCTGCTGATGAACTAATTTGATTCTGTATCAGAGTGTTTTACGCGCAGTTCTGTTCATCAATCTTCAGCATGTGCAAGCGTTGATCATCTGATCTTGACGTTCTGATTCAGCAACTTCTGATGCTGGTGTATGAAATCATATTCTGATGCTGAAAACGTGATCTTGCTTATTTTAATCAGCATATCTGCAAGTCAGAGCATAGTAATTTTAGGCAGCATATAATTCAATCATGAAATATTTAACTACTATATCTTTTCACTTTGTTATCATCAAAACTTAAATATAGGGTACTAGATTCAAACATTGTTCTAACACATTTGATTTGTTTTTGTTTTGCCAAAGTACTTGACTTGCAAACATGGCCCATTTTTGAAGGCAACAAGTGGAGGAACCCTAGGGGTGCAAGTGTGAATTGTGTATTGATTGTCATGCATTTGTCTTGTATTAGGTTATCTAGCGGTTGATTTTGAATCTTCGCATACAAACCCTAATTACTATACAGTATATAGAAAGCGATAAATTGCGGGAATTTAAAGTCTACGCTATTACAAATACGTATCCGGGAATGGGGGTACAAATATTTACATATGGGGATGAGTCTTATCAGGATAGTAGTTTCCACATATTATTTACAACCAAATCGAATCGCATTCTCAATGTAAAAGTATAGCAATGTATAAGAATCAAAGAGAAATAAAAGTATTGTGCAATGTATGTGATTATTTACAAATGAGAAAAATATGTTAACCTAATGCAATATTAAGTATTTTATTTATTTTTGTGTTTTTGTCAATATTATATAAACAAAAGGTTTAATAATAGAAAAGTATTTAACTTAAAAATCTATTTTTTTTATGTATTTTAAGTGTTTTTAGGAATTTATATAAAAAGATTTGTTTAAACAAAAAAGTTTTAAGACAAAAAATCTATTAACCTAATAAATCTAATATTTACATATTTTAAGTGTAATAAAAGTATTGTTAAAATAAATTTAATATGAAAAATTAATATATTATTTATTTAACAAGAAAAGAAAGAAAAAAAGAGAGAATCAAGTTATATAAAAAGAAAATAAAGTGATAATATGAAAAATTGATTTGTAATCATAAGAAAAGAAAATGCAAGAGTTAAATGGGCCTTAGGATTGTATGCATGGCCCAAACAAAAGAAAACAAGCAGATTCAAAGAAAGGGGTGTACGCGCTGAAAGAGGGGTCAGGCGCTAGAAATTGAGATTGGGCTTAGTGTGCGCAAGGGACAGGCCCAGAATGCATTTGACAAACTTTTGTTTAGGGTTCATTTGGTTTTGTCCAGAACTTAGGGTTACAGAGGCTTAGAACGGTGCCGCTTCCATCTTCTTCTTCGTTGTTCTCTTCATCCTTTCTTAAACCAGCCACTGATATTCTCCTTCCACGCCTGGCTACTGGACGCCAACTCCATTTCCCCTCTCTCCATGGCTTGCTCAAGGCGATGATTCAAAAGGTAACAAATTCGTTTTATCGCGTTTTAAGGTTCTGGATTCATGTATGTTGTTAACCTTGGACACGTTTTTGATTTTCTGTTTTCATTGTTTATGTTTGTGTGAGGTGTAGAGAAAAGGGAGGAGTTACTACCTTTAGGGTTTTTGGAGAAGAGGTGGAGAAGTGGACAGGAGGCTCCTTAGGCGGCCAAGGTGTGGAATGATGATGCTGATGAGGCTTGCTAACTTCCCTGGTACTTTGTATCTTGCTTTAGTTTAATGATGATAGCTTTGCTTCTAAAAACGCTTGTGTAGCTTCTTTTCCTCTTCTGATTGCTTGCTTTATTTCCAATGCTATGATGATTTGATTCTGAGTATTGTTTGCCTTTTTTTGCTTCTGAGTAGCTTTTCCTCTCTTGATGCTTGGTTGGTAATTTTTGGCTATTTTGACCCTATGATGAACATGGTTCTGAGGGCTTTTGTTCTTGTGGCTTGGATATTTGGATGTTGGATGATGGTTGATGATTCTGAGGGTGGTTGTTGGTTATTTGCATATTGGATTTTTGAACAAAGGTTTGTTAGGGCTAGTGATGTTTTGACAGGCTTTGTATGATACAGGTTTGAAAGGCTGGTTGGTAACAGGATTATTGGCTTGTATCTGGTTTTTAGCAGGTTGATATGCTTGTATGGTTTTGACACTGAGTTGGTTTATTGTACAGGCAGGCCTGTGGTATATGCAGGTTTGGAGTTTTGAGTTGGTTCAGGCTTGCTTTGTAATAGGTTTAAAGCTTGAGGCGGCTTTGTTTGTTCATGCAGGTTTGGATACTGTGTTTGACAGGTTATATGTTGAAACTGGTTTCTAAGCTTGAGGCAAATTGAAACTTGTTTGTTTTTTTGAGAGGCTTTGATGCAGAATGTGTTAGGCTTCTCAGTTTGCTTCCTTGAGAACAGTTTTTGAGGTTACAAGCTGTGTGATATTTTTCTATGTGTTCTCTGTCTTTTTTTTACAGTGTTCTGATTTGTTCTCTTTATCTCTAAGCCTGCCTGTAAGCCTCTACTTCTCTCTATTTTCTCTCTCCACAGAAAAGCATTTTTTTATTGCTTAAACTGTACTTTTTTTCTGAAAAAGTGCTTGGCCTGGAAAATGATGATACTTTGCAATATTACTTGCCTTTTGTCTTTCCTCTGCATCTTGTACTTATCGCATATTTTCTGCATTGCTTTGATTTCTTGTTAACAGCCTTTTGACAGTTTGACAGCTTTGCACTTTTGACAAATTGGTTTGCCTAGTTTGATAGTGTAGTTCAGTTTAGTTTGTCACTTTGTGCATTTGGTTTGGCATTTTGAACTGTGCAGCTTGTTTTGGAATTATGCAGCCTTGTACATATTCATATGCTTGCAAACATATTTTCTTTCCCTCTTTGTGAACCAAGAGTCTTCTTGCGATTTGCAGAGAGGGCGAACAAACTGATTCCGGCCAACACTTTTAATGACGAGTCTTTATTTATCTGTCTGAGAAAATACCCTTTTTTAAATTAATCTGTGTTGACTTCTTTCTTCTCTTTTTGCAGGTAAACATCAGTCGAGCAATGGGGAGCAGCAGTAGAAGATGAAGATTTCAAGACACTTAGGATACAGTTTTATTTTATTTTAATCATTTGTAATAAATATTATTATAAATACTGTAAAAATTACTTGTATTTGAATAACACTTGTACCAATAATTAAAAATAAATAAAAGTCTTTTTTGTCAGATATCTCTTTTATTCCACTGCCTATTTAATTATTTAAGTTTTCTTGAAATAAAATAATTGGAAGTAAATCCCAATTATTCTAACTTAGATAAAAATAAATAATTAATAAACACTATAGTCTTGCAACTTCGCATTAACCAATAATAAACCCGACGTTCCAATTAAACATAAGCAATGTACAGTTAATCAAACAAACGTCCATATGCCTTTCCTTTTACTGATTAAACTAAACACTGTAAATTTTCAACCAGAAGCCTCAGCTTCTAACCCAGAGGTTCAGGTTTTTTTGAGAAACAAAACTGAAATCTTGAGCAGGCGTCAAAGCAGTGTAACAGCCAATTAGGACATTGTGGATTCAAATTCTTCTGAAAATGCGCGTGCAAACCCTAATTCTTGATTTATTGTCAAAGAAACGTCCGCCTGATCAAACCCTGAGCCAAACTCAACCAAATTAATAAAAACCCTGATAATCTGTTTGACTTGATTCAAAAGTCAATGGAAACCCTAATTTTGTCTGACTGATGAGAAAAGTCTGTTTGACTGATTCTTAAGCCAATCTGAAAAATCAGGAAAAGCCCGAAGTTGTGATTTCTTGTGGAAAAGAGAGGGCAAATTTTGGGGTACAACAGTTGCCCCTGTTCAATCTTCTTGAACCTGAAGAGTTAGATTGGAAGGTTTGTCGTTCGCGACTCGAAGGTAAAAGGAGATTGGACACTAGAGTGCCCAAAAAATTTGCACTCGTCAAAGCGTAGTTTGAGGGAATGGGCTTAAAGATGCCATTTGGAGATGGGCTTACAGATGCCATCTGGAGAGTGACAGAATCTTGTCGGGGGATGGGCTTAGAGATGCCATCTGGAAATTGCTGGTAGGAGGATGGGCATAGAGATGCCATCTGGAAATGATTGTTGAACTGTATGTCGTTGATGAGTGAGCGAGTATCAGAAAGGTATCCATGTTTGGAATATCTCTGAACTGGGGATCTTGAATAAGCAATGGATTGACATCCGTGTTTGGAGAATCTGTAAACCGTTTTCAAAAGTTGAGTCTGAACAAGCAATAGATTAACATCCGTGTTGGGAAGCATCCGTAAACTGTTTTCAGAAGTCTTGGATCTGAACAAGCGATAGGTTAACATCCGTGTCTGGAGAACCCGTAAACCGTTTTCAGAAGTCTTGAAGTTGAATAAGCAATAGATCAGCATCCATGTTGGGAAGCGTCCGTAAACTGTTTTCAAAAGTTGAGTCTGAACAAGCGATAGATTAACATCCGTGTTGGGAAGCATCCGTAAACTGTTTTCAGAAGTTGAAGAATCTGAACAAGCGATAGGTTAACATCCGTGTCTGGAGAACCCGTAAACTGTTTTCAGAAGTCTTGAATTTGAATAAGCAATAGATCAGCATCTATGTTGGGAAGCGTCCGTAAACTGTTTTCAAAAGTTGAGTCTGAACAAGCGATAGATTAACATCCATGTTTGGAGAATCCGTAAACTGTTTTCAGAAGTTGAAGAATCTGAACAAGCGATAGGTTAACATCCGTTTCTGGAGAACCCGTAAACTGTTTTCAGAAGTCTTGAAGTTGAATAATCAATAGATCAGCATCCATGTTGGGAAGCGTCCGTAAACTATTTTCAAAAGTTGAGTCTGAACAAGCGATAGATTAACATCCGTGTTTGGAGAATCCGTAAACTGTTTTCAGAAGTTGAAGAATCTGAACAAGCGATAGGTTAACATCCGTGTCTGGAGAACCCGTAAACTGTTTTCAGAAGTCTTGAAGTTGAATAAGCAATAGATCAACATCCATGTTGGGAAGCGTCTGTAAACTGTTTTCAAAAGTTAAGTCTTAACAAGCGATAGATTAACATCCGTGTTTGGAGAATCCGTAAACTATTTTTAGAAGCTGAAGAATCTGAACAAGCGATAGGTTAACATCCGTGTCTAGAGAACCCGTAAACTGTTTTCAGAAATCTTGAATCTGAAAGAGCGATAGGTTAACATCCGTGTCTGGAGAACCCGTAAACTGTTTTCAGAAGTTGCATTTGAACAAGCGATAGATTAACATCCGTGTTTGGAGAATCCGTAAATTATTTTCAGAAGTCTTGGATCTGAACAAGCGATAGGTTAACATCTGTGTTTGGAGAATCCGTAAACTGTTTTCAGAAGTCTTGAATCTGAACAAGCGATAGGTTAACATCCGTGTCTGGAGAACCCGTAAACTGTTTTCAGAAGTTGCATCTGAACAAGCGATAGATTAACATCCGTGTTTGGAGAATCCGTAAACTATTTTCAGAAGTCTTGGATCTGAACAAGTGATAGGTTAACATCCGTGTCTGGAGAACCCGTAAACTGTTTTCAGAAGTTGCATCTGAATAAGCGATAGATTAACATCCGTGTTTGGAGAATCCGTAAATTGTTTTCAGAAGTCTTGAATCTGAACAAGCGATAGGTTAACATCCGTGTCTGTAGAACCCGTAAACTGTTTTCAGAAGTTGCATCTGAACAAGCGATAGATTAACATCCGTGTTTGGAGAATCCGTAAACTGTTTTCAGAAGTCTTGGATCTGAACAAACGATAGGTTAACATCCGTGTCTGGAGAACCCGTAAACTGTTTTCAGAAGTTGCATCTGAACAAGCGATAGATTAACATCCGTGTTTGGAGAATCCGTAAACTGTTTTCAGAAGTCTTGGATCTGAACAAGCGATAGGTTAACATCCGTGTCTGGAGAACCCGTAAACTGTTTTCAGAAGTTGCATCTAAACAAGCGATAGATTAACATCTGTGTTTGGAGAATCCGTAAACTGTTTTCAAAAGTCTTGGATCTGAACAAGCGATAGGTTAACATCCGTGTCTGGAGAACCCGTAAACTGTTTTCAGAAGTCTTGGATCTGAACAAGCGATAGGTTAACATCCGTGTCTGGAGAACCCGTAAACTGTTTTCAGAAGTTGCATCTGAACAAGCGATAGATTAACATCCGTGTTTGGAGAATCCGTAAACTGTTTTCAGAAGTCTTGAATCTGAACAAGCGATAGGTTAACATCCGTGTCTGGAGAACCTGTAAACTGTTTTCATAAGTTACATCTGAACAAGCGATATATTATTATCCGTGTTTGGAGAATCCGTAAACTATTTTCAGAAGTCTTGAATCTGAACAAGCGATAGGTTAACATCCGTGTCTGGAGAACCCGTAAACTGTTTTCAGAGGTCTTGGAATGGAGAAGGAACCAGTGTAGGGTTGCCTGATGATGAGTCCGTGTAAAACTGCATCTGAAATTGAGAAGGAACCGGTGTAGGATTTCCTGATGATGAGTCCGTGTAAAACTGCATCTGAAATTGTTAATGATAGCCTTTTATTCTTATCCTGAAAAGGACAAAATGTTAGCTAAACACAAATTTATGTTGTATGAAATGTATGATGCAATATATGTTATATCAATGTTTATGATATGAATGTAATGAATGCGCATGTAAGCTGATGAGCTGTCTTGCTGAGGATAGATGAATCCTGGATAGTCGGAGATAAAAGAATCTTGATTGCTGCTGGGGAAAGTGAATCTTTGACTGCTGCAGAGGATTGCAAGAATCTTTTGATCGTTGAAAATGAGAAGTCCTGGGACCACTGTTGGGGAATCAGGAGCTTGGGTTGCATGCTGTTGTACCCCAAAATTTGCCCTCGCGCTTTTCCACAAGAAATCTCAGCTTCAGACATTTCCTGACTTTTCAAACTGGCTCAAGAATCGGACAAATGGACTTTTCTTGACAGTCAAGCAAAATTAGGGTTTTACGGGCATATTCTCAGAAAGGTTTAAATTCCACAGCACTTTGCGGTTTATTCCGAGATTCGGGTTAAAATTCGCGTTATCTTGATTTAATCAGCAAAAGAGACAGTGGTTTGAATTCATGTTGTTCTTTGAGCCAGTCAAATACAGTATGCAGTATTGGATTCACAGTGTTTATGACAAATCAGTAAAGAAGGAATGCGTTTGATCAGTCCATTTGGGTTAACTGCTGCTTTGTTTTGGATATTGGATAAGACAGGTTTAATTGACCAATATTGTTATTATTTAAGTTATTTATTATTCTAAAAAATTGAATGATTGAAATTTATTTTTCAATTGTTTTAATTCTAAGAATTTTAAATAAATAAATAAACAATAAAGAAAATTAGAATTAATCGGATAATTTAGACTTTTATTGATATTTGAATTAGTTGTACAAATTGTTGTTTATAATTTAAAATTATGAACAATAATATACATTGATTTAAAATATTACATAAAATAAAAAATTATCCTATTTTCTAATATTCTTCATTCTTCACTCCGCTCCGGTGCTCCACTTTTTATCTGCAAAAAGAGAAGAAAAAAGTCAGAAAGCAGTTGAAATTAAAGACAGTTAAAATTGCTCATCATTAGGGGCCACTGACTGGGATCAGTTGACCCTCTCTGCAAATCACGGGATTTCTCCTGGTTCACAAAGAGGGAAGAATTCTATTTTTTCATTCATGAATGTCAAATGCATAATTTCTAAAAATTCAAACTGCAAACTTCCAATTCAAACTAAACTGAAAAGTCCAATTCCCACTTAAATGCCAAAGATATCAAAGAGAATCAAGAAAGTACAATTGCTGTCAAAATCTATTACAAGCTGTCAAAGAAAGATATGGAAGATATCACAAAATCCCAAGATATCAAAGAAATGCAAAAAGTGTAGCAAAGCTGTCAAAAGCAGGATAAAGAGGAGGCAGAAAAATCCTATATGCAAGCAACTAAAATCATCATTTCCCAGGGCCCCTTCAGAAAGTACAGAATAAAAATCATATTAAACTCTAAAACTGTACTTTAGGAGAGAAGAAAGAGAGATAATAGAAGCATAGGCAGGTTTAGGCTGAGGCAGAAGAAAAAGATATACAAGAGATAGAGAACTCAGTTCAGCAAGTGAGGATAGAGAGGAAAAAATATACAAACTGTCAAGGCATAACCTTCATGCTAAAAACCACAAAAACCTGTCCAGTTTCACATAAAAAAAGATCCAACCTCATCAAACAACAGATACCACTAGACAGAACATACTGAAGAAAACCTGCAAGTTCAAACACCCAATCTCAAGCCCAAACTTACTGTCCAAAACCTCATAAAACCAAAAGCATACCAGGTCCAACAACATAACCTGCTGCCTGCATCATCCAAACATAAAACCAGAACTACCAACCCCTGTCAATACACTCATTTGCTAGCACCACCAAAACCTGAAAACACAACTCAAAAGACAGAATAGAAGTGATAAACCAGTAAAAAATCCTGCTGAACCACAACCATTACCCTGTCTCACATTCATACCTCATAAACCTGCATCAAACCTCACCCTCAAGAACATACAAAACCATAACCTGAAAATGCCACAACCTGCCTAATCAAATCAAAAACACCACTACTGTCAACACCAAAACTTTTTTTCAATCCAAGCAACTCAATATCCAGGGCAACAAAAACCCTCAGAATCCTGGATTCATCATAGGGCGAGGAGGAAACACGTCAAATCAAGGCAACACGAGAGAAGAAGAGCTAGCATCCAGCATATCCAAGTCATTCAGAACAACAACTCAAGGCAACCTAGGCCCTCAGACCTCTGAGGTCATCACTGGGCAATACAAACAAATAATACAGCGTTTAAGAAGAGGAGAGAAATTTCGTTCAGAAGCAAGTAAGCATTTCAACCAAGCATATCAATCTCAGAGGGCCAGCAACAACGATTCAAAAAACATACAAATTCCCATAGGCAACAGTGGCATAGAAGAAGAAGATAAAGAAGTGAATTAGAAAGAAGGGTTTTCAGGCAAATCTAAAATCATCATAAAACCCTCACACAGCAAGAGGTAAGAACGAAAATACCAGGAAAGCATCAGAAGCAAAGCAAGCATCCAGCTTCGTCAGCGAATCGCCGCTCCGGCCTCCTCAACGCCTCCACTCTTCTCTCCTCCTCCAAGGTCAGGTAGTAAGCTTTATTCTTTTTTCCTTTCCTTCACCTCATAATAATGAAAACTCAACTTAAAACGAATCCAAAACGCGTATCATTCACAGAAGAAAAAAAAGGGAACATTGAAACAAACCTTGAACCACGAATCCACTGAGCTGGAGGGAAGAGAGGTCTGAGGGTAGCGCTGGTGGCCTCGAAGCGAAGGGAGCACTGAGACAGCAAACGAGATGATCGGAGAAGACGAACACGAACGGCGCGCCGCTGCTAACCTATTTCTTTCCTCAACTGAACAAAATGCGTTAACCCTAAATCGCTTGTTTGAAACATGGGCTTAACCCGTTCTGAAGCTCCCTAAAGCCCATTAAAATTCTAAACCCACTTATACAAAGCAAACTCTTTATAAAACAATTTGTTTTCTTTTTATTATTAACTAACTTAACCCTTTTTCTTTTTACAAATATTTTTATTAACACTAATCTTTTTCTTTTCTTACTAAACCATTTTTTTCTAACTTAACATTTTTTCATATGGCAAAATTGGAAATACTTTCTTTTTTTACTTTATTTTCTCTTTAAGTAAAATACATTTTTCTACCTCATTTATTAAAAAATTGAAAATATCTTTCTTTTCTTTTAATAAAAATATATTTGTACATAACAATTAAGAATATACTTCTTTTTTATCCATAATTCAATTTTTTGACATTTAGTGTATTTTCATACATAATACAATTTAATTAAAATTTGAACATAC
This sequence comes from Vicia faba, assembly GCA_948472305.1. Lineage (NCBI taxonomy): Eukaryota > Viridiplantae > Streptophyta > Magnoliopsida > Fabales > Fabaceae > Vicia > Vicia faba. Next base: position 238,872,076 of record OX451735.1, read on the forward strand.
CATTTGATTAAAACATTTTTCTTATTGTACATAATTAAACATACAAAAATCAAAGATTCATTAAGACGCATATCTAGATCAAAAACCCTAATACGCTTCAATCCCACAAATTCGCGCTTGTACATAAATACACATACTCATATACATCTCACATTTACACTTACACAATACATTGCCCTATACACATTTTATCTTATATTTGTATATTCGATACTTACATTTGATTGCGACTTCGATTTGGTTGTAACTTATTGGATACTATAAGTCTCATCCCCCCTTGTACATTTATACCCCCACTCCCGGATACTATTTTGTAATAGCGTAGATTTACATTCCGCAATTTACAGTTTTCCAATTATACCATGGTTAGACCTAGGGTTTGTATGTACATAAAATCAAACGCTAGATAACCTAATACAAGACAAATACATGTAATCAATACACAATCACACTTGCACCCCCTAGGGTAATCTCACATGTTGCCTTCCAAAATAGGCCATGCTTGCACGTCGAGTATCTTTGGCAAAACAAAATCAAATGATCATAAGTCCCTCGATGACGCTTTCGAAAGTTGCCTAAACGGAATGATCATAGTCCCTTCAAAGCAAATTGCCAAAGACACTTGGCATCATTGCATTCATGGTCCATACGATGACCCGCGCCCGTCCCGAATAAACTTCCTAAACGCAAGATTGTCCACCAATTTCAATGGTGGAACAAAATTGTTAAAAGGGGTTAAAACATGACAAAAACCTTTGAGTACAATAGGGTAGACTAAACTCTTAGTTACTTGAGATCAAACTTGCAAAAACACTTGCCTTCTTTTCAAAAACCACAATCCACAACACTTTCAAACAAACTCTCAAAAACATTTGAAAACATCTTTTCGAAAAGATTCACACTTTTGTAAAACACTCAAACACGAGTCAAATACATTAGTTGCCTAAGACAAGGCATCTTTTTCCAAAACATTTTCAAAAAGCACCCACACACACACAATTTTCAAAGCAATCGAAAAACAAGGCAAGTGATCTAAAAAACCAAGTAACTAAGAGCCCATGGATAACCATGGATGAAAAGGGTGCTAACACCTTCCCTTTTCATAATCTACCCCCCGAACCCACGAAATATCTCAAAAGGTTTTTGCTGTGCTTTTTTAACCTTTCCTTTAGGATAAAATAAAAAGTCGGTGGCGACTCTTGCTCAACCGCACAAGTGCGAATACGAACGCAAAACACTAGTCAGTTCTCCCACCGTATCACAGAACTGGCGACTCTGCTGGGGAGTTGTTTTTTAAGTGGGGTTACCTTAGGGTTTAGATCACCTTTACTTTCAATTGATTGCTTTGTTTGCTTTACATTTATGGGCTTTGTATCGGAGTTTTATAGATCCTAACCCGGATCTGGGGAAACCCTTTTAGGTAGCAACAAGGCTGTGAGGGAACTGTGCGGGGTATACCGACATGGTTGAAACAGTCTGCTACGTTGATGTGGCACTTTGGTGTGTACCGGTAACCCTTGAGTTCAGTCAAGGAGAGTACGGGGCCGCCGCGTGGTGTCGTGAAGCATCAACTGACCTTAGGAACCTTAATCGAACCATCTTGGCCTTTTTAGGGTAGTGAGATAACTGACTTTGGTGCAGTCCGAGGTTGGTTGATACTCGATACTACACTCAATTGAGGGTGCTTTCCTGGAATATTTCGGTCGCCAGTTCAGTGGCTAAATCGAAACGATGAACAATGAAAGCAATCCAGTGATATTGGGACCCTTAGAACCCGGTTACTTCTGGTAGGACAGGTTTCAACCAACAAACTGAAAGAGGGTAGTACCTGAACCTCATGCAAGCCTATACCTAAGGCCTTGTGTGCTTTGTGTGAACATGTTTGCCTGTATATACACTCACTTGCTTGTGCATACATGTACATAACATCATGACATCATAGCATTTTAGCATTTTCAATAACCATTTCAAGGATCTCGAGGGTTCTGTTGATGCAGGATTACGTTGAACCAGACGTCTATCAAGGGGCAAGGGGGTTTTCTCCTCTAGCCACTCCAATCAAAGATCAAGTACAACAACTTGAATCAGTGGCTATGACCCACTCGACATGGTGAGCTTGATTCTAGTGGAAAGATATCCGCCGATACAAAGTTCTCCAATCAAAGATGAAGTGCAACAACTTGAATCAGTGGCTATGACCCACTCGACATGGTGAGCTTGATTCTAGTGGAAAGATATCCGCCGATACAAAGTTCTCCAGTCAAATTTCAAATGCAACAACTTGAATCAGTGGCTATGACCCACTCGACATGGTGAGCTTGATTCTTGTGGAAAGACATCCACCGATATAAAGTTCTCCAATCAAAGTTCAAGAACAACAACTTGAATCGGTGGCTATGACCCACTCGACATGGTGAGCTTGATTCTCGTGGAAGTACGTCCATCGGTGCAGAGATCTCCAATCCAAGAGCAAAGTTCAACCTCTAACATTTTTCTTGTGTTTACCCCAAGAGATCCTTGAAAGCATGCATCCACATATCATGCATTGCATTTTGACAATCTTTCCCTTTTCAGGTTTCCTTACTCTCCTGCTGTTTATTTCAGCAAGAGATGGCTCTAGAACGGTCTGTCAAAGACATCCAAGACCAGACTTCTCAGCTGCAGGAGATGTTCCTGAACTGGTCTCTGGGGCAAGAAGAGATGAAAGCTCTCCTCACCAAAGGCTTGGGGAATTCCAACAACGCCAGGAGTGATCAGATTGCGGAGCTGCAGTTTGATCTGACAACACTGAGGACTCAAATGATGGGACAGTTGGTGGGCCAGATGGCTCTCATCCAAGACTTATCCCAAAGACAAGAGGAACTCAGAGTTCTTGTCCGCCAACTGCTTCCAAACAACCAACTGGGGCAAACATCTGAGGTTGAAGAGCAAGTCACCGCTCAACTTCCATCCACTCAAGAAGACAAGGGGAAAGCTCCTTTGCTAGCTTCGGGGTCACAAACCCATCAACAACCTCGCCAGCGTCAACGGGGCAATCGGCGTAAGCAAGAAAAGTCGGGAAGACAGTTTACAGAGACTGAAATACCATCATTCTTCATACTGAAGCGCCTGTTGGAGGTCAATTTGCTTACTGTAAAGGACCCTCCTCAGAAGCTCAATATCTCCTCTCCTCACTTTAATCCTGACGCATTCTGTGTTTACCACTCCTACAGCCCGGGACACAGCACCAACGACTGTTGGGCCTTGAAGAACAAGATTCAAGATCTGATTGACATTGGGGTGCTGGAATTCATGCCAGACGGCGAGATGAAGATCTCCCGTTAAAGGGTTCTCCGCTTGAAGTGACGAAGCTCGAAGCTGAAAGACTTTTGCTTCTTTTTTTTGAATTTTCAAAGTTGTAATTTCTTTTGCTATCAAACAATTATCTGTTGATGTTAAACTCTGTTTTCATTAATGCATTGCATATGTTTGTCTTGAATTCATCCATTCGTTTCACTACTCTTATGCTTTTCCTTATGATATTTGACTCTTGATAAAAAGTTGTAAGCCTTTAGAGGGAGGATGACAAAACAATACCGTGATCTTATACAGTATGCTTTTGAACAGACCTTGCTGATGATGTACAGGCATTTCTTTCAAATCCCAAACACTGGAGTTATAAGGAAGTTAATCCCTAGTCAACCCCTTCGAGCCAAAGAAGTAGGAGTTCTCTGTTCTAAACAATCAAAACCCTTGATATAAACCCGGGGCAGGGTAGTATCTCAGTTAATTCAAGAGAAATGCGCATTGAAGTCGCAAACTCTCAGTTCGTAATACAACGAGCGACGTCGAAAAAGAAAGCATTCCTTTGGAATCAAAAGACAAGGGTGGTTCCCTATCATATAGACAGTCAATCTCTCAAAAGAGAAAAGCCCACCAAGCCAAAACCTATAAAGGAGGCTTAAGAAAGCTGGGGCATCCCGCTGACAGTAATCCCGAAAACGGTAACAGTCAGGCAAAAGTTAGGGATAACAAATCAAAATCAAAATAGTGAGGTCATTACAAAATCCTCAACAACTTGAAAAATGTTGAAAAAGAAAAAAAAGAGATGATGACTGTCTCCCAAAAAAAAAAATTTCAACTGGTGAACCATCGCCCGAAAGTCGTTCCAAACTCAGAACAGAGTGTGACGCACAATTAACTGAGCTTAGGTTGAAGAACATCACGAAGAGCGGGTGGGTACAAATATACTTTGAGCCTTTATCCTTTGTTTCTTAAACCGTGAACCAGGCCACGTTACAACCCTTCAAAAGTCCTAATTGAAGCATGGGTTAGTTCGAAAGCATACTGTTACAAAAGGTATCCTGACTCCTGTAGGGCTTTGCTCTAAATCTTATGTTAACTTGTCTTATGAAAAGTTTTCTGCTAAAAAAGGCATTTTTCAAAACTTCGAGACAAACATAAACTTTGCATTATTCGAATATCACTGTCTGCATTTGACCCTTTTATTTGACAGCGAAGAAATTCATACAGCGAATGTTCGGAGGAACGAAAACTCTCTCAGTAAGTCAAAATCACTTCAAGAGGATAACACTTCCATCAAATCCCCTTATCAACAAGGGGCATGACATATCACAGTTCAATTAACCTGGGGCAGTCCAGTCAAGGTCCAACAGATCTTTCAAAGTTCAGTTAACTTGGGGCAGTCCAGTCAAGATTTCAAGAAATCTCTCAATATGCAGAGTAATCTGATTCAAGACTCCTTCTTCACCACTTGGGGCATTCGAATGTCAAAAGTGTTCAACAAATCAACTACATCACATTTCCAGACTCGACTCCTGTATCTAGCCAGGGCACGTTTGAAGAGTTCGAGGATTCGATTCCTGTATCCAGCCAGGGCATATCTGTTGACGACTATTTCCAGATTCGATTCCTGTATCCAACCAGGGCATATCTGTTGACCACATTTCCAGACTCGATTCCTGTATCTAGCCAGGGCACGTCTGAAGAGTTTGAAGATTCGATTCCTGTATCCAGCCAGGGCATATCTATCAACTATCACCTTTCCAGATTCGATTCCTGTATCCAGCCAGGGCATGTCTGAAGAATTCCAGATCAACACCTGCAACAACCCAGGAAACATCTGTGAACGACCGATTGTAGACCAACACCTGTAATAAGCCAGGAATTTATCTACATCACCACTTGGGGCATTCGAATGTCAAAAGTGTTCAAAAACTGATGCAGTTTTACACAAGCTCATCATCAGGAAGCCCTACACCGGTTCCTCTTCAAGACTTCTGAAAACAGTTCACGGGTTCTCCAAGTAAACGGATGTTAACCTATCACTTGTTCAGATTCTTCTCAAGACTTCTGAAAACAGTTCATGGATTCTTCCCAAGTAACGGATGTTAATCTATCAACTTGTTCAGATGCAACCTTTGAAATTAGTTTACGGACGCTTCCCAACAACGGATGCGGCTCTATTGCTGATTCAACTTCAAGATTTCTGAAAACAGTTCACGGGTTCTCCAAGTAAACGGATGTTAACCTATCACTTGTTCAGATTCTTCTCAAGACTTCTGAAAACAGTTCATGGATTCTTCCCAAGTAACGGATGTTAATCTATCAACTTGTTCAGATGCAACCTTTGAAATTAGTTTACGGACGCTTCCCAACAACGGATGCGGCTCTATTGCTGATTCAACTTCAAGATTTCTGAAAACAGTTCACGGGTTCTCCAAGTAAACGGATGTTAACCTATCACTTGTTCAGATTCTTCTCAAGACTTCTGAAAACAGTTCATGGATTCTTCCCAAGTAACGGATGTTAATCTATCAACTTGTTCAGATGCAACCTTTGAAATTAGTTTACGGACGCTTCCCAACAACGGATGCGGCTCTATTGCTGGTTCAACTTCAAGATTTCTGAAAACAGTTCACGGGTTCTCCAAGTAAACGGATGTTAACCTATCACTTGTTCAGATTCTTCTCAAGACTTCTGAAAACAGTTCATGGATTCTTCCCAAGTAACGGATGTTAATCTATCAACTTGTTCAGATGCAACCTTTGAAATTAGTTTACGGACGCTTCCCAACAACGGATGCGGCTCTATTGCTGATTCAACTTCAAGATTTCTGAAAATAGTTCACGGGTTCTCCAAGTAAACGAATGTTAACCTATCACTTGTTCAGATTCTTCTCAAGACTTCTGAAAACAGTTCATGGATTCTTCCCAAGTAACGGATGTTAATCTATCAACTTGTTCAGATGCAACCTTTGAAATTAGTTTACGGACGCTTCCCAACAACGGATGCGGCTCTATTGCTGATTCAACTTCAAGATTTCTGAAAACAGTTCCCGGGTCCTCCAAGTAAACGGAGGTTAACTTATCGCTTGTTCAGATTCTTCTCGAACTAACCACCACGGAAGATCGTGCTCGCCAAAATTCTTCCCATCCCCAGCGGAGTTCCTCAAAATTCCCCCAACAATAACTTATCAATACAATCCCCGGAGAAGTTTATCGTTGCAAAATCGCCAGCCAGAGAATCCTCCGGAGTTCAATTCCCCTCAGAGTTTAAGCTTCAGTATCCCCAGCGGAGCCAGACCATTGAACCTTCTCCCCACAGAGTTTTGGGAGGGCAAATCTTGAGTTCCCCAGTGAAGTCACCAGAGTCACTTCCCGCCAAGCTGAAGATTCTCAATCTGGCCTCCCCAGCATGAATCTACTAGTTTGGAGCTCCCCAAGTAGAGGTCATCAGGAATTCTCTTCCCCAGCGACAGCCAAGGATTTGTTTTCCCCGGCAGTAGTCAAGATGCTTTTATCTTCAGCCATCTCGGACTCATGTATCCTTGGCAAGATTAGCTCTCCAGCTTACATACGCATCCATTCACATTCATAAACATTGATGTCACATACATTGCATCATGCATCATAACATTGCATACAACTAACCCCTTTGCCTTTTCAGGTAAGATCAGTCGACAGACACAGATCATCTCCCGAGATTCATCCAGAAATAGTTCAGATGTGACCCAGACACGGCGACATTCTGATACTTATTCCAGATTCATTCAGACGCATCATCAAGAAACCTTACACCGGTTCCTCTTCAACTTCAAGACTTCTGAAACAAGTTTACGGATTCTTCCCAACAACGGATGTCAATCTACCGACTTATTCAGACTCTTCTCAACTTTTGAAGACAGTTTACAGATTCATCCCTACAACAGATGTCAATCTACCAACTGATTCAAACCCTTCGCAACTTCTGAAAATAGTCTACAGATTCATCCCTACAACGGATGTCAATCTACCAACTGATTCAAACCCTTCTCAACTTCTGAAACAGTTTACGGATTCTTCCCCACAACGGATGTCAATCTACCGACTTATTCAGACTCTTCTCAATTTTTGAAAATAGTTTACGGACATGTCCCAACAACGGATACTGCTCTATTGCTTATTCAATCTCGGATAGTTCACAGATTCTCCCGACATGGACGTCAATCTGTTGCTTGTTCAGACCCCTAATTCAGAGATGTTCCAAAACAGGGATGCCTTTCTGACACTTATCCACTCACCATTGACATACAGTTCAACATGTCCAGATGGCATCTATAAGCCCATCCTCCTACCAGCAGTCGCCGAATGGCATCTTTAAGCCCATTCTCAGATGGCATCTCTAAGCCCATCCCCCGACAAAATTCTCTCGCACCAGATGGCATCTTTAAGCCCATCACCAAATGGCATCTTTAAGCCCATTCAAATCTACCATCAGATCGCCGAGTGCAAATTTTCTGGGCACTTTAGTGTCCAATCTCCTTTTACCTTCAAGTCGCGAAAGGCAAACTTGCCAATCTAACTCTTCAGGTCAAAGAAGATTGAACAGGGGCAACTGTTGTACCCCAAAATTTGCCCTCGCGCTTTTCCACAAGAAATCTCAGCTTCAGACATTTCCTGACTTTTCAAACTGGCTCAAGAATCGGACAAATGGACTTTTCTTGACAGTCAAGCAAAATTAGGGTTTTACGGGCATATTCTCAGAAAGGTTTAAATTCCACAGCACTTTGCGGTTTATTCCGAGATTCGGGTTAAAATTCGCGTTATCTTGATTTAATCAGCAAAAGAGACAGTGGTTTGAATTCATGTTGTTCTTTGAGCCAGTCAAATACAGTATGCAGTATTGGATTCACAGTGTTTATGACAAATCAGTAAAGAAGGAATGCGTTTGATCAGTCCATTTGGGTTAACTGCTGCTTTGTTTTGGATATTGGATAAGACAGGTTTAATTGACCAATATTGTTATTATTTAAGTTATTTATTATTCTAAAAAATTGAATGATTGAAATTTATTTTTCAATTGTTTTAATTCTAAGAATTTTAAATAAATAAATAAACAATAAAGAAAATTAGAATTAATCGGATAATTTAGACTTTTATTGATATTTGAATTAGTTGTACAAATTGTTGTTTATAATTTAAAATTATGAACAATAATATACATTGATTTAAAATATTACATAAAATAAAAAATTATCCTATTTTCTAATATTCTTCATTCTTCACTCCGCTCCGGTGCTCCACTTTTTATCTGCAAAAAGAGAAGAAAAAAGTCAGAAAGCAGTTGAAATTAAAGACAGTTAAAATTTCTCATCATTAGGGGCCACTGACTGGGATCAGTTGACCCTCTCTGCAAATCACGGGATTTCTCCCGGTTCACAAAGAGGGAAGAATTCTATTTTTTCATTCATGAATGTCAAATGCATAATTTCTAAAAATTCAAACTGCAAACTTCCAATTCAAACTAAACTGAAAAGTCCAATTCCCACTTAAATGCCAAAGATATCAAAGAGAATCAAGAAAGTACAATTGCTGTCAAAATCTATTACAAGCTGTCAAAGAAAGATATGGAAGATATCACAAAATCCCAAGATATCAAAGAAATGCAAAAAGTGTAGCAAAGCTGTCAAAAGCAGGATAAAGAGGAGGCAGAAAAATCCTATATGCAAGCAACTAAAATCATCATTTCCCAGGGCCCCTTCAGAAAGTACAGAATAAAAATCATATTAAACTCTAAAACTGTACTTTAGGAGAGAAGAAAGAGAGATAATAGAAGCATAGGCAGGTTTAGGCTGAGGCAGAAGAAAAAGATATACAAGAGATAGAGAACTCAGTTCAGCAAGTGAGGATAGAGAGGAAAAAATATACAAACTGTCAAGGCATAACCTTCATGCTAAAAACCACAAAAACCTGTCCAGTTTCACATAAAAAAAGATCCAACCTCATCAAACAACAGATACCACTAGACAGAACATACTGAAGAAAACCTGCAAGTTCAAACACCCAATCTCAAGCCCAAACTTACTGTCCAAAACCTCATAAAACCAAAAGCATACCAGGTCCAACAACATAACCTGCTGCCTGCATCATCCAAACATAAAACCAGAACTACCAACCCCTGTCAATACACTCATTTGCTAGCACCACCAAAACCTGAAAACACAACTCAAAAGACAGAATAGAAGTGATAAACCAGTAAAAAATCCTGCTGAACCACAACCATTACCCTGTCTCACATTCATACCTCATAAACCTGCATCAAACCTCACCCTCAAGAACATACAAAACCATAACCTGAAAATGCCACAACCTGCCTAATCAAATCAAAAACACCACTACTGTCAACACCAAAACTTTTTTTCAATCCAAGCAACTCAATATCCAGGGCAACAAAAACCCTCAGAATCCTGGATTCATCATAGGGCGAGGAGGAAACACGTCAAATCAAGGCAACACGAGAGAAGAAGAGCTAGCATCCAGCATATCCAAGTCATTCAGAACAACAACTCAAGGCAACCTAGGCCCTCAGACCTCTGAGGTCATCACTGGGCAATACAAACAAATAATACAGCGTTCAAGAAGAGGAGAGAAATTTCATTCAGAAGCAAGTAAGCATTTCAACCAAGCATATCAATCTCAGAGGGCCAGCAACAACGATTCAAAAAACATACAAATTCCCATAGGCAACAGTGGCATAGAAGAAGAAGATAAAGAAGTGAATTAGAAAGAAGGGTTTTCAGGCAAATCTAAAATCATCATAAAACCCTCACACAGCAAGAGGTAAGAACGAAAATACCAGGAAAGCATCAGAAGCAAAGCAAGCATCCAGCTTCGTCAGCGAATCGCCGCTCCGGCCTCCTCAACGCCTCCACTCTTCTCTCCTCCTCCAAGGTCAGGTAGTAAGCTTTATTCTTTTTTCCTTTCCTTCACCTCATAATAATGAAAACTCAACTTAAAACGAATCCAAAACGCGTATCATTCACAGAAGAAAAAAAGGGAACATTGAAACAAACCTTGAACCACGAATCCACTGAGCTGGAGGGAAGAGAGGTCTGAGGGTAGCGCTGGTGGCCTCGAAGCGAAGGGAGCACTGAGACAGCAAACGAGATTATCGGAGAAGACGAACACGAACGGCGCGCCGCTGCTAACCTATTTCTTTCCTCAACTGAACAAAATGCGTTAACCCTAAATCGCTTGTTTGAAACATGGGCTTAACCCGTTCTGAAGCTCCCTAAAGCCCATTAAAATTCTAAACCCACTTATACAAAGCAAACTCTTTATAAAACAATTTGTTTTCTTTTTATTATTAACTAACTTAACCCTTTTTCTTTTTACAAATATTTTTATTAACACTAATCTTTTTCTTTTCTTACTAAACCATTTTTTTCTAACTTAACATTTTTTCATATGGCAAAATTGGAAATACTTTCTTTTTTTACTTTATTTGCTCTTTAAGTAAAATACATTTTTCTACCTCATTTATTAAAAAATTGAAAATATCTTTCTTTTCTTTTAATAAAAATATATTTGTACATAACAATTAAGAATATACTTCTTTTTTATCCATAATTCAATTTTTTGACATTTAGTGTATTTTCATACATAATACAATTTAATTAAAATTTGAACATACCATTTTATTAAAACATTTTTCTTATTGTACATAATTAAACATACAAAAATCAAAGATTCATTAAGACGCATATCTAGGTCAAAAACCCTAATACGCTTCAATCCCACAAATTCGCGCTTGTACATAAATACACATACTCATATACATCTCACATTTACACTTACACAATACATTGCCCTATACACATTTTATCTTATATTTGTATATTCGATACTTACATTTGATTGCGACTTCGATTTGGTTGTAACTTATTGGATACTATAAGTCTCATCCCCCCTTGTACATTTATACCCCCACTCTCGGATACTATTTTGTAATAGCGTAGATTTACATTCCGCAATTTACAGTTTTCCAATTATACCATGGTTAGACCTAGGGTTTGTATGTACATAAAATCAAACGCTAGATAACCTAATACAAGACAAATACATGTAATCAATACACAATCACACTTGCACCCCCTAGGGTAATCTCACATGTTGCCTTCCAAAATAGGCCATGCTTACACGTCGAGTATCTTTGGCAAAACAAAATCAAATGATCATAAGTCCCTCGATGACGCTTTCGAAAGTTGCCTAAACAGAATGATCATAGTCCCTTCAAAGCAAATTGCCAAAGACACTTGGCATCATTGCATTCATGGTCCATACGATGACCCGCGCCCGTCCCGAATAAACTTCCTAAACGCAAGATTGTCCACCAATTTCAATGGTGGAACAAAATTGTTAAAAGGGGTTAAAACATGACAAAAACCTTTGAGTACAATAGGGTAGACTAAACTCTTAGTTACTTGAGATCAAACTTGCAAAAACACTTGCCTTCTTTTCAAAAACCACAATCCACAACACTTTCAAACAAACTCTCAAAAACATTTGAAAACATCTTTTCGAAAAGATTCACACTTTTGTAAAACACTCAAACACGAGTCAAATACATTAGTTGCCTAAGACAAGGCATATTTTTCCAAAACATTTTCAAAAAGCACCCACACACACACAATTTTCAAAGCAATCGAAAAACAAGGCAAGTGATCTAAAAAACCAAGTAACTAAGAGCCCATGGATAACCATGGATGAAAAGGGTGCTAACACCTTCCCTTTTCATAATATACCCCCCGAACCCACGAAATATCTCAAAAGGTTTTTGCTGTGCTTTTTTAACCTTTCCTTTAGGATAAAATAAAAAGTCGGTGGCGACTCTTGCTCAACCGCACAAGTGCGAATACGAACGCAAAACACTAGTCAGTTCTCCCACCGTATCACACATGCCAATCTACTGGGGATTCTTGTCTTGAGGGGGTCTTCACTGGAGAATATTTGAATACTTTGTGAGGAACTGAGAATGAGAGTCTTCATTCTGCTTGGGGATTGATAGATGGAAGTTTTAGCTCCGCTGGGGATTGCAAGAATCTTTTGATTGCTGCAGGTATTGATCTGGGATAAGTATCGGAGTGTCGCCAAATCTGGGTCACATCTGAACTATCTCTAGAAGGAAATATGGAATAAGTATCGGAATGTCGCCAAATCTGGGTCACATCTGAACTATCTCTAGAAGGAAAATCTGGAATAAGTATCGGAATATTGCCAAATCTGGGTCACATCTGAACTATCTCTAGAATGAAGTATGGAATAAGTATCGGAATGTCGCCAAATCTAGGTCACATCTGAACTATCTCTAGAAGGAAAATCTGGAATAAGTATCGGAATGTCGCCAAATCTGGGTCACATCTGAACTATCTCTAGAATGAAGTCTTGAATAAGTATCGGAATTTCGCCAAATCTGGGTCACATCTGAACTATCTCTAGAATGAAATCTGGGAAGATGTTGATCTTGATTTTGTTAAGGGTCAGAAATTGGGAGTATACCAATCTTCTGAGGTGATGAGAATCTTCATTCTATTTAACGGTCAGAAACTGGGAGTATACCAATCTTCTGAGGTTTTAAGGATGAGAGTCTTCAATCTTGAGGGTCAGAAATTGGGAGTATACCAATCTTCTGAGGTGATGAGAATCTTCATTCTATTAACGGTCAGAAACTGGGAGTATACCAATCTTCTGAGGTTTAAGGATGAGAGTCTTCAATCTTGAGGGTCAGAAATTGGGAGTATACCAATCTTCAGAGGTGATGAGAATCTTCATTCTGTTAACGGTCAGAAACTGGGAGTATACTAATCTCCTGAGGTTTTAAGGATGACAGTCTTCATTCTTGAGAAAAACAGATTTTTAGGAGCTTCAATTGTCCGTTATTCTGTTGGTGGTTGCAACTTCCAGCAGGTGATGATGGAAATTTTAAACGCTCTTGAGATTGACATTCGAATGCCCCAAGTGATGGTGACGGAGACTTACCCCAGGTTAATCTGTAATTGAGAGATTTGTTGAAATCTTGACTGGACTGCGCCAGGTTAACTGGATAGTGACATGTCATGCCCCTTGTTGATAGGAGATTTGTCAAGGGAAGTGTCATCCTTTTTGAATTGATTTTGTTCACTAAGAGAGCTTTCGTTCATCGGATATTCGTTGTGTGAATTTCTCCGCTATCAAACAAATAGCCAAATGCAAACAGTGATATTCAAGTAATGCAAAGTTTATGTCTGTCTTGAAGTTTTGAAAGATGCGTTTTTTAGTAGAAAACTTTTTCTAAGACAAAATCAACACAAGATTTAGAGCAAAGCCTTACAGGAGTCAGGATACCTTTTGTAACAGTATGCTTTCGAACTAACCCATGCTTCAATTAGGACTTTTGAAGGGTTGTAACGTGGCTTGGTTCACGGTTTAAGAAACAAAGGATAAAGGCTCAAAGTATATTTGTACCCACCCGCTCTTCGTGATGTTCTTCAATCCTAAACTCAGTTAATTGTACGTTGAACTCTATTCGAATTTGGAACGACTTTTGGGTGATGGTTCACCAATTGAATTTATTGGGAAGGAAGTCATCATCATTTTTTTTACAACATTTTTCATGTTGTTGAGGATTTGTAATGACCTCTTTCTTTTGATTTATTATCCCTAACTTTTGCCTGACTGTTCCTGTTTTCGAGATTACAGTTAGCGGGATGCCCCAACTTTCTTAAGCCTCCTTTATACGTTTTGGCTCATTGGGCTTTTCTCTTTTGAGAGATAATGACTGCCTATGATATAAAGAACCATCACTGTCTTTTGATTCCAGAGGAATGCTTTTCTTTTTTGATGTCGTTCGTTGCATTACAAACTGAGAGTTTGCGACTTTAATGCGCATTTTTTTGAATTAACTGAGAGACTACCCTGCCCCAGGTTTAAATCAAAGGTTTCAAATTGTTTAGAACAGAAAACTCCTACTTCTTTGGCTCGAAGGGGTTGACTAGGGATTATCTTCCTTATAACTCCAGTGTTTGGGAATTGAAAGAAATGCCTGTACATCATCAGCAAGGTCTGTTCAAAAGCATACTGTATGAGATTATGGTATTGTTTCGTCATCCTCCCTCTAAAGGCTTGCAGCTTTTTATCAAGAGTTAAATATCATAAGGAAAGCATAAGAGTAGTGAAAACGAATGGATGAATTCAAAACAAACATATGCAATGCATTAATGAAACAAAGTTTGACATTAATAGATAATTGTTTGAATAACAAAGAGATTACAACTTGAAAATTCAAATGAAGTAAAAGTCTCTCAGTTCGAGCTTTGTCATTTAAGGTGGAGAAATCCTTAACGGAAGATTTTCATCTCGCCATCTGGCATGAATCTCAGCACTCCAATGTCAATCAGATCTTGAATCTTGTTCTTCAAGGCCCAACAGTCGTCGGTGTCGTGTCCCGGACTATAGGAGTGGTATACACAAAATGCGTCGGGATGATAGCTAAGAGCGGAGGTATTGGGCTTCCGAATAGGATCCCTCAAAGCAGTCAGATTGACCTCCAACAAGCGCTCCAGTATTAGAGATGACGGTATGTCAGTCTCAGTGAACTGCCTTCCAGACGCATTTTGCTTATGCTGATTACCCCGTTCACGCTGAAGGGGTTGTTGACGGGCTTGTGACCCCGAAGCAAGTTGAGGAGCTTTTCCCTTGTCTTCTTGTCTCAAAGGGGGTTGAATGATGACTTGATCTTCAACCTTAGGTGTTTGCCCCACTTGGTTATTTTGAAGCAGTTTGTTGACGAGAACCTTGAGCTCTTCTTGTCTTTGAGCCAAGTCCTAAATGAGAGCCATCTGGCCCACCAGTTGTCCCATCATCTGGATCTTCATTGTTGCCAGCTCAATCTGCAGCCCTTCCAACTGATCATTCCTGACACTGCCTGAATTCCCCAAGACCATGCCCCTTGTGAGGAGAGCTTTTATCTCTTCTTGCCCCTGGGATAGGTTCAAGAACATCTCTTGAAGTTGATCATTTTGAGCCTGGATGCCCTTGATAGTCTGCTCGAGAGCCATCTCTTTTGAAATAAACAGTAGGAGAATAAGGAAACCTGAAAAGGAAAGAACTGTTATGATGTAATGCATGATATGTGGATGCATGTTTTCAAGGATCTCTCGGGGTAAACACGAGAAAATGTTAGAGGTTGAGCTTTGGTCAACATCTTTGATTGGAGAACTTTGCACCGGTGGATGTCTTTCCACGAGAATCAAGCTCACCATGTCAAGTGGGTCATAGCCCCTGATTCAAGTTGTTGCACTTGATCTTTGATGGCATTTGTTTAGAGGAGAAACCTCTTGCTCCTTGGTAGACGTCTGGTTCAACGTGACCCTGCATCAAAAGACCCTCGAGATCCTTGAAATGGTTATTGAAAATGCTATGGTATGATGTGATGATGTTATGTACATGTATGCAAAAGCAAGTAAGTGTATATACATGTAATCATATTCACACAAAGCAAACAAGTCCTTAGGTTTAGGCTTGCATGGGGTTTGTAGGTAAGTACCCTCTTGAAGTTAGTTGGCTCATCCTGTCCTAAAATAGAAACCGGGTTCTAAGGAGCTCAATATCACCGGATTATTTTCTGTGTTCATTGTTTTGGTTTAGCCACTTAACTGGCGACCAAAATATTCCAAGAAAACAACCCTCAATGAGTGTAGTATCGAGTATCTACCAACTTCGGACTGCACCAAAGTCGGTCATCTCACTACCCCTAAAAAGGCTAAGATGGTCAATTAAGGTTCTAAGAGTTCGTTAGTGCTTCATGACATCGCTCAGCGGCCCCGTATTCTCCTTGACTACTCAAGGGCTACCGATACTCACAAATATGTCACACTAACATAGCTTACTGCTTCAACCATGTCGATATACCCCGCACAGTTCCCTCACAGTTTTATTGCTATTTACCTAAAAAAGGTGCCCCCAAATCCGGGTGTAGGATTTACAATAAACCCAAACAAGGAACCCAAAAAGTAAAGCAATCAAAGCAACCAAAGCAATCAAAGCAAGTATGTAAAGGTGATCTAAACCCTAAGGTAACCCCACTTTTAAATTAATCCCCAGCAGAGTCGCCAGTTCTGTGATACTGTGGGAGAACTGACTTGGATTTTGCGTTTGTTTTCGCACTTGTTTCGGTTTAGCAAGAGTCGCCACCGACTTTTTATTTTATCCTAAAGGAAAGGTTAAAAAGCACAGGAAAAACCTTTGAGATGTTTTCGTGGGTTCGGGGGGTAGATTATGAAAAGGGAAGGTGCTAGCACCCTTTTCATCCATGGTTATCCATGGGCTCTTAGTTACTTGTTTTAGATCACTTGCCTTTGCTTTTCAATTGTTTGAAATGGTGCTTTGTGTGTGTGGTTTTGAAAATGTTTTGAAAAAGATGCCTTGTCTAGGCAACTGTTGTAACAATTCTTTACTCGAATGTTTTACAAAGATGTTTGTCTTTTTGAAAAGATGTTTCAATGTTTTTGAAAGTTGTTTTGAAAGTTATGTTGTGGAGTGTGTTTTGAAAGTAGGCAAGTGTGTTTTGCAAGTTTGATCAAGTAACTAAGAGTTGTCTACCCCTAAATTTACTCAAAGATCTTTCTCATGTTTTAACCCTTTTAACAGTGTTGTTTCACCATTGTATTTGGTGAATAACCTTGTGTTAGGATGTTAACGGGACGGGCACGGGTCATCGTATAGACCAGGGATGCAATAGTGTCAAGTATTTTGGCAATTTTCTTGAGGGACTTGATCATTTTGTTTAGGCAACTTCGAAAGCGTCATCGGGGGACTATGATCATTTGATTTGTTTTTGTTTTGCCAAAGTACTTGACATGCAAACATGGCCCATTTTTGAAGGCAACAAGTGGAGGAACCCTAGGGGTGCAAGTGTGAATAGTGTATTGATTGTCATGCATTTGTCTTGTATTAGGTTATCTAGCGGTTGATTTTGAATCTTCACATACAAACCCTAATTACTATACAGTATATAGAAAGCGATAAATTGCGGGAATTTAAAGTCTACGCTATTACAAATACGTATCCGGGAATGGGGGTATAAATTTTTCCAAATGGGGATGAGTCTTATCAGGATAGTAGTGTCCAAATATTATTTACAACCAAATCGAATCGCATTCTCAATGTAAAAGTATAGCAATGTATAAGAATCAAAGAGAAATAAAAGTATTGTGCAATGTATGTGATTATTTACAAATGAGAAAAATATGTTAACCTAATGCAATATTAAGTATTTTATTTATTTTTGTGTTTTTGTCAATATTATATAAACAAAAGTTTTAATAATAGAAAAGTAATTAACTTAAAAATCTATTTTTTTTATGTATTTTAAGTGTTTTTAGGAATTTATATAAAAAGATTTGTTTAAACAAAAAAGTTTTAAGACAAAAAATCTATTAACCTAATAAATCTAATATTTACATATTTTAAGTGTAATAAAAGTATTGTTAAAATAAATTTAATATGAAAAATTAATATATTATTTATTTAACAAGAAAAGAAAGAAAAAAAGAGAGAATCAAGTTATATAAAAAGAAAATAAAGTGATAATATGAAAAATTGATTTGTAATCATAAGAAAAGAAAATGCAAGAGTTAAATGGGCCTTAGGATTGTATGCATGGCCCAAGCAAAAGAAAACAAGCAGATTCAAAGAAAGGGGTGTACACGCTGAAAGAGGGGTCAGGCGCTAGAAATTGAGATTGGGCTTAGTGTGCGCAAGGGACAGGCCCAGAATGCATTTGACAAACTTTTGTTTAGGGTTCATTTGGTTTTGTCCAGAACTTAGGGTTACAGAGGCTTAGAACGGCGCCGCTTCCATCTTCTTCTTCGTTGTCCTCTTCATCCTTTCTTAAACCAGCCACTGATATTCTCCTTCCACGCCTGGCTACTGGACGCCAACTCCATTTCCCCTCTCTCCATGGCTTGCTCAAGGCGATGATTCAAAAGGTAACAAATTCGTTTTATCGCGTTTTAAGGTTCTGGATTCATGTATGTTGTTAACCTTGGACACGTTTTTGATTTTCTGTGTTCATTGTTTATGTTTGTGTGAGGTGTAGAGAAAAGGAAGGAGTTACTACCTTTAGTGTTTTTAGAGAAGAGGTCGAGAAGTGGACAGGAGGCTACTTAGGCGGCCAAGGTGTGGAATGATGATGCTGATGAGGCTTGCTGACTTCCCTGGTACTTTGTATCTTGCTTTAGTTTAATGATGATAGCTTTGCTTCTGAAAATGCTTGTGTAGCTTCTTTTCCTCTTCTGATTGCTTGCTTTATTTCCAATGCTATGATGATTTGATTCTGAGTATTGTTTGCCTTTTTTTGCTTCTGAGTAGCTTTTCCTCTCTTGATGCTTGGTGTGTAATTTTTGGCTATTTTGACCTTATGATGAACATGGTTCTGAGGGATTTTGTTCTTGTGGCTTGGATATTTGGATGTTGGATGATGGTTGATGATTCTGAGGGTGGTTGTTGGTTATTTAGATATTGGATTTTTGAACAAAGGTTTGTTAGGGCTAGTGATGTTTTGACAGGCTTTGTATGATACAGGTTTAAAAGGCTGGCTGGTAACAGGATTATTGGCTTGTATCTGGTTTTTAGCAGGTTGATATGCTTGTATGGTTTTGACACTGAGTTGGTTTATTGTACAGGCAGGCTTGTGGTATATGCAGGTTTGGAGTTTTAAGTTGGTTCAGGCTTGCTTTGTAACAGGTTTAAAGCTTGAGGCAGCTTTGTTTGTTCATGCAGGTTTGGATACTGTGTTTGACAGGTTATATGTTGAAACTGGTTTCTAAGCTTGAGGCAAATTGAAACTTTTTTGTTTTTTTGAGAGGCTTTGATGTAGAATGTGTTAGGCTTCTCAGTTTGATTCCTTGAAAATAGTTTTTGAGGTTATAAGTTGTGTGATATTTTTCTATGTGTTCTCTGTCTTTTTTTTACAGTGTTCTGATTTGTTCTCTTTATCTCTAAGCCTGCCTGTAAGCCTCTACTTCTCTCTCTTTTCTCTCTCCATAGAAAAGCATTTTTTTATTGCTTACACTGTACTGTTTTTCTGAAAAAGTGCTTGGCCTGGAAAATGATGATACTTTGCAATATTACTTGCCTTTTGTCTTTCCTCTGCATCTTGTACTTATCCCATATTTTCTGCATTGCTTTGATATCTTGTTAACAGCCTTTTGACAGTTTGACAGCTTTGCACTTTTGACAAATTGGTTTGCCTAGTTTGATAGTGTAGTTCAGTTTAGTTTGTCACTTTGTGCATTTGGTTTGGCATTTTGAACTGTGCAGCTTGTTTTGTAATTATGCAGCCTTGTACATATTCATATGCTTGCAAACATATTTTCTTTCCCTCTTTGTGAACCAAGAGTCTTCTTGCGATTTGCAGAGAGGGCGAACAAACTGATTCCGGCCAACACTTTTAATGATGAGTCTTTATTTATCTGTCTGAGAAAATACCCTTTTTTAAATTAATCTGTGTTGACTTCTTTCTTCTCTTTTTGCAGGTAAACATCAGTCGAGCAATGGGGAGCAGCAGTAGAAGATGAAGATTTCAAGACACTTAGGATACAGTTTTATTTTATTTTAATCATTTGTAATAAATATTATTATAAATACTGTAAAAATTACTTGTATTTGAATAACACTTGTACCAATAATTAAAAATAAATAAAAGTCTTTTTTGTCAGATATCTCTTTTATTCCACTGCCTATTTAATTATTTAAGTTTTCTTGAATTAAAATAACTGGAAGTAAATCCCAATTATTCTAACTTAGATAAAAATAAATAATTAATAAACATTGTAGTCTTGCAATTTCGCATTAACCAATAATAAACCCGGCGTTCCAATTAAACATAAGCAATGTACAGTTAATCAAACAAACGTCCATATGCCTTTCCTTTTACTGATTAAACTAAACACTGTAAATTTTCAACCAGAAGCCTCAGCTTCTAACCCAGAGGTTCAGGTTTTTTTGAGAAACAAAACTGAAATCTTGAGCAGGCGTCAAAGCAGTGTAACAGCCAATTAGGACACTGGATTCAAATTCTTCTGAAAATGCGCGTGCAAACCCTAATTCTTGATTTATTGTCAAAGAAACGTCCGCCTGATCAAACCCTGAGCCAAACTCAACCAAATTAATAAAAACCCTGATAATCTATTTGACTTGATTCAAAATTCAATGGAAACCCTAATTTTGTCTGACTGATGAGAAAAGTCTGTTTGACTGATTCTTAAGCCAATCTGAAAAATCAGGAAAAGCCCGAAGCTGTGATTTCTTGTGGAAAAGAGAGGGCAAATTTTGGGGTACAACATGAACCAATCTTCAAGTTGTTGAAGAAAGATCAAGTGGAAAGATGGAATGATGAGTGTCAGGCCGCTTTCTAAAGGATCAAGGAATATCTCCAAGAGCCACCTATTCGGATGCCTCCAGTTGAAGGGAGACCTTTGATCTTATACTTGATAGTACTCGACAATTCGATGGGGTGTGTGCTGGGGCAGCATGACGAGTCTGGCCGAAAAGAGCATGCTATTTACTACCTTAGTAAAAGTTTACCAACTGTGAAACCCGATACTCACTGCTTGAGAAAACTTGCTGCGCTTTGGCATGGGCTGCTCGCAGGCTGAGACAGTATATGCTGACTCACACTACTATATTAATATCAAAGATGGATCCAATCAAGTATATCTTCGAAAATCCTGCTTTGTCCAGAAGAATAGCAAGATGGCAGATGATCTTAACTGAGTATGACATCCAATACACGACCCAAAAAGCAATCAAGGGAAGTGTGTTGGTAGATCATTTGGCGCATCAGGCAGTGGATGACTACCAGTCTATGAACTTCGAGTTTCCGGATGAGAACGTCATGTTGGTGACTGACTGTGAAATTCCTGAACCGGATGAAGGACCTGAGAAAGGATCCTGATGGTCTATGTATTTTGATGGAGCTTCAAACACGTTGGGTAATGGTATTGGCGCCATGATCATATCTCATGAAGGCTGTCATACTCCGTTCACCGCCCGGTTATGTTTCAACTGCACCAACAACATGGCGGAGTATGAAGCGTGCATTATGGGCCTTCGAGCAGCTATTGACCTAAGGATTAAATTCTTGAGTGTGTCCCGAGATTCCGCTCTCGTGATCAGTCAGATCAAAGGCGGGTGGGATACGAAACCCCCAAATCTTATTCCTTACAAGGAGTATGTATTTACGTTGCTTCCACACTCCGAGGATATAACCTTTGAACACTTCCCGAGAGAGGAGAACCAGTTAACGGACGCGCTAGCTACCATGTCTTCTATGTTCAAGGTCAGGTGGGACAATGAAGCTCCCCAGATTACCATTGAAAGGTTGGATGAACCCACACATTGTTGTGACATCGAGACTGAAGAGGTAGCAGATAAACCCTGGTTCCATGAGGTAAAGAGGTATCTTGAGGCTCAAGAATACCCCGAGGGTGCATCTGTTAATGATAAGAATTTTCTGAGGAGGTTCGCAGTGAAGTTCTTCATCAGTAATGGTATTCTTTATAAGCGTAATCATGATTCAACCTTACTGCGATGTGTGGATAAGAACGAGGCAGAAAGGATCATGGTAGAGTTACATGAAGGTACTTTCGGGACTCATTCCAGTGGACACACCATGGCGAAGAAAATCCTACGGGCAGGATATTATTGGTTCACCATGGAAGCCGGTTGTTATCAGCATTCTCGGACCTGTCATAAGTGCCAAGTCTATGCTGATAAGGTGCACATACCTCCAGTTCCTCTAAACTTCTTGATGGCTCCTTGGCCTTTCGCAATGTGGGGCATCAATATGATTGGTGAGATCAGACCTACTGCGTCCAATGGGCATCGTTTCATCCTGGTAGCAATTGACTATTTTATGAAGTGGGTTGAGGCAACTTCCTTTGCTACAGTAACCAAGAATATTGTGGCACGGTTTATTCGACACAATTTGATATATCGATATGGTGTACTCGAGAGGATCATTACGGACAACGATACGAATCTCAACAATACGATGATCACCGAGCTCTGCAAACAGTTTAAGATACAGCATCACAACTCTTCTCTTTACCGGACGAAGATGAACGGGGCTGTAGAAGCGGCTAATAAAAACATCAAGAAGATTGGCACGAGATGTTACCGTTTGCTCTTCATGGGTACCGAACCTCATCACGGACTTCAACAGGGGCAACACCCTACTCTTTGGTGTATGGCATGGAGGCAGTCTTACCCATTGAAGTCCAGATACCCTCTCTTAGGATTATGAAGGATGCAGGTTTGAGCGAGGACGACTGGATCCAGACCCGACTTGATCAACTGAACTTAATCGACAAAAAGAGACTTACTGCTATTTGTCATGGTCAGGCGTATCAAAAGCGAATGATCAAGGCATTTAACAATAAAGTTAGACGACAAGAGTATCAAGTTGGGGATATGGTAATCAAGCGCATCATATTACCACAAGGTGATCCCATGGGAAAATGGACCCCTACGTACGAAGGGCCATTTGTGGTTAAGAACATTTTCTCAGGAGGAGCTATGATTTTAACCACCATGGATGATGACGACCTTCCTCACCCCATCAATACAGACATGGTGAAAAAATATTACGCATGATCAAAGACCTGCTAGGTTGACTGGCCTAGGAAAAAATAAGGGCTTCCCGGCGAACCAAAAGGGTTCGGGCAAAAGTAAGGGATGAAAATGAAAAACTATACACCCGGTGTTGTACCCCAAAGTTTTCCCTCCCATATTTCTCTATATATGGCAAGAATGATCTTCAAGTGGCTCAAAATTGCTTAAGAGTTGGATAGTCAAATCATCTCCTAAGGCAGTCAATCTCAAATTAGGGTTTTGTGTTGCATCAAGGTCCTTGAATAAAATGACATAAAGTGCTTCCCAATGTCCTAATATGTTCTCAAGTTCATCCATGTCAAATTTCAAGCCTTGCAGAGGAAGTTTGGTCAGTCAATTGCTCAAGAGGTCCAAAAATCGACTATGCTAGGGCAAAAGTCAACTGTGACCTATAAACAGTCAAACCTCAAGATTTTTGGTCAACATTCTCATTTTTAAGGATATTTCATCATTTGATCAAGGGTTGATCATGATTCGTCGAGGATTGCTCAAAATTCATCAAGATTCAAAAGTTGCTAAATTAGGGTTTTGTAGGAAAAGTCAAGTCAACTTTGACCAAGCATAACTTTCTCATACTTTATGAGAAATGACCCATCCAAAGCTCATTTTGAAGAGGATGAAATTTCCTATAATCCATATTCATACCCCAAGATCAAGAAATTGACTCACAAGAAGTTACAAATTTGGACATTATAGGTCATTTTTGAAAGTCAACAAAAACACCTTTTTTGCCAAAGCTTATAACTTGAACATGGAATATCAAAATGAGATGAGACCAAAAGGGTTGGTTATAGGACATATCATGGTTTCTAAAAAGTCCAATAACACCTCTAAAAGTTTAAAATTTAATAAGTTATGCATTGTTGAAGTTGGGCATTTTTCTAAAATTGCCAAAAGTCAACTATCCCCAAAACTTCAAATTTTGTCAAATGGGCCCACTTTTTTCCACTTGATTTGATCTTGTCACACTACACACGTGTCATATCTTCATTCTTGTGTCCATTTATTAATTTTTCTATTTTATTTGATTTTTATTGAATTAATTCATTTTAAATCAATTTAAATCCAAATAAAATCCAAATATTGATCATTTAGGATCTTTTTGATTGATATAGGTCTTAAATATCATCATGGACATAATCAAATCCGAATCAAGCCATATCATGAACAAAAAGGTGGTTTTTGGACAAATTTGGAAGCTTTTTCATGGAGGATCAAATCAAATCCTAAATCATCAATACATAAGGATTCAACTCAAGAAACTTGACCTAATTCACTCCATGTTACTTATACAAACCAAAGGCACGAGAAAAAAGATCTAGAGGCTGCATAAACATCAAAACCAAACTTAAAAAAAAACTGGAAAAAGCTTGAAACTGAAATCACCTTTAGAGTCCAATTCAAGGCCAAAACTCAACGTGATTCTCTTGTTGAATATATCCACTGAGTGAGAAGCAATCAAAAGCAAGACCATTCACCTCTTCAATAGCGTTGTAAGTCTCTCTGAAACTCGCCTTTCAGTTGAATTCGTATCTCATAGTTCTTGCACTTTTCTTGCCAAATCTTTGCATATTCATGCTTTTCGTTTCATTTAGAAGCTTTTTGCATTATTGAATTGCATTTTCATGGCCTGTAACCCCCTTACCGATTCTAGGGTTCTTGGTATTCATTTTTGGGCATTTTTTCTACAGGTGAAATCAAGGTCATTAATGGACATAGATGTGTTCAGGAGGAAGAGACGATCATGACTATGGTCTTGGTTGGTATTTTTATACCCTAGAAATAATTCTATGATGCATCTATGGATTTAGTTGCGGATGTAAATCCACAGGAAAAAGAACCAGGTCCAGCGAAGAAGACAAAGACGTGGCCTGTTCTAATTGGGTCATTCATATTTCGCGCTCATTTTTTTTTATTTTCCAGCATATTGTTTGTTTTTCCAATATAATAATTGATGTCCATTCCACTAACAATTAAGCACGCTAGTTGAGTTGGTAAGGGCGCTAGTACAAAATCCAATGGGACCTGGGTTCGAATCCCAGGTCCCCCCAAATGCTTTGTATTTTTTGCCTTCAGGTGATCTAGTGAATATTCCATTGTGCAGCACATCATACATCCTCATCCTAATGCTTGCCAGATGGCCCTAGGCCAGATCTGGTGGCCAAGATTGAATGTGCACCATATGCCAAAGTCAATGCACACGCGTGGAATTGCAAAAGTCAAAGCAGGCTTGCATGAATGGGCCTTGAAACTGCTAGTCTTACTCCTTGATCTGGGCCCAAACCCCCCTTGAGTATTATATTTCTTTCTTTTCATTTTATTTATTTATTTGTTTTATTCATTATTTTTATTATCACTAACCAATTAAAATCTTTTTCTCATAAAATCAAAAACCAAAAAAAATATATTTTATTTATTAAAATTAAATTCAGCATTTTATTTTTGTAAATAAATATTAATTCAATTAATTTAGTTTTAATTAGGTATAACCTTTAATATTTTTGCAATAATTAAAATTAATTTAGATAATTAGGTTTTACTAACTTTAAATCAAATTTATTTTATTTCTTTAAATACTCAAAAATCCAAAAATATTTTTATTAATTAATTAATTTATTTATTTAATTGATAACTTAGTTTAATTCCATTTAATTCAAAAACAACCAAAAAAGATACTTTCTTTCAAAAAAGGGTCAAAACCCTAAAAACTCGCATTCGCTTTAACTTTTCGCACGCAATCTATTTTACCATATTGATGTAATTGTTTCCCGGAATGTAATAGTTTAAATAGGACTATTTAATTTATTTATCGCTTTATTTATTTTCCGCATTTGAATTTCAAGGGTTGTTTTTAGCGATGTAAATACCCGACGCCTTGTAATAGTTAGATTTAAATTCCCGCAATTTAATTTCCGTAACTTATAAACTGTTAGATGTTTGATAAATAGGGAATGCATGACAAGATCGAATGTATGAACTTAAAATCAACATAGATAACCATTGACATGTACAAAGATAAAATTAACCGAAACAACACACTCGCACATGCGTACTCTTAGGGTACACCTCAATTGGTTGCCTTCGAACGTGGTCATTGAGTATAGGAAGTTTTAGAGGTCGCCCTCTTGTCCAAAGATCATAATTGCCTCGAAACGGTTGCCTCAGAAAAATGATCTAAGACATTAGGGTTACCGCTAAGGCGTCCTAACATTGCTTTAGTGACCACACGTCCCTTAATCGAATTAACCCTTAAAAATCCAAAGACGGTGCTACCTACTCATCAATAGTGGGATAGCATTGTCTAAAGGACATTAGCACATGTTTATTCTTTTTTCGAGTAGGTAGATGGTTCTTAAGTACTTGCTCTCTTCAAAATAAAATAAAAAATTTTCGCACTTACACCTTTCAAATAAAAACTTCTTTTCAAACCCACAAACACAAAGAAAGAAAATTTTTGAAAACAATTTGAGCAAGTACCTAAGAGCCCGTGGATAACCACGGATAGAAAGGGTGCTAACACCTTCCCTTTCTATAATCTACCCCCTGAACCCGAGAAACATCTCGAAAAAGGAATTTTTCAGTGCTTTTTTCCTTTCCTTGTTGGATAAAATAAAAGACGGTGGCGACTCTTGCTTACCGCGACATCTTGCAAAAACAAACGCAAAACGCGAACCAGGATCCAAAAATAGTCAGTTCTCTCCCACCGTATCACAGAACTAGCGACTCTACTAGGGAATATTAAGTGAGGTGTACCTTATGATTAGATCATTGTGTTTTCAATTGTATGCTTTGTATGATTTATATTTGTGGGCTTGTATCAGAGTTCTATAGATCTTAACCCAGATCTGGGGGATACCCTTTAGGTAAGTAGCAATAAACTGTGAGGGAACTATACAGCGTAGACCGATACGGTTGAAGTAGTAGCTACGTTGGTGTGGCACTTTAGATTGTACCGATATCCCTTGTGTTGGAACGAGGAGAATATGGGTCATCTAAGGGGTCATTAAGCACCAACTGACCTTAGAACCTTTAAATTGACCAACTTGGCCATAGAACAGTAGCAGTATGCTACACTCATTGAGACTAAACTCTCGCGATGATTCCGGGTGCAAGAAAAGGTTGCTAAACTGGAATTATGACCGATTTAGGGTAGTCAGTGATATCGAGATCCTATAGAACCCGGTTACTATTTTTAGGACAGGTTTAAACCAACTGAACTGAAAGAGGGTAGTACCTATGCTCCTTGCCAGCCTGAAATCTAAGGGCTCTCTGTGTGACTTGTGTGCCATTACCGTGTTTGCTGTTTGTGGATACCTGTGGTGTGCTTACTATCATGACATCATAACATTGCATACATCTTACATCAGACTAACCTATTTCAAAGACTGGAGGGATTCATCTTTGTTCTGTTTTGTAGGTCATCATGATACCCATGCGTAGGAATACCATCCGGATCAACTTTTTCCAGGTTCCTACCTTGCTCAAAGATTTGATTGCAAAGATGCCTGATACTACTTCCTTCCTCAGGAGACATGGTTATCTTCTCATTTTGGTCACCTCCAAATTGGACGAGCAGATGATGAGTGTCCTAGTCC
The DNA here is from genome assembly GCA_948472305.1 of Vicia faba. Classification (NCBI taxonomy): domain Eukaryota; kingdom Viridiplantae; phylum Streptophyta; class Magnoliopsida; order Fabales; family Fabaceae; genus Vicia; species Vicia faba. Next base: position 238,899,644 of record OX451735.1, read on the forward strand.
AGTTATATGATCCATTGTACCATTGTTTTACTTTCCAGGACTACCAGCTGGTTCCCACCTTAGAAGAATTCTCTGATCTGCTCGGTATCTCTATTCTGGAGCAGACCCTGTTTACTGGTTGGGAGAAGATTCTTAGGCCCGAAGAGATTGCTGCAGCCCTTCATTTGACTAAGGATGAGGTAATGGCTAATTGGGAGACTAGAAGTGGAGCAAAGGGCTTTCTGACTAAGTTCTTAGTTGGTAAGGCTAACTATTTCTGGGATAGTCTAGACTTCAAGGCATTCGAAGATATTCTGGCTCTTCTGATATATGGCTTGGTGTTGTTTCCGAACTCTGACTCCTTTGTTGATGTAAATGCGGTGAAAATCTTCATCTCTCATAATCCTGTACCCACTCTCTTGGGTGACATCCTTCATCAGCTTTATGCTCGTACCGCCCGAAAGCGGGGAACCTTGATGTGCTGTGCTCCGTTATTGGCGAGGTGGTTTATTTCGCACCTCCCCAAGTTAGTGCTGAAGAATAAAGAAGGCATGGGTTGGGCTTATAGGGTTATGTCTCTTTCTCATAATGACATTATTTGTACTCTCAGGGGTATGGATGAGGAAGCTATCATTGATCGCTGTGGGGAGTATCCCAATGTTCCACTGTTAGGAACCCATGGAGGAATTTCTTACAATCTGTGCTTGGCCTTACGTCAGTTTGGGAGAGCCAGAGGAGAAGGACCTCACGAGATGCTAATGCCTAGTATCATCTTTGATTTTCAAGGGGATAGCGATGAGCAACGTCGCAGATTCATAAAGGCCTGGGATAGAGTTCACATATCTGATCCACACGAGCTGGGTCCAAAGACTTCTCTTCTGATGGAGCCATATCTCAGATGGGTTTGTATTCGTGCCCAAAAGATGGGTATGCCATATGAAGTCGTCCGGCCTATCATTGTTGAAATTGCTAAGGAAGAAGGGGTTCTTCCAACCATCCTCCATCCTCATATGCCCACTGACATTGGGGCACTGAAGAGATCTTGGATGCAGTTGAGAGAAGAACAGGATGCTTATCGAGAAAAGTTTAATGAGCAAGAGCAGAAGATCCAGAGATTGACTAGGCAGCTGGAGAACGAGCGGATTCTAAATGACTATGTCCGCACCGACAAGAAGAGACCATGGGAGCACTGATCGTCCTTTGATTGTTTCCTTTCCAGTTTTTATTTACTTTTCAATATTTCCATTCTTGTAAACGCCTTAATGGCATCAGTTGAATAATTTGAATTTTGAAGTTTATCTAATAAAGTGTGTTTCCTTTCTTGTTTACAAATTTGAATCTCCCGATTGTCTTTGAAATCATAATCATACGCATTTCATCCCATGCACTTCATAAACAGGTACCCATTACAGGGCTCTTATCTTCTTCGCTGTTTATTTCAGCACTCATCATGTCTGCTGAACCTTCAACTGAGAAAGCCATCAAGGCCCTCCAGGCCCAGAATGCCCAATTCCAAGAGCTGTTCATGAATCTAGCTAAGGGTCAGTAAGACCTGAAGACCTTGATTCTGAAAGAGAAGAAGAAGAAGAAGAGGACAATCCTGTTTAACACAGGCACATGTTTGGAAACAGGCTACAGAATGAAGTTGATCTGACCACCTCATTTGGAGGGAAAGATAGTCAAGAGGAAAGGAGGGCTCCTAGCCCTATGGTCTCCGACAACGAGACAGACTTTGATGAAGAACAGTATCCTCCGGCCGAGGAAAGATACAAACAATTGGAAGACCGGTTGAGTGCGATTGAAGTTCAGAAAGTGCCTGGTCTGGACTTTGGTGATCTGGGTCTATCATCTGGGGTGGTGATTCCCCACAAATTCAAGGCACCAGCCTTTGCTAAGTATGATGGAGTTTCTTGTCCGAAGCTGCACCTCCGGTCATATGTGAGGAAGATTCAGCCGTACACCTCTGATAAGAACCTATGGATCCATTTCTTTCAAGACAGTCTCTCACGGACTCAGCTTGAGTGGTTCTACCAGTTGGACGGAGCCAGTATCCGCAGTTGGGAAGATTTGGCTACTGCTTTCTACAGGCAGTACCAGTACGACTCCGACCTTGCTCCCACGCGTACCCAACTCCAGGGTATGTCAATGGGAACGGGTGAAGGATTCAAAGATTATGCTCAGAAGTGGAGGGACCTCGCCGGAAGAGTACAATCACCCTTGGCTGATCGGGAGCTTGTGGACATGTTTCTGGGGATCCTGTCTGGTCCATTTTTCAACCACCTGATTGGAAGCTCTTCATCTAGGTTTACAGAGCTAATTCTTACCGGTGAGAGGATTGAGGCTAGTATTAAGGCTGGTAAGATACAGAAGGGTGCCTCATCGAGCATCGAGAAGAAGCCGTTTAAGAAAGAGTCTAGTGCTGTCTACAGTGCGAGAAGACAAAATAGACCTGAACACCGCCAAGCTGTTAATGCAGTTGTTATTTCGAGACCTGCTAGTGCTCCTCAGCATAACAATCAACAAAAAGACGAGAGACCTCTAAGGCGATTCACCCGTCTCAACATGACCTTATCTCAGATTCTTCCACAATTGCTGAAGACCAATCTGGTGATTCCAAAGGAGGCCCCAAAGAATCCAAATACAACATCACCGAAGTATAACCCTAATGCCCGCTGTGCCTATCGCTCTGATAGTCCGGGGCATAATACAAATGATTGTTGGACTTTGAAGAATAAGATACAGGACTTAATTGATGCGAAGGAGATTGAGTTCGAGGCGTCTGAAAGACCTAATGTTGTGACTGCTCCTATGCCCAAGCATGGAGTAAATGCTATAGATGAAGACTCGTTTATGGTTTCTATAAATGATATTGCTACCCCTTTGATGACTGTAAAGAAGAACCTTTTGCTAGCCAATTTATTTCCGGGCTGTGACGAAGGTTGTCGTATGTGTTCTGTTCTACCTACCGGTTGCCATCTCTTGAAGTCAGGTGTCCAACGCTTGATGGATAGTAAAGAAATTCTATTTTAGAAGACTGTTGTTCCATCCGTTCCTACTGAAGAAGTTGCCATTATCCCCATTTTCAAAAATTCTTCCAAGGCTCCCTCGAGGAAGCCTGTTAGAATTACATTTGTTCCAAGAATCGCACTTGTGATCATCACTGTTCCGGGGCCCATCCCCTACACCTCTGATAAAGCTGTCCCTTGGCATTACGGGGCCGATGTTTATTTTCATGGAGTTAAGCAAGAGTTAGATGCTGATACTGACGTCAACAATATTGTTGGACCTACTAAAGTCACCCGCAGCGGAAGACTTTTCTCACCTGATATCTCTCTGCCAACTGCCCGAAAACCTGTTGTTATTACACCTGCCAGTGTACCTGCTACCATTCATGTTCAAGTTCCTATTCTTACCCCTGTCGCCGAGTCATCTGACACTCGGGGCAAAGGGATCACCACTGATGTGCCTGCCCAGACGGAGGTGCCGAAGACGAGTATTGTTGAAGCTTTTAAACAAGAGATGGAAGAGATTTTGAAAATTATCAAAAAGAGTGACTACAATGTAGTTGAGCATCTGGGGCAAACCCCATCCAAGATTTCTATGTTGTCACTGTTGCTATGCTCAGAGGCCCATGCCAAGGCTCTGATTACCTTTTTGAAGACTGCCCACGTACCACAAGAGACATCAGCTGATCAGTTTACAGATTGCATGGCCAATTTGACTGTTGATAATGGGTTGCGTTTCTCGGACGCCGACTTAACTGCTAAGGGGAAGAATCACAACGATGCCCTGCATGTCTCCATTGAATGCAGGGGCACTACTCTTGCACATGTATTGGTGGATACTGGTTCCTCATTGAACATCTTGCCCAAGAAAGCTCTAGATCGGTTGGACTGTGAAGGGTTGGAGTTGAAACCAAGCAACATTGTCGTCAGGGCCTTTGATGGGTCTAAGAGGATGGTGCACGGAGAAGTTGATATCCCGATCAAGGTTGGTTCTCAGGTTTTCAATTCTACATTCTATGTGATGGACATTCGGCCATATTATTCTTGTTTGTTGGGTCGTCCGTGGATCCACAAAGCCGGAGCCGTAACCTCAATGTTCCACCAGAAGTTGAAGTACTCGGTCAAAGGGAAGATTGTGACAGTGCAAGGAGAGGAAGAGTACATGGTTAGCCACCTCAACTCTTTCCGATATGTAGAGATGGATGTGGAGTTCATTGAGACCCCATTTCAACATTTTGAAGAGGTTTCCCAGACGCTGGCGTCAGCCGAGACTATTGTTGAAGACTCTCCTATGAAGATGGCTTCCTTTAAGGATGCCCGGGTTGTTTTCGAGAAAGGTGGGTGTGCAAATTGGGGCCGACTCCCTGATTTTACACAGAAGACTAACAAGTTTGGTTTGGGTTTCACTGTAGAAGCTCAAAGGGTTGTTTGGAATGCACGAATCGGAAGACCTCCCGTGTTCATCAGCAACTCGGGCGTGAATGCCATTGAAGACGATGTGGAAGAGTCTGAGTTCGACAGATGGATCTATCCTACGACCGACGATGGATAATGCAACTGGACAGAAAAGGACTTCATCCCTATTACTCTTGCTACCCAGTAATGAAACTTTTTGTTTTAAATATGTAACAGACAATGTTTTTAAACTTTACGGCCCGGTGTCTTACCCGGGGCACCGTGGCTTCATTTGTGAGGGCTTTATGTGTGTCATTTTCATATATCATTAATAAAATCATTGGACGTTCTCACATTTCAAATTTTGCGCTCCTTGTTTTTCTTTATTATATATTGCAAAACAGCTATTTTACACACACTCACGTATACATGTCCACATCCACTCTGGATCTCACTGGTAACGACTCTGCTACTGCCAGTTATAACTTCGAAAATCCGATCAACTTAGCCGAAGACGAAGGTGAAGATGATTGCGAAGTGCCTGGTGAACTTGCAAGACGGCTACTCCAAGAAGAGAGGGTTATTCAGCCGCACGAAGAGCCAGTGGAATCAGTGAATCTGGGTACTGAGATAGACAAGAAGGAAGTTAAGATCAGTGCAAATCTGGAGCTTAGTGTGAAGCAACGGTTGATTCAGATGCTGTATGACTACGTTGAGATCTTTGCCTGGTCTTACGAAGATATGCCTATTTTGGATACTTATATTGTGGTTCACCGCCTGCCTACCAAGGAAGACTGTCCTCCAGTAAAATAGAAGGTCAGCCGAATGCGCCCAGAAATGTCTGAGAAAATCAAGGCTGAGGTTATGAAATAGTTTGACGCCGGTTTTCTAGCAGTTACTTCTTACCCTCAGTGGGTGGCCAATGTGGTTCCTATACCGAAGAAGGATGGTAAGGTCCGAATGTGCGTTGACTATAGGGATCTGAACAGGGCAAGCCCCAAGGATGATTTCCCTCTACCTCATATCGACGTTCTGGTTGACAACACTGCTCAGCACAAGGTATTCTCCTTTATGGATGGTTTCTCCGGTTATAATCAGATTAAAATGGCTCCCAAAGACATGGAGAAGACCACCTTTGTTACTCAATGGGGTACCTTTTGCTACAAGGTCATGCCTTTTGGACTGAAGAATGCTGGGGTAACGTATCAGCGTGCCATGGTTGCTTTGTTTCATGACATGATCCATCACGAGATTGAGGTATACGTCGACGACATGATTGCAAGGTCCCAAACTGAGGAGGAACACCTTGACCATCTGCAGAAGCTGTTTGACAGGTTGAAGATGTACAAGCTGAGGTTAAACCCGAACAAGTGCACCTTCGGGGTGAGATCTGGTAAGCTACTGGGTTTCTTCGTAAGCGACAAAGGTATTCAAGTGGATCCGGAAAAGGTGAAAGCCATACAAGAGATGCCAGCTCCCAGAATAGAGAAAGAAGTTAGAGGCTTTCTGGGACGACTAAACTACATTGCCCGATTCATCTCGCACCTAACTGCTACTTGTGAACCAATCTTTAAGATGTTGAAGAAAGATCAAGTGGTACGTTGGAACAATGAATGCCAGGCCGCTTTCAAGAGGATCAAAGAGTATCTCCAAGAGCCACCTATCCTGATGCCACCAGTTGAAGGGAGACCTTTGATCTTATACTTGACAGTACTTGACAACTCAATGGGGTGTGTGTTGGGTCAACATGATAAGTCTGGCCGAAAAGAGCATGCTATTTATTACCTTAGCAAAACGTTTACCGACTGCGAAACCCGATACTCGTTTCTTGAGAAAACTTGTTACGCTTTGGCATGGGCTGCTCGCCAGCTGAGACAGTATATGCTGACTCACACTACTCTGTTGATCTCAAAAATGGATCCAATCAAGTATATCTTCGAAAAGCCTGCCTTGTCCGGAAGAATAGCAAGATGGCAGATGATCTTGACTGAGTATGACATCCAATACACGACTCAAAAAGCAATCAAGGGAAGTGTGTTGGCAGACCATTTGGCACATCAGGCATTGGATGATTACCAGTCTATGAACTTCGAATTCCCGGACGAGAATATCATGTTGGTAACTGATTGTGAAACACCTGGACCGGATAAAGGACTTGACGAAGGATCCCGATGGTCTATGTACTTCGATAGAGCTTCGAACGCTTTGGGTAATGGCATTGGCGCTGTGATCATATCTCCTAAAGGCTCTCATACTCTGTTTACCGCCCGACTATGTTTCAACTGCACCAACAATATGGCGGAGTATGAAGCATGCATTATGGGTCTTCGAGCAGCAATTGACCTAAGGATTAAGTTTCTAAGTGTCTTCGGAGATTCCGCTCTCACGATCAGTCAGATCAAAGGCGAGTGGGATACGAAACACCCGAACCTTATTCCTTACAAGGAGTATGTATTGACGTTGCTTCCCCATTTTGAGGAGGTAACCTTTGAACACTTCCCTAGAGAGAAGAATCAGTTGACGGACGCGCTGGCTACGATGTCTTCTATGTTCAAGGTCAATTGGGACAACGAAGCTCCCCGGATCATCATTGAAAGATTGGACGAACCTGCACATTGCTGTGATATTGAGACTGAAGAGGTAGCAGATAAACCCTGGTTTCTTGAGGTGAAGAGATATCTTGAGGCTCAGGAATACCCCGAGGGTGCATCTGTTAATGACAAGAAGTTTCTGAGGAGGTTCGCGGCGAAGTTCTTCATCAGCAATGGAATTCTTTATAAGCGTAACCATGACGCGACCTTACTGCGCTGTCTGGATAAGAAGGAAGCAAAAAAGATCATGGCAGATTTGCATGAAGGTACTTTCGGAACTCATTCCAGTGGACACACCATGGCAAAGAAAATCCTTCGGGAAGGATATTATTGGTCCACAATGGAAGTTGACTGTTATCAGCATTCTCGGACATGTCACAAGTGCCAAGTCTATGCTGATAAGGTGCACATACCTCTGGTTCCTCTGAACATCTTGACGGCACCTTGGCCTTTTGCAATATGGGGCATTGATATGATCGGCGAGATCAGAGCTACAGCATCCAACGGGCATCGTTTCATCCTAGTGGCTATTGATTATTTTACGAAGTGGGTTGAAGCAGCTTCCTTTGCTACCGTAACCAAGAACGTCGTGACACGGTTCATTCGGCACAATCTGATCTGTTGATATGGCGTACCAGAGAGGATCATTACGGACAATGGTACGAATCTCAACAACAAGATGATCACTGAGCTCTGCGAGCAATTCAAGATACAGCATCACAACTCTTCTCCCTATCGGCCGAAGATGAATGGGGTTGTTGAAGCGGCTAATAAGAACATTAAGAAGATTGTGCAGAAGATGACAGTAACATACAAAGACTGGCACGAGATGTTACCGTTTGCTCTTCATGGGTACCGTACCTCAGCGCGGACGTCAACAGGGGCAACACCATATTCCTTGGTATATGGTATGGAGGCAGTCTTGTCCATTAAAGTTCAGATACCCTCTCTCCGGATCATGAAGGATGCAGGTTTGAGCGAAGATGACTGGATTCAGACCCGACTTGATCAGTTGAACCTAATCGACAAAAAGAGACTTACTGCTATTTGTCATGGTCAGACGTACCAAAAGCGGATGATCAAGGCGTTTAACAAGAAAGTCAGACGACAAGAGTATCAAGTTGGGGACCTGGTTATCAAGCGCATCATCTTACCTCAAGGTGATCCCAGGGCCAAATGGACCCCTACTTATGAAGGGCCATTTGTGGTTAAGAACATTTTCTCAGGAGGAGCTATGATTCTAACCACCATGGATGGTGACGAACTTCCTCACCCCGTCAATGCAGACATAGTGAAAAGATATTACGCATAATCAAAGACCCGCTAGGTTGACTGGCCTAGGCAAAAATAAGGGCTTCCCGGCGAACCAAAAGGGTTCGGGCAAAAATAAGGGATGAAAATGAAAAAATCTGTACACCCGACAAGTTGAAAACCTGAAAAGACGGCTTGGGTAAAAAAGGGTATCCCGGTGGACTGAAAACCCGAAAGGGCAGTCCAGGCAAAAATTAGGGATTAAAAGCGTAACACTATGTCGCGTTGGATCACCTTGCATCCAGACTTCGGTATCAACTGTCAAGCTCAGACGACACTAATCAATCTGATTCATCTTCAACCAGTAGCAAAGTGATGAGATGCTCGAGGATATAAAGGCAATAGCAGAGTTGGAACCCAGTGGGATTATTCACATAGCTGTTTTGTTTAGTTTTTCACAAATTGTGTAAATTCTAATATTCGGCAGCGTTCTCTTACTAGGACGCCAGCCTCTTGTACAAAAAACGCCTATTTACAGGCCAGACTTCAAAATCAATACAAATTCATTTTCAGACAAATTTCAAACTGTTTTTTTCTTTACCTGTTTTGTTTTGAAAAGAACGTCCAATGTTCATTTTTGATATATGCATTTGACATTAATTGCTGCTCATGAATATTTACATGCGAAACAAAAGATGAATTACGGTTAACATCAGAAATAGGGGAAATAAGAATTGTCCAAACTATACAGTTGATCTGTCCACCAGGTACAAAGTTAGATTCAGCTGAAGAATATGGCTAAGATACTTTCACTACCCGCAGAGTAAGATAATAAAGATAGCTCTTCCCCAGCCGAAACTTGCAACTATGAACAAATCAGCAATGCTCTCCCCAAGCAGATTTGATCTACCATCAGCACTGGAAAGGCCTGATATCCCTGGCAGTCTTAATATTCCCTGGAAGAATATAAGAATTCTCCCCGGCAGAATATAAGATACCCCAGTGGAGTCAATATTTCCCCAGCATGGTCTGAAAAAGCTTCCCCAACGGAGTTGAATCATCATCCCCGGTAAACTCTGGAAGTTTATCCCCAATGGAGTACAAAATAAATCTCCCCAGCCAAGTTCAAAGGATCATTCCCAGCAGAACTCAGAGATTTATCCCCACAAAAGTCTAACAGGGTCATCCCCAGCAAGTTACAACTGAAAAATCATCCCCAGCGGAATTCTTTCCTTTCACAAACAGGTATTCAATCCTCAACAGATCCAATATCACCAGCAACGGTAATCCATCCCCAGTGGAGCTTATCATTGGAATCCTCCGCAGAGCATCTCTTCCCCACAGAGTAATCTCCTCATTAGTTTATTCCCCAACAGAGTTCTCCTCTCTTGCAGGTTTATCATCTTCGTTCATCATCCCCAGCGGAAACGAAGAATTCAACTCTATTCTCCAGCTATCCGGGATTTATTTTCCCCAGCTAAAACATTACGTTTCCATACATCATGATACATGCATATACGCGTCATACCATACAATCTCATTTATGTTGAGAACATCATTGCTTGATCCATATCATGCATTGCATATGACTGACCTTTACCTTTCAGGAAAGATGCAGTTAAATTCTCATCTATATGGAAGACCTCCTCTGGTCCAGTTAAATCGATTCCTAAAGATTTTTATGATGCCGGTCCAGTTGAAGTTATTCCAAGACCTTGTCTGGTCCAGTTAAATTGATTCCTAAACATTTTTCTGATTCCGATCCAGCCAAAGGCGCCAAGACCTCCTCTGGTCCAGTTAAATCAATTCCTAAAGATTTTTCTGATGCCGATCCAGTTGAAGTTATTCCAAGACCTTGCCTGGTCCTGTTAAATCGATTCCTAAATATTTTTCAAATGTCGATCCAGTCAAAGGCCTTCTCTGGTCCAGTAAAGTCGATTCCTAAAGATTTTTCTAATGCCGATCCAGTTGAAGTTATTCCAAGACCTTGTCTGGTCTAGTTAAATCGATTCCTAAAGATTTTTCTGATATAGATCCAGTCAAAGACCTCGTCTGGTCCAGTTAAATTGATTCCTAAATATTTTTCTGATGTCGATCCAGTCAAAGGCCTTCTCTGGTCCAGTCAAATCGATTCCTAAAGATTTTTCTGATGTCGATCCAGTTGAAGTTATCCCAAGACCTTGTCTGATCCAGTTAAATCGATTCCTAAAGATTTTTCTGATGCCGATCCAGTCAAAGGCCTTCTCTGGTCCAGTAAAGTCGATTCCTAAATATTTTCCTGATGTCGATCCAGTTGAAGTTATTCCAAGACCTCGTCTGGTCCAGTTAAATCGATTCCTAAAGATTTTTCTGATGCCGATCTAATCAAAGGCCTTCTCTGGTCCAGTCAAATCGATTCCTAAAGATTTTTCTGATGTCGATCCAGTTGAAGTTATCCCAAGACCTTGTTTGATCCAGTTAAATCGATTCCTAAAGAATTTTCTGATGTCGATCCAGTCAATGGCCTTCTCTGGTCCAGTTAAATCAATTCCTAAAGATTTTCCTGACACCGATCCAGTCAGAGTTATTCCAAGACCTCCCCTGGTTCAGTTAGATCGTTGATAAGATCTCCCTGATTCGTATTCCAGTCGAAGTACAGACCACCTACCAACAGTCTCCAAATGGCATCTGTAATCCCATTCCCGACATCACAATGTTGATACCACTTCATGCGAGAGCAAATTTCTGGGCACTCTAGTGTTCAATTATCTTCCACCTTCGGATCACGAAAGGCCCGAAAACCAATCTATATCCTCAGGTTTAAGAAAATTGAACAAGGGAAACTGTTGTACCCCAAAATTTTCCCTCACATATTTCTCAAGATATGGCAAGAATGATCTCCAAGTGGCTCAAGATTGCTCAAGAGTTGGACAGTCAAATCATCTCCTAAGGTAGTCAATCTCAAATTAGGGTTTTGTGTTGCATCAAGGTCCTTGCATCCAAATGACCTCAAGTTATCCCTAATGTCCTAATATGCTCTCAAGTTCATCCATGTCAAATTTCAAGCCTTGCAGTGGAAGTTTGGTCAGTCAATTGCTCAAGAGGTCCAAAAATCGATTGTGCTAGGGCAAAAGTCAACTGTGACCTATAAACAGTCAAACCTCAAGATTTTTTATCAACATTCTCATTTTGAAGGATATTTCATCATTTGATCAAGGTTTGATCATGATTCATCAAGGATTTCTCAAAATTCATCAAGATTCAAAAGTTGCTAAATTAGGGTTTTGCAGGAAAAGTCAACTCAACTTTGACCAAGCATAACTTTCTCATACTTTATGCGAAATGACCCATCCAAAGCTCATTTTGAAGATGATGAAATTTAATACAATCCATATTCATACCCCAAGATCAAGAAATGCACTCACAAGAAGTTACAAATTTGGACATTATATGTCATTTTTGAAAGTCAACAAAAACACCTTTTTTGCCAAAGCTTATAACTTGAACATGGAATATCAAAATGAGATGAGACCAAAGGGGTTGGTTATAGGACATATCATGGTTTCTAAAAAGTCCAAGAACACCTCTAAAAGTTCAAAATTTAAGAAGTTATGCATTATTGAAGTTGGATATTTTTCCAAAATTGCCAAAAGTCAACTATCCCCAAAACTTCAAATTTTGTCAAATGGGCCCACTTTTTCCCACTTGATTTGATCTTGTCACACTACACACGTGTCCTATCTTCATTCTTGTGTCCATTTATTAATTTTTCTATTTTATTTGATTTTTATTGAATTAATTCATTTTAAATCAATTTAAATCCAAATAAAATCCAAATATTGATCATTTAGGATCTTTTTGATTGATATAGGTCTTAAATATCATCACGGACATAATCAAATCCGAATCAAGCCATATCATGAACAAAAATGTGGTTTTTGGACAAATTTGGAAGCTTTTTCATGGAGGATCAAATCAAATCCTAAATCATCAATGCATAAGGATTCAGCCCAAGAAACTTGACCTAATTCACTCCATGTTACTTATACAAACCAAAGGCACGAGCAAAAAGATCTAGAGGCTGCATAAACATCAAAACCAAACTTAAAAAAACTGGAAAAAGCTTGAAACTGAAATCACCTTTAGAGTCCAATTCAAGGCCAAAACTCAACGTGATTCTCTTGTTGGATATCCACTAAGTGAGAAGCAATCAAAAGCAAGGCCATTCACCTCTTCAATAGCGCTGTAAGTCTCTCTGAAACTCGCCTTTCAGTTGAATTCGTATCTCATAGTTCTTGCACTTTTCTTGCCAAATCTTTGCATATTCATGCTTTTCGTTTCATTTAAAAGCTTTTTGCATTATTGAATTGCATTTTCATGGCCTGTAACCCCCTAGCCAATTCTAGGGTTCTTGGTATTCGTTTTTGGGCATTTTCTCTACAGGTGAAATCAAGGCCATTAATGGACATAGATGTGTTCAGGAGAAAGAGACGATCATGACTATGGTCTTGGTTGGTATTTTTATAGCCTAGAACTAATTATATGATGCAGCTATGGATTTAGCTGCGGATGTAAATCCGTAGGAAAAAGAACCAGGTCCAGCGAAGAAGAAAAAGACGTGGCATGTTCCAATTGGGTCATTCATATTTCGCGCTTATTTTTTTTATTTTCCAGCATATTGTTTGTTTTTCCAATATAATAAATGATGTCCATTCCACTAACAATTAAGCACGCTAGTTGAGTTGGTAAGGACGCTAGTACAAAATCCAATGGGACGCACAGCACATCATACATCCTCATCCTGATGCTTGCCAGATGGCCCCAGGCCAGATCTGGTGGCCAAGATTGAATGTGCACCATATGCCAAAGTCAATGCACACGCGTGGAATTTCAAAATTCAAAGCAGGCTTGCGTGAATGGGCCTTGAAACTGCTAGTCTTACTCATTGATCTGGGCCCAAACCCCCCTTGAGTATTATATTTCTTTCTTTTCATTTTATTTATTTATTTGTTTTATTCATTATTTTTATTATCACTAACCAATTAAAATCTTTTTCTCATAAAATCAAAAACCAAAAAAAAAAAATATTTTATTCATTAAAATTAAATTCAGAATTTTATTTTTGTAAATAAATATTAACTCAATTAATTTAGTTTTAATTAGGTATAACCTTTAATATTTTTGCAATAATTAAAATTAATTTAGATAATTAGGTTTTACTAACTTTAAATCAAATTTATTTTATTTCTTTAAATACTCAAAAATCCAAAAATATTTTTATTAATTAATTAATTTATTTATTTATTTAATTGATAACTTAGTTTAATTCCATTTAATTCAAAAACAACCAAAAAAGATACTTTCTTTCAAAAAAGGGTCAAAACCCTAAAAACTCGCATTCGCTTTAACTTTTCGCACGCGATCTATTTTACCATATTGATGTAATTGTTTCCCGGAATGTAATAGTTTAAATAGGACTATTTAATTTATTTATCGCTTTATTTATTTTCCGCATTTTAATTTCAAGGGTTGTTTTTAGCGATGTAAATACCCGACGCCTTGTAATAGTTAGATTTAAATTCCCGCAATTTAATTTCTGTAACTTATAAACTGTTAGATGTTTGATAAATAGGGAATGCATGACAAGATCGAATGTATGAACTTAAAATTAACATAGATAACCATTGACATGTACAAAGATAAAATTAACCGAAACAACACACTCGCACATGCGCACTCTTAGGGTACACCTCACTTGGTTGCCTTCGAACGTGGTCATTGAGTATAGGAAGTTTTAGAGGTCGCCCTCTTGTCCAAAGATCATAATTGCCTCAAAACGGTTGCCTCAGAAAAATGATCTAAGACATTAGGGTTACCGCTAAGGCGTCCTAACATTGCTTTAGTGACCACACGTCCCTTAATCGAATTGACCCTTAAAAATCCAACGACGGTGCTACCTACTCATCAATAGTGGGATAGCATTGTCTAAAGGACATTAGCACATGTTTATTCTTTTTTCGAGTAGGTAGAAGGTTCTTAAGTACTTGCTCTCTTCAAAATAAAATAAAATTTTTTCGCACTTAAACCTTTCAAATAAAAACTTCTTTTCAAACCCACAAACACAAAGAAAGCAAATTTTTGAAAACAATTTGAGCAAGTACCTAAGAGCCCGTGGATAACCACGGATAGAAAGGGTGCTAACACCTTCCCTTTCTATAATCTACCCCCCGGACCCGAGAAACATCTCGAAAAAGGAATTTTTTAGTGCTTTTTTCCTTTCCTTGTTGGATAAAATAAAAGACGGTGGCGACTTTTGCTTACCGCGACATCTTGCGAAAACAAACGCAAAACGCGAACCAGCATCCAAAAATAGTCAGTTCTCTCCCACTATATCACACCCGGCAAGTCGAAAACCTGAAAAGGCGGCATGGGCAAAAAAGGGTATCCCGGTGGACTGAAAACCCGAAAGGGCGGTCCAGGCAAAAATTAGGGATTAAAGTGTAACGCTATGTCTCATTGGATCACCTTGCAACCAGACTTCAGTATCAACTATCAAGCTCGGACGACACTAATCAATCTGATCTACCTTCAACCAAGTAGCAAGTGATGAGTTGCTTGAAGACATGAAGGCAATAGTAGAGTTGGAACCCAGTGGGATTATTCACATAGCTATTTTTTCTTGGTTTTACACAAACTGTATAAATTCTATTGTTCGGCGGCGTTCTCTTACAAGGACGTCAGCCTCTTGTACAAAAAACGCATATTTACAGGCCAACAAAAAAACTCAATACAATTCTTTTTCACAAAGAGATTTCAAATTGTTTTTTCTTTTTCTGTTTTGTTTTGCAAGAACGTCCAATGTTTCATGTTGATATATGCATTTGACAATAATTGCTGCTCATAAATATTTACAAAATATAATTACTCGTAATATCAGGAACAGGGGCAAACAAGAAATGTCCAAACCGTACAGTTGCTCTGTCCACCAGGTATAGGGATAGACCTAGTTGGAGAAAACGATTGAAGGTACATTAACTCCCCGCAAAGTAAGAAAAAGACAGTGATATTAGCAGTCCCGGACAGGACACCACTCTCCCCAGCTGAGGCTCGCAATCGTGAGTGAATCGGTAATATTCTCCCCCAAGCAGAGTTTATCTATTGCCCGCACTAGAAGATTATCCCCAGTAGAGTCTGGAGGATTGTCCCCAGTAGAGTCTAAAATATTATCCCCAATGAAGTCGCCACTGGAAAATCATCCCCAGTGGAGTTCATTCCTTTCACAGACAGAAACTCAATCCCCAACAGAGTGCATTATCGCCAGCAATGATAATTCATCCCCCACTGAGGTTGTTTCTCCAAATCAACAGAGCTTCTAGCAGAGTATCTCTTCCCCACAGAATTATTTTCTCGCCGGTTTATTCTCCAGCAGGATTATTCTCACAGTCATCTTCATTCACTATCCCCAGCGGAAACGAAGAATGCAACTCCTTTCACTCTTCAACAGCAATCCGGGATTTATTTTCCCCAGCTAGAGAACATCAAAAACATTTGCATATCCATACACCATGACATACGCATGAACGTCATACAATACAATTTCATTTATTTTGAGAACATAATTGCTTGATACATGTCATGCATTACATACAATTAACCTTTACCTTTCAGGAAAGATACAATCAAATTCTCACAAAGCTCAAGCTATGAAGCCCGGATCCAACTGGATAGTACCTTGATTTCTACAGCATATTGTGAAGCTCGGATTACGACCAGATAATAGTATCAAACACCACGAAGCCTGGATTCGACCAGATAATGGTTTATCTCTAAGCTATGAAGCTCGGATTCGATCGGATAATAGTTTAATCCCCAGTAAGCCGTGAATCCCGGATTACAACCGGATAACAGCTCAGCAAGTTATTATGAAGCCTGGATTACGACCAGATAGCAATAAAAATTTCTGTGAAGCCTGGATTACGACGAGATAGCAGCCAAAGACACCGCGAAGCCTGGATTACGACCAGATAGTGGTATATCTTTAACACAAGTTATGAAGCCCGGATTACGACCGGATAGTATCTTGATTTCCTCCGAACACCATGAAGCCTGGATTTCAACCAGATAATGGTATGAAGATGTCACGAAGCCTGGATTACGACCAGATAGCAGTAAAAGACACTGTGAAGCCTGGATTACGACCAAATAACAGTGAGGGACACTGTGAAGCTTGGATTACGACCAAATAGCAGTTTACTCGGCCAATTACTACGAAGCCTGGATTACGACCGTATATTAGTAGGCCCAAAGCCAAAGGGGAGCCCAGATTACAACCGGATAACCACTTGATTTCTTCTGAAGCCTGGATTACGACCAAATAAGAAGTAAGGTATTGTGAAGCCTGGATTACGACCAGATAACAGTATAGAACACCATGAAGCCTGGATTCGACCAGATAATGGTATAAAGCATCGTGAAGCCTGGATTACGACCAGATAACGATAAAGGGACTAAAGTCTGGATTACGACCAGATAACAATACAAGACACTACGAAGCTTGAATTTCGACCAAATAGCAGTTTACCTGGACAATTAATAAGAAGCCTGAAATCGACTGGATATTAGTATGCCCTAAGTTCAAGTTGAAGCCCGGATGCGACCGAATAACAAATCATTTCCTTCTGAAGCCTGGATCACAACCAGATAAGAATCGAGAAATTGCGAAGCCCGGATTACGACCAGATAGCAAGTTTAATCTCATCTCCCCAGTAAGTCATTGTAAAGCTTGGATTACGACCGGATAGCAGTCGATCTTATCACTATGAAGCCTGGATCACGACCATATAGTAGTTCATTTTCACCTCTTCGACGAAGAGACGGTTCCTTAACAAGAATAATGGACAACCGAAGTTCCTAAAATTCAACTTTTCTCAAAAACAGAGACGATTTCCCAGTAGAATAACGGACGACCGAAGCTCCTAAAATTCTATTTCTCTCAAGACAGAGATCAACATTCCCCAGGGGAATCTTCCTCAACAACAGGTATACAAGCTCTCGCTAAGGAATCTCTTAGGCGATCAACACTCCTTCATATGGCATCTTTAAGCCCATCTTCCGTCATCAATTGCCAAATTGAATCTGTAAGCCCATTCCCGACATCGCAAGACAATTACCACTTCATGCAAGTGCAAATTTCTGGGCACTCTAGTGTTCAATCATCTTCCACCTTTGGATCACGAAAGGCACAAAAGCCAATCTACATCCTCGGGTTTAAGAAGATTGAACAGGGGAAGTTGTTGTACCCCAAAATTTTCCCTCCCATATTTCTCAAAACATTTCAAGAAAGATCCTTAAGTTGCTCAAGGAAGTCCAAGGGTTGACCAGACAAGCTCTCTCCTAAGGCAATCTACCTCAAATTAGGGTTTCATGTTGCATCAAGATACTTGAGTCCAAGGGATCCCAAATTATCACCATTGTCCTAATATGTTCTCAAGATCATCCATTTCAAGTTTCAAGCCTTGCAGAGGAAGTTTGCTCAATCAATTGCTCAAAGGCCTGTAAATCGACTGTGCTAAGGCAAAAGTCAATTGTGGCCTACATACAGTCAAACTTCAATATTTTTGGTAAACATCCTCATTTTTAAGTATATTTCATAATTTGATCAAGGGTTGATCATGATTCATCAAGGATTGCTCATAATTCATCAAGAACCAAAAGTTGCTAAATTAGGGTTTTGTAGGAAAAGTCAACTCAACTTTGACCAAGCATAACTTTATCATACTTTATTAGAAATGAACCATCCAAAGCTCATTTTGAAGAGGATGACATTCTCTACAATCCATCTTCAGCTCCCAAGTTCAAAATATGCACTCACAAGAAGTTATGAATTTGGACATTATAGGTCATTTTGAAAAGTCAACAAAAACACCTTTTTGTCAAAGCTTCATACATAAGCATGGAATACCAAATTAAGATGGGACCAAAAGGGTTGCTTATAGGACATCTCAAGCTTTCAAAAAAGTCCAAGAACACCTTCAAAGAGTCAAAATTGAGGAATTTATGCATTTTTGAAGTTGACCCTTTTTGCAAAATTGTCAAAAGTCAACTATGCCTAAAATTGCAAATTTTGCTTAATGGGCCCAATCTTTTGCACTGGTCTTGAGTTAGAAACATGGTCCACGAGCCCTATACCTTTCCACTTGTCATTATCTTGTTTTTATTATTTATTTTGATTTTTATTTGAATTAAATCATTTTAAATCAAAACAAATAATAGAAAATCCAAAACATTGAAATTCAAAGATCTTGTGTTGGTTTCAGGTCCTACATCCAGCTAGCATGAGATTGAATTCGTGCCAAGGCTTGGTGTGCACAAAAAGATTGAGTTTGCTCTATTTTTAGCAAGATTTTCAAGTGTATCAAATCCAAATCAAAAGCAATGATGGAGGAAGATTGTGATCATATTGGCAACCCTAATTCATTCCTCAGTACATAAGGAGTATTTGCAGACCCAAAAGGAGGCTAGAGAGAGGCGTGAGAAGAAGAACAAAACTTGAAAAATCACAACAAAAGTGCTGAGTCGAATTCTTTGTTCCAGGCAATTTCAAAGCTTCCTGCCCATCCCAATCAC
Source organism: Vicia faba (assembly GCA_948472305.1). Taxonomy (NCBI): domain Eukaryota; kingdom Viridiplantae; phylum Streptophyta; class Magnoliopsida; order Fabales; family Fabaceae; genus Vicia; species Vicia faba. The sequence goes on from OX451735.1 coordinate 238,918,470, forward strand.
TTCCTGGGATCCCCAGCAAGCAAAACCAATCAAGAGCAAGAATTTCCAGGCCCTGAATACCACTGTAAGTCATCCACGATATTGAGTTATTTTTGAAATCGGTTTGCATAATTCTTGCACATATAGCATGATATGATCATATATTCTTGTTCACCATCACATTTGCAAGCTTTCTGTAACAATTAATTGCATTTTCATGGCATGTATAAGATTTCACCATTGCTAGGGTTTTATGGCTCGATTTAGGATTTCTGTGTACAGGTAAAATTGGGCCATGAAAGGAGCACCATTGTGCTCAGCAGGTCCAGACGAAGCTATCCATGGCTTTAGTTTTGATTTATCTTGCTTATGGTTGATTTTGAGAATACGCAGGTCTGTAGTGACGGACAAACGTCTGTAGGTAAAAGTCTGGGACTTTTACCAACGGTGCAAGGAGGAAGACAACTAGCGTGGCAGCCTCCCACTCGTCCATTTGAATTTACGCGCGAATTTCTTTTATTTCATTTGTTCTTAATATAATAATTGTTGTTTGTTTTGTATACAAGAAACGCGTGTAGCTCAGTTGGTAGCCAGGTGGTTGGAAAGTGCTTTAGGGCCTGGGTTCGAATCTCAGGTCCCCCAATTTCTTCACATTATTTTTCTTTCAGGGATTACATGCGCGTACAAGGCTAAGGTCTATCATGTAACCTCATCATCCAGCCTGCCAAGTGGCCAGATGGCCAGATTCAAAGGCCATTAAATGAAGGAGCACCAAATTCCCCAGTCAAGGCAACGCATGGGATCCAAAAAGTATAAGTGGATCAATTTTTGTTGGGCTCAAGACTTGCTATCCACACCCCCCTTCAGATTGCTTCCCAGAACCAATTTCTCTTTATCTTTTCATTTTTATATTTTATTTGATTTAGTTTATTTATTATACTAACCAAAAATTAATTATTTCTTTTATCAAAAATCACAAATAACATTTTTTCACCAAATTAGGTTTAGATCTTATTTTTTATCAAAAAATAATTAAATCAATTAGGTTTAATTTTTAGATAACTTTAATTATTTTACAAATAAATTTAAAAACCATTAGAACAATTAGGGTTTTATTTCTAATTTAATTATATTTTCTTTTTCTTAAAATAACCAAAAACACAAAAATAGGCCATGTAATTATTTTCTTTAATTAATTTAATTAACTAATTAATTTTGTATTTAATTTAAAACCTAATTCTTTTCTTAAAAATAATTAAAAATAACAAAAACATTTTTTTCTTCCAATTAGGTTAGAATGGGGTCAAAACCCTAATTTCTTATCGTCCTTAATTTCATCGCGCACGCTTTATTGTTTTACTTCTTACCATATTAATGTAATTGCTCACAAGTTGTAATAGTTTAATTAGGTCTTTTATTTTCATTTACCGCTTTATTTTTTTAAGGGTTTGTTTTTGGCTATGTAAATACCCTAAGCCTTGTAATAGCGTAGCTTAATTTACGCACTTTAAATTCTGCAAAATATTAAACTGTTAGATGTATGAATAATTAGGGTTGCATGACAAGAATGTATGTAAACTTTAAAACAGTTAGCAAACCCTAAATATGCAAAGATAAATAACCTGAAATTGAATCACTCGCACATCTGCACTCTTAGGGTACACTCTCACTTGGTTGCCTTCAGTAAACGGCCATTAAGTATAGGATGCTTTAGTGGTCGCTCTTTTGCCTAAACAAAGATCAAAGTCCCGTTCGGAAAAGTTGCCTCGGAAAAGTTGCCTCGGAATGGTTGCCTCAGAATTGTTGCCTCGAATAATTGATCTAAGACATTAGGGTTACTACTAAGATGTCCTAACGTTGCTTTAGTGACTGTACGTCCCTTTCGAATTGACCCTTAAAACCCCAACGATGGTGCTACCTACTCACTAATAGTGGAATAGCGTTGTCTAAAGGAAACGAACATAGAACAATTTTTTTTCCGAGTAGGTAGATTAGTTCTTAAGTACTTGCTCAATCCAAACAAACTTTTTCAAACTTACACTCCTTTACAAACAAAGTTTTCAAAAACACTTCGTAACACTCTTGAAGACAGAAGCAAGAGTTAAATCAAAGTCAAAAACTTTTCAAATCACACAAACACACAAAGAAGAAATTTTGAAAATGATGAGCAAGTACCTAAGAGCCCGTAGATAACTACGGATAGAAAGGGTGCTAATACCTTCCCTTTCTATAATCTACCCCCCGTACTCAGAAAATCTCGAAAAAGGAACTTTTCTGTGCTTTTTTCCTTTCCTGTTGGATAAAATAAAAGTCGGTGGCGACTCTTGCTTACCGCGACATTTTGCAAATACAAATGCAAAACACAAACCAGCAATTCCTAAAAAAATAGTCCCGGTTCTGGCCATCGTATCACACTTATGTTCACACTCAGATACAACATGTCCGTTCTTACCACATCGGAAACACCTCTTCACTTCAGTAGTTCACACATTACTCTTGTGCCCAGGTTTTCCACACTTAAAGAAAACCACACCAGCAGGAGCATCTCCCCCACTAGTCCTCTGACCCTGAGCAACTTTCTGTTTACCTTTACCAATTGGGGCATCATAAGGCTTACCACGATTTTGTTGGTGCTTACCCCTCTTCTCACTAATAATCTTGTAATGAGCATTATTATCCTCCTTATAAATCCTGCAACTATCAATCAAATCAACAAAGACACGGATCTTCTGGTATCCAACTACCTTCTTGATCTCCAGGCGTAACCCGTTATCAAACTTGATACACTTCAAAAAATCAGCATCTGCATCAGCGTAATGCGGATAAAACTTAGCCAACTCAACAAACCTGGAAGCATAATCAACAACTGGCATATTCCCTTGCTTCAACTCAAGAAACTCAAACTCCTTCTTACCACGGACATCTTCAGGAAAGTACTTCCTCAGAAATTCCCTACGGAACACAACCCAAGTGACATTCTCACCTGCAGCTTCCAACTTCTGACAAGTCTCTAGCCACCAGTCATCAGCCTCGACTGCTAGCATATGAGTCCCATATCGAACCTTCTGCACTAGAGTGCAGTCCATCACACAGAAGATTCTCTCAATCTCTTTCAACCACTCCAATGCTTCGTCAAGATCATACTTTCCCTTGAATGTAGGTGGATTATCTCTCTGGAAAGTCGCCAAGCTACGAGATCCAGCATACCTGTCAACATTCGGCTGATTCTCCATCGCATGAGCCATTGCTTCTAAAGCAGCAGCAAGTGCAGCATCATTCCTTCCAGTCATCTCAACTTCTCACTACAACATAAACAACGGTTAGAACTCAAATTAATAATACTTGATTGTTAGACAACTACGACATGGTCGGACCAACCTTTTTCTCTGATACCAACTTTGTAACACCCAAATTCTACCCCGGCAATTATATAAATAAATTAGAGTTATAAAAATCATTCATGCAAACGAATCGGGATGCCACAAATTCTTCTATCAAAATTCATTGCATTCATCGTGGATATATAACACTTTTAAAACATCAGATGAACAGTCATCATGAAATCTTTAATTAAATAATATAACATCTACGCAGGGGAAATTCTTAATAACATCTCTGTCATCATTACAGCAACTTCAAAACAACATAATTTAATAATGATCAACTTAAAGTTCAACAACTGAATAATCAACAATCAAAAGCAACAAGCATTCATCCCCCCGAGTGTTACATATCAGAGCAATGACACCGACTCGAACTACTGAAGGTATACAACCTTCACTCTCGATTACCTGCATGTTACCAACATAAGGGCAACATTCAAACAGAAGGGGTGAGATATCTAACAATATAATAAAGCGCATGATAATTAATATATTAAATTAGACCACATAACATCACTACTTCTCATCTCATAATCACCAATAATAATACACATTCACCACATCAATACACACTTCTTTATGCAGTCATATAATGCGACTCAATACTATGCAAATGCATGTGGTACCATTTAGAGCAGAACTGTCGTCTCAAAAAATTTCCAATTAATAGAGGCATCAACAAGGCATAAGCCTTCATCTCAATATTCTCCAATAAAGGCCATCTCAACGAGAATAAGCTCCATCTCAAAATGCAATGTATGCGACACAATCATGAATGTAATAACAACACCATAATTAACAACATCTCAATACAACATCATCGTTGGCCAAAGGCCTACATCTCAAAAGCATATCAACATCTCTTCATCAAACATCTCATATCATTCATAATAATTCATCAAACATCATTTATTCATCAAACACAACTTCATTAATAACATCTCATCAATAACTCAGTTGTACTTTAATACGACAGTAATTCATACTGCTATTTTGTAATCTTACATCATTACTATCATTACTAGTCCTACTGTTACAAACCAAACAGCAGCCTCTAAGCATCTCATCTTCATCATTCTGCATAAAAACCAACATAACGATCATCACGGGAACTAATTCAAATCATATGGTTATCCTTCCTATCTTCATTTTAACCCTTAAGAATAAATCTCACCGCGTTAGCTATTCAACGCTTTGAAAGACACCTCAAACAGAGTCCGAAAACTCAAATTACAGCATTCTCAAACTGATTCTGCCAAAAACCAGGCAACATGGATCGACGCATAACGTCTTGGATCAACGCGTACTGCACTGAACTCGCAACATGAGTTGACGCATCCTCTCTTGTATCGACTCATACTGAGTCTACCACACAGCATGTATTGACACATGCTCCTACGTATCGACTCATCCTGAGTCTAAAAGCACTCATGTATCGATGCAAAACCTCTTCATGTCGACTCACCCTGAGTCTTTAAACCTTCTTGTATCGACCCATCATGTTTTGGGTCAATGCATACTGCTTCATCCTGCATAAATTCTGCGATTTTCTTTGTGTTTTCACTACAGGTTCTATACTTTAAGCCCTAAAAACTTAATCTAATCATAGATAATCATTACTTACAATTATCCTATAATTCTATGTCAATTAAACAGCATCGGAACGTCATTATTCATCTAAAATTCATCAATTTCATCATACAACATCATATACATTCAATTCATGAACAACACAACAATCACCTCTAACCCAATTATAGAGTCAGAACCCCACCCTTACCTTGGATTGAAGGTCGCTCTATAATCTTCCGGTTGAAACCTCGTTCTGCCATTTTTCCTCTTTTTTTAGCAGCTTCACGTTCTTCTTCTCAATCCTTATTCTTCTATTGTCTCCTCTTTTCTATTCTTTCTAGCAACAATAAAGTAACCTATTATTATTTATTCCTTATTGGGCTTAAAACTAACACCCCCCTTATTACTTCTATTCCTTTAAAACAAGCTCACATCAAATAATAGTATACTTCTAATATTATTTCTCCACTTAATAAAATAATTAAATCCAATTAATCACAACATATCTTCACAAGTATTCCAAAATAATTTAATTAAATAATTAATTAAATTACGGGCGTTACAACGGGCATCATACCTTATGATGTACCGTATATCACTTAAGCACATGGTACCTTACCATATTATGTATTCCACTTAAGTGTATCGTACCTTACAGTGTTCTAAAATTATCTTAAGTGCACCTTACCTTATGGTGTTCCTTATTTACTTTATCTTTCATCAACTTGTCCTTATGTGTGTGACCTTGTAGGTTTTCGCGACGTTGACAATTGTATTAAATCACACATTTAACATAATAAACAATGAGCAATATCTAGCAATAAATCAATGCTACCCAAGTCACAAAAATGTCATGTGATCTGATAAAACCTTTTTGTGATAATATTTGTGTGTACAATTACCCTTTTGCCCTTATGTCTATATTGAACACAAAGCATAGACCATGTCACCCTTGTCCAGTTCAATATTAGGCCCTTATACATTTATCCTGTTATGCAGGATGGGAAAATTTCATCTAGGTCACTCATGTCCCTCAACATGCTTTGTGAAGTACCCATCAACTATCTTTATGGTCATCCAGTTACGAATAACGTTTGATCAGCAATAAAGTACTTGACTCTATATCTAGGGTCTATACACTACTACAAAAAACCTAATTCAAAACGGTTGAAATAGGGATACCATCACGCGGGTCATACCGTTGTTAAGTAGTGTGTGATTGTAAGTAGTCATTTTCCACAACAGTCTAGAAACCGCCATAGAAAGGCAGGATTCGCGCTACTAATCACAACAGTTAGCAGTAACAACTATTGTGATATAGACATATAAATTACATTTGATTACGGTTACTGTAAGTAACTGTTGTTGAAAGTCACCAGAGTTTATTAAATAATATGTAGATTGCTTGTTTTTCCATACACCTCACTAAAGAAATACAAGCATTCAAATTGATGAAGATGTATATAATCTGGAAATTAAACTATTCTTGAAACCCAACTTAAACAAACCATTGTTTTCTGAATTGCATGCGTCTCATCATTCATTTCTAGCTCTTTAACATATAGAATGTGGTATAATGATGTGGCTCCTTCATCGAATCGATATCTTCTTATCTATATTAATTTCAATAACAACAATTTATTGACTAAGTCTACCTCATCATGTCACTTATTCATCGTGATTGTTTTAATGACTTATTATCATAACAACTACCATGATTAATGATGATGAGGGGGTAGATGTAGCCTACAAATAATGGTTATTGAAATTAAACTATATGAGAAGATATCAATGTAATGAATGAGCCAGATCATTATACCATGTTTTATGTTAAAGAGCTTGCGATGAATGATGAAACAAATGCAATTCAAAAAACATTGATTTATATAAATCAGTTTTTAAATACAACTTAATTTTCAGATTATAAGTATATATGTCAATGAAAATGAATGTAATTTAAGTGAGGGTTATTGAAACAAATAATATACATAGAATATAATAAACTCAACCACAACAATAACATACTATATCATTCAGGACATACCTTTTTATTGAAACTAATAATGGAAATTCATCTAGTTTGTGAAGCTATTAAAAAGAAATATAAGGAGTAAAAAGTTTAAACAACAACTTCATAATTCTTATATTTCTTCTCATAGGTTCTCAACTAGATGAAGTTTGCTTCTGTCGTTGTTTCTTCATTTATTAAAATGTTTTGTTCTTGTTGAGACCTACAATAACCATGAAAGTTATCAACATGTGTAACAGCAAACTTATTTGTCAACAAAGTATGAAAATCATCTAATATCATCAATGGATATACATGAAGTCGTGGAACTGTAACAAAGTACAAGGTGGATGTAGTTTCCTTTGATAAGGTAATGAAGATGGATCTAAAAAAGGAGTACAATCAATAAAAACAACATGCAACAAACGATATAATGGGGAAATATTTAACAAGAAGATGGAAGAAGAAGCGTACCTTAATGTATGAAGGACAAGATTCACGGCTAATGGTGAAGAAGAAGGAAAAAATGTGTGATAGGGTTTCCTTGTGAAGGAAATGGCAGTACTATCTATAAGTGAGAGTTAATTCGCTTATATATGGGTAAATTATTTCACAATGGTTAACACTACCAACCGTAATGATATCCCTTTTATTTGTGAGTTATAAAATAAATAAAAAGAAAAGGTGCGTCATAATGTTAAAGGAATAAAATATTTTATGGCGTTGAGGTTCAAACCCATGAAAGTTTGATTGTATCACCACAGTTGGTACATCAACCGCTATTATATACAAATAATTTTTAATCAATAAACAAAATAAATATGCCAGCGTATCATTTTAGAGATGTCACCACAGTGTAGATAAGAACCATGGTGAACATGGCGTTGTTGATGCGCATTTTGTAGTAGTGATAGTGGTTTCGGGTCGAAGGGTGATATACACCATTATCACCATGAGAATAACTTATGATACTTTTCATAACATTCTATGTAGTATTCTCATAGCGGGTCAATCCAGTATAAATATTACTCCTAATATTTATACCTATGTCAAGACTTGATAACTCTTTTATCCTTGATCCATGAGATGTGATCATCAGTCTATCTACATAATAATCTCAATGCTTTAATGTTATCCCACTTTGCAATAAAGCTCAATTACGTATACTTTAAGAGTAATGTCCTTATGTTTAATGCGATCTCATGATTAAGTTACATTTAACATTTCATTAAACAGACGAACTATTCTAGGGACTTTAATATTTTGGAAAAGCAAACATAATAAAGAACTGCCTTTTTATTATTAATAAATGATTGGATACAAGTACTAAAAGTATTGGCCTCTAGGGCATATACCAACAACCAAGATTTATCTTTACCCTTTGGATGGCATGCCAGGACAGACTTGCTACCAAAGAAAGGATTAATAGATTTGGTCTTATTGATAATGTTGAGTGTGTTTTTGCAGGGAATCCAAAACAATACTCCCTCCGGTCTCATTTATAAGAAAAAATTAACTTTTTATATACATTGAATAAGTAATGTATTTGGACAATATATTGTCCAAATACATTACTTATTTAATGTATCTAAAAAGTTAATTTTTTCTTATAAATGAGACCGGAGGGAGTACATCATATGTTATCCAGCTGCAATACTATCAAGCAAATCTGGGTTTCACTTTTAAATTGGCTTAACATCAACCATGATCTAGAGAGGTGGGAAGAGGAGTTGATATGGGCGATCAACAACTGCAGAGAAAAAGGTACCAAAGTTGTCATCTTGACGTTTGCTTTTACATAAGCTATCTATGAGATATGGAGTTACCGTAACGACGTGTGCTTTGGAAATATCATTAGCAATAAAGATATAGGGAACATAATTATTGACATTACTATAAATAGATGTTGGATGAAGCCCAATTGTAGAGAATATCTTAGTAGGCTTATGATGCCTTAGTTTTGTTGGGTTATTTGTAGAGAAATTAACATGTCACTCCCATATTATACATGCCACCCTCCCATATTTCATTATTCCCAAAATACCTCTTTCACTATTTACTCTAAATTTTTTACTTTTATAAAAAAAAAGTACTATTGGTCAAAGGAGATAAATTTTAAAATTTCTGGTACTCTTAGCAAATTTCTGATACCGAATTTTGTCGTATACCAGAAATTTTGTACATTCTACAAATTTCTGGTTGCGATATAAAATTTCTGGTTGCGATTTACAAAAGTAATTACATGTACCAGAAATTTAGCAAATTTCCGGTAGAAAAACCTTTACCGGGAATCTAAAATTTCCGGTGTACCGGAAATTTCAGTTATACTTGAAATTTCTGGTATGTCTGCAAATGGAGTTTTATATCTTTGCGGTCCTGAGTCGGCAGCTTCAACTTCTTTTACGAATTCATGTACAGATCTTATGCAGTTCTTCATCACATATATCATATGTTTTCTATTTAACTTACACAATTTTTAATTTATTTTTTTTGTAAATTGATGAAGTTTACTAATTATATGTTATTGTAGTTGTCAGATTTTTAAATCGCGAGATAAAGTTCTAGAATGGGCACAGTCTACTGGAAAAAATATGGTATTATTGTTGTTACAATTCGGTCTGATACTGCTAATGGAAGGTGAGGGAGGACGGATAAATTGATTATAGGTTGTGACAGAGGAGGAAATTACAAAAATAAAAATGAATATGCGAAACCTTCTGATTGCAATTATACTATGAAGGTTAGATGCCCAGTTAGGCTGAGATTTTCTCCAAGTGGTATCAGTTGGAAGGTGATGTACATCTCAACCACTTCGAGAATATTTGTGGTGATATTCCATCATATGTCAAGTATGTGAAAGAAACACGGTTAAAACCATATAACGAAAGATTTGTTGCTTCATGGACTAACATAATCACTCATTTAGGGAACACAACAACAAACAGGTACATTGGACTAACAAAAAATATGTTTATGTTTAGATATTAATTTTAAAGTTGTTTAGATAATATGTTCATGATTTATAAGGTGGAGTATGCACATTGGAGACTAAAGAACTTGTTGACTACAAGTCGTGGTGATTTATGTCGAAGTTGGGATGTTGTGAACACAATATTGAAGTTGCAGCTAGGTTCCATCAGAGTGTTGTTTCAAAAAAGTATCGCCAACATTGAGCAATGGTATAACATCCCATTATATGCTAGATTGCACAATTTTGTCTCAATACAATGTATACAACTCATGGGAAAGGAACTAGAAAGAGTAAAATTTGTTGGTGCAAGCAAGGAGATGTGTGGTTTTTACATTAGAACAACACATGGGTTATTGTGTGCGTGTCAGCTTGCTGGTTTCCAAATTCTAGGCACCCATATACCTTAGGAATCAATTCATGTATTTTGGACGAAATTGCACATTTTAGAACATGATGTGAGTCCTGCTGAGAATAAGTGAGATTTATAAGAAGAGTGTGAAGAGTTGAAGAGATATTTCAGTACTTTGGATATTGTGGGTCAGAGGGTGTTGAAGAAAAAAGTTTGTGATCTAACTTATCCATCCACAACTTCAATGTGTCCACCGCCAGTGAAATACAAGCCAAAGAGGGGAGTTAAGAAGAGTAAAAAGGGCGAGGAGAGTGATGTGCATCGTGATTCTAACCAGTGGTAATATGATGCAGCTTTACAGGGTAGTCAGACTACAAAGAGATCATGCATAAAACTAATTGGAGGTCAATCGTCGACCATGCCAATATGTAAGCAACCTTCTACCAAATCTTCAGGAGCTGAGTACTTGTCACAGTTTCTTGCTTTCTTTTATCCATACATCGATGGCATAATTGATGTTGAGAATGATGAAAATTATGGTTTCTGTTGCATTTCATCTTTATTAAGATGTGGGTAAGATGCATGTTATTTGGTTCGGAAGCAGTTGGATACTCAAGTCCATCAATATGCTGACTTGTTTTCTAAGTTATTCTATGACACTATCTCTGATGTTGGGACTTCATTACAAGTAAAACACTTGGGTGTGTAGTGTAGGGAGAAATGAATGTTGATTCCTGATATGGGTTACCCTATTGCTTTTAGATATAATGTCGTATTTGTTTTCCTTTCCATGAGACTTAACATAAAAAATTTCCCCACTTCTCATAGCTCCACCCTTGTACACAAGTCGGCATACAATCATTGATGTTGGTTTTGTCAACAAAAATTATTGGGTTCAAGTGAAGTTGAAACTCGATTGTCCACTGCCTCCTATCACTAAATGTTGGAGAGAGAATTGTTCTAATGATGCAAAGACATGGAAATCAACATATACGAGTCGCTTCAGGCATTAAGAAGAATTGTCTACGCTGTGATTGTAGTTTTTTTTAATGTAATTGTGTATGACAATTATTCTATTTATATATTAAGTCGGTTTGCTATTTCACGATGTATTTTATTTAAGTGATATTTTAAAAAAATTAAGTCCCAGTATTATCGGAAATTTGAAATTTCCGGTATTTTTCACACATCGAAAATTTCAAAATTCTGGTTTGTTTTTATAATGATGAAAAACATTGAAGATTTGAAATATCTGGTATTTTTCACACACCACAAATTTTAAATTTCCGATTTATTTTTATAATGATAAAAAACACCAGAAATTTGAAATATCAGTTAACAATTACATTCATATGGCACGGTTAAAAACTTAGAAATTTAACGAAATTTCTGATACAGAACCGAAAATTTTAAATATTCCAATATATTTCGAAGACAATTTCGTAAATGTGTCATATTTAGAAGGTGGCATGTATAATATGAGAGTGACATATTAATTTGTCTTATTTGTAAGTTAGATCAATTGATCCCCATGAACCTTATTGTTTTTGATTGAATATATTTCTTTTAAAAAAACGGAGAAAGTATTATATATTATATAACAAATCCATTCTAATTTTTATTGAACAAAGACTAGTGTCATTTTTTAGGTTGTTGACCATCTATATCTTCACTTTTTAGGTTGTCAACCAAAATTACAAGAAAAAAAACAAAATAATAAACAATAAAAAATAATTTCAATTTTACTGTAGAATTTTGATCAATATTTTTTTATTTTGTTGTATTTTTTAATATATAATTAGTGAGATATTTGTGTGTTTCTACAAGTATCAGTATGATACGCATATTTATTTTTAAAATATAATAAAAATAAAATGACTTTTTTTAAATAAAAAAAATAATTTGATGTCTATAATTCTTCTAATATATAAAATTATTTTAATGAATAATATATATTTTTTATATAAATATTATTTTTGTTTTAAAATTGTTGTAAAAAATATTTAAATCAATAGTAAAGTTGTTATATTAATATTCAATATTTTGATCAGTAATTTCATGTTCACGTTAATATTCAATAATTTAATCAGTGATTTCATGTTCCCGTTAATGTTCAATATTTTCATCAATAACTTAATATTTCCGTTATATTCAATATTTTGATTAATAACTTCATGTTCCCGTTAATATTCAATATTTTGATATGTAACTTCATGTTCTCGTTAACATTCAATGTTTTGATCAGTAATTTCATGTTTCCGTTAATATTCAATATTTTAATCAATAATTTCATGTTCTCGTTAATATTCAATATTTTGATGAGCAACTTCATGTTTCCGTTAACATTCAATATTTTAATCAGTAATTTCATGTTCCCATGAATATTAAATATTTTGATCAGTAACTTTATACTCCCGTTAATATTTAATACTTTTATCAGTAACTTCATGTTCCGGTTAATATTCAATATTTTTATCAATAACTTCATGTTTCCGTTAATATTCAATATTTTGATCAGTAACTTCATGTTTCCATTAATATTCGATATTTTGATTAGTAACTTTATATTCCGGTTAATATTCAATATTTTAATCAGTTACTTCACGTTCTCGTTAATATTCAATATTTTGATCAGTAACTTCATATTCCCGTTAATATTCAATATTTTGATCAGGAACTTCATGTTCCCGTTAACATTCAATATTTTGATTAGTAACTTCATATTCCCATTAATATTAAATATTTTGATCAGTAACTTTATATTCCCGTTAATATTCAATATTTTGATCAGTAACTTCATGTTTATGTTAATATTCAATATTTTTATCAGTAACTTCATGTGCCAGTTAATATTCAATATTTTGATCATTAACTTCATGTTCCCGTTAATATTCAATATTTTGATCAGTAACTTCAGGTTCCTGTTAATACTCAATATTTTGATCAATAACTTCATGTTTCTGTTAATATTCAATATTTTGATCGGCAACTTGTTCTCGTTAATATTTAATATTTTGATCAATAAATTCATGTTCCCGTTAAAATTTAATTTTTTGATCAATCCATGTCCCAATTCATACTCATGGACGGATTTTTCGCATACCCAATCCATATCCAATTTATAACCATTTTCTATAACCGGTTATCATAATCAATCCATATAAATGGTTATATTTTTACATGACCGTTATAAAACCGTTTTGTTCATAACTAAAATTTATAACCGGTTATAGATTTCATGACCGATTTTAAAATTTATAACCAATTTTTAATTTATACCGATTCCAAACATAAAAATAAATTTATATTGATTTTAATTTTTTTAATATTAGTTTTAAATTTGTATATTTTGTAAAAAAAAAATATTTTTCCATAAAAGATACGAAAAAATTGAATTTTTCGTATTTTCGGAAAAACTCAATTTTTTGTATTTCTGAAGAAAAAAACAATTTTCGTATTTCCAAAAAAAAAAAAACAATTTTTTGTATTTTCGAAAAAACTCGATTTTTTCGTATTTATGACAAAACTGAATTTTTTCTTATTTTCGAAATAACATGATTTTTTCCTATTTTTGCAAATTATATTTCCGATAAAATTTGATTTTTCATATTTTGAAAAAAATTAATTTTTTATACTTTTGAGAAAAAAAATTGATTTTCAAAAAATATATTAATTTAGTTTTTATTTTGGACATAGATGTCCAAAATATGAATGTGGTTAAAACCATATTAATAAAATATTCAAAATATAGATTTGGTTAAAACCATATTAATAATTAACCGAATTTTCATAATCAAATTTATATATGGATATGAATAATTTATATAATCAATTAATTTGAACACTTCTGTTACACACATTTGTAATAAGAATAAATAAATAAAAAACAAAATTGTTTAACCAAAACTGTTTATTGAAATTCTGGCTGCAGATACTCAATGTCACGTTCAATGTTATGACACCGTATCTGACTTACTATATGACAGTAAATACAAAAGCAATAAAGAACACAGTCAATTGTTTACCCAGTTCAGTGTGCAACAACACCTACTATGGGGGCTACCAAGCCAGGGAGGAAATCCACTATAAGAGATGTTAATTCAGGAATAAACCAACCAGTTTATCTCCTTCACTTAAGACCTACCCAATGCAATTCCAATCTAAGTACAACTTAAACCTGAGTTCCTACTCACTCCCCCTCAATCACAGCAGTGATACATAAACCAATTTGACTTAAGAATTGATGAAGACACTCTTCAAAAACAAACACTTGATTAAGCTTCACAGCTTTTTAATCAAGCAACACAATCACTCTTGCTTCACAGCTTTGAGTGATGCACACAGCTAACTTGACTCTGCTTCACAGCTTTAGTCAAGGAACATTCAAACACTCTTGCTTCGAAGCTTTGAGTGCTACACAACCCTTACAATTAGAAACCTATTCCAAGTCACTTATCACAATGATAATTGCTTGGAGTACAATACTCAAACCTATACAAATTACAAATGATCTTCTGATCAATAAAAAGGGATGCCTTGAAAAACAGCAGCTCTGTTGAATATATAGCAGCTGCAACTTCAGTTAGGGTTTCCATAAAAACCTAGGGTTAATTCCGTTTGACCTAAAGACCAGGTCACAGAACTTTATTAACCAGGTTAGGGTTGAGCTAGGTTACCCCTCAGAAAATGCAGGATTCTGTTTAGGAAAGACTGAGTTATTTTCCTGAAAAAACTCAGACTTATCCAACCTGCAAACCTGTTAGTTCAGAACAGGATGTCATAACATCTGTTATGACATCTGAGAAAACCTGTCTACTGATTTAGCAAAATGTGATCATTTTGCAAAATGCTCAGATACACACTTATAAACATCAGTACTTGAATTACAATATTTTTCTGCAAAGGTACCTAATGAGTCAGTACAAACTAAACTAGAATGTTATGACATCAGTCATGACATTCACACATACACTTGGGATTTACCAAAAATGCAAGCCAATACCTAAACACCTACAAACTCCCCCTTTGGCAGATTTTTGGCTAAAGACCCTAAGCAATCAGAGATAGATAGCAGCAGAAATAAGTGACAGCAGAAAAATAGAATGTCAAGTACTAATTAAGTAAGTACCAAAATATTCTCCCCCTCTTTAGCCACAAATGGGCCAAAGATACATGTTCATAAAATTATACAGTTATCCAAAAAAATAATAAGAGCAGCAGCAGAAAACAACTGAATACACTTCCAAACTCCACCAGATATCAGCACTAACCAGCAACACCATCAAACAGCAACCAACCTTCAAGCACTGTCATCAGATCCAGAGGATTCGGGCTTCTTTCTTTTCTTGTGAGCAATGTCAGCATTCTTCTCTTTGTTTGATGTCTCAACATTCTTAGAGACATCTGGATTTGTTTCAGCATTTGAACTTTCTTGGTTCAGAGGAACAGAAATGCCAGGAACTGAGTGTTTCTCGTTCAGAATTCTTGAAACAATTTTTGCTATTGCTTGATTAACATAGGCTGTCCCTTCCCTATTTGCAATTTCAGGGGGAACTGAAGAAGAAGGATGAGATGGATTACCAGAGGCAGAAGCTTGGGACTTTCCTGCATGTCTTGTTCTCAACTCTTTGACCTTGGTGGGGTTAGTTCCCACGTTTCTACGAGAAGAGATCTCCAGAACTTCAGAGTCCAGACAAGAAGAGATTGTCCTAGAATCTTGATCAGAGGAAGAGGTTGAAATAGTCGTATTGGATGATGATGGTGTTTGAGACATTTTGACAGTCCTAGAGGACCAACAGCAACTGAGGAGAAAATTCTGATTGAGAGACTGGGTTTTGATGAGGAGACGAGAGGGGAAGGAAGCAAGGGAGTGTCTATTCAACTTCTTAAAAGAATTGTAGGAAATGAGAAAATATAATTTTAAACCAATCAGAACAGGCATAACTCCTTTGATCCTTGTTTTAAGCAAAATTAATTGCTACAATTCCTCATGTTGGAAAATACCCAACTTACCCCTTAAGTTTTCAAATTGATTTGCATCCAGAGCCTTGGTAAAAATGTCAGCCAACTGTAGCTCAGTGGCAACATGTTCCAATTTGATTGTCTTCTCTTCTACAAGGTCTCTGATAAAGTGATGTCGTATGTCAATATGTTTGGTCCTGCTATGCTGAATGGGATTCTTGGATATGTTGATTGTACTCAGATTGTCACAGTACAATGTCATAACATCTTGTGTGACATTATACTCAGTGAGCATCTGTTTCATCCATATCATTTGAGAGCAGCTACTACCAGCTGCAATGTATTCAGCTTCAGCAGTGGAAAGAGACACACAATTCTGTTTCTTGCTGAACCAGGAAACCAGATTACTTCCCAAGAAGAAACATCCTCCAGAGGTGCTTTTTCTATCATCAGCACTACCAGCCCAATCAGCATCACAGTACCCAGTCAGAGCTGGTTCACAGCCATGAGTATACATCAATCCATAGTTGTAAGTACCACTTACATACTTCAAAATTCTCTTCACTTGATTGATATGACTGACTTTGGGATCAGCTTGGTATCTTGCACAAACTCCAAATGCAAAGGCAATATCAGGTCTGCTGGCAGTTAAGTACAACAAGCTTCCTATCATGCTTCTGTACAGACTTTGATCCACCTTAACCCCACTTGAATCTTTGGAAAGCTTTAGGTGAGTAGGAGCAGGAGTCCTTTTGTGACTTGCATTCTCCATACCAAACTTCTTTACAATGTTCTTAGCATACTTGCTTTGAGATAAGAAGATTGAGTCCTCCATCTGTGAGACTTGTAGTCCAAGAAAATAAGTTAGTTCTCCCATGAGACTCATTTCAAATTCAGCCTGCATTTGGTCAGCAAAGTGTTTAACCATATGTTCTGACATTCCTCCAAACACTATGTCATCAACATATATTTGGGCAACCATCAACTTTCCTCCTTCAGTTTTGACAAAGAGAGTTTTGTCCAAGCCTCCTTTTCTGTAGCCTTTGTCTGAGAGAAACTTTGTTAACCTGTCATACCATGCTCTAGGAGCTTGTTTCAGGCCATATAGGGCTTTTCTCAATTTGTAGACATGATCAGGGTGGGTTGGATCCACAAAGCCTTTAGGTTGTTCCACATAAGCTTCCTCATTCAAGTACCCATTTAGAAAGGCACTTTTCACATCCATCTGAAATAACTTGAACTTCAGAAGACAAGCAATTGACAACAAGAGTCTGATTGATTCCAGCCTGGCTACAGGTGCAAAGGTTTCATCAAAATCAACCCCTTCAACCTGGGTGTATCCTTGAGCAACAAGTCTTGCCTTATTTCTGGTGACAACTCCTTCAGCATCTGACTTGTTCTTGAATATCCATTTTGTCCCAATGATGTTAGTTCCTTCAAGTCTAGGAACCAGTTCCCAAACTTCATGTTGCTTGAATTGGTTCAGTTCATCTTGCATTGCACCAATCCAATATTCATCAGTTAAGGCTTCCTTGACATTTCTTGGTTCCATTTTGGACACAAAACAAGAGTTTGAGATGATTTCTCTAGATCTTGTGATGACTCCACTATTGGGATCTCCTATGATGAGCTCTTTTGGATGATCCTTCTGAATTCTGATGGAAGGGATCTTGCTAGCTTCCTTTGATTCAGATTCTGTTGTGGTGGAGTTGGGTAGGTCATTCTGTTGGGTTGAAGTCTCAAAGAATGTCTCAACAGTACAAGGAACATCTATTTCTTCATGATAGTCATCAATTATAACATTTATTGATTTCATCATGGTTTTGGTTCTGGAGTTGAATACTCTATAAGCTCTGCTGTTTGAGGAGTATCCTAGAAATATGCCTTCATCACTTTTAGGATCCAGTTTTCTTCTTTGTTCACGATCAGCCAGAATATAGCATTTGCTGCCAAACACATGGAAGTACTTCACAGTTGGTTTTCTTCCTTTCCAGAGTTCATATATGGTGGATGAGGTTCCCTTCCTCAAAGTGACCCTGTTATGAACATAGCAGGCTGTATTCATAGCTTCAGCCCAAAAGTACATAGGAAGTCTTTTGGCATGTAACATTGCTCTGGCAGATTCCTGTATGGTCCTGTTTTTTCTTTCCACAACTCCATTTTGTTGAGGTGTTATAGGAGAAGAAAACTCATGACTAATTCCTTCTGAAGAGCAGAAATCACCAAACTTGTTGTTTTCAAATTTCTTGCCATGGTCACTTCTGATTCTAACAATACATCCTTCCTTCTCTCTTTGAATTATTTTGCACAATTCTTTAAAAACTTCAAATACATCTGATTTTTCCCTAATGAAATTAATCCAGGTGAATCTGGAAAAATCATCCACAACCACATAGGCATATCTTTTACCACCAAGACTCTCTACTTGAATTGGTCCCATCAGATCCATATGGAGGAGTTCTAAAACCTTAGAGGTGGTCAGATGTCTTGACTTTGGATGTGACATCCTAGTCTGCTTACCAACCTGACATTCACCACAAACTCTTCCTTCATCAATTTGCAGTCTTGGAATTCCTCTGACTGCCTCCAAGGAGATGATCCTCTTCATACCCCTTAGATGAAGATGACCAAGTTTTTGGTGCCACAGTTTCACCTCTTTTTCTTCTCTTGCAATGGAACACACAGATGAGAAATTAGTGTTCTCAGGCTCCCACAAGTAACAGTTGTCTTTGGATCTGACTCCTTTCATTATTATCTCTTGTTTGTCATTGATTACAAGGCATTCAGATTTTGAGAAATTGACCTTGAATCCTAGATCACACAATTGACTGATACTAATGAGATTAGCGGTCAACCCTTTCACCAGCAGTACTTCATTCAGACTTGGAACTCCAGGGCAGTCCAAATCACCAACTCCTTTGATTTCACCTTTAGCCCCATCTCCAAAGGTCACAAAACTTGTAGTGTGAGGCTTAACATTATTGAGGAGGTTCTTGATTCCAGTCATGTGTCTGGAACATCCACTGTCAAAGTACCAATCTTCCTTTGCAGAGACCCTCAGGGAAGTGTGAGCTATCAGTGCAGTAGCCTTTTTCTTCCATTTAGGAGCATGTGCTACCTTTTTAGACTTAGGTTTGACACCTGAGTTCTGATTAGGATATCCATGTAGTCTGAAGCAGAAGGGCTTTATGTGGCCATATCTCCCACAATGATGACATTTCCATCTTTGGTACCTTTTCTTCATATGTCTATGTTCCTGATGTTGAGAGTTGTGTTGAGACATCTGTTTTAACATTTGCTTACCAGTACCAGATTTCTTTGCTTCCATAAATCCTAGTCCAGATTTATTTCCCACATTTAGTCCAACCTGAAGGATCTCTTCCAATTTGTCTGTTCCATTGGTCAACATCTTGACAGATTTGGTCATTTGATTCAGTTGTGAGTTCAGCAATTGAACTTCTCCTTCTAGATGACTTATAGTTTCAAGATTTGCCCTTTTTTCAGCCTCCAGCTTTATGATGAGTTTTGATTGTTTCTCATTCTGCACACAGACTTCAGTACTTCTGATACACAATTTCTTGTAAGTATCAGCCAGTTCTTTAAAAGTCACTTCTTTATCACTGATGTCACTTTCAGAGGTACACACACCAGTTAAAGCAGTAACTCGTTTGGCAGATTCTTCTTCAGAATTACTTTCTGAATCACAGTCGGACCAAGTAACTGTCATTCCTTTTTGTTTCTTAAGAAAGGTAGGACATTCAACTCGAATATGCCCATATCCTTCACAACCATGGCATTGAATTCCTCTGCCTTGAATTCCCTTCTCTTCTGACCTTGGTCTTCTGCTGGAACTGTCAATGTCAGAGGGAATGTTATGAACATTAGACCTTGACTTTGGATCTATTCTTTTGATGAGTTTGTTGAACTGTCTTCCAAGCATGGCTACAGCTTCTGAAATGTTTTCTTCAACATCAGTGTTGGACATAAGTGCTATGCTCTTGTTCTTCTTGACACCATTATCAGTGATTCCCATCTCAAAAGTCTGAAGAGACCCAATAAGTTCATCCACTTTCAACTTGCTAATGTCCTGGGCTTCCTCTATGGCAGTTACCTTCATTGCAAATCTTTTAGGCAAGGATCTGAGAATCTTCCTCACCAGTTTTTCTTCTGACATTTTTTCTCCCAGTGCTCCTGAGGTGTTGGCAATCTCCAAGATGTTCATGTGAAACTCATGAATGGTTTCATCTTCCATCATTTTTAGATTCTCAAATTTGGTAGTCAACATCCGAAGCCTTGATATTTTTACTTTGGAAGTGCCCTCATGAGTAATTTTGAGAGTGTCCCAAACTTCCTTGGCCAGTTCATATTGATGTACTAATCTGAAAATGTTTCTATCAATTCCATTGAACAAGGCATTTAAAGCTTTGGAATTTCCCAGGGCTAACTCATCTTCTTCTTTACTCCAATCTTCCTCAGGCTTCAGACTGATTGTCCCATCTTTCTCAGTTATGGTGGGATGAATCCATCCTTTGTCAGCAGCTCTCCAAGCCTTTTTGTCCAGAGATTTTAGGAAGGCAATCATACGAGGTTTCCAGTAGTCATAATTAGTTCCATCCAGAATGGGTGGTCTATTTCCAAAAACTCCTTCTTTGTCCATAGTGCCAGAAAGTGATATCCCTAGATCTCACCCAGTAATACAGGCAGGGTGCCTGCTCTGATGCCAATTGAAATTCTGGCTGCAGATACTCAATGTCACGTTCAATGTTATGACACCGTATCTGACTTACTATATGACAGTAAATACAAAAGCAATAAAGAACACAGTCAATTGTTTACCCAGTTCAGTGTGCAACAACACCTACTCTGGGGGCTACCAAGCCAGGGAGGAAATCCACTATAAGAGATGTTAATTCAGGAATAAACCAACCAGTTTATCTCCTTCACTTAAGACCTACCCAATGCAATTCCAATCTAAGTACAACTTAAACCTGAGTTCCTACTCACTCCCCCTCAATCACAGCAGTGATACATAAACCAATTTGACTTAAGAATTGATGAAGACACTCTTCAAAAACAAACACTTGATTAAGCTTCACAGCTTTTTAATCAAGCAACACAATCACTCTTGCTTCACAGCTTTGAGTGATGCACACAGCTAACTTGACTCTGCTTCACAGCTTTAGTCAAGGAACATTCAAACACTCTTGCTTCGAAGCTTTGAGTGCTACACAACCCTTACAATTAGAAACCTATTCCAAGTCACTTATCACAATGATAATTGCTTGGAGTACAATACTCAAACCTATACAGATTACAAATGATCTTCTGATCAATAAAAAGGGATGCCTTGAAAAACAGCAGCTCTGTTGAATATATAGCAGCTGCAACTTCAGTTAGGGTTTCCACAAAAACCTAGGGTTAATTCCGTTTGACCTAAAGACCAGGTCACAGAACTTTATTAACCAGGTTAGGGTTGAGCTAGGTTACCCCTCAGAAAACGCAGGATTATGTTTAGGAAAGACTGAGTTATTTTCCTGAAAAAACTCAGACTTATCCAACCTGCAAACCTGTTAGTTCAGAACAGGATGTCATAACATCTGTTATGACATCTGAGAAAACCTATCTACTGATTTAGCAAAATGTGATCATTTTGCAAAATGCTCAGATACACACTTATAAACATCAGTACTTGAATTACAATATTTTTCTGCAAAGGTACCTAATGAGTCAGTACAAACTAAACTAGAATGTTATGACATCAGTCATGACATTCACACATACACTTGGGATTTACCAAAAATGCAAGCCAATACCTAAACACCTACATTTATTATTTTTGAACGAAAAACAAATTTTTATTTATATTAAGATTATAAATATAATTTTTTCATATATAAAAATAGTTAGATCAACCTATATTTTTACGTATATAAATATTAATTTTTTATATTAATTATATAACTATTTGGATTTATATTAATTATAAAACTATTTGGATCATTGTTCCAATTTTAAAAAAAATAGATTCAATCTTTAATTTAGAAATATGTTTAATTTATTTATATTAGTGAAATTATTATATCAATAATATAAACTAAAATTTTCATATATTTTCTTTAAAAAGTATTGTTTTTTAAATTAAAAATAAATTTAAATAAAAAATATTACTAACATAAATAATTAAAAAATAATATATTTTTCCATATTGTTTTATCTCTGCATCACACTAGCACTAACCAAATTTCAAAACAAACTTACAAAATACTTAACAATAATAAACATGTTCCATTATTATTTAATATTTTAAATTAATAATAAATATATTTTTATTATTATTTAATAATTAAAATCCTTCCTGACTCTACCTTTAGTGCTAAATTCTTACCGGAAAAGTCTTGGCTACAAAAATACTAAATATCCAAATCTTACATTTCAAACTGCAATATAACATGAATTTGTTTATATCTAGGATTTGTACGATAGTTCACCCCTTTATAAAGTCCTTCTATTAATAAATCACATTTGACTAAATTTCAAAAGAAAACAACTCTTAACCAAGGAAAAGAATGGTTATTGTTTTTCTTGTGGATTTGATGTTGCAGGTAGTTCTTTTACCACTCTTTGAAGCCTTACGAAACCCTTTAGAGCTCTAAAACTCCTCCTCATCTGTATTGCAAGTATCACATATTACATATTTTACAATTAGGAAACTTTTTTTCACGGTCGATAAAAAGTCTGACGAAGTTAATATTAATGACATTCATAAGAAAATTTTAAAAAGTATGACGAAATATTAATGACATTCATAAGAAAATTTTAAAAAGTATGACGAAATATTAATGACATTCATAAGAAAATTTTAAAAAGTTTACCGTATGGTAACGAAGGGTAGAAATAAGGGAACGTCAAAACATTCTCCAAATGAAGATAGTTAGTCTATCATTGCCAATAAGATAAACTTAACATTGTTTGAGGTTAATTAAAACTTAGCATATTCACAAATAGACGTGTTCGAACACTAAATTCACAACAAACATTTAATTCTGCAACTCGTATAATGACTTTGTCGTGTTTCCTGTATTATTGGAGAACCCGCAAAATATCAACTGAAGTGTGGGTAAGTGCGCGAAGGAACCTACAATAGAATAGTATTTTCTCAATAAAAAAATTATACTATCAACCTCAAGAAATGATGGAAAATCTATAAGCTTACAACCCATTTGGCTTATGCTTCCTTCAGAATTATTTCTTCTAACTTTTCTCGGAAATAAATATATGGAATATAAATCATCTTGTTGTACAAAATTATGTAGAGAACGCTTGCTGCAGCTGCTCTTAACTTATCCAACTTCTCCACAGCTTGCTTATAAATCCCTCTAACTAAATTAGTATCAAGATGTTCGTCGAATAATAAAAGCTCCGCATTTTTATTAAACATACGATCAGTGAGAGGGTTCACTAAGGATTCAACTTCATTATCAACTGATTTTCCAGACAAGCAACCTGACTTGTCGATCTTACAGAGCATATATGTACATTTTTCAAGGCCATCTAATGCAGCCTCACGAACCTAAGATCCTACATCATGCTACAAGAGATATATATAGCCAGGATGAACTACTTCTTATAAACAATCCACCAATTTTCTAATCAAAGATTCAAATACTATAGTGTACCATATCCTTGTATCAAGGTAGATTCAAAAGTGACCCTCGATAACTCTTCAACGTGTTTAGACAAAGGCGTGGCTCATTCTTGCACTCCAATCAAGATGTTCAACATCCTTAACTGAAAAACAAAGAGACATATAAAATGTGACTCTTTATTTTATGAAGAACTCGAGCGTTTAATTGACTTATATTTTCAGACTTAAAAAAGTGTTACCATGTAGATGCTCATATAAGCTTTCGCTCGGAGCATACTCAAACACCATCATCCTTGTGAATGGTTCGTCTTCGTCACAACAACCAATGAGATTGGTAATGTTGTTATGGTTAACACGGGATAAAGCAGCAATCTGAGAGCATGTATGTAAGGAAATAAGTTAGCTAAACAATTAAGTTTGAAACACGAAACTCCATATATCAATTGAATTGAAACTCTTAGCATTTCCATTTCCATTGACATAAGAAGGAAGAAAACCTTTCTTCTGTAGGTTATCTCCATGTTCTTTGACCAATCCTCAATAGAAGTAACAATAGTATAATCAACAGCAATATCGACTCCACTGTACAATGTTCCTTTATATACGGTGCACTTCTCAAAACTGTTGCCGAAATCTTCACACGTTGTCTCCAACTCTGAACAACACAGAACATGATATTGTAAAAATCAGATCGAAAATCAAACCGGTGGCATTCCTGGGTTATTGTTCAATAGGTTCAAATCATAGTTGAACTGGAAGATTTAGAAATAAATCAAAAGTAAGAACAAAAAACTGATTGAACCAATAACATTTAAATCACGAGTCAATCTGGTAAAATTAGACTATGGTTCAATAGGATGGAGCCAGCAGGTGGATTGGCTGGATGTTGTTGTAAAAATAACTCACTACAATATCTTCCATTAGTCAAAGCATGGTCATTTCCCAGAATATATGTGTTTGCAACATCCTTCACATAAAAAGGCATATTCATAGTTCTTCATGTGAGTTAAGTTAGATAATCAAAAAGTGATATTGTTTACTGTGGTTTTTGATAAACAACCGTTGATCCTCCAAAAGGGAAAGTCCTTTTGGTTACTCGCAGGATCGATCAGATTGATCCCAGAACATATGCTAATTTTATGATGGTTTGATGTAAAAGTCAATATCAGGAAGAACGCACGTCCGACTAGGGATATGGTGTTTGTGGTTTTTTGGAAAGC
This sequence comes from Vicia faba, assembly GCA_948472305.1. NCBI lineage: Eukaryota > Viridiplantae > Streptophyta > Magnoliopsida > Fabales > Fabaceae > Vicia > Vicia faba. Next base: position 238,943,558 of record OX451735.1, read on the forward strand.
AAATAGAAGCGCAGATAAAATGCAAGAAACGTAAACTTTGAAAAAGAAGATCAAAGCAATGTAAAAGACTTTATTGAAAAAAGGTGGTGTTTCCAACGTACATTCTCAGTTATTCTTTCACACACAGAAGGTACTTGAATAATGTTGAGTAACTAGCACAATAGGTTGAACACACGAAAAATCTACACAAACTTCCTATTTTTATACTAAAATTATGTAATTGTCGAGGGGTTGCTTTGCTCTAGGATGAAGACAAGTGTCTTTTGCATGTCCCTTGACCTCTATCTTCCTGCCACGTCGCTTTCCCTTAACTGCTGGCGAACTTCATTTCCCTCCAATCTTCAAATTCAAATATCCTTCGTCCTTGGTGCTGACACGAGGGTTTGTTCTTCTAGTCGAAGGTCACAAGACCTTTCCATTCAAAGGTTTCATGGTGATGTCTGGTCGAAGACCAATTTGTAACTCAGATATTTTCTCTAAGTTTCTCCATCCGTCGAAGCATTTTCCTGCTTGGCTTTATTTTCTCTATTTTTGGCCCATAAGGCCAATATATCGTGGGTGTCGAATTCAAGAGCCAACAAATTTCCCCTCAGGAATGCCTATTTCGACGTTGAGAGAAATAGTCATTCTTTGATATTCCTATTCGACACCTGTCTCTTTTGTCCACAAAGGCTTACGCGTACTTTTCGCCTTCCAACAGCTGCCATGTTTAGAACCATCATTACCCTTTTCCCAAGACGTCTTTTCAATCAGTCGTTACCATGCTGCCATGATGACCATTACTCCTAGAACCTAGGCAAGCATGTCAAACATTCCCCATCATATGCACGGTAACTGCTTTACCGCTTGCCACGTGCCCCACTATGTTTATAGCATTAAATGGCTTTGGTGAGAAACCCTTCTCACTGGACACTATAAATAGCCTTGAGTTCTCTCTTTTGGAACTTTCACAACACTCAGCATTTTTCATCTCTTATACAGAAAAACACCTTACACCGTAGTGACTCTATCATCTTCGCTTTTCACCAACTCATAATAATGGTTTTCCTCTCCAATGATCCAAACAACCCTAAGCCCAAAAATGTTTCTGACGTACAGCGTCAACCGGAGATCTTTCCCACAAGTTCTCCTCCTGCTTCGATTGAGGGGATAAGGTCCGTCTCCGAACCTATGACCAAAGAAAGGCGTGAGGCGTACAACTCTTAGCTCCTCATCCCTATTAGGTATTCTGAGAATATATATGCCATGTTTGGCTCTTTATCTACATGCGTCGAGAATCCCACAAAAAATCGTGCTTTCTTCCCCACTCATCCTAGGCTTAAGCCTTTAGGTTGTGTGAAGAAACCCAGGAATGATCATGAGGATGCGACTCCAGCTAACCAACAACATGCTCAGACAAAGGAAGATATTAATCTTCAGTTCATGAACAAAGGGAACAGGATCTTTCGATCGTGCCCTAGTCTTTCTTCAGAATATTCAGACTGGCTGAATAAAATAAAGAAGGTACAAACCCCAGTCTGGAAAGAAATGGGGATCTATGACTTGGTGATGCTGTTAAAGACAGGGTTATCTTACTGCCCCCTCATGTTAGTGTCTTCGTTATACTTCTGGGACAGCGCCCATTTCATATTTCATCTTCCTTGTGGAATGATGACCCCAACCCTCTTCGACATAGCAGCAATTACCGGTCTTCGACCAACTGGTGACTACTTCGACCCAAAAGATTTATCTGAGGATTCCATTGGGTTTTCAGTTACAAAGCCCACATATACCATATTCATCAACCATTTTCATGATAAATCTTGCAGCACTTTGTCGGAGGTGGAACATATAGCTTTCTTAGCTATGTGGCTATCTCGATTCGTCTTCTGTATTAAGTCACTTCAAGTGACTAAGAAGATGCTTACGCTTGCAACACAGCTTCATCATGGCTACCCTTTCTGCTTGGCTGAGTTAATTTTGGCCAATCTGTATGAGTCCATCAGCAATGGTGTGACTCAACTCAAAGTCATCGGAGACAGGGCAAGCTTGCTTCTTTCTGGCCCCTTTTGGATTCTTCAACTCTGGCTCAATGCCACTTTCGAATCTTTTCTTCCTCAAAAGAATAAGATAAATGAAGAGGCCCCAGAAATTCTGAACAGGAGGGTCGAAGGTATCAGGCTAGTTTTGTTGACTCCGACTGACGAGGGTCGGCAATTCCAAAAGGCCTTCACTAGCTTTGTGATGATGTTTGTAGAGCGCTAAAATTTTGTTTCGACCATGGCTCCCTTCGCTAGTCGAAAAGTTGGACCAAAATGGTTCACTCGACCATTTCCTTCAGCTGATGAGGAGGACTTAGAGGACGAATATGTGGCTATTTGGGAGTCGTTTCTTCGACCCAGAATCATGCCGCTGAGATTCAAGAGTTCGAAGAATCAACTGAGTTTGATTGCTTACCAACCGAATCTTGTCTCTCGACAATTCGGTATTGTTAGTCACTTCCGTCTCCCATCTACTCTCGAGAGAAGCTGCTATTGTTTTATAATGCAGATTACTCAGAGGATGCTGCTACCAAGCATATTGATAGGTACATTGGTCGAACCGTACTAACTCTGTTCGACTTTAACCTTAGTTTTATATGTTCGCCCATTTTTGAGGGGTGGTGGAGGCAATATTACAATGAAGAATTCTTCGACGAGAAGGATTTCGCCAACCATCTTCGTGAGGCATTCAAGCTGGTCTTTGACAAGATCAAGAAAGGTAATATTTTCTTTCTTTTTGTCTCTTTGCCTTAGATTCAATCATTCGACATCCAACTTATATTTGTTTCTTGTATAGCTGTCAAGAGGACCAACATAAAAAAGGTTGCTGAAAGCACCAAAGGGGGAGACCCTTCTGTGAACCCTTCACCAAAGGTATTCACTTTCTGCTATACCTTTCTCCTTTACTATTTTCTGGTATAGATGTTAATTCCTCCGACTCTTATCTTTCTGGGTGTTCAGAAAACCACTCCCAAGAAACAGAAGGTTCAGGAGATTGAAATCTCTAGTGATAAAGAAGAGGAATCTCCTCATGTTCCTCTGAAAAGACAAAAATTAAAGAAAACAACTCCTATACCTGAGCCTCGCCCCAAGACAAAAATCAAGATTCTAGCTACCAAATCGAGGCCTCCTTCTATAATCATCAGAGAGCCCACTGAACAAGAGGTAGCCGCTAGGATGAATAATCCTAGTGAGAGTGACAATTCCAGTCTGGTGCCGAAGTTCCTCTCCAGGTATTTACTTCGATAGACATCTGCTTACTTCCTGAACTAGCCCTTTTTTCCATAATAACTATGAGGATAAAACTTCTTAATCTTCAGGATACTGCTGGCACTTCTAAACAGGCTCCCATTCATGTCGAAGGATCTACCACTTTGTTAAATAGTGAGGGAGATCCTACTTATAGGCCTTCTTCAGCAAAAGGCTCCTTTGTGAGCTCAGCTGGTGATGTGAACCAAACTTCTGAGCTTCAACATGAGACCATAAAAGAAGCAAATGAAGAAGGCCCTATAGGAGAACAGGAAGAAATCAGGGCTCTACTGGATGATGCACAGGAGGGTGAAGAGGAGGAGGCTACTGATACTGTAGTTGGAACAGATGGGGAAGGTATGTTGGAGGGGGAGAATCAAAATGAAAGAATTCCAGAGGCTGATGGCAGAGAAAACTCTACTGAGGGGACCCAAAATCTTGCAAACACTAAAGCTGCCCATGTTCCAGCACAGGTAGTAAATGTGGCTACTGCTATTAACGAGGGTCCCCCTTCGACAGGGTCTCGTACCAAAGAAGATTTGGCCTTGTTGAAACAGCAAAATCCTCTGGCTTATTTGACTGCCATTCTCAAAGGGAGAGAAAATTCTTCTGATCACAGCATTTCGACTGCGTCTGGAAAGTCTACCTCAACATCTCCTCTTGATGAGGCGCTTCATAAGGTTAAGGCATAAATTTTCAAAAGAGATTTAATGCTAACGTTGAAGGGAGAACCTACTGCTCCCTCCTTCTGGAAGACCACTTTGAGGGTTGTTGATCTCCTTGTTGCTTCTCCAGATATAGATAGCGTTATTTTGGATTTAACCTCCATCATTGACCAAGTGTCAGCAGACTACAATCGTCGAAGGACTCTCACTCGCGAGATCGAAGAGGCCAACGGTCATGTAGCTGCTGCTTGGCATGCTGCTATTGAATCAGCCTCCAAAGTAAAAGAGTTGTCGAAGGCTCAAGAGGATAGGCAGAAAGAAGCTGAGGAGATCGATCAAGAGACAACTAAAATGAGGGCGCAGATCAAAGAATTGGAGGCTAAAATTTCCGCCAACGATAAAAGGAAAGAAGAACTTCTTGCCATTAACACTGAACCTGAAAGCCAAGAGGAACTTGCTGAAGGGTTAAAACATGCTGATCGGGCTCAAATGCTCAATGCTAAACTTGAAACCCTACATCAGTCGAAGGCTCTGTGTGAAAGGCGTCTGGAATTATAGAGGATCAAATACCTTCAGATCAAAGCCAATCTCCCCTTTTAAATTCTTTCTCTGTACTTGTATAATCATTTATTGTAATGACTTAGGGGACCAGAGAAAGTCTGGATAGTTTTGAAAGGTCCTTCCCACTTAGGGGACCATTTTCCCATATTTCTATCTTTTCAATCCATTGGGAGAATTACTTTCCATACTAGATCCTCAGGCAGAAATGTCTTAGGCTTTACTTTTCGATTGTATGATTTTTCGACCCTTTTCTTCTGTAATCTTAAAAGGTCTAAAGCTTTCAACCTTTCTTCATCTAAATTAACTAATTCGTCCAACATCATATTCCAATAAACTTCAGAAGGGATATCCCGATGTCTCTGAACCCTTGTTGACTGTAGACAAATTTCCACTGGCAATACCGCATCATGACCATAAGTTAGGCGAAATGGTGTTGTTCCTGTAGCCTCTTTAGGAGAGGTTTGACAAGCCCATAAAACTTGATCTAACGTCTTGTGCCAGTTTCTTGGTTTCTTTCCCACGTGTTTCTTTATTAAACTGATTACCACCTTGTTTGCAGCTTCGACTTGGCCATTAGCTTGTGCATAGTATGGTGTAGATGTTCACAGTTTGAATCCCATTTTTGTAGCAAATTCTTGCATTTTCTAACCAGTAAAGACTGATCCTTGATCTGTCGTTATCGTCTCAGGGGTTCCAAATCTATATATAATGTACTTTTTGATAAATTCAATGACATTCTCTTGGTCTACATTGACTAAAGGAATTGCTTCAATCCATTTAGTAAATTAATCAATGCCCACCAATATGTATTTTTGACTTTTAGAGGACGCTGGTTGAATCTTTCCAATAAGATCTAAAGCCCATCCTCTAAAAGGCCAAGGTTTCACAATCGAATGAAGTCCACTCGCCAGTACATGTTGGATGCTTGTGTGCACTTGACATTCTTGACATCCTTTGGCAAACTCAACATAATCTTTTAACATAGTGGGTCAATACAGTCCTTGTCGAAACAACAACCATTTCATCTTATGGACTACTTGATGTGCTCCACATGCTCCGGCGTGTGTTGTAGAAATGGCTATGTATGCTTCTGTTTCACTTAGGCATTTCAGTAGCACACCTTCAGGTGTTTTCTTGAATAATTCATTTCCCATTAGTATATAGCTTAGTGCCCTATACTTTATCTTTAGCTCTGTCGAAGCCACCGGATTCTATAAATAATCTACTATAGGCTTTCTCCAATCTTGTTCTGTTAGATTGTCTATGAACAAAATCTCAAAGTTTTCATGATCATTGTATCCCAACGTTGTTGTTTCCAAATCTATTGGAGACAACTTAGTGAATGCTACTCTTCCTCTAACTTCGATTGCTTGTTGTAGTTTTTCTTTCGAAACTTTATACCCGGAAGAGATTTGTGCTAAACTGTTAGCCACTTGATTTTCCAATCTGGGTATATGTCGAATGTTAACCACTTCGAAGTTCTTTAACAAACGCATGGCTATTATGAAATACATGATAAGATTTTCTCTTATGCATTTGTATTCTTTCGTAACTTGTTTTAGGACTAACTCTGAGTCTCCCATTATTTCAACTCGAGTTGTCCCCAATTCCAAAAAGATTTCAAGGCCTACTGTTGTACCCCAAAATTTTCCCTCCCATATTTCTCAAGACCTTTCAAGAATAATCTCCAAGTGGCTCAAGATTGCTCAAGAGTTGGACAGTCAAATCATCTCCTAAGGCAGTCAATCTCAAAATTAGGGTTTTGTGTTGCATCAAGGTCCTTACATCAAAATGGCCTCAAGTGATCCCCAATGTCCTAATATGCTCTCAAGTTCATCCATGTCAAACTTCAAGCCTTGCAGAGAAAGTTTGGTCAGTCAATTGCTCAAGAGGTCCAAAAATCGAATGTGCTAGGGCAAAAGGCAACTGTGACCTACAAATAGTCAAACCTCAAGATTTTTTGTCAACATTATGATTTTTAAAGATAATTCATCATTTTATCAAGGGTTGATCATTATTCATCAAGGATTGCTCAAAATTCATCAAGATTCAAAAGTTGCTAAATTAGGGTTTTGTAGGAAAAGTCAACTCAACTTTGACCAAGCATAACTTTCTCATACTTTATGAGAAATAAACCATCCAAAGCTCATTTTGAAGAGGATGAAGTTTCCTACAATCCATATTCACACCCCAAGATCAATAAATGCACTCACAAGAAGTTACAAATTTGGACATTATAGGTCATTTTTGGAAGTCAACAAAAACACCTTTTTTTCCAAAGCTTGTAACTTGAGCATGGAATATCAAAATGCGATGCGACCAAATGGGTTGGTTAGAGGACATTTAAAGGTTTCTAAAAAGTCCTAGAACACCTCCAAAAGTTCAAAATTGAAGAAGTTATGTATTGTTGAAGTTGGGCATTTTTCCAAAATTGCCAAAAGTCAACTATCCCCAAAACTTCAAATTTTGGCAAATGGGCCCACTTTTTTCCACTTGATTTGATCTTGTCATACCACACACGTGTCCTATCTTCAGTTTTATATCCATTCATTAATTTTTCTATTTTATTTGATTTTTATTGAATTAATTCATTTTAAATCAATTTAAATCTAAATAAAATCTAAAAATTGATAACTTGATATTTTTTTTATCATTACAGCTTTCAATTATCATGATGGACACAATCAAACTCGTATCAAGATATCTTATGCACAAAATATTGGATTTGGACATATTTGGAAGCTTTTTCAATGGAGGGTCATATCATATCTTCAATCATCAAAGCTCATGGATTCAAAGCCCAAAATTAAACCTAATTCATTCCATTATACATGTACAAGCTAGAGGCACGAAATACATGAGCTAGAGGCTGCAGAATCGGGAAAACAAAACTTGGAAAAAAGCTTGAAAAAGTGTGAGATCGAAATCTTGGTTAGAGGCCAATTCAACCCAAAATCTCAACGCTATCTTCTTGCATGACGTTCACTGAAGCTATTGGAATAAAAACCAAGCCCTCTCGTCACCTAAAACGCACTGTAAGCTTCTCTGAAAGTGGCCCTGTACACGAAATCGTATTCCCATATTCATGCATCTTTTGAGAAATTTTTTTATACAATCTTACTTATCATTCAATTTCCAATCTTTCTGCAATATTTGATTTCGTTTTTGTAGCCTGTAACCTTGTACCCGAAACTAGGGTTTTGGTTCTTGTTTTTTAGGCGTTTGAGTTTCATGAAAAATTGGAACAAACCATGGACATAAATGAAATCAGGAGGAAGAGACGAAGCGAACCATGGCCGTAGCATCAATTTATATGGCCTACAGTTGATTTTAGGAACGAGCCATGGATTTAGCTGTGGATGAAATCCGCAGGTAAATAACCAGGCTTTTCGTTGAAGAAGACGGCTATGTGTCTTCTCCTGATTGGTGGTTTCAAAGTACGCACATTTTTATTTTTTAATTATGCCAATTTTGTTTGTTTCCCATATAATGATTGACATGTATTCCACTAACAATTGAAAAGCCTTGGTCCAGTGGTAAAGGCGTGTATGCATTGGCCAATGGGACCTGGGTTCGAATCCCAGGTCCCCAACATATTTCTTGAATTTTTCTTTCAGATATTCCGGTGCAAGACAAGGCGTGTGGTACATGATACTCCCTCAGATCTTGAAGCGCCAGATGGCCCCAGGCCAGATCTGGCAGTTCAGGGATGATGGTCTATGGTGAGGCCTAGTCAATGTGCCACATGGAAGCAGCAAAGTCAATACAGGCATGCGCCTGTTGGGCCAAAGAAATGTTGATCTCACCCTCCAAAGCTGGCCCAAACCCCTTGGTTATTCTTTTCTTTTATTTATTTTGTTATTTATTTACTAATTATTTTTTTTATTGTTTAATTAACCAATAAAATCATTTTTCTTAATAAAATCAAAACCACAAAAATATTATTTTTATTTATTAAAATTAAATTCACCATTTTATTTTTGTAAATAAATATTAACCTAATTAATTTAGTTTTAAATAGATATAACTTTCAATATTTTTGCAATAATTAAAAATTAATGTAGAAAATTAGGTTTTTATTAATTTCGACCAGATTTATTTTATTTCCTTAAATATAAAAAATCCAAAAAATATTTTTTTTTATTAATTAATTAATTAGCTCATTTAATTTAATAATTAACTTAGATCTAGTTTCCATTTAATTCAAAATAAACAAAAAAAAATGCTTTCTTTCATAAAAAGGGTCAAAACCTTAAAAAATACGCCGATTTAATTTTCTCGCACGCGATCCATATTTCCAATATTGTAATTGCTTCCGGTATGTAATAGCTTTTAATTAGGACTTTAATTATTTATCGCTTTATTTTACTTTCCGCAATTTAAATTAAAGGGTTTGTTTTTGGCGATGTAAATACCCGACGCCTTGTAATAGCTTAGATTTAATTTCCGCAATTTAAATTCCGCACAATATTAACTGTCAGATGTTTGGTAATAGGGAATGCATGACAAGATCAAATGTATGAACTTAAAATCAACATAGCTCACCGATGACATGTACAAAGATAAATTAACCAAAACAATACACTCGCACATGCGCACTCTTAGGGTACACCTCACTTGGTTGCCTTCGAACGTGGTCATTGAGTATAGGAAGTTTTAGAGGTCGTCCTCTTGTCCAAAGATCATAGTTGCCTCGAAACGGTTGCCTCGGAAAAATGATCTAAGACATTAGGGTTACCGCTAAGGCGTCCTAACATTGCTTTAGTGACCACACGTCCCTTAATCGAATTGACCCTTAAAACTCCAACGACGATGCTACATACTCCTTAATAGTGGGATAGCATTGTCTAAAGGACATTAGCACAGTTTAATTCCTTTTTTAGAGTAGGTAGATGGTTCTTAAGTACTTGCTCCTTTTAAAACAAAACAAAACTTTTCGCACTTACACAACTTTCAAACAAAAACTCTTTTCAAACCCACAAACACAAAGAAAAGCAAACTTTTGAAAACATAATGAGCAAGTACCTAAGAGCCCGTGGATAACCACGGATAGAAAGGGTGCTAACACCTTCCCTTTCTATAATCTACCTCCCGAACCCGAGAAATGTCTCAAAAAAGAATTTTTCTGTGCTTTTGTCCTTTCCTTGTTGGATAAAATAAAAGACGGTGGCGACTCTTGCTCACCGCGACATTTTGAAAAAAAAAACACAAAACGCGAACCAGCATTCCAAAACAGTCAGTTCTCTTTCCCACCGATCACAGAACTGGTGACTCTGCTGGGGAAATATGTAAAGTGAGGTGTACCTTAGGATTATATCACTGTGTTTTCAATTGTATGTTTTGTATGCTTTAATTTTGTGGGCTTGTATCGGAGTTCGATAGATCCTAACCCGGATCTGGGGGAACCCTTTAGGTAAGTAGCAATAAACTGTGAGGGAACTGTCTGGCGTAGATCGACACGGTTGAAGCAGTAGCTACGTTGGTGTGGCACTTTAGTCTGTACCGATATCCCTTCTGTTAGAACGAGGAGAATATGGGTATTCTAAGGGGTCATTAAGCACCAACTGACCTTAGAACCTTAAATTGACCAACTTGGGCATAGAATAGTAGCAATATGCTACACTCATTGAGACTAAACTCTTGCGATGATTTCGGCTGCAAGAAAAGGTTGCTAAACTGGAATTATGACCGATTGAGGGTAGTCAGTGATATTGAGATCCTCTAGAACCCGGTTACTATTTTTAGGACAGGTTTAAACCAACTGAACTGAAAGAGGGTAGTACCTAAGCTTCTTGCTAGCCTGAAATCTAAGGGCTCTCTATGTGACTTGTGTGCCTTTACCATGTTTGCTATTTGTGGATACTTGTGGTGTGCTCTCTATCATAACATCATGACATCATAACATTGCATACATCTTGCATAAGACTAACCTATTTCAAAGACAGGAGGGATTCACCTTTGTTCTGTTTTGTAGGTCATCATGATGCCTATGCGTAGAAACACCACCCGGATTAACTTTGTCCAGGTTCCCACTATGCTTAAAGATTTGGTTGTAAGGATGCCAAATACTACTTCCTTCATTAGAAGACATGGGCATCTTCTTAGTTTGGTTACCTCCCAGATGGATGAACAGATGATGAAAGTTTTGGTCCAATTCTATGATCCGCTCTATCATTGCTTTACCTTCCAGGACTACCAGTTGGTCCCCACCCTAGAAGAGTTCTCTGAGCTGCTCGGTATCTCTGTTCTGGAACAGACCCCGTTTACTGGTTGGGAGAAGATTCTTAGGCCCGAAGAAATTGCTACAGCCCTTCATTTGACCAAAGAGGAGGTAATGGCTAATTGGGAGACTAGAAGTGGAGCAAAGGGCTTTCTGACTAAGTTCTTGGTTGGTAAGGCTAACTATTTCTGGGATAGCCTAGACTTCAAGGCATTCGAGGATATTCTGGCTCTTCTGATATACGGCTTGGTATTGTTTCCAAACTCTGACTCCTTTGTTGATATGAATGCGATAAAGATCTTCATCTCTCAGAATCTGGTACCCACTCTCCTGGGCGACATTCTTCATCAGCTCTATGCTTGTACTGCCCGAAAGCGGGGAACCTTGATGTGCTGTGCTCCCTTACTGGCAAGGTGGTTTATTTCGCACCTTCCCAAGTCAGTGCTGAAGAACAAAGAAGGCATGGGCTGGGCTTATAGGGTGATGTCTCTCTCTCATAATGACATCATCTGGACTCTCAAGGGTATGGACGAGGTGACTATTATTGATCGATGTGGGGAGTACCCCAATGTTCCACTGTTAGGAACCCATGGAGGAATTTCTTACAACCCCTGCTTAGCTCTATGTCAGTTTGGGAGAGCCCAAAGAGAAGGACCTCATGAGATGCTAATGCCTAGTATCATCTTTGATTTTCAAGGGGATAGCGACGAGCAACGTCGCAGATTCATAAGGGCTTGGGATAGAGTTCACCAATCTGATCCACATGAGCTGGGCTCAAAGACTTCTCTGCCAATGGAGCCATATCTCAGATGGGTCCGCATCCGTGCCCAAAAGCTAGGTATGCCATATGAAGTTGTCCGGCCTGTCACTCTTGAAGTTTCTAATGAAGAAGGAGTCCTTCCAATCATCCTCCATCCTTATATGCCCACTGACATTGGGGCACTGAAAAGGTCTTGGATGCAGCTGAGGGAAGAAAGGGATTCTTACTGAGAGAAGTTCAACGAGCAAGAGCAGAAGATCCAAAAGTTGACTAGGCAGTTGGAGAACGAACGGATTCTCAACGACTATGTCCGCACTGAGAAGAAGAGACCATGAGAGCATTGATGGACCTTTGATGATTTCCTTTCCATTTTTTATTTACTTTTCAGTATTTCCATTCCTGTAACGCCTTAGGGGCAATTTGTTGAACAATTTGAATTACAAAGTTTTTCTAATAAAGTGTGTTTCATTTCTTGTTTACAAATTTGAATCTCCCGATTGTCTTTGAAATCATAATCATATGCATTTCATCTCATGCACTCCATAACAGGTACCCATTATAGGTCTCTTATCTTCTTCGCTGTTTATTTCAGCACTCATCATGTCTGCTGAACCTTCAACTGAGCAAGCTATCAAGGCCCTCCAGGCCTAGAATGCCCAATTTCAAGAGTTGTTCATGAATCTAGCTAAGGGTCAGCAAGACCTGAAGACCCTGATTCTGAAAGAGAAGAAGAAGAAGAAGAAGAAGAAGAGGACAATCATGTTTAACACGGGGCACGGGTTTGGAAACAGGCTACAGAATGAAGTTGATCTAACTACCTCATCTAGAAGGAAAGATAGTTAAGAGGAAAGGAGGGCTCCTAGCCTTGTGATCTCCGACAACGAGACGGACTACGACGAAGAATAGTATCCTCCGGCCGAGGATAGGTACAAGCAACTGGAAGACCGGTTGAGTGCTATAGAAGTTCAGAAAGTGCCTGGTCTGGACTTTGGTGATCTAGGTCTATCATCTGGGGTAGTGATTCCCCACAAGTTCAAGGCACCAGCCTTTGCTAAGTATGACGGAGTTTCTTGTCCGAAGTTGCACCTCCGGTCATATGTGAGGAAGATTCAGCCGTACACCGCTGATAAAAACCTATGGATCCATTTCTTTCAAGACAGTCTCTCAGGGACTCAGCTTGAGTGGTTCTACCAGTTGGATAGAGCCAGTATTCGCAATTGGGAAGATTTGGCTACTGCTTTCTACAGGCAGTATCAGTACAACTCCGACCTTTCTCCTACGCGTACCCAACTCCAGGGTATGTCAATGGGAACGGGTGAGGGATTCAAAGATTATGCTCATAAGTGGAGGGACTTCGTCGGTAGAGTGCAACCACCTTTGGCTGATCGGGAGCTTGTGGACATGTTTCTAGGGACCTTGTCCTGTCCATTCTTTAACCATCTGATTGGAAGCTCTTCGTCTGGGTTTACAGAGCTTATTTTGACTGGTGAGAGGATTCAAGCTGGTATTAAGGCTGGTAAGATCCAAAAAGGTGCTTCATCAAGCACTGAGAAGAAGCCGTTTAAGAAAGAGTCTAGTGTTCTCTACAGTTCGAGAAGACATGATAGACCTGAACACCGCCAAGTTGTTAATGCGATTATTATTTCAAAACCTGCTGGTGCTCCTCAGTACAACAATCAACAAAAGGATGAGAGACCTCGAAGGCAATTCACCCGTCTCAACATGACCTTATCTCAGATTCTGCCACAATTACTGAAGACTAATCTGGTGATTCTAAAGGAAGCCCCGAAGAATCCAAATACAACATCACCAAAATACAACCCTAATGCCTGCTGTGCTTTTCACTCTGATAGCCCGGGGCATAATACAGATGATTGCTGGGTTTTGAGGAATAAGGTACAAGACTTGATCGATGCGAAAGAGATTGAGTTCGGAGCACCAGAGAAGCCTAAACAAGATGCAGGGGTGAATGCTATCAGGGATGACGATGATGAAGAGTTTGATATCGACAGTTGGATCTACCCGACTGCCAATGGTGGATTAAGCAACTGGACAGCGAAGGATTCTATGCCCGTTTCAGTTATCACCCAGTAATGAAACTTTTTGTTTTGAATATGTAACCGACAATGTTTTTAAAATTTATGGCCCGGTGTCTTACCCGGGGCACCGTGGCTTCATTTGTGAGGGCTTTTGTGTGTCATTATCATATATCATTAATAAAAGCATTGGACGTTCTTGCATTTCAAATTTTGCGCTCCTTGTTTTTCTTTACTATATATTATAAAACAGCTATTTACACACACTCACATATACAGGTCCACATCCACTCTGGATCTCACTGGTAACGACTCTGCTACTGCCAGTTATGACTTCGAAAATCCGATCAACTTAGCCGAAGAGAAAGGTGAAGATGATTGCGAAGTGCCTGGTGAACTTGCAAGACGGTTACTTCAGGAAGAGAGGGTTATTTAGCCACATGAAGAGCTGGTGGAATTAGTGAATCTGGGCACTGAGACAGACAAGAAGGAAGTCAAGGTTGGTGCAAATCTGGAGCTTAGTGTGAAACAACGGTTGATTCAGATGCTGCGTGACTATGTTGAGATCTTTGCTTGGTCTTATGAAGATATGCCTGGTTTGGATACTGATATTGTGGTTCACCGCCTGCCTACTAAGGAAGATTGTCCTCCCATGAAACAGAAGGTCCGCTGAATGCACCCAGAGATGCCTGAGAAAATCAAGGCTGAGGTTATGAAACAGTTTGACGCCGGTTTTCTAGCAGTTACTTCTTACCCTCAGTGGGTGGACAATGTGGTTCCGGTACCAAATAAAGATGGTAAGGTCCGAATGTGTGTTGATTACAGGGATCTGAACAGGGCGAGCCCTAAGGATGATTTCCCTCTACCTCATATCGACGTCCTGGTTGACAACACTACTCAATACAAGGTATTCTCCTTTATGGATGGCTTCTCCGGTTATAATCAGATCAAAATGGCTCCCGAAGACATGGAGAAGACAACCTTTGTTACTCAGTGGGGTACCTTTTGCTACAAGGTCATGCCTTTTGGATTAAAGAACGTTGGGGCAACGTATCAGCGTGCCATGGTTGCTTTGTTTCATGACATGATCCATCATGAAATTGAAGTATACGTCGACGATATGATTGCAAGATCCCAAACTGAGGAAGAACACCTTGACCATCTGCAGAAGCTGTTTGACAGGCTGAAATTGTACGAGCTGAGGTTAAACCCGAACAAGTGCACCTTCGGGGTGAGATCTGGTAAGCTGCTGGGTTTCATTGTGAGCGACAAAGGTATTCAAGTGGACCCTACCAAGGTGAAAGCTATACAGGAAATGCCAGCTCCAAGGACAAAGAAAGAAGTCAGAGGCTTCCTGGGACGACTAAACTACATTGCCCGATTCATCTCAAACCTGACTGCTACTTGTGAGCCAATCTTCAAGCTGTTGAAGAAAGATCAAGTAGTACGTTGGAACGATGAATGTCAGGCCGCTTTTGAAAGGATCAAAGAGTATCTCAAAGAGCCACCTATTCTAATGCCACCAGTTGAAGGGAGACCTTTGATCTTATACTTGACAGTACTCGACAACTCAATGGGGTGTGTGCTGGGTCAGCATGACGAGTCTGGCCGAAAAGAGTATGCTATTTATTACCTTAGAAAAAAGTTTACCGACTGTGAGACCCGATACTCACTGCTCGAGAAAACTTGTTGCGCTTTAGTATGGGCTGCTCACCGGCTGAGACAGTATACGTTGACTCACACTACTCTGTTGATATCAAAGATGGATCCAATCAAGTACATCTTCGAAAAGCCTGCCTTGTCCGAAAGAATAGCAAGATGGCAGATGATCTTGACTGAGTATGACATACAATACACAAACCAAAAGGCAATTAATGGAAATGTGTTGGCCGACCATTTGGCACATCAGGCAGTGGATGATTACCAGTCTATGAACTTCGAATTCCCAGACGAGAATATCATGTTGGTAACTGACTGTGAGACACCTGGACCGGATGAAGGACCTGAGGAAGGATCCCGATGGTCTATGTACTTTGATGGAGCTTCGAACGCTTTGGGTAATGGCATTGGCGATGTGATCATATCTCCTAAAGGCTCTCATACTCCGTTCACCGCCCGACTATGTTTCAATTGCACCAACAATATGGCGGAGTATGAAGCGTGCATTATGGGTCTTCGAGCAGCAATTGACTTAAGGATTAAGTTCTTGAGTGTCTTCGGAGATTCCGCTCTCGTGATCAGTCAGATCAAAGGCGAGTGGGATTCGAAACACCCAAATCTTATTCCTTACAAGGAGTATGTGTTGACATTGCTTCCCCATTTCGAGGAGATAACCTTTGAACACTTCCCTAGAGAGGAGAATCAGTTGGTGGACGCGCTAGCTACGATGTCTTCTATGTTCAAGGTCAATTGGGACAACGAGGCTCCCCGGATTATCATTGAAAGATTGGATGAACCTTCACATTGCTGTGATATTGAGACTGAAGAGGTAGTAGATAAAACTTGGTTTCATGAGGTGAAGAGGTATCTTGAAGCTCAAGAATACCCTGAGGGGGCATCTGTTAATGACAAGAAGTTTCTGAGGAGGTTTGAAGCAAAGTTCTTCATCAGCAATGGCATCCTTTACAAGCGTAACCATGATTCAACCTTACTGCATTGTGTGGATAAGAATGAAGCAGAAAGGATCATGACATAATTATACGAAGGTACCTTCGGAACCCATTCCAGTGGACACACCATGGCAAAGAAAATCCTTCGGGCAGGATATTATTGGTCCACAATGGAAGCTGGTTGTTATCAGCATTCTCGGACATGTCACAAGTGCCAAGTATATGCTGATAAGGTGCACATACCTCTAGTTCCTCTGAACGTCTTGACGGCACCTTGGCCTTTTGCAATGTGGGGCATTGATATGATCGGCGATATCAGACCTACAGCATCCAACGGACATCGTTTCATCCTGGTAGCGATTGATTACTTTATGAAGTGGGTCGATGCAGCTTCCTTTGCTACTGTAACCAAGAACGTCGTGGCATGGCTCATTCGGCACAATCTGATCTGTTGATACGGTGTACCAGAGAGGATCATTACGGACAATGGTACCAATCTCAACAACAAGATGATCACTGAGCTCTGCGGGCAATTCAAGATACAGCATCACAACTCTTCTCCCTACCAGCCGAAGATGAATGGGGCTGTAGAAGCAGCTAATAAGAACATTAAGAAGATTGTGCAGAAGATGACAGTGACATACAAAGACTGGCATGAGATGTTACCATTTGCTCTTCATGGGTACCACCTCAGCACGGACGTCAACACGGGCAACACCCTATTCCTTGGTATATGGCATGGAGGCAATCTTGCCTATTGAAGTTCAGATACCCTCTCTCTGAATCATGAAGGATGCAGATTTAAGTGAAGATGATTGGATTCAGACCCGACTTGATCAGCTGAATCTAATCGACGAAAAGAGACTTACCGCTATTTGTCATGGTCAGACGTACCAAAAACGGATGATCAAGGCATTTAACAAGAAAGTCAGACGATAAGAGTATCAAGTTGGGGATCTGGTTATCAAGCGCATTATCCTACCTCAAAGTGATCCCATGGGCAAATGGACCCCTACTTACGAAGGGCCATTTGTGGTTATGAACATTTTCTCAAGAGGAGCTATGATTCTAACCAACATGGATGGTGACGACCTTCCTCGCCCTGTCAATACAGACATAGTGAAAAGATACTACGCATAATTAAAAGACCCGCTAGGTTGACTGGCCTAGGCAAAAATAAGGGTTTCCCGGCGAACCAAAAGGGTTCGGGCAAAAATAAGGGATGAAAATGAAAAAATCTATACACCCGACAAGTGAAAAACCTGAAAAGGCGGCTTGGGCAAAAAAGGGTATCCCGGTGGACTGAAAACCCGAAAGGGCGGTCCAGGCAAAAGTTAGGGATCAAAGTGTAACACTATGTCTCATTGGATCACCTTGCATCCAGACTTCAGTATCAACTATCAAGCTCGGACGACACTAATCAATCTGATTCATCTTCAACCAGTAGCAACGTGATAAGATGCTTGAGGACATAAAGGCAATAACCGAGTTGGAACCCAGTGGGATTATTCACATAGTTGTTTTGTTTTCTTTTCACAAGTGGTGTAAATTTTGTTCGGCGGCGTTCTCTTACTAGGACGTCAGCCTCTTGTACAAAAAACGCCTATTTACAGGCCAAACTTCAAATCAATACAATTCATTTTCAAAGAAATTTCAATCTGTTTTTCCTTTATCTGTTTTGTTTTGCAAAGAACGTCCAATGTTCATTTTTGATATATGCATTTGACATTAATTGCTTATCATAAACGTTTACATGCGAAACAAAAGATGAATTACTGGTAATATCAGAAGCAGGGGCAATAAGAATTGTCCGAACTGTGTAGTTTCTTTGTCCACCAGGTACAAGGTAAATTCAGCTGAAGAATTGGCTAAGATACTTTCACTTCCCGCAGAATAAGGCAGTAATGATAGCTCTCCCAGCTGAGACTTACAACCATGAACGAATCAGCAATACTCTCCCCAAGCAGAGTTAGTCTACCATCAGCACTAAAAAGGTCTTAATATTCCCCAGTGGAGTATAAGGATATTCCTCAACAAGTATAAGAGTATCCCCGGCAGTCTTAATATTCCTCAATGAAATATAAGAATGGTCCCCGGTAGAATACAGGATATCCCCTAGTGGAGTCAATATTTCCCCAGCGCATTCTGAAAAAAGCTTCCCCAACGAAGTTGAAGCATCACCCCAGTAGACTCTGGAAGTTTACCCCCAGCGGAGTACAAAATAAATCTCCCCAGCCAAATTCAGAGGGTTATCCCCACAAGAGTCTAACAGGGTTATCCCCAGCAAGTTGCAACTGAAAGATCGTCCCCAGCGGAGTTCTTTCCTTTCACAAGCAGGAATTCAATCCTCAACAGATTTAATATCACCAGCAACGGTAATCCATCCCCAGCAGAGTTTATCGTTGAAATCCCCAGCGAAGCTTATCAGCGGAATCCCCAGTAGAGTTTATCAGTGACATTCTCAGCAGAACATCTCTTCCCCACAGAGTAATTCCCTTCGGAGTATTCTCTTCATCAGTTTATTCCCCAATAGAGTCATCCTCTCCTGCAGGTTTATTCTTGCGATCATCTTCGTTCATCATCCCCAGTGGAAACGAAGAATCCAACTCTATTCTCCAGCAGTTATTCGGGATTTATTTTCCCCAACTAAAACATCACATTTTCATACATCATGATACATGCATATACGCATCATATCATACAATCTCATTTATGTTGAGAACATCATTGCTTGATCCATATCATGCATTGCATATGACTGACCTTTGCCTTTCAGGAAAGATGCAGTTAAATTCTCAACTATGTCAATGGAGATAAAATCAGTTAAATTGATTCCTAAATATTTTTCTGAGGCAAAGCCAGTCAATGGAGACAAAATTAGTTAAATCGATTCCTAAAGATTTTTCTGAGGCAAAGCCAGTCAATGGAGACAACATCAGTTAAATCGATTCCTAAAGATTTTTCTGAGGCAAAGCCAGTCAATGGAGACAAAATCAGTTAAATCGATTCCTAAAGATTTTTCTGAGGCGAAGCCAGTCAATGGAGACAAAATCAGTTAAATCGATTCCTAAAGATTTTTCTGAGGCGAAGCCAGACAATGGAGACAAAATCAGTTAAATCGATTCCTAAAGATTTTTCTGAGGCCAATTCAGTCAATGGAGACAAAATCAGTTAAATCGATTCCTAAAGATTTTTCTGAGGCCAATTCAGTCAATGGAGACAAAACCAGTTAAATTGATTCCTAAAGATTTTTCTGAGGCCAATTCAGTCAATGGAGACAAAACCAATTAAATCGATTCCTAAATATTTTTCTGAGGCCAACCCGTCAATGGAGACAAGACCAGTTAAATCGATTCCTAAAGATTTTTCTGAGGCCAATTCAGTCAATGGAGACAAAACCAATTAAATCGATTCCTAAATATTTTTCTGAGGCCAACCCGTCAATGGAGACAAGACCAGTTAAATCTATTCCTAAAGATTTTTCTGATGCGAACGCCGTCAATGGAGACAAAACCAGTTAAATCGATTCCTAAATATTTTTCTGATGCGAATGCAGTTAATGGAGACAAAACCAGTTAAATCGATTCCTAAAGATTTTTCTGATGCGAACGCAGTCAATGGAGACAAAACCAGTTAAATTGATTCCTAAAGATTTTTCTAATGCAAACGCCGTCAATGGAGACAAAACCGGTTAAATCGATTCCTAAAGATTTTTCTGATGCGAACGCCATCAAAGGAGATAAAACCCCCCTGGTCCAGTTAAATCGATTCCTAAAGATTTTTCTGACGCCAATCCAGTCAAAAGAGACAAAACCCCTCTGGTCCAGTTAAATCGACTCCTAAAGATTTTTCTGATGCCAATTCAGTCAAAGAAGACAAAACCACCTATCAAAAATATCCAAATGGCATCTGTAAGCCCATTCTCGACATCACAATGCTGATACTACGTCATGCGAGTGCAAATTTCTGGGCACTCTAGTGTTCAATTATCTTCCACCTTCGGATCATGAAAGGCCCGAAAGCCAATCTATATCCTCAGGTTTAAGAAAATTGAACAGGGGCAACTGTTGTACCCCAAAATTTGCCCTCCCATATTTCTCAAGACCTTTCAAGAATAATCTCCAAGTGGCTCAAGATTGCTCAAGAGTTGGACAGTCAAATCATCTCCTAAGGCAGTCAATCTCAAAATTAGGGTTTTGTGTTGCATCAAGGTCCTTACATCCAAATGGCCTCAAGTTCTCCCCAATGTCCTAATATGTTCTCAAGTTCATCCATGTCAAACTTCAAGCCTTGCAGAGAAAGTTTGGTCAGTAAATTGCTCAAGAGGTCCAAAAATCGACTATGCTAGGGCAAAAGGCAACTGTGACCTACAAATAGTCAAACCTCAAGATTTTTTGTCAACATTCTCATTTTGAAGTATAATTCATCATTTGATTAAGGGTTGATCATGATTCATCAAGGATTGCTCAAAATTCATCAAGATTCAAAAGTTGCTAAATTAGGGTTTTATAGGAAAAGTCAACTCAACTTTGACCAAGCATAACTTTCTCATACTTTATGAGAAAGGACCCATCCAAATATAATTTTGAAGAGGATGCAATTTCCTCCAATCCATCTTCACACCCCAAGATCAAGAAATGCACTCACAAGAAGTTACAAATTTGGACATTATAGGTCATTTTTGGAAGTCAACAAAAACACCTTTTCTGCCAAAGCTTGTAACTTGAGCGTGGAATATCAAAATGATATGAGACCAAAAGTGTTGGTTATAGGACATTTCAAGGTTTCTAAAAAGTCCAAGAACACCTCAAAAAGTTCAAAATTGAAGAAGTTATGCATTGTTGAAGTTGGGCCTTTTTCCAAAATTGCTAAAAGTCAACTATCTTCAAAACATCAAATTTTGGCAAATGGGCCCACTTTTTTCCACTTGATTTGATATTTTAATACCACACACGTGTCCTATCTTCAGTTTTATATCCATTAATTAATTTTTCTATTTTATTTGATTTTTATTGAATTAATTCATTTTAAATCAATTTAAATCTAAATAAAATCAAAATTGATAACTTGATATCTGTTTGATCATTACAGCTTTCAATTATCATGATGGACTCAATCAAACTCGTATCAAGCTATCTTATGCACAAAATATTGGATTTGGACATATTTGGAAGCTTTTTCAATGAAGGATCATATCATATCTTCAATCATCAAAGCTCATGGATTCAAGGCCCAAAATTAAACCTAATTCATTCCATTATACATGTACAAGCTAGAGGCACGAAATACAGGAGCTAGAGGCTGCAAAATCAGGAAAACAAAACTTGGAAAAAGCTTGAAAAAGTGTGAGATCGAAATCTTGGTTAGAGGCCAATTCAACCCAAAATCTCAACGCTATCTTCTTGCCTGACGTTCACTGAAGCTATCAAAACCAAGCCCTCTCGTCACCTAAAACGCACTGTAAGATTCTCTGAAAGTGGCCCTGTACACGAAATCGTATTCCCATATTCCTGCATCTTTTGAGCAAATTTTTTGTACAATCTTTCTTATCATTCAATTTCCAATCTTTCTGCAATATTTGATTTCGTTTTTGTAGCCTGTAACCTTGTACCCGAAACTAGGGTTTTGGTTCTTGTTTTTTAGGCGTTTGAGTTTTAGGAAAAATTGGAACAAACCATGGACATAAATGAAATCAGGAGGAAGATACGAAGCGAACCATGGCCGTAGCATCAATTTATATGGCCTACAGTTGATTTTAGGAACGAGCCATGGATTTAGCTGCGGATGAAATCCGCAGGTAAATAACCAGGCTTTTCATTGAAGAAGACGACTATGTATCTTCTCCTGATTGGTGGTTTCAAATTACGCGCGTTTTTATTTTTTAATTTTGGAAATTTTGTTTGTTTCCCATATAATAATTGACATGTATTCCACTAACAATTGAAAAGCCTTGGTCCAGTGGTAAAGGCGTGTATGCATTGGCCAATGGAACCTGGGTTCGAATCCCAGGTCCCCAACATATTTCTTGAATTTTTCTTTCAGATATTCCGGTGCAAGACAAGGCGTGTGGTACATGATACTCCCTCAGATCTTGAAGCGCCAGATGGCCTCAGGCCAGATCTGGCAGTTCAGGGATGATGGTCTATGGTGAGGCCTAGTCAATGTGTCACGTGGAAGCAGCAAAGTCAATACAGGCCTGCGCCTGTTGGGCCAAAGAAATGCTGATCTCACCCTCCAAAGCTGGCCCAAACCCCTTGGTTATTCTTTTCTTTTATTTATTTTGTTATTTATTTACTAATTAATTATTTTATTGTTTAATTAACCAATTAAATCATTTTACTTAATAAAATCAAAACCACAAAAATATTATTTTTATTTATTAAAATTAAATTCACCATTTTATTTTTGTAAATAAATATTAACCTAATTAATTTAGTTTTAAATAGATATAACTTTCAATATTTTTGCAATAATTAAAAAATAATGTAGAAAATTAGGTTTTTATTAATTTTGACCAGATTTATTTTATTTCCTTAAATATAAAAAATCCAAAAAATATTATTTTTTATTAATTAATTAATTAGCTCATTTAATTTAATAATTAACTTAGATCTAGTTTCCATTTAATTCAAAATAAACAAAAAAATGTTTTCTTTCATAAAAAGGGTCAAAACCCTAAAAAATACGCCGATTTAATTTTCTCGCACGCGATCCATATTTCCAATATTGTCATTGCTTCCGGTATGTAATAGCTTTTAATTAGGACTTTAATTATTTATCGCTTTATTTTACTTTCCGCAATTTAAATTAAAGGGTTTGTTTTTGGCGATGTAAATACCCAACGCCTTGTAATAGCTTAGATTTAATTTCCGCAATTTAAATTCCGCACAATATTAACTGTCAGATGTTTGGTAATAGGGAATGCATGACAAGATCAAATGTATGAACTTAAAATCAACATAGCTCACCCATGACATGTACAAAGATAAATTAACCAAAACAATACACTCGCACATGCGCACTCTTAGGGTACACCTCACTTGGTTGCCTTCGAACGTGGTCATTGAGTATAGGAAGTTTTAGAGGTCGTCCTCTTGTCCAAAGATCATAGTTGCCTCGAAACGGTTGCCTCGGAAAAATGATCTAAGACATTAGGGTTACCGCTAAGGCGTCCTAACATTGCTTTAGTGACCACACGTCCCTTAATCGAATTGACCCTTAAAACTCCAACGACGATGCTACATACTCCTCAATAGTGGGATAGCATTGTCTAGAGGACATTAGAACAGTTTAATTCCTTTTTTAGAGTAGGTAGATGGTTCTTAAGTACTTGCTCCTTTTAAAACAAAACAAAACTTTTCGCACTTACACAACTTTCAAACAAAAACTCTTTTCAAACCCACAAACACAAAGAAAAGCAAACTTTTGAAAACATAATGAGCAAGTACCTAAGAGCCCGTGGATAACCACGGATAGAAATGGTGCTAACACCTTCCCTTTCTATAATCTACCTCCCGAACCCGAGAAATATCTCAAAAAGGAATTTTTCTGTGCTTTTGTCCTTTCCTTGTTGGATAAAATAAAAGACGGTGGCGACTCTTGCTCACCGCGACATTTTGCAAAAACAAACACAAAACGCGAACCAGCATTCCAAAACAGTCAGTTCTCTTTCCCACCGTATCACACCTACGATTAAAGCTTCGTATTCAGCCTCATTATTTGAACAATCTCCTTCGATCTTGTACTTAAATGTTGTTGGAATTTTGTTTGGAGAAATAATTAGAACCCCCACTCCAGTTCCGTCTTTATGGCTAAAACCGTCAAAGTATAACTTCCAACGTTCAATCTCCAAATAATTTAGTGATTCTTCTTTTATTGAGTGGTCGACTATAAAGTCTGCTACCACTTGACCTTTCACAGCCTTGAGAGGCATAAAGGTTAATGAATACTCAGTTAATGCAAGTGCCCATTTGCCAATTCTACTGTGCAAAATAGGTTTCGATAACATATATTTGAAAACATCAAAATGAGACGAAATGTAAACATCAACTGGTTTAATATATTGCTTGAGTTTTGTACATGAGAAGTAAAGACATAAACATAGTTTTTCAACTTCGTTATATCTAGTTTCTGCATCATTTAAAACTCTACTGAGGTAGTATATGGGTCTTTCGACACCATTCTCATCCTCTTGAGCTAACATGCTCCCTAAGGTTTTATCAGATGCAGCTATGTACAATCTCGTACTTCTATTTCTACAATGAGGTACCATAATAGGTGGCTTGGTGAGGTACTCTTTGATTTTGTCGAAAGCCTCTTGTTGTTCTTGCCCCCATTCAAATCCTCCTTTTCTGAGTCGAAGTAGTGGTGAGAAGGCTTGCGTTTTCCCAATGAGGTTGGATATAATTCTCCTTAGGAAATTTATCTTCCCAAGTAGAGACTGCAATTCCTTTTTGTTGGTTGGCGCTTTGGCTTCTAAAATAGCTTTGGTCTTGTTTTGGTTTATCTCGATTCCCTTTTTATGGACCACAAAGCCTAAGAAGTCCCCTGCTTTGACACCAAAAGCGCACTTTAGAGGATTCATTTTCAGACCATAGTGCCTCATCCTCTAAAAGGATTGTCAAAGATGGTCCATGTGAGCCTTCCCTGAAACAGATTTTACAACAATATCATCAATATAAATCTGCATAAAAGTCTCAATAAAATCATGGAAGATAGAGTTCATTGCTCTTTGATATGTTACCCCTGTGTTTTTTAGGCCAAAAGGCATCACTACCCATTCATAAGTGCCTAAGGCCCCAGGGCAACGGAATGTTGTTTTCGACACATCCTCTTCAGCAATAAAAATTTGATTATATCCAGAGTATCCGTCAAGCATACTCATGTACTTGAAACCAGCGGCATAATCAATAAGCATTTCCGCCACATGCATTGGATATTCATCTTTGGGTGTTACAGCATTCAGATCTCTGAAATCAATGCACACCCTTAAGGTACCATTCTTCCTTATAACAGGTACTATATTTGCAGTCCATTCGACATACCTGGTCGTTCGGATGAACTTGCATTTCAGCAGTCTTTCGACTTCTATTTTGATTTTCGATAGAATCTCCAGTGCAAAGTGCCTTGGAGTTTGCTTGACAGGCTTCTTTCCTGGTTTTTTTGGCAATTGTAGTTCCACCAAACTTCTGTCGAGACCAGGCATTTCGTCATAATCCCATGCAAAGCAATCTCTGAACTCTTTTAACAATTGGATCATTTCGACCCTGAGTTTTGGATCTATCTTCACGCTGATATATGTTGGCTTTTTTACAGGACCTTCGCCTAGATTTACTTCTTATAAGGGGTCTTGTGCTAGCATTCTAACACTGTTCGCCAACAGATATTTTTTGAAACCTAGAGGTTCATCATCATAGATGGCGTCTAACCTCTGATTTCGTACTTCTTTTTCTTCCAAGTCAGGAGGTTCTGGGTCGAAATCTTTCCCAGGGCCTTCTTGGAAAGATACCTGTTCATTGGCTTCAAGAGCCATGTATTTGACTTCAGCCTCTAAGGCCGCTATCATTCTATTTTCGGCTACATATGCCGAAAGCCTTTGTAGAGCCTGTGATTCAGTCATTATCACCAAACTCACTTCCCTAGCCTGTTGGTCGTATATCATCAACCCCTCCATAGTCGATGTTTGATAAATCCTCTATATCCCACTGAAAACCATGATCAGAGTGCAGATAAAGAGAGCAGAAAGCATTGGGCGCTGGAGTCAGATCGAATTCAGGAGGGCTGCATGGCCCTATATGAGCCAAATTCCTGTCGAAGTTATTCTTTCCAATGTTGTTAACTTCGCCCAGGTAGTAACTTTGATCACCCTCGATGTTCTCTATGATACCATCAGGGTGCCATATCGTAACCCTCTGATGCATCGAAGATGGAACTGCACCTATGCCATGTATCCACTCTCGACCCAAAAGCAGATTATAATTTGGTTTTGCTGAAATCACCATAAACATGGTAGGTCGAAGAATTGAGCCCACCTTGAGATAAAGTTGTATAACTCCCATGGTGGTTCCAATACCCCCTTCATAATTTGAGAGGACCATGTTGTCGGACTTAATATCAGCATCCCCTTTTCCTACTTTTCTTAACATAGATTATGGAATTATATTTATGGTCGCCCCACAATCAACCAAGATTTTATTTATAGTCACTTCCCCTATCTTTGCTCTGATAAATAGGGGCTCGAGGTTATTTTTCATCGCCTCAGTAGGTGGCTCAAAGAAAGCGTTCTTCTCCTTAACACATCCATTATTCATCACGTAGTAACACATTGGCCTATGTCTGGCCATTTCTTGTTCGACCATCAAGTCGGTTTCTTCAACTTTGACCTGACAGTTGTACTCTCTAGGCAGCACTGATATGACGTTTACCATAATGTCTAAAGTATCGTCAGAGTCAGAATTACCTTCGTCATTTGACCCATATTGTTCTGGCCACACCAGTCTTCCAGCAATTGGTTCCCTCTCTAGAGGTTTCCTTTGTTTTCCTTTTCCTTTTCTTGGCACGTTGGTGCTAGATTCTGGGTGAGGCTCTGTTGTAGCCTCTTTTTCGGCTTTCTGCCGTCTTTGAAATCTTTGCCATTGGGAATGAGACATGGGGTCCTTCCCCTTGTAGTTGCTTGATATGTGAGCCATTTTATTCGTTGTAGTAGTATGGTACTCTTTCCTGTAATCCAAAGAAGATCCCATTGGCATGTCAAACGTTCGCCATTTTTCTTCATTGGGCCTTTTTCTACCCACAGTATTGAGCCAAGTATCCACAGGTACATTAGTTGGAGGCTGAAAAGTTAGTGGCCTCCTTACTTGGTTTATGGGTCCTTTTTGATGCCCCCTCCTAGGATCGTATCTAACTTCTGGATCCATTTTTGGTTGAGCATTGGTGCCCCATTTTGCCTTTACTGCTCTCATACCTTGTATGTGCTCCGCAACTTTCTTATCGAAAATGGAACTACATCTGGGACACAACATCACTTCAGACTTTTTCTTCTAGCATCGATGTAAAAACTCTGCCAGATCCTCGTTTTCTTTTGGAAATGTTGTCTTGTTCACTTCCTCTTGTCGAATGGCCTTCTCTGAAGCCTTGGCCTTAGATACCTTGAACATGTTTACCTCCACGTTTCTCTTGGCAACGAGGTTCAGTTTCTGCATCTTGGCTTCCAAGTTTTCTGTCAAACCCTTAACAGCAGCCAAGTAAGAACCTGTAGTGGTTCTCTTGTTGGAGCTTTCAACAACTCCTTTGTTTGAGCCGTCAGTAGCTCTTTTGCTTGAGCCTTCAGTAGCTCTTTTGCTTGAGCCTTCAGTAGCTCCTTTGTTCAGGCCTTCAGTGGCCTTCCTCACCCCTTCGACAGTTTTCCTAGATATGTTTCCAGTAAAACTGCCAAATACAGGCTTGTTGATGAAGTCCTCAAAAACTTCAACCATATGGATGCCAACTGCTTCAGCATAGTGTGCATCCATTTGTAGTGGGTTTGCATCAATTTTCATTTCCGGATTATCCGCGAACTTGAGCCTTCCTTCTTTGAGTGCTTCTTGAACAAGATCCCTGAAAAGAAAACATTGTGAGGTTTTATGGCCCATAAAATTGGGATATTTACAAAAACCTCTTTTCTTTCTTTGCTCTAAAGGAGGCATTTTTGCCTCAGGGAGCACTATCATTTGGCCATCTTTGACTAATAAATCAAATATTTCATCACATTTAGTGATGTCAAAACTATATGTTTTCTTTAGGAATTTGTCACTGTTCCTTTCAGACTCAACAAGATTCTTCCCATTTGAGGGCACTAGCAATTTACAAGAGTATGACGGCCCTTGTTTTAATTCTGCTAAATCTATTTCACCTTCTTCGACATCTATAGGATCACTAGATGTCTTTGGATCGTCATCATCCATTTCGATATAGGCTACTCTTTCTCTTCGATGAGTTTTTGTCGCTTTAGCCTTTTCGGCTTTAAGGCGTTCTACTTGTCGAACTCTATCATCCAGTTGGGCCATGTCTCTCAAGTATTGGGTATCTAACTTTTTCCTAATGGAATAATCTAGCCCCCCTGCTTCCATTTCGACTAATTCATGTTCAGGCACTCGGGTAAAGCACCTGGCTTTAAGTAGTCGAAACCTATTCAGATACTCATCTATTGGCTCAGTGAATCTCCTCTTCACACTAGCCAGTTCTTTTAAACTTATTTTGGTTTGTCCCGTGTAAAATTGTTCATGGAACAACCTTTCCAATTGATTCCAATTATGGATCGAATTGGCTGGGAGGGTAGTGAACCAGGTAAAATCATTTTTTGTTAGAGAACTTGGGAAATATTTAATCCTAAGGTTTTCGTTGTTTGCTATTTCCCCGGCTTCTATCAAATATCTCGCCACATGTTCGACAGTAGACTCTGTTGTATCCCCTAAAAATTTGGTAAACTTGGGGACTTTTCCTCTAGGGGGTAAATCTGTTTGCAAAATATATTCTGACAATGGGGATGTGAAGTTTGATCTGTGAAAATCAATGTTCACCCTATTCTGTATCATAATCCTTTTGATCATGACAGTCAGATTATTATCTGTTCCATAATTTTGGTGTCGAACTTGCTGTATTAATTCATCGGAATTTTGGTTCCTATTCACCATAATCACTCCTTGATCGACTTCCCTAGGGATATATGGGGGATTTCGAGGCATCTCGACCCTCGGTTGCTCTATTTCTACTCTAGGGATCTGTGGATTTTGATTAACGGTTAAATCTTCTTCCAAGATTACCCCTTGGTTTGCTCTTATTGGTATTCTTTGGGGTTGTCGAATAGTTTGGGGTACCCCAAAGAATTCAGCCATGCGCGTCATTTGCGCTGCCATTTGTTGATTCGACTGGGTAGTATTTTGTATTAGGGGGTTCAGCATTGTACTTAGGGTTTGTGCCAGCATTTGCACCATATCATGGTTGCTTTCATCCATCTGTTACCTCAAAATTGCTGCAGAAGCATTTGTAAGGCTTGGTATTGCATGTGATGGTCCTCCTAAGAGTTGGTTTCTACCCAAATTTGCCATACTGGCTCCAGATCCCTGTAATGGTGATGACGTACTCACCAAAGGTTCTGAAAATGTAGACGCATCATTCATAAGGCTAGCCATTTCAGTGGTTGGCATGCCATATGGCTGTTCTCGACCCATCCAGGCTGTCGAAAATCCTGGGGGAACGTACGATCGAGATCCTGGATTTGCCCTTGGTGGGGGTGCTCCTAATGGAACTCTAGGACCTACATACGAAAGTATGGGTCCTGTTTGATTCGTGGTCAACGTTGGTACTGAACCAACAAAAGTTGACACATTTTCTCCAATGGTAGTTATAACCGCTGTTCCTGTAGTATTTGGTGGAGGTATTTCTCCATGATTTGGCTCATTAGCCATTCTATTTTCGCTATTTCTCTTCCTAACAATACACTCGTTGGTGGTTATTCTACCACTTCTTAATAACATGCAACACTGTATACGTGTAAAAGAAAAGCAATCACATAAATGAATAAATAGATGATAAAAATTAGCAACGTCCCACTGGGCATGCCAATTTGTTTACCGTGGTTTTTGGTAAACAACCGCTGATCCTCCAAAAGGGAAAGTCATTTTGGTTACTCGCGGGATCGATCAGATTGATCCCAGAACATATGCTAATTTTATGCTGGTTTGATGTAAAAGTCAATATCTAGGAAGAACGCACGTTCGACCAGGGATATGGTGTTTGTGGTTTTTTGGAAAGCAAATAGAAGCGCAGATAAAATGCAAGAAACATAAACTTTGCAAAAGAAGATCAAAGCAATGTAAAAGACTTTATTGAAAAAAGGTGGTGTTTCCAATGTACATTCTCAGTTATTCTTTCACACACAACGGGTACTTGAATAATGTTGAGTAACTAGCACAATAGGTTGAACACACGGAAAATATACACAAACTTCCTATTTTTATACTAAAATTATGTAATTATCGAGGGGTTGCTTTGCTCTAGGATGAAGACAAGTGTCTTCTGCATGTCCCTCGACCTCTATCTTCCTGCCACGTTGGCACATCAGGCAGTGGATGATTACCAGTCTATGAACTTCGAATTCCCATACGAGAATATCATGTTGGTAACTGACTGTGAGACACCTGGACCGGATGAAGGACCTGAGGAAGGATCCCGATGGTCTATGTACTTTGATGGAGCTTCGAACGCTTTGGGTAATGGCATTGGCGATGTGATCATATCTCCTAAAGGCTCTCATACTCCGTTCACCGCCCGACTATGTTTCAATTGCACCAACAATATGGCGGAGTATGAAGCGTGCATTATGGGTCTTCGAGCAGCAATTGACTTAAGGATTAAGTTCTTGAGTGTCTTCGGAGATTCCGCTCTCGTGATCAGTCAGATCAAAGGCGAGTGGGATTCGAAACACCCAAATCTTATTCCTTACAAGGAGTATGTGTTGACATTGCTTCCCCATTTCGAGGAGATAACCTTTGAACACTTCCCTAGAAAGGAGAATCAGTTGGTGGACGCGCTAGCTACGATGTCTTCTATGTTCAAGGTCAATTGGGACAACGAGGCTCCCCGGATTATCATTGAAAGATTGGACGAACCTTCACATTGCTGTGATATTGAGACTGAAGAGGTAGTAGATAAAACTTGGTTTCATGAGGTGAAGAGGTATCTTGAAGCTCAAGAATACCCTGAGGGGGCATCTGTTAATGACAAGAAGTTTCTGAGGAGGTTTGAAGCAAAGTTCTTCATCAGCAATGACATCCTTTACAAGCGTAACCATGATTCAACCTTACTGCATTGTGTGGATAAGAATGAAGCAGAAAGGATCATGACATAATTATACGAAGGTACCTTCGGAACCCATTCTAGTGGACACACCATGGCAAAGAAAATCCTTCGGGCAGGATATTATTGGTCCATAATGGAAGCTGGTTGTTATCAGCATTCTCGGACATGTCACAAGTGCCAAGTATATGCTGATAAGGTGCACATACCTCTAGTTCCTATGAACGTCTTGATGGCACCTTGGCCTTTTGCAATGTGGGGCATTGATATGATCGGCGATATCAGACCTACAGCATCCAACGGACATCGTTTCATCCTGGTAGCAATTGATTACTTTACGAAGTGGGTCGATGCAGCTTCCTTTGCTACTGTAACCAAGAACGTCGTGGCATGGCTCATTCGACACAATCTGATCTGTCGATACGGTGTACCAGAGAGGATCATTACGGACAATGGTACCAATCTCAACAACAAGATGATCACTGAGCTCTGCGGGCAATTCAAGATACAGCATCACAACTCTTCTCCCTACCAGCGGAAGATGAATGGGGCTGTAGAAGCAGCTAATAAGAACATTAAGAAGAATGTGCAGAAGATGACAGTGACATACAAAGACTGGCATGAGATGTTACCATTTGCTCTTCATGGGTACCACCTCAGCACGGACGTCAACACGGGCAACACCCTATTCCTTGGTATATGGCATGGAGGCAATCTTGCCTATTGAAGTTCAGATACCCTCTCTCTGAATCATGAAGGATGCAGATTTAAGTGAAGATGACTGGATTCAGACCCGACTTGATCAGCTGAATCTAATCGACGAAAAGAGACTTACCGCTATTTGTCATGGTCAGACGTACCAAAAACGGATGATCAAGGCATTTAACAAGAAAGTCAGACGATAAGAGTATCAAGTTGGGGATCTGGTTATCAAGCGCATTATCCTACCTCAAAGTGATCCCATGGGAAAATGGACCCCTACTTACGAAGGGCCATTTGTGGTTATGAACATTTTCTCAAGAGGAGCTATGAATCTAACCAACATGGATGGTGACGACCTTCCTCACCCTGTCAATACAGACATAGTGAAAAGATACTACGCATAATTAAAAGACCCGCTAGGTTGACTGGCCTAGGCAAAAATAAGGGTTTCCCGGCGAACCAAAAGGGTTCGGGCAAAAATAAGGGATGAAAATGAAAAAATCTATACACCCGACAAGTGAAAAACCTGAAAAGGCGGCTTGGGAAAAAAAGAGTATCCCAGTGGACTGAAAACCCGAAAGGGCGGTCCAGGCAAAAGTTAGGGATCAAAGTGTAACACTATGTCTCATTGGATCACCTTGCATCCAGACTTCAGTATCAACTATCAAGCTCGGACGACACTAATCAATCTGATTCATCTTCAACCAGTAGCAACGTGATAAGATGCTTGAGGACATAAAGGCAATAACCGAGTTGGAACCCAGTGGGATTATTCACATAGTTGTTTTGTTTTCTTTTCACAAGTGGTGTAAATTTTGTTCGGCGGCGTTCTCTTACTAGGACGTCAGCCTCTTGTACAAAAAACGCCTATTTACAGGCCAAACTTCAAATCAATACAATTCGTTTTCAAAGAAATTTCAATCTGTTTTTCCTTTATCTGTTTTGTTTTGCAAAGAACGTCCAATGTTCATTTTTGATATATGCATTTGACATTAATTGCTTATCATAAACGTTTACATGCGAAACAAAAGATGAATTACTGGTAATATCAGAAGCAGGGGCAATAAGAATTGTCCGAACTGTGTAGTTTCTTTGTCCACCAGGTACAAGGTAAATTCAGCTGAAGAATTGGCTAAGATACTTTCACTCCCCGCAGAATAAGGCAGTAATGATAGCTCTCCCAGCTGAGACTTACAACCATGAACGAATCAGCAATACTCTCCCCAAGCAGAGTTAGTCTACCATCAGCACTAAAAAGGTCTTAATATTCCCCAGTGGAGTATAAGGATATTCCTCAACAAGTATAAGAGTATCCCCGGCAGTCTTAATATTCCTCAATGAAATATAAGAATGGTCCCCCGCAGAATACAGGATATCCCCTAGTGGAGTCAATATTTCCCCAGCGCATTCTGAAAAAAGCTTCCCCAACGAAGTTGAAGCATCACCCCAGTAGACTCTGGAAGTTTACCCCCAGCGGAGTACAAAATAAATCTCCCCAGCCAAATTCAGAGGGTTATCCCCACAAGAGTCTAACAGGGTTATCCCCAGCAAGTTGCAACTGAAAGATCGTCCCCAGCGGAGTTCTTTCCTTTCACAAGCAGGAATTCAATCCTCAACAGATTTAATATCACCAGCAACGGTAATCCATCCCCAACAGAGTTTATCGTTGAAATCCCCAGCGAAGCTTATCAGCGGAATCCCCAGTAGAGTTTATCAGTGACATTCTCAGCAGAACATCTCTTCCCCACAGAGTAATTCCCTTCGGAGTATTCTCTTCATCAGTTTATTCCCCAACGGAGTCATCCTCTCCTGCAGGTTTATTCTTGCGATCATCTTCGTTCATCATCCCCAGTGGAAACGAAGAATCCAACTCTATTCTCCAGCAGTTATTCGGGATTTATTTTCCCCAACTAAAACATCACATTTTCATACATCATGATACATGCATATACGCATCATATCATACAATCTCATTTATGTTGAGAACATCATTGCTTGATCCATATCATGCATTGCATATGACTGACCTTTGCCTTTCAGGAAAGATGCAGTTAAATTCTCAACTATGTCAATGGAGATAAAATCAGTTAAATTGATTCCTAAATATTTTTCTGAGGCAAAGCCAGTCAATGGAGACAAAATTAGTTAAATCGATTCCTAAAGATTTTTCTGAGGCAAAGCCAGTCAATGGAGACAACATCAGTTAAATCGATTCCTAAAGATTTTTCTGAGGCAAAGCCAGTCAATGGAGACAAAATCAGTTAAATCGATTCCTAAAGATTTTTCTGAGGCGAAGCCAGTCAATGGAGACAAAATCAGTTAAATCGATTCCTAAAGATTTTTCTGAGGCGAAGCCAGACAATGGAGACAAAATCAGTTAAATCGATTCCTAAAGATTTTTCTGAGGCCAATTCAGTCAATGGAGACAAAATCAGTTAAATCGATTCCTAAAGATTTTTCTGAGGCCAATTCAGTCAATGGAGACAAAACCAGTTAAATCGATTCCTAAAGATTTTTCTGAGGCCAATTCAGTCAATGGAGACAAAACCAATTAAATCGATTCCTAAATATTTTTCTGAGGCCAACCCGTCAATGGAGACAAGACCAGTTAAATCGATTCCTAAAGATTTTTCTAAGGACAATTCAGTCAATGGAGACAAAACCAATTAAATCGATTCCTAAATATTTTTCTGAGGCCAACCCGTCAATGGAGACAAGACCAGTTAAATCTATTCCTAAAGATTTTTCTGATGCGAACGCCGTCAATGGAGACAAAACCAGTTAAATCGATTCCTAAATATTTTTCTGATGCGAATGCAGTGAATGGAGACAAAACCAGTTAAATCGATTCCTAAAGATTTTTCTGATGCGAACGCAGTCAATGGAGACAAAACCAGTTAAATTGATTCCTAAAGATTTTTCTAATGCAAACACCGTCAATGGAGACAAAACCGGTTAAATCGATTCCTAAAGATTTTTCTGATGCGAACGCCGTCAAAGGAGATAAAACCCCCCTGGTCCAGTTAAATCGATTCCTAAAGATTTTTCTGACGCCAATCCAGTCAAAAGAGACAAAACCCCTCTGGTCCAGTTAAATCGACTCCTAAAGATTTTTCTGATGCCAATTCAGTCAAAGAAGACAAAACCACCTATCAAAAATATCCAAATGGCATCTGTAAGCCCATTCTCGACATCACAATGCTGATACTACGTCATGCGAGTGCAAATTTCTGGGCACTCTAGTGTTCAATTATCTTCCACCTTCGGATCATGAAAGGCCCGAAAGCCAATCTATATCCTCAAGTTTAAGAAAATTGAACAGGGGCAACTGTTGTACCCCAAAATTTGCCCTCCCATATTTCTCAATACCTTTCAAGAATAATCTCCAAGTGGCTCAAGATTGCTCAAGAGTTGGACAGTCAAATCATCTCCTAAGGCAGTCAATCTCAAAATTAGGGTTTTGTGTTGCATCAAGGTCCTTACATCCAAATGGCCTCAAGTTCTCCCCAATGTCCTAATATGTTCTCAAGTTCATCCATGTCAAACTTCAAGCCTTGCAGAGAAAGTTTGGTCAGTAAATTGCTCAAGAGGTCCAAAAATCGACTGTGCTAGGGCAAAAGGCAACTGTGACCTGCAAATAGTCAAACCTCAAGATTTTTTGTCAACATTCTAATTTTGAAGTATAATTCATCATTTGATCAAGGGCTGATCATGATTCATCAAGGATTGCTCAAAATTCATCAAGATTCAAAAGTTGCTAAATTAGGGTTTTATAGGAAAAGTCAACTCAACTTTGACCAAGCATAACTTTCTCATACTTTATGAGAAATGACCCATCCAAATATAATTTTGAAGAGGATGAAATTTCCTACAATCCATCTTCACACCCCAAGATCAAGAAATGCACTCACAAGAAGTTACAAATTTGGACATTATAGGTCATTTTTGGAAGTCAACAAAAACACCTTTTCTGTCAAAGCTTGTAACTTGAGCGTGGAATATCAAAATGATATGAGACCAAAAGTGTTGGTTATAGGACATTTCAAGGTTTCTAAAAAGTCCAAGAACACCTCAAAAAGTTCAAAATTGAAGAAGTTATGCATTGTTGAAGTTGGGCATTTTTCCAAAATTGCTAAAAGTCAACTATCTTCAAAACATCAAATTTTGGCAAATGGGCCCACTTTTTTCCACTTGATTTGATATTTTAATACCACACACGTGTCCTATCTTCAGTTTTATATCCATTAATTAATTTTTCTATTTTATTTGATTTTTATTGAATTAATTCATTTTAAATCAATTTAAATCTAAATAAAATCAAAATTGATAACTTGATATCTGTTTGATCATTACAGCTTTCAATTATCATGATGGACTCAATCAAACTCGTATCAAGCTATCTTATGCACAAAATATTGGATTTGGACATATTTGGAAGCTTTTTCAATGGAGGATCATATCATATCTTCAATCATCAAAGCTCATGGATTCAAGGCCCAAAATTAAACCTAATTCATTCCATTATACATGTACAAGCTAGAGGCACGAAATACAGGAGCTAGAGGCTGCAAAATCAGGAAAACAAAACTTGGAAAAAGCTTGAAAAAGTGTGAGATCGAAATCTTGGTTAGAGGCCAATTCAACCCAAAATCTCAACGCTATCTTCTTGCCTGACGTTCACTGAAGCTATCAAAACCAAGCCCTCTCGTCACCTAAAACGCACTGTAAGATTCTCTGAAAGTGGCCCTGTACACGAAATCGTATTCCCATATTCCTGCATCTTTTGAGCAAATTTTTTGTACAATCTTTCTTATCATTCAATTTCCAATCTTTCTGCAATATTTGATTTCGTTTTTGTAGCCTGTAACCTTGTACCCGAAACTAGGGTTTTGGTTCTTGTTTTTTAGGCGTTTGAGTTTCAGGAAAAATTGGAACAAACCATGGACATAAATGAAATAAGGAGGAAGATACGAAGCGAACCATGGCCGTAGCATCAATTTATATGGCCTACAGTTGATTTTAGGAACGAGCCATGGATTTAGCTGTGGATGAAATCCGCAGGTAAATAACCAGGCTTTTCATTGAAGAAGACGACTATGTATCTTCTCCTGATTGGTGGTTTCAAATTACGCGCGTTTTTATTTTTTAATTTTGGAAATTTTGTTTGTTTCCCATATAATAATTGACATGTATTCCACTAACAATTGAAAAGCCTTGGTCCAGTGGTAAAGGCGTGTATGCATTGGCCAATGGAACCTGGGTTCGAATCCCAGGTCCCCAACATATTTCTTGAATTTTTCTTTCAGATATTCCGGTGCAAGACAAGGCGTGTGGTACATGATACTCCCTCAGATCTTGAAGCGCCAGATGGCCTCAGGCCAGATCTGGCAGTTCAGGGATGATGGTCTATGGTGAGGCCTAGTCAATGTGTCACGTGGAAGCAGCAAAGTCAATACAGGCCTGCGCCTGTTGGGCCAAAGAAATGCTGATCTCACCCTCCAAAGCTGGCCCAAACCCCTTGGTTATTCTTTTCTTTTATTTATTTTGTTATTTATTTACTAATTAATTATTTTATTGTTTAATTAACCAATTAAATCATTTTACTTAATAAAATCAAAACCACAAAAATATTATTTTTATTTATTAAAATTAAATTCACCATTTTATTTTTGTAAATAAATATTAACCTAATTAATTTAGTTTTAAATAGATATAACTTTCAATATTTTTGCAATAATTAAAAATTAATGTAGAAAATTAGGTTTTTATTAATTTTGACCAGATTTATTTTATTTCCTTAAATATAAAAAATCCAAAAAATATTATTTTTTATTAATTAATTAATTAGCTCATTTAATTTAATAATTAACTTATATCTAGTTTCCATTTAATTCAAAATAAACAAAAAAATGCTTTCTTTCATAAAAAGGGTCAAAACCCTAAAAAATACGCCGATTTAATTTTCTCGCACGCGATCCATATTTCCAATATTGTAATTGCTTCCGGTATGTAATAGCTTTTAATTAGGACTTTAATTATTTATCGCTTTATTTTACTTTCCGCAATTTAAATTAAAGGGTTTGTTTTTGGCGATGTAAATACCCGACGCCTTGTAATAGCTTAGATTTAATTTCCGCAATTTAAATTCCGCACAATATTAACTGTCAGATGTTTGGTAATAGGGAATGCATGACAAGATCAAATGTATGAACTTAAAATCAACATAGCTCACCCATGACATGTACAAAGATAAATTAACCAAAACAATACACTCGCACATGCGCACTCTTAGGGTACACCTCACTTGGTTGCCTTCGAACGTGGTCATTGAGTATAGGAAGTTTTAGAGGTCGTCCTCTTGTCCAAAGATCATAGTTGCCTCGAAACGGTTGCCTCGGAAAAATGATCTAAGACATTAGGGTTACCGCTAAGGCGTCCTAACATTGCTTTAGTGACCACACGTCCCTTAATCGAATTGACCCTTAAAACTCCAACGACGATGCTACATACTCCTCAATAGTGGGATAGCATTGTCTAAAGGACATTAGAACAGTTTAATTCCTTTTTTAGAGTAGGTAGATGGTTCTTAAGTACTTGCTCCTTTTAAAACAAAACAAAACTTTTCGCACTTACACAACTTTCAAACAAAAACTCTTTTCAAACCCACAAACACAAAGAAAAGCAAACTTTTGAAAACATAATGAGCAAGTACCTAAGAGCCCGTGGATAACCACGGATAGAAAGGGTGCTAACACCTTCCCTTTCTATAATCTACCTCCCGAACCCGAGAAATATCTCAAAAAGGAATTTTTCTGTGCTTTTGTCCTTTCCTTGTTGGATAAAATAAAAGACGGTGGCGACTCTTGCTCACCGCGACATTTTGCAAAAACAAACACAAAACGCGAACCAGCATTCCAAAACAGTCAGTTCTCTTTCCCACCGTATCACACCTACGATTAAAGCTTCGTATTCAGCCTCATTATTTGAACAATCTCCTTCGATCTTGTACTTAAATGTTGTTGGAATTTTGTTTGGAGAAATAATTAGAACCCCCACTCCAGTTCCGTCTTTATGGCTAAAACCGTCAAAGTATAACTTCCAAGGTTCAATCTCCAAATAATTTAGTGATTCTTCATTTATTGAGTGGTCGACTATAAAGTCTGCTACCACTTGACCTTTCACAGCCTTGAGAGGCATAAAGGTTAATGAATACTCAGTTAATGCAAGTGCCCATTTGCCAATTCTACTGTGCAAAATAGGTTTCGATAACATATATTTGAAAACATCAAAATGAGACGAAACGTAAACATCAACTGGTTTAATATATTGCTTGAGTTTTGTACATGAGAAGTAAAGACATAAACATAGTTTTTCAACTTCGTTATATCTAGTTTCTGCATCATTTAAAACTCTACTGAGGTAGTATATGGGTCTTTCGACACCATTCTCATCCTCTTGAGCTAACATGCTCCCTAAGGTTTTATCAGATGCAGCTATGTACAATCTCGTACTTCTATTTCTACAAGGAGGTACCATAATAGGTGGCTTGGTGAGGTACTCTTTGATTTTGTCGAAAGCCTCTTGTTGTTCTTGCCCCCATTCAAATCCTTCTTTTCTGAGTCGAAGTAGTGGTGAGAAGGCTTGCGTTTTCCCAATGAGGTTGGATATAATTCTCCTTAGGAAATTTATCTTCCCAAGTAGAGACTGCAATTCCTTTTTGTTGGTTGGCGCTTTGGCTTCTAAAATAGCTTTGGTCTTGTTTTGGTTTATCTCGATTCCCTTTTTATGGACCACAAAGCCTAAGAAGTCCCCTGCTTTGACACCAAAAGCGCACTTTAGAGGATTCATTTTCAGACCATAGTGCCTCATCCTCTAAAAGGATTGTCAAAGATGGTCCATGTGAGCCTTCCCTGAAACAGATTTTACAACAATATCATCAATATAAATCTGCATAAAAGTCTCAATAAAATCATGGAAGATAGAGTTCATTGCTCTTTGATATGTTACCCCTGTGTTTTTTAGGCCAAAAGGCATCACTACCCATTCATAAGTGCCTAAGGCCCCAGGGCAACAGAATGTTGTTTTCGACACATCCTCTTCAGCAATAAAAATTTGATTATATCCAGAGTATCCGTCAAGCATACTCATGTACTTGAAACCAGCGGCATAATCAATAAGCATTTCCGCCACATGCATTGGATATTCATCTTTGGGTGTTACAGCATTCAGATCTCTGAAATCAATGCACACCCTTAAGGTACCATTCTTCTTTATAACAGGTACTATATTTGCAGTCCATTCGACATACCTGGTCGTTCGGATGAACTTGCATTTCAGCAGTCTTTCGACTTCTATTTTGATTTTCGATAGAATCTCCAGTGCAAAGTGCCTTGGAGTTTGCTTGACAGGCTTCTTTCCTGGTTTTGTTGGCAATTGTAGTTCCACCAAACTTCTGTCGAGACCAGGCATTTCGTCATAATCCCATGCAAAGCAATCTCTGAACTCTTTTAACAATTGGATCATTTCGACCCTGAGTTCTGGATCTATCTTCACGCTGATATATGTTGGCTTTTTTACAGGACCTTCGCCTAGATTTACTTCTTATAAGGGGTCTTGTGCTAGCATTCTAACACTGTTCGCCAACAGATATTTTTTGAAACCTAGAGGTTCATCATCATAGATGGCGTCTAACCTCTGATTTCGTACTTCTTTTTCTTCCAAGTCAGGAGGTTCTGGGTCGAAATCTTTCCCAGGGCCTTCTTGGAAAGATACCTGTTCATTGGCTTCAAGAGCCATGTATTTGACTTCAGCCTCTAAGGCCGCTATCATTCTATTTTCGGCTACATATGCCGAAAGCCTTTGTAGAGCCTGTGATTCAGTCATTATCACCAAACTCACTTCCCTAGCCTGTTGGTCGTATATCATCAACCCCTCCATAGTCGATGTTTGATAAATCCTCTATATCCCACTGAAAACCATGATCAGAGTGCAGATAAAGAGAGCAGAAAGCATTGGGCGCTGGAGTCAGATCGAATTCAGGAGGGCTGCATGGCCCTATATGAGCCAAATTCCTGTCGAAGTTATTCTTTCCAATGTTGTTAACTTCGCCCAGGTAGTAACTTTGATCACCCTCGATGTTCTCTATGATACCATCAGGGTGCCATATCGTAACCCTCTGATGCATCGAAGATGGAACTGCACCTATGCCATGTATCCACTCTCGACCCAAAAGCAGATTATAATTTGGTTTTGCTGAAATCACCATAAACATGGTAGGTCGAAGAATTGAGCCCACCTTGAGATAAAGTTGTATAACTCCCATGGTGGTTCCAATATCCCCTTCATAATTTGAGAGGACCATGTTGTCGGGCTTAATATCAGCATCCCCTTTTCCTACTTTTCTTAGCATAGATTATGGAATTATATTTATGGTCGCCCCACAATCAACCAAGATTTTATTTATAGTCACTTCCCCTATCTTTGCTCTGATAAATAGGGGCTCGAGGTGATTTTTCATCGCCTCAGTAGGTGGCTCAAAGAAAGCGTTCTTCTCCTCAACACATCCATTATTCATCACGTAGTAACACATTGGCCTATGTCTGGCCATTTCTTGTTCGACCATCAAGTCGGTTTCTTCAACTTTGACCTGACAGTTGTACTCTCTAGGCAGCACTGATATAACGTTTACCATAATGTCTAAAGTATCGTCAGAGTCAGAATTACCTTCGTCATTCGACCCATATTGTTCTGGCCACACCAGTCTTCCAGCAATTAGTTCCCTCTCTAGAGGTTTCCTTTGTTTTCCTTTTCCTTTTCTTGGCACGTTGGTGCTAGATTCTGGGTGAGGCTCTGTTGTAGCCTCTTTTTCGGCTTTCTGCCGTCTTTGAAATCTTTGCCATTGGGAATGAGACATGGGGTCCTTCCCCTTGTAGTTGCTTGATATGTGAGCCATTTTATTCGTTGTAGTAGTATGGTACTCTTTCCTGTAATCCAAAGAAGATCCCCTTGGCATGTCAAACGTTCGCCATTTTTCTTCATTGGGCCTTTTTCTACCCACAGTATTGAGCCAAGTATCCACAGGTACATTAGTTGGAGGCTGAAAAGTTAGTGGCCTCCTTACTTGGTTTATGGGTCCTTTTTGATGCCCCCTCCTAGGATCGTATCTAACTTCTGGATCCATTTTTGGTTGAGCATTGGTGCCCCATTTTGCCTTTACTGCTCTCATACCTTGTATGTGCTCCGCAACTTTCTTGTCGAAAATGGAACTGCATTTGGGACACAACATCACTTCAGACTTTTTCTTCTAGCATCGATGTAAAAACTCTGCCAGATCCTCGTTTTCTTTTGGAAATGTTGTCTTGTTCACTTCCTCTTGTTGAATGGCCTTCTCTGAAGCCTTGGCCTTAGATACCTTGAACATGTTTACCTCCACGTTTCTCTTGGCAACGAGGTTCAGTTTCTGCATCTTGGCTTCCAAGTTTTCTGTCAAACCCTTAACAGCAGCCAAGTAAGAACCTGTAGTGGTTCTCTTGTTGGAGCTTTCAACAACTCCTTTGTTTGAGCCGTCAGTAGCTCTTTTGCTTGAGCCTTCAGTAGCTCTTTTGCTTGAGCCTTCAGTAGCTCCTTTGTTCAGGCCTTCAGTGGCCTTCCTCACCCCTTCGACAGTTTTCCTAGATATGTTTCCAGTAAAACTGCCAAATACAGGCTTGTTGATGAAGTCCTCAAAAACTTCAACCATATGGATGCCAACTGCTTCAGCATAGTGTGCATCCATTTGTAGTGGGTTTGCATCAATTTTCATTTCCGGATTATCCGCGAACTTGAGCCTTCCTTCTTTGAGTGCTTCTTGAACAAGATCCCTGAAAAGAAAACATTGTGAGGTTTTATGGCCCATAAAATTGGGATATTTACAAAAACCTCTTTTCTTTCTTTGCTCTAAAGGAGGCATTTTTGCCTCAGGGAGCACTATCATTTGGCCATCTTTGACTAATAAATCAAATATTTCATCACATTTAGTGATGTCAAAACTATATGTTTTCTTTAGGAATTTGTCACTGTTCCTTTCAGACTCAACAAGATTCTTCCCATTTGAGGGCACTAGCAATTTACAAGAGTATGGCGGCCCTTGTTTTAATTCTGCTAAATCTATTTCACCTTCTTCGACATCTATAGGATCACTAGATGTCTTTGGATCGTCATCATCCATTTCGATATAGGCTACTCTTTCTCTTCGATGAGTTTTTGTCGCTTTAGCCTTTTCGGCTTTAAGGCGTTCTACTTGTCGAACTCTATCATCCAGTTGGGCCATGTCTCTCAAGTATTGGGTATCTAACTTTTTCCTAATGGAATAATCTAGGCCCCCTGCTTCCATTTCGACTAATTCATGTTCAGGCACTCGGGTAAAGCACCTGGCTTTAAGTAGTCGAAACCTATTCAGATACTCATCTATTGGCTCAGTGAATCTCCTCTTCACACTAGCCAGTTCTTTTAAACTTATTTTGGTTTGTCCCGTGTAAAATTGTTCATGGAACAACCTTTCCAATTGATTCCAATTATGGATCGAATTGGATGGGAGGGTAGTGAACCAGGTAAAATCATTTTTTGTTAGAGAACTTGGGAAATATTTAATCCTAAGGTTTTCGTTGTTTGCTATTTCCCCGGCTTCTATCAAATATCTCGCCACATGTTCGACAGTAGACTCTGTTGTATCCCCTAAAAATTTGGTAAACTTGGGGACTTTTCCTCTAGGGGTAAATTTGTTTGCAAAATATATTCTGACAATGGGGATGTGAAGTTTGATCTGTGAAAATCAACGTTCACCCTATTCTGTATCATAATCCTTTTGATCATGACAGTCAGATTATTATCTGTTCCATAATTTTGGTGTCGAACTTGCTGTATTAATTCATCGGAATTTTGGTTCCTATTCACCATAATCACTCCTTGATCGACTTCCCTAGGGATATATGGGGGATTTCGAGGCATCTCGACCCTCGGTTGCTCTATTTCTACTCTAGGGATCTGTGGATTTTGATTAACGGTTAAATCTTCTTCCAAGATTACCCCTTGGTTTGCTCTTATTGGTATTCTTTGGGGTTGTCGAATAGTTTGGGGTACCCCAAAGAATTCAGCCATGCGCGTCATTTGCGCTGCCATTTGTTGATTCGACTGGGTAGTATTTTGTATTAGGGGGTTCAGCATTGTACTTAGGGTTTGTGCCAGCATTTGCACCATATCATGGTTGCTTTCATCCATCTGTTACCTCAAAATTGCTGCAGAAGCATTTGTAAGGCTTGGTATTGCATGTGATGGTCCTCCTAAGAGTTGGTTTCTACCCAAATTTGCCATACTGGCTCCAGATCCCTGTAATGGTGATGACGTACTCACCAAAGGTTCTGAAAATGTAGACGCATCATTCATAAGGCTAGCCATTTCAGTGGTTGGCATGCCATATGGTTGTTCTCGACCCATCCAGGCTGTCGAAAATCCTGGGGGAACGTACGATCGAGATCCTGGATTTGCCCTTGGTGGGGGTGCTCCTAATGGAACTCTAGGACCTACATACGAAAGTATGGGTCCTGTTTGATTCGTGGTCAACGTTGGTACTGAACCAACAAAAGTTGACACATTTTCTCCAATGGTAGTTATAACCGCTGTTCCTGTAGTATTTGGTGGAGGTATTTCTCCATGATTTGGCTCATTAGCCATTCTATTTTCGCTATTTCTCTTCCTAACAATACACTCGTTGGTGGTTATTCTACCACTTCTTAATAACATGCAACACTGTATACGTGTAAAAGAAAAGCAATCACATAAATGAATAAATAGATGATAAAAATTAGCAACGTCCCACTGGGCATGCCAATTTGTTTACCGTGGTTTTTGGTAAACAACCGCTGATCCTCCAAAAGGGAAAGTCATTTTGGTTACTCACGGGATCGATCAGATTGATCCCAGAACATATGCTAATTTTATGCTGGTTTGATGTAAAAGTCAATATCTAGGAAGAACGCACGTTCGACCAGGGATATGGTGTTTGTGGTTTTTTGGAAAGCAAATAGAAGCGCAGATAAAATGCAAGAAACATAAACTTTGCAAAAGAAGATCAAAGCAATGTAAAAGACTTTATTGAAAAAAGGTGGTGTTTCCAATGTACATTCTCAGTTATTCTTTCACACACAATGGGTACTTGAATAATGTTGAGTAACTAGCACAATAGGTTGAACACACGGAAAATATACACAAACTTCCTATTTTTATACTAAAATTATGTAATTATCGAGGGGTTGCTTTGCTCTAGGATGAAGACAAGTGTCTTCTGCATGTCCCTCGACC
This sequence comes from Vicia faba, assembly GCA_948472305.1. Lineage (NCBI taxonomy): Eukaryota > Viridiplantae > Streptophyta > Magnoliopsida > Fabales > Fabaceae > Vicia > Vicia faba. The sequence goes on from OX451735.1 coordinate 238,988,550, forward strand.
TCTATCTTCCTGCCACGTTGCTTTCCCTTAACTGCTAGCGAACTGCATTTCCCTCCAATCTTCAAATTCAAATATCCTTCGTCCTTGGTGCTGACACGAGGGTTTGTTCTTCTAGTCGAAGGTCACAGGACCTTTCCTGTCGAAGGTTTGATGGTGATGTCTGGTCGAAGACCAATTTGTAACTCAGATATTTTCTCTAAGTTTCTCCATCCGTTGAAGCATTTTCCTGCTTGGCTTTATTTTCTCTATTTTTGGCCCATAAGGCCAATATATCGTGGGTGTCGAATTCAAGAGCCAACAGATACACATTATGTTCATATCAAAGTTACTTTGACGAATGGTATGTATGGATGACAGTGGTTTTGACAAAATTCATTGAAGCTCTATTTGCAGTTGGATGACGGTGTTCGATAAAAGTGAAAGGAAGATGGAAATTATCCATGTTCCAAATAATTGGAAGTTATAAATGTACACACGAAGACAATCAAGACAAGAATAAAGTTACAAGTAACAACTTACTTTGTCTTCATCCCGTACTCTTACAGATTTATCAAAGGAAGATGTCACAAATTTAGTTGAACCTGGTCTAAACCTAACATTTGTGATGAAAATAAATGTGTTTCTTCAGAAACATAATTATTAAAAGTGTCCATCTTCCAAATAAAGACCTGTTATCACAAAGTACAATTAGTTGGGAACACAAGGAAAAAGCCAGACCATGATTAAGAAGGGATAAGCTAAAATAAATTTGGAGGTTAATTAGCTTGAACAACCTTATTGTCATGTCTAGCACTTGCCATAATTTTTCCATTTTAATGAAAAATGGATGGTTAAAACCTTGTTTTTGCTCGAGTGACGGCACCTAACTTCTTCGAGTGAAAATTCTATCAAATGGTTAGAAATCCTTGTGTTTTGTGTTAGACATAAGTATTTATAATCTCCAAGAATAATAAGATTAAAGGCCACATAATAGTCTCGTTATATGCAGTTCAACACTACCTAAGGGGATAAAATAGTACAAAAATGTCTATGGTATACAATACATAAGCCTATATTATCATACTAACAGACTACGATGATTGACTTCATCATGCAAAAAAGTTTATGCCACTCTTACTACAACGACTCATCTGAAACTACATAAAATCAACTTACCAAGAAGATATTTTTTTTGAAGAACTTATCAAGAAGATTTTAAACTAATAAATTGTATTAAAGTGAAGTTACTGCAATCTATTCAGCATGTTTGAATAGGAATCATAATGAAGCATCTTCATTCATTCTTAATCAAAATGGAAGAAAAAAAATGAAAAAAATAATGATACAAGATACATGATAACTAACCGACCAGAGGATGACTCATAACATTGTTGAGCTCCTCCTTTGTCACACCAGGCAATCCTAAGAGACAATGGTTAACACGCCGTTGCACCTCAGCAACAATGTGTAATATATGTCGAAGAAGTAAGTCATAATTGCAGTGGATGCTTCCATCCACATAATTTTCAATTGGTATAACCGCTTTATCAACCAACCACAATTCAACTGGCCATAGGAAGAATAAAAACATATCAATACAACAGTTATAATTCATAAATTAAAGTATCAAGTAAGTCATAAATTGAATAGCCAAACCTTAAATACAACTTCGTAATTGTCACATGGCACAGTATCACAGTTTGGATACGCTTTCAAAGCTTCATAATCACTATAAGCTCCTGGCACTCCCTATATCGAACAAATGATTAGTTAGCATGACAAGCAATGTCATGGATATTTCAGCTGAATAGTAAATAGAAACGCCTACACATGATACTTGATAACCGACACACGCCTATTATCCATCACTCGCGGATAAAGAATCATCCAATGACGATAACGACTCTACAATTATACATTTCACATTGTCATGCTAAAATAAATAGTAAAATAGGAAAATGAATTAAATTGCAATGACACGAACACCGTGTTTGTATCACACATATTAACTACATAAAGCCTAAAATAAAAAATTTCATTACAAACACAATTTTTCTATGGCCTTTCTGCAAACACCTAGCAATGAAAACTTCAACCATAAAAACCATTTCCCCCAAGTTCAATTAGATATATATATATATATAAGTTCACGATTGATAATCAATGATGATATTATAGAGCAAAGAGACAACACATGAAAAGAACAATGGTTAGAACAACTCACTGGGAAGCATGTTGATGTATCTGTGAAAGCGACAAACCCTCCACCGCGAACTACCATTCCTCCACCAACTACCCATTCACCCAAAACCACGCCCTTTCCGCAACCAACCGTGAGGATCGCTTCGATCACATCCAAACCGCGACCACAACCACCGTAGGCCTATTCCCCTTTTTGATTTCATGTTCTTCTTCGATCATAGATATTCCACTTTCAAAATGTACATCAATGTTAAATCACCGGAGTTTCGTAGATTTAAGTAGAGGGATAATGAAGGGCGGAACCGTTGCAGAATATGAAATACAAAGGTTTGTGGGAATGGTAACTGTAACACCCCAATTTATTTAGAATTATTTTTAATTAAATAATAAGATGATGCGGTGAATTATATGAGTTGATGGATTTTATGATGTAGTGTAATGCCTTGTTGGGGACTAAATGCTTTAGAGTTATAAAAGTTGAGGTTATGAGGGTGTTTGGCTAAATGTGTAGAAACATAGGAGTGTGTGGAACGATATAAACTATTATTACTATTACTATATTATTAGAATAATAATTATTATTTTATAATAATAATTAAATAATTATTATTGGGTTAGTTATATTATTATTAGACTATATTAGAGTGAGAAGAAGGAAAGTAGAGTCAGCACATGAAATAGAACAAAAGGATGTAAGGTAGAAGAAGAGAGAAGCACTAGGAAGCTAGGGCAAGGATTCAATCATAGAAATCAATAACCAACCAAAACTCTAAGATAAGGGGGGATTCTAACTCTATAAAAGGTTGCCTAATGATGGAGTATGGTAGGATTTAGGTTGCTTAATTTTGTGTATTTTGAATTCGATCGATTTGGTTGTTTTTGAGATTTTTCCCCATTGATGGATTTTTGGTGATTTTATTGTGTTTGTGATGAAATTTGATGACATGAATTAGTTGGTATTAGTATAAAATGTTGGTGAGTAATTAGCCTGCTTACAATATGATTTTCGATGTGAAAAATATGAATTTCAGGAATTGGAACATAGGAGGATCGTACAAATGATTGCAGGAATTTTTCTCTGTTATTGCTGGATAACCGGTTACCCAAATTTTGTAACCAGTTACCATATTAAAAATTGAAGCCGGATTGGCTAGTGTCTTGCAGTAACCGATTACCATAAGTGGGTGACCGGTTACCGCGAGGAATTTTGAAAAGGAAAAGGTTATTGTCTTGCGGTAACCGGTTACCATGACTAGGTAACCGGTTACCACTGCTACTGACAACATTTTTGTAAAACTTCTAAAACTCGTAAATTTTGCCTCGGGTGTCCATTTGACACGCTGTTTGGACCGTTGGGAAGATAAATTAATTTCCTATCTTATAATAATGACTTATAATGCAGTAGCTAATTATTTCACCAATATTGATACCAATCCACAAGCGTGTTTGGTTTGTAAGCCATGAATTATGTTGTGGTTAATTGTGATGATTGTTTTGACTGCTTGACACGAGATACACGATGAGAACAATGACAAAGGCCTGTATTGGAGAATTTGTGATGAGTAATAATGATAAACGCGAAGTATGTTGTTGCATGATAGCGTCTCATGCATTCATAAAGCGAAGACATGTATTGGCGAGCGAAGTTAATTGTCCTAAAATGGAATTATTGTGAAAAGGGTTTTACCCTGTTGGTACCATATGCATTGAGTCTGTGTCGGTATTTTGCATCATATTATGTCTGATAATTCTATGGGTGAATAGTGATGAAAGTATGTTTTATGTTACGATACATATTATGTGTTGATTATGTACTTGAATTTTTACCTGCTCATTATTATGCTTTCTTTTATATTGATATGATATATCACCCTTTCTGTTTAAATGTTACCCCCACATGGGTAACATGCAGATGATCCAAAGTAGTTAGAGATTAAAGGTTAGCTGAGGAGTTCCTTCAGTTGCGTAGATTGAGTCGGTGTCTGCTCTGATACGTAACACTTGTGGGTTTTGTGCGATTTGTTTTGTTATGTTAGGAGTAAACATGTATTACTCCGTTGTTTGGATCATCTTATGGTTATGCTGACGTTTGAAAGATAATAGTTATTATTTCAATTTGGAAAATTGAGATGACATTGATGTTTTTCCGCTGCAAATAAATGCATTAAAGTTTAAAACTTATGAACATGCGATTTTTTGTTGTGTATCCTAATTTTGAGCATGTGTGATTGGCGAAGTACGTGACATCCTATTTGATTGATGTTTTTTTAGAAATTAATTTACTCTGATTTTATATAATTTACCAACGGGGAAATAGGGTGTTACAATTGGTATCAGAGCAGGTCAGTCTGTCCGACCAAGTTGTTGAGTATGTAGTGTGACAGTGGAATATTGTCGTTGTTTTGTTCCTTAGTACGCAACATGTGTGTGAAACACTGTTGGTAATTTCTTGTTGTTTTAATTACTTGTTTGCAGGAGTGGGATTGAAACAAGTGGGGGAGAAGCTCGTGCTTCTCTGAGATGGTTCATGTGTGAATAGTTGGTTTAGTATGTCGTGAAATGCACGGGTGCAGATGTTAGAGCTGATGTGTTGTTTTTCCAATTTTGAAGAAAGCACAGATTCAGAATTTAAGTCTAACGGTAAGATGAAGTGTTCTTAAGGGGGAATGATCAGGTACTCGTGTTGTTCGCATCTCTAGAAGTGGAGGGCGATGTTATGACTAATGATGTGCCCGTTGTGGGTGAGTATTGATGTTTCCCGGAGGATGATTGCGACTTGTTGTTAGAGAGAAATGTTAGATTAACTTGATGTTAGCCTTGGTGTGAACTATCTGGAATTAAACCATGAGATTAAAAAGTGTTTTGGCAAGTCGATGTAGATTTTCATTCCTGAAGGTTGTACAAATTCAAGGCTCTTATTTGTTGGTCAAGTAGAGTAGCCTCCGTAGGAAAAAGAGAATTGTTAAAGGTTGCTTCTCAGAGGATATAAAGCAATGTGACGACTAGTGATATACAAGAGGTGTGTAATTTCTTGATGATCCCCTGAGGGCATTAGCTAAGTAAGTAGGATAGCTCTTGGAAGATGAAGCTCAGATGATTGTGATGTTTTAGAAAATGTTGGTGATCGTGAAGCCGTCATTGTTGAGTTACCATTATGTATGATGTTGATATTTTGAATGGTGATAGAGTGATAAAATTAAGGCGATGTTGGTGTTAGAATTGTGGTATATATTATGTGTCGATGATTACATGAATTGATATGTTTTGGTATGTTTACAAAAACTAATTCTTGGTGAAAAAGATTGGAATCCCGTAGCAGAAAAAAAGAGGTTTGGGGCTCTGCTGTCATAGGTAACCGGTTACCATTGTAGGGAAACTGATTACCGCATTCAAAAATGTGTGGCAGAGGAAAGAAAAGGGGAAGTAACCAATTACTATTATGGGGCAACCGGTTACCGCTGAAGCTGACATAATTTGTAGTAATTCTTGAAAAATTCATAACTCGAGTTCTGGGCGTCTGATTCGAGTTCCGTTCGAAGCGTTAGAAAGCTAACGCAATGAAATTTGTTTTAAAAATGGTTTCAACAACTGTAAATGATTTATTTTTCACGTGGTGATGTGGAATGGGATGTGAATTTTTACTTTTGATCTTGTCTTCTGCATCCGGATTATTTCTATGGCACCATACAGGATGTCAATTCAAAAGCTGGGAGAATTGGAGAAGTTATTAGAAGATGTATAGAGAAATAGATTTGTAAAACCGAATGTATCATTTTGGGAGCTTTGATGTCATTATTTAAGGAAAAAGAAAGAAGTATGAAACTGTATGTGGATTACCGATAACTGATTAAAATAGTGGTTGAGGTTACATATCTACTTCAGATGATTGATGACTGGATAGACCAACTGGTAGGCGAGTATGTTCTCAGTATAATTGAATTGGGATCAGATTATCTTCAGATACAAATGAAGAGTGATGATAGTTAGAGGACAACTTTTAGAAATCGGTGAAGTTATTTTGAATAATTAGATCAGTTTGTTGCGGTGTTTATTTAGGACATTTTGATTTAGTCCGAGTCATAAAAGGAGACGTTGAATGTTGTGATTCGAACTACGGTGTCAGAAGGGAAGAAAATGTATGTTATGATGCCAAGACGTAGATCATGATTTGGAAAGGTAAATTTTCTTGAACATGCTATTTCGAATTAAGATATATGTGGAATCCATTCAAAGTAAATAGAGGTCTATATTGAGAGGCTCTGAAATTGGTTATGGAAACTAGAAGCTTTTCAGGATTAACTGGTTATTATCGCAGTGTGCTTGAGATGAGGTCAAGTGAGATATGTTGTTAGTGAATGAGTTAAGGGAATGAGATGTTTGACATTAGTAAGGATGTGAATGTATTAGGTAAGTGCACGAAGATGCAACTTAAGCCGATTAACGATGATTAGAATGACGACAATTTTTGAGGAGAAGAGAAGTAATGCTAGAGGAGAGATAAATTAAAGAAGGATTGAAATCATGGATATGACGGAAAAGTATATACATGAGTTAGGGAGAAATTGGGGAGTGCTATCACCAACCATATGAAGGAATGGTAATATTGAGATTGTGATTAGAATGAGATCCAAATGCAAGATTAAAGGAAAGAGTAATGATTCATTGATGTGGTCAAAATCTTCTAACTAGATAAAGACTTATTTTGGAATGATACGATTTGGATTATACTTGGTGTAGTAGTTTTCCTATATTAGAATATACTTAGCAATTGTGTTGTGTTGCATGCGCATAAGGGAGACTATGAAATGGAATTTTTGCGTTTATGTATCATTGACGAGGTAGAAATGAAGGAAATTAAGAAAAACATTGTAATCCTTGGAGAGATCATTGGATATTATGCTCAGGTAACCTTGAGCACAAGGTGAAAGGCGCTATTATAGTTGGGTAACGACGATTTATGCCACCGTTATGGTTGTCGTCTACCTATTGACAAATTGAGGAACTGATCACCCTTAATCCCTTATTGATAATAGACGGGGTCTTAATGGATGGGATATACGTGTCTTACTAGCTTGATAGTGTGTAAAGTGATTGGTGTTTTATTAAGAGGATAATTGTTCGCCATTTTGTGTGAACCTAATGCAAAAAGTGGATATGAAAGAGTTGGGATGTATTAAGCAATTTAAAGACTTGAGTTGGTATGCGAGCTAACGCCGCAGAGTAGACGGTTGAGAATGTCAAAAAGTGAACAGTGATTTTATGGTGGTTACTAAGGAGAGTATGAAGATAGATGTGAAATTTGTAGATCTGATGGTTGATGAAAATCAAAATAAAGACATTGACTTAAGATAGATAGTTAGAGTAGCACAGTGGAATTGTAGTGTGGCGCAGCTTGTTATGCGGGTATGACTTGGGAGTTAAAGATTGAACATTAGAAGTTGTGGGATAATGCAAACTATTAGACATTCCATGATGGAATTGTTAAGTGAAAGGTTACCTATATTATCCGTGTTATCACCATGTCAATAGATGTATTGAATTGCATAATCGATTTTTTTGTTGGGATATAGCATGGTGGCACTAAGGTTGTGTTGATGTTCTTAGGACGATATTATTGTGTGATGTAATTGTTAGAACATAGTTTGATTCTACAAATCTTATAAGAGTTTTGATGATAACAAACACAAAGAACAAATATGCACTCTAAATTTGTGTTGTATGTTGTACAGAAGTTCTGACTGAAACAGAATCAGAAGTTAAGCCATAGTAGCTTTCAAACTGAGCAATCCGAATATTCTGAAGAATGATGATTAGAATCTGCACAAAAGTAAAATATATTCTGACTCTGAACAGAAGTCTAACGCGCCAACAAATCCTCATGTCTCTGAGTTATCAAAGTTCTGAAGTAAAGCAACATGCAAGATTCCCAAGTTCTGAAGCGTTATTTTTTCATTAAGACAATATCATTTGCAACGACTTCATTCAGACAAGAATCTTCTCTGTATGGAAAATGCATTAAGTGTCCATTATCACGTTTCAATTTGGACAGATTTCCACGCCTATATAAACAAGCTCAAATGGTAAATCGTTAACAATTTTTACTAACGACTGCTCATACATCTCAAAAAGCTGCAAATATTCATATTCATTTATATACTCAAATTGTGTAATACATCATAGTAGTGATACAGTTTTTGTAATGAAAAACAAATAGTACACAATTAATTGTTCTTTGATTAAGATATTGCTCTTTGAGATAAACCGGGTTGTGGTCATACTCAAGAAGACTTTGGCAGTTGTCAAAGTAGATTTGTAATCTGTTTGATTAGTGGATTAAGTCCTCGTTGGAGAGAGGCGAAATCACCTTGGCAGATGGACTGGAGTAGTTTGAGATCAAGCGAACCAGGATAAAAATCTAAAGTCTATTACATTTGATTTTTAAGTTTCAATTCAACCCCCTCTTCTTGTGTTTTTCACTTCTTCAGTAATAATATAGATGGTTTTCATGTCATGAGACTCTGCGTCCTTAATCTATGTTATTGTGTCGTTTCCTATGGCAAGGACTCGAGGGTGAGCATGTTTTTCCTTATGAAGATAAATTAGATAAGCGTTACTTATAGTGACTGAAGAGACCTCGTTATGTCCCAGTTCAAGCACGAACAATATCGTAAAGTAATAGATCTTGTATCACAGGGTGATGGGACAAGGGAAAAAATGGTAGTAATGCATCTTGTTGGACTATTGTAGTTGATGATATATAATGTTGGATAGTAGTATTAGAAAGGTTTCCAAACATGACATTGGAGCTGCAGGGTGGGATGCGAGAGTCGCATCTGGAGTTGTTCGGAATAGGTAATTTTCTAGGACGAAAATATTCTAAGTGAGAGAGAGTTGTAACACCCTGATTTAATTAGAATTATTTTTAATTAAATAATAAGATGATGCAGTGAAATTATATGAGTTGATGGATTTTATGATGTGGTGTGATGCCTTGTTGGAGACTAAATGCCTTAGAATTATAGAAGTTGAGGTTATCGGGGTGTTTGGCTAAATATGTAGAAACATATGTGTGTGTGGAATGATATAGATTATTATTATTATTACTATATTATTAGAATAATAATAATTATTTTATAGTAATAATTAAATAGTTATTATTGAGTTAGTTATATTATTATTAGACTATATTAGAGTGAGAAGAAGGAAAATAGAGTCAGTACGTGAAATAGAACAAAAACATAGAAGGTAGAAGAAGAGAGAAGCACTAAGAAGTTAGAACAAGGATTCCACCGTAGAAATCAAGAATCAACCAAAACTTTAAGGTAAGGGGGGATTCTAACTCTATAAAAGGTTGTCTAATGATGAGGTATGATAGGATTTAGGTTGCTTGATTTTGTGTATTTTGAATTCTATCGATTTGGTTGTTTTTGGGTTTTTCCTCATTGATGGATTTTTGGTGATTTTGTTGTGTTTGTGATGAAATTTAATGACATGAATTGGTTGGTATTAGTATACAATGTTGATGAGTAATTAGCCTGCTTATAATATGATTTTTGATGTGAAAACTATGAAATTTGGGGATTGGAACATGGGAGGATCGTACAAAGGATTGCAGGAATTTTCCTCTGTTATCGCTGGATAACCGGTTACCCAAATCTGGTAACCGATTACCATATTAAAAATTGACACCAGATTGGCTAGTGTCTTGCAGTAATCGATTTCCATAAGTGGGTGATCGGTTACCGCGAGGAATTTTGAAAAGGAAAATATTACTGTCTTGCGGTAACCGGTTACTATGACTGGGTAACCGATTACCTCTGCTACTGACAATATTTTTGTAAAACTTCTAAAACTCGTAACTTTTGCATCAGTTGTCTGTTTGACACGCCGTTTGGACCGTTGAGAAGATAAAATAATTTCTTATATTATAAAAATGACTTATTATGCAGTAGCTAATTATTTCACCGACATTGATACTAATCCGCGAGTGTGTTTGGTTTGTAAGCCATGGATTATGTTGTGGTTAATTGTGATGATTTTTTTGACTGCTTGACATGAGATACACGATGGAAACGATGATGAAAGCCTGTATTGGTGAAATTATGATGAGTAATAACGATAAACATGAAGTATGTTGTTCCATGGTAGCGTCTCATGCATTCATAAAGCGAAGGCCTGTATTGGCGAGCAAAGGCCTGTATTGGTGAGCGAAGTTGATTACCCTAAAATGACATTATTGCGAAAAGGGTTTTACCCTGTTGGTACCACATGCATTGAGTCTGTGTCGGTCTTTTGCATCATATTGTGTCTGATAATTCGATGGGTGAATAGTGATGAAAGTATGTTTTATGTTACGATACATGTTATGTGCTGACTATGTACTTGAATCTTTACCTGCTCATTATTATGCTTTCTTTTATATTGATATGATATCTCTTTTGTTTGAATGTTACCCCCACGTGGGTAACATGCAGATGATTCAAAGTAGCTAGAAATCGAAGGTTAGCTGAAGAGTTCCTTCAGTTGCATAGATTAAGTCGGTGTCTGCTCTGATATATAACACTTGTGGGTTTTGTGCGATTTGTTTTGTTATGTTATGAGTAAACATGTATTACTCCGTTGTTTGGATCATCTTATGATTATGCTGACGTTTGAAAGATAATAATTATTGTTTCGATTTGGAAAATTGAAATGACTATTTATTGATATTTTTCCGCTGCGAATAAATGTATTGAAGTTTTAGACTCATGAACATGCAATTTTGTGTTGTGTATCCTAATTTTGAACATGTGTGATTGACGAAGTATGTGACATCCTATTTGATTGATGTTTATTTAGAAATTAATTTACTCTGATTTTATATAATTTACCGACGGAGAAATATGGTGTTACAGTAACTGCATATTGTAACGTACAGATCGAATAAAAGTAATGAAAAATATTTGGATTATGATGAACCTCATGAATTAGACATGGGGACGATGCTAATGGAGGATTGAGAAGGCGAAAAAAATTGAAGACCAATTTGATATTCTATAATTGCCATGTTGTGGATAAATTGGAAGAGGAGAACAAAAAGAATATGAAGCTTTTAGAACAAAAGATTTGCTGAGTCCTCGTGAAGTCACATATGGATTTTTCGAAGAGAAGAGTCGATTTTCTTATATCATAGATTAATTATCATATATTTACTATATCTTATCTATATGTTGATTTTTTTAAATATATTTTGTAATTTTTGTTGATTATAGTAAATGTTTATTTTAATATTTTTTATCATATCTAATTTTTATTTAACAACATTTATAGTTTTTTCAATTAAATAATTACTTATCATCGTTAAAAAATAAAATATTTAACTGAAACTCTTTCCATTAAGTGTATATATATCCATTAAAGTTTTATTTTATGAGTAGATATATTTGTTTCCACCCACGTAACAATCTAGGACTTGACCAATAGAAACCCTCGTCTGTTAAACCTCCGACATCAAACACCAAACCTTGTTCCACCGCCGTCTGCTAAACCTTTGCGATCCAGCACCAAGTTCCACCGCCGTCAAACCATGGGTTTCTTCGACCTCAACATCCCCTACCCAGAAACCTCCACCAAATCCGAAAAATCCACCGTCGAAAACAACCGAACAAGACTCGCTGTGAAAGCCATGGAGCTAGGTTACACAGGCATAGCTTACAACCGCACAATGAAAGGCGTAATGTCCGATAAACACCGTTGCTCCATCTCCCCACTCTCCCTCACAACTCTCCTCAACATCGTTCCCTTTCTCTCCTCCTCCGCCAAGCTTCACCGTGACCTCCTCGGTGTTCAATCTTCCACTCCGTTTCGGCAGTACACGCGCCTAACGGTTTGTGTTGAGAATCCATTGCAGGGTAATGCACTTAATGATGGGAATCCTATTTTGAAGAGTTATGATTTGGTTGCTGTTAAGCCGTTGAATCAGACTGCTTTCGATATTGCCTGCGAGAGAATGGCGGTTAGTAATGTGGATTATAGGGTTTTGTTTGAACATTTAATCATGATCAAAAGTTTATTTATGTGAAAATTGATTAATGTTGTTGCAGGTGGATATTATTTCGATTGATTTTTCGGCTAAGTTGCCATTTAGGTTGAAGCAGTCTATGGTTAAAATGGCTACGCAGCGTGGTGTTGTTTTTGAAGTTTCATATTCTGGTCTTATTGCTGATGTACAGTTAAGGAGACAGTTGATTTCCGGCTCCAAGGTAATAGCTGCTTCTCTATATAAGTTTATAATCAAATGAATTCACATTGAAGATGTTTATTCCTTGAGTTTTTTACTTTACAAATCTCGTGATTAAGCTATTTCATACACATGCATACTTATATTTAGTTCCACCTGAGCAACGCGCGTGTTATTATCTGGTTATTAAGACATTTACAATCTTTTGCATTCTGATTAAACATGTAGCTGTTGATTGACTGGACTCGGGGACGAGACATTGTATTTTCAAGTGCTGCTCCTTCGGTGAATGAACTTAGAGGGCCTTGTGATGTTGCAAACTTGTTGTTATTATTTGGGCTCTCCAAGGAGCAAGCCAAAGCATCTATATCTAACAATTGTAGGTAATAATTTGCTCACATCCTTTATAATGTTCGGTTCTATTCTATGGACTGGTGTATAACATGTTATGGATATCATTTTGAATGGCTTGCAGGGTTCTTTTAGCCAATGCTCTAAGGAGAAAGCGATTTCACAAAGAGGCAATAAGAGTAGAGGTTTTATCATCCAACTCTCAATCTAAGGAAGCTCGACATCAAGAGTTACTAAAGTGGGACCCTCTCTCCAGCGGCGAAGGTGATATCTTGTTGGATGACATGGAAAATTCTCGTTCAATCTCCTCTAAAGCGCCCAAGACTACAAAAGCCATTGACTTTGTTTCAGTACTAGACAGCCTTCCGTCTCAAGGTTATCAAGTCCAGAATTTCATACCTGCAAATGACACTTTCTCGCTCTTCTCAATTAATATGGTAAACTCCGTGTCCGTTGCCGAAAACGTAAATCGGTCAACACATGTACCTAACAACATAACTGAACAGCCCAATAGGCCTGATGTTTGTCCCAAGCAAGACCAAAGCTCATCATTGAATGATATAACAAAACATCACATTGTGAGATGTGGCAATATTTTTGAGAAAAATATACCCAGCGGAACTACTGAAGCTTTTCATTCTGAAGTGATAGAGACCGAGACAAACGGCGCGAAGTTGGAACTACAAAATTCTATTGATTCAGATGTACAGATGGATGACATGGAAAAATCATTCATAACCCCTTGTAAGGCATCAACCATAGCAAAAGCAACCGTGGACAGCTATAATGATGGAAATTTACTTCCAGTTGCTGAAAATGTTGATCAGTCAAAACCTGTACCTAACAACTCAACTGAGCAGCCCGACAGGCTCGAGGTTTCTCCTGAACAAGATGAAAGGTCATTGTTTGATACTGTAAAAACACATCATGATGTAGGCTGTGACGATGTTTTTGAGAAAAATATACATAACAGAACTATTGAAGTTTTCAATACCAAGGTAGAGATTGACACTCAGACAAATGGCACCCCATTTGAAGCAAAAGCACGTGTTTCACAGTCAGACTTGTGCATCTCAAGTAATTTGCTGGATACTGTAAAACCACAGGAGAATGAGAAACTCATCATATCTTCAGATGATCCTAACAATATTGACGAGAAATTAGAAGTTCTTACTCCATCCGTAGGAATCATTTTTCCGGCTCCAGAACATGAAAAAGACAAAGAAAATAACACTGATGTCAATTTCAATGCACATTTTGCAACAATGCTTGAAAATTTGCCAAAGGAAGATTTTAAAACTTCAGAGCATGCAGTTCTGGATATGAACAGATCTACTTCCGAAACACCAGTGGAGTATAAACAATTTAACAAACGGGAGACTGATTCCGTTGAAGTTGATGAAATGCCACACCAAACACCTTCTGATAAAATGAATACTGAAGATGATTCCACAGTTGCAATACATTCATCGCCAGAAGCTATGATGGAAGATACAAAGTTTGGTGAAGTGAACACTTATTCTGATCAATTAGCCTCTGTTCGGTCTGTTTCAGGTTTGCCACCTATACACTAATATCTTCATCTCGTTTTTGAAAGCTGTTTCCACATAGTTTTAATAGTTTCAATCCCTTCCATCGCAATAATTAACAGATAGGTTCGATAACTTGATTGCACTTTACTTCACAATTCCCCTATAGAAGCATGTTATCTACGTCCATTTTAGTATTTTAACATCTACTTTGCATTATATCCAGGTCGAGTGCGAGTGAAACGAAGGACACCTCCACTTTTATTTCCCTTGAGGCGATTGTTGAATACAGTGCCTTTTAAGAAGAGATGTAAAAAGCTCAAGAGGAGAACTAATCCAGAATAAGTAGTTTTTCTTTCGAGGTGATTATCGTTACTTGTATAGCCGTGAGCTTATTGTACTTCATCACGTCTAATTTTTTTATACGGGTTTTCTTCAACCCTGAAAACTCACTCGACGAATAGAGATTTAGTTTTCCAGTCCTAAATTAGTGAAACACACTCAAACACAGCGACTAAAAGCTATCTGTCTTGGATGGTAGCAGCAGAATAGTTGATAGCAGGATGACCAAATATCTTTATATGTTGAATAATTTATCTTTCAGATTTTTCTTAGCTAAAGTGTATCTTATTGAGAAGTTCTATTATTTTTAAATGAAATGATAACTTATGATTGAATTTGTAAAAGTACATCAATATAATTCTGCTGGTAGTAAAGTCGAAATACGTAGTGAATTGTGAATGAATCTTTTCCTTTGCGCTCTCCTTATATAGCAATTTTGACTTGCCATACACGAAGCTTCATTAGAGGCAATTTAATATGATTGGTATTTGTGGTGTTCAAAATTGAACCAACCCAATAGAAAACTGCAAATCAAACCTAATCAAATCGAAACCGCAAAAGATTACATTTGGCTCAGATGTGTTTGAGTCATCTTTTAATAAAATTGCACAGTTCAGTTTGAGGCTTGTATTTTGAGAATTGAATCAAACCGCATTATGTTACAACCTAAATTTTACTTAACTCATATTCAACCTAAGTCTAAACCTATCATACCTCAGTCTTATGGTTGCGGATAATTTTTTCATCATTGTACTTATGGTTTCAGTTTCAGTCTTTTCAAATATCTCTTAACATTATCGCGTTTTCTTCGCCACATACATCTTGCCTCTTTTTATCTAATATCTACTATCTTATATTCTTTCATTTTCATCTTATTTTTATGCAAATGTTCTCTCTTTCAGTTCTGTTTTTATCACACATCTTCTTCTCTAATATGTATTCTTTTATGTTTTTTCATCTTGATTAATCTCTCATCTCTTCTATTTTTTTGTTTCATTATAATATTTTTGATATTGTTTTATACTATTATTTTATGTTCATTATTCAAATTTTGTCTAATATAATTTTCACATATTAAATGAGAAGTTGTTGTCTAAATATAATGAGTTTTGTTGTTATTTGATAGTGTATGAATGACTAAATATAAAGTTACGTTGCTATATATATATATATATATATATATATATATATATATATATATATATATATATATATATATATATATATATATATATATATATATATATATATATATATATATATATATATATATATATATATATATATATATATATATATATATATATTTCAACAAAATATTTGCAAAAAATCCAATTGAACCAAATCATATTGGTTTGGTTTGGTTTTTTTTCTAAATGTTAATCAAACTAAATCAAACTGTACGTTTTTTTATCTTACAGTTCGGGTGATTTTTAGCGTCTGAATCACCCAAACCGCACCGCAAACACTTTTAATTGGTATGAACTCATCATAGTGATTGAGAATCAAACTTGATTTTCTCAAATCCTTGACTGTGACACACTTCCATTAGTCATAAATGTGTCACAATCATATCTCTCTAGCCTATTAGCTATTCAGCCTAACCACACATTTTTGGGTGGACCTTTTAATTGGGGTGAACTCTATTGGGTTTGGGTTTGTTCTTGTCCGCTTTAGAGTGCAACTCAAAAAATTAGACTTGTACATAATTTCTCGAGTATAAACCCTATAAGAGTGAAATGCTTTTCTAAGTCCGACTAAAAAACACAGGCTCTTAAATGAGCCGTGTTCAAATATGAGCCATATAAGAGCGAAGTTGTTTCCTAAGTCCAACCAAGAAATTAACATGTCTAGAGTGATTCAAGTATAAATCGTATAAGGGTCATTCAAGCATAAGGGTAGAAAATCACTCAAGCATAAAATGTGTAAGGGCAAAGACCGAAGTGATTTTCTAAGTCCTAACAAGAAATCGGACATGGGCAAATGACATTAAAAGTAGGGTCATACTTTTAAAATCATAAAGAATCATTTAAATTGCTTGAGAAAAACTAGTGGATCAAAATAACATATAGATCAAGTTACAAGATAGGTAGGAACTAGAAAGTTTCCAACGAATGGTTCTTCAGCCTAGGCCATAGTGCACAAACAAACAACCCGATATTGCTTGCCATGTGCTGTTAATATATATTTTTTGTTTTACTATATTATATAACTTTGTTCTTCTGCAAGACTTGTGTGTTAAGGATGTTGAATAAGTTTTGGTTTGGAATGGCCCCCCCCACATGATCTTTTTACTTAATCAACTCGAGTCATCATCACAGTCAAGTCTTTTACAACATTCTAGCTCATTATAATGACTTCCATCATCTGTATATCTTGTGCACTAACCATTTATGTCGTGTTTGATTTGATTAGTGGAGGATAAAGATTTTATTCGAGAAGTGTACAATTATGTTTTTCAGCATTGCTATGTTTTCCAAATGCCTAACTTTTAAATAAATGTCATCTCTAGTGTTTAAATCTCCAACTTTTGCTTTATAGTGCAACATTAGTGTAGAAAATATGGATTGGTAAAAATCATTGATCAAACCACTTTGAAAATGGACTTGGGCATAAGAAAAGGGATGATCAAAATGATAATTCTCATGTACTCCAACATTTGGATACACTAACTTCCATATCAAAACATTTGGAGTGTTGATTGCAACATACACCAAAAAATCAAAATAAAAGAAAAAAACAGTAAGAATAATTAGATTTCACTTTGGATTATTAAAAACCTCCCATTAACCTAGTGGCTAACACACCGCCGGCAGAGAAAGGTAAATAGGGCCAACCTCCCCCACCTTAGGATCTTACCTTGAAAGGTAGAAGCTATAGCTTTTACAAAATCATGAATTCAAAAATATAGTAATATTTGTTTGGTTTATATGGCCGGTCCTCCTCTAAGTAATGATTAGTAATAGGTAGAAAACTAGCTAATTGAGTTTAAATTAATTAGTGTTGAAATAAACATTAAATGTGTTTGAAATAAATGATTTGTATTAAGTATGGTAGTAGGAAAGACAATAGTTTTAGTAGTTATGATAGTAGCAGTTATGTTTTTAATTTTATGTTTTAGAATTGCAAGAGTTTGTTTGGGTCTATAAAAGACCAAGTATGTAATTTATTTAAAAAGAGCAATATACAAGAAGTTAAAAGTATACAGAAGTCTGATTCATATTCTAACAATTTGGCATCAGAGCTCATGGCGAACATGATGAACCAAATGCCGTTACCACGGTTGACGAAGTCAAACTATGAAAACTGGAGTATCCAAATGAAAGTTCTTCTTGGATCTCTAGATGCGTGGGAAGTGACCAATGATGGGTTTGAAGAACCAACAGAAATTAGGGGATTTACAGCAGCCCAAACGAAGGCGTTGAAAGAGACGCGAGCGAAGGACAAAACAACACTATATATGTTGTTCAGGACTGTGGATGAATCAGGTTTCGAGAAGATTGCTAGTTCGACTACGTCGAAACAAGCGTGGGACACGTTAGAGAAGGTGTTCAAAGGAGCAGACAGAGTGAAGCAGGTTCGACTCCAAACGCTTCGTGGCAAATTGGAGAGGATACAAATGAAGGATACAGAAAATGTATCAGATTACATCACTCGTATGCAGAAAGTGGTGAATCAACTCACAAGAAATGGAGAGACAGTAGCTGATGCAAGAGTTGTTGAAAAGATCTTAAGATCTTTAACAGACAAGTTTGAAAATCTGGTGTGTGCAATAGAAGAATCGAAGGACCTTTCGACGCTCTCAATCGAAGAGCTCACTGGTTCGCTCGAAGCACATGAACAAAGAAAGATGAAGAATAAAGAAGAGGCAGAAGAAGAAGCAAACCAAATAAAAGAATCGAAAGATGAAAAAGTACTCTTTTCGAACAATTTTCGAGGAAGAGGACGTGGACGTGGAGGACGTAACAGTGGTCGAAGTGGTAGAGGCAGTAACTTCGAAAGAGGAAATTTGAGCCAACAAAACTGGCGTGGCAGAGGACGTGGCCAAAGAGGTGGTCGTTCGAATTATTCAAATTTCGAATGCTACAAGTGTGGCAAGTATGGCCATTACGCGAAGGATTGCAACTCCTACAAATGTTACAACTGTGACAAAGTGGGACATCTTGCAAAAGACTGTCGAAATGAAAAGAAGACTGAAGAGACAACCAATCTGGTTTTGGAAGCTGAATCGAATGAAGGGTTTCTCCTGATGGCCCAAAATGAAATCAACACCAATGACAGTATTTGGTATCTTGACTCAGGAGCAAGTAATCACATGTGTGGTTACAAACACCTGTTTAAAGATATGAAGGGAGTTGAAGATGGCAGCGTGTCTTTTGGAGATGCATCGAAGGTGAAAGTTGAAGGAAAGGGCACAATCAGCTATTTGCAGAAGGATGGCTTGATTGGGTCAATCGAAGATGTCTACTATGTACCAGACCTTAAGACCAACATATTAAGTCTGGGACAACTCACAGAAAAAGGTGCTTCGATCTTGATGAAAGATCGAACACTGCAGTTGAAAGACAAAGCAGGATATCTGATTGCTGCTGTCGAAATGGAGAGAAATCGAATGTACAAACTTAACTTGAGGAACATTAGAGAGAAATGTCTGCAGATTGAAGTGCAAGACAAAGCGTCATTGTGGCACATGCGCTTTGGTCACCTACATCATGCTGGTCTGAGAAGGTTGGCGAAGAGGAACATGGTGCATGGATTACCAGACATGGAGTTCGAAGGAAAATTCTGTGAAGAATGTGTGCTCAGCAAACAAACCAGAACCTCATTTCAGAAGAAGACAGAGTATCAAGCCAAACAGATATTCGAATTGATACATACTGATATATGTGGGCCAATTACTCCAGAATCCTTCAGTGGAAAAAGATACTTCATTTCCTTCATTGATGACTACTCAAGAAAAACCTGGGTCTATTTTCTGAAAGAAAAATCTGAAGCACTAGAAGTGTTCAAGAAATTCAAAGTAATGGTGGAAAAGGCAACAGAAAGAAACATCAAATCAATTCAATCAGACAGAGGAGGAGAGTATACTTCGATTGCCTTTGTGAAGTACTGTGAAGAACATGGCATAAGAAGATTCCTAACAGCGCCATATTCACCTCAGCAAAATGGTGTGGCTGAAAGGAAGAATCGAACTATCTTTGACATGGTTCGATCAATGCTTAAAAGCAAGAGTATGCTGAAAGAGTTCTGGGCAGAAGCAGTACAATGTGCTGTTTACATTCAGAATAGGTGTCCATATTCGAAGCTGGAAGACAAAACACCACAAGAAGCATGGAGTGGACAAGCCAACAATCTCTCATCTAAAAGTTTTTGGTAGCATAGCTTATACACATGTACCAGACCAACGAAGAACAAAGCTTGAAGACAAAAGTCAGAAGTTCATATTCATTGGATATGATGAAAAGACGAAAGGGTACAAGCTTTTTAATCTCATAAGTAAGAAAGTGATTGTAAGCAGAGACGTTCGAATGAATGAAGCCAGCAAGTGGGACTGGAACAGTTCGACAGAGGCTGTTGATACAGTCGAAGAAACAACTATAGCTGTACCAACAAACACTCCAGAAGAACATGAAGAAACAGAAGATAAAGATGAACCTCTACAACCCAGAATGAGAAGTTTGCAAGATCTGTATGATTCAACAAGTGAGGTGCATCTTGTGTGTCTTCTGGAAGATGCTGAAAACATAAGTGTTGAAGAAGCGTTAAGAGATGAGAAGTGGAAAAGCTCCATGGACGAAGAAATTAAAGCAATCGAACACAATAAAACTCGGGAGCTGGTCGAATTACCAAAAGGAAGTCAACCCATTGGTGTAAAGTGGGTATTTAAGAAAAAGATGAACGCTCAAGGAGAGATCGAAAGATACAAGGCACGGCTGGTTGCAAAGGGATACAAGCAGAAAGCTGGCATTGACTATGACGAAGTGTTCGCGCCTGTTGCAAGAATGGAGACAATTCGATTACTCATCTCTCAAGCTGCTCAGTTCAAATGGAAAATATTTCAAATGGATGTCAAGACAACATTTTTGAATGGTGTGCTCGAAGAAGAAATCTATGTCGAACAACCACTTGGATACATGAGAACTGGAGAAGAGAAGAAGGTGCTGAAACTGAAGAAATCATTGTATGGGCTGAAGCAAGCACCTAGGGCATGGAACACACACATTGACACATATTTTAAGGAGAGTGGATTTGAGCAATGCCCTTATGAACCAGCCCTCTATGTGAAGAAAAATGGAGGTGATTTATTACTTGTAGCTCTGTACGTTGATGATCTTATTTTTCTAGGCAATAATGTTAAGATGATCGAAAACTTCAAAAACACCATGACAAGAGAATTCGAAATGACAGACTTAGGTCTGATGAGATTTTTCCTTGGTCTGGAGGTTCGACAGGAAGAAGCTGGGATTTTCATATCACAAGAAAAGTATGCAAAGGAAATCCTAGAAAAATATAAGATGAAGAATTGCAATCCAACTTCTACGCCAATGGAGCCAGGTACAAAGCTGTCGAAGTTTGATGGAGGAGAACGGGTCGAAGGAAGAAAATATCGAAGCTTGGTAGGCAGCCTTCGATATCTCACATGCATAAGGCCAGATATTTCACTAAGTGTTGGCATAGTGAGCAGATTCATGGAGGAGCCAGTTCACACACACTGGAAAGCGCTGAAACGAATTCTGAGATACATTCAAGGAACAGTATCACTTGGGATGTTTTATTCAAAGACTGAAGACTACAAGCTAGTTGGATATTCTGACAGTGACTGGTGTGGAGACATTGATGATCGAAAGAGCACTGCAGGATATGTGTTTTTCATGGGAAACACAACTTTTACATGGCTATCGAAGAAGCAGCCTATAGTGACACTTTCAACGTGTGAAGCAGAATATGTGGCAGCATCCTGGTGCGTCTGTCATGCAGTATGACTTAGAAGGTTGATAAGCAAGATGGAGCTGAAACAGGAAGGTCCAACAATAATACAAGTGGACAACAAATCAGCTATTGAATTGGCAAAGAACCCAGTCAATCATGAACGAAGCAAGCATATAGACGTTCGATTTCACTTCATACGTGAACATGTGAAAGAGAGAAGCGTGGAACTAAGGCATGTAGCAAGCATAAACCAAGCAGCAGATATCTTCACAAAACCACTATCAAAGAAAGTATTCGAAAGAGGCAGAAAGATGATTGGGATGCTTGATCGAAGAAGCATTTAATGTTTAAAGAGGAGTTTTGTTGAAATAAACATTAAATGTGTTTGAAATAAATGATTTGTATTAAGTATGGTAGTAGGAAAGACAATAGTTTTAGTAGTTATGATAGTAGCAGTTATGTTTTTAATTTTATGTTTTAGAATTGCAAGAGTTTGTTTGGGTCTATAAAAGACCAAATATGTAATTTATTTAAAAAGAGCAATATACAAGAAGTTAAAAGTATAAAATAAAAGGAGTCTAATTGGTGGTAATGGCATTTTAAATATGTAAAACAATTGCGATTTTTCAGAAGTAGATTTTCCTTATAGTGTTATGCTTTCAACCTGTTGTCATAGTCTTTCATACTTCAGTCCTTTTCAGAGCATTAGAGGATAGCACCCTACTATATACTGTTTTATCTCCATATCCCAATATGCTAGACACAAGCCAAAGTTGACATTACCTCTCTTCATTTCGTATGTGCATTTGGTATAGGCAATGTTTGAGTGTTTGCACTTTCTACTTACATTAATCACAATTTAATCATAAATAGAGGGTTTTATTTAAACATAATTCAATAATACATATACATTGATACTACTCATATATACATAGAGATAAATATATTTACATTAGTACCTAATTTGGTCTAATCTAAAAGTGCACCACAATAATTCTTTGAAAAAAAAAAGAAATAATCAACAAACTAATAATTATTCTAGTATAATAGGCCAAATGATGAACTTCCTTGAAACTCATCATGAACAAGATTTGCAGCAACTATGGAATCAAAGACATGAATCCAATTCTCATCTTCTTCATCTTCTTCCTCTCCACCACCAATGTGACTCCACTGAACAGCACTAGTGCTCTTATCGATTTCATCGTTCCTCGCAAACCGTCCTCTAATTCGCGGCCTCCTATCTGCCAATGTCTTCCTACAAACATACTGATTCATATAACAAAGTTAATCAATATAAGTATTATCATTCGTAGATCGAAAAAAATAATAGTTTGTTCAAATTCCGCTAGTAATTTATTTTTTCACCTAAGATAAAAAAATTAGTATTTTTTTCTTAGTACATTTTTGTCCATTACTTGTTGTTCTTTTTATATTCTTGTAAATGCTCACTTTTTCATTTTCCCTATTGTAAAAGGACAAGTTATTACTGTCACATTTTGATGAAGTACATATTTTAGTGTATGAAAGTTTTTGTGAAATGAAATAGTAAATATAAGAAAATTGAACCTTAATTTTCTTGTTGAAGTTTCTTTGATTCCTCTTTCTTTTGTATCTTTCAATTCTGAGTTTCTTCTCTTCCGGACTATAGGGACAAACTCTGTTCATACCTTCTATGATCATACTACTTTCACTAGACAATGGACTATCCAAATGATGATAATGATGATTATGTTGCATTCTCTTAATCCTCTGCAAATCATTACATGCAAGTTTGAATTAACTTATTCGAGTTTATCTGCTATAAAAATAATTTATAGGTTATACATAAACTTATATATAAATAAAAATAGTTATATGATAAACGCTAATGCTATAAACTACTCCGAGGAGTAGTATAGTGTACCTGGAGATCTCCCGTGCTATAAATTTTTCGCACGGGAGTGTCTTCAGAGTCGAGCAATTCAGCGAAAAAAGCGGAGAGGGGATAACGGTGGGTCCCATTGTTGTGGTGAAGGGAATGGCTGCTAATGCTTCTTTGCATGAAGATGGGAGTATTTGGTGAAGGTGATCCAGCATAGCTGCTATAGCAGCTACTAAATTCCGAGTTATTGAGTTGAGAGAGAGTGTCTTGGAACGAGTCAAACTCAGTGAAATCAGTGATGGAGTTTGAGAATAATGGGATATTGTTGGAATTAGATTGTGCATACATGGTGATATAATTAGTTAGAGTAAGTAACTAGAATAAGAATGAAGATGAAGTGTGTATGGTAATACTACAAGTAATGCAAGGCCAAAGATTTAATATTTATATGATATGAGTGAGTGAATTATGTTTCATATGAGATGAGATGAGACATAACATAATGTTAAGTCTTAAGAAGGACAATATAATATTATTGTATTGTATGGGTCTCACTAGTTGTGTATGACGTGGATGATGACGTCATCATTTGTTTGGTTGAGAGAGAAGAAGAGGAAGCCGTTGACTTGTTTTTTCAACTCAAGTGAAAAGACTTCAAAGGATAAAAGTAAATCCTAATCAATAGGACACATTGCCACATTAGATGCTATTTTTTTCAGTGCTAAGATATTTCTTGTCTTTCAAAATGATTGTAGTTCAAAATATTTGTACATACATTTATTAATGCAATAATATTATCATAAAATATTATACTTTTATAAAATTAACTTTATTAATAAATTGAAATTAAAGTAAAAAGTAAATGATGCAATTAGAAAAATCGTAATTATTAATATATTGAAAAATGAAAATGAAAATTATTTTGAAATAAATTTTATTTGCTAAAATGATAGTCATTTTGAAATGGAAGGAGTACCATATTTGGGTGCTCGTTTTACCCGCACTTTTCTACAGAGCGGGTCAAGGTTTTAGGCTCTCAACCTAAAATATATTTATCCCGCCCTATTTTTTTGTGGGCATTTGCAGGCACAAATATTTACATAAAATTTTACGTTTTCAGGTCTAAAAGGTGCAAAGCCCGCAAGTATTCTCCGTCCATATTTTTTTTGTGGGGCGGGACAAATTTTAGACCCGCACCCTCAACTACGTCCGTCCCGCCCTATTTTTGTGGGCTTTTGCGAGATAGACCTAAACGGGATGGGCATGCCCGTTTGTTACCCCTTCTCTCAACATCCAATCAATCAATCAAAGTGCTCAACATCAATTACATATTTGATAAGTTTTTGAATTCAAGTTTTTTTGACATTTGATTTTTTATACATGCATTAAAAAATAGAAACATTAGATTGTGTAATATACATTAATATATAATAAGTTATAGTCATTGTTAGGTAATATAACTAAGCAATTTATTTTGTGCATTTTTGGTTTCCCTGTATTTATGCCATTTGCGTGTTTTCTGAGTTGTAGGTAAATATGAAAATACACTTCCGTATTGTTTCATAATTTGATTTTCAAAAAAGTATGGTAGAAGTGCATTCCGTATTTTGTTTGTCTGTAATTTTTGGTTTCATTTTGAATGTGTTTCATATGAGTTTAATTTTTTGCTATTATGTCTGACATGTCTGGTTTATTTATAAGTAATGTGATTGATAACCAAGATCGATTGAGGCTCAACAAAGTGTCATATCATGCATTTGTTCGTATGGAAAGAGCCCAACCTTCATCACCATCAATCGATGCTAGATCATTTGATGTAGAGGCATAATTTTCTAGGATCTAGTTGTCTTTGACTACGTCGTCCAGGAGGGAAGTGTCACCTGTTACTGCCCTGTAAGTCCCACATGTTCAGGTTGATGCACCTACTATAACACTTAATTTCTACCCAATAAATTATATAAAATCAGAGTCACAAAATTTCCAACAATCAAATGGAATGCTACACTTTCAACTTAAAATAACAACATTTAACACATATACATAACACTTTAAACTCGGATGAACCAACAGTAATATAAATTAATCTTTTAAAACCAACAACTTTCATAACTACGTAGAGGAATCATAAAATTTAACTTAAAAGAATGTAACATCTTTATCAACCTAAAACAACTCCAAATAACAAGTACTTAACGAAAATCAACAACTGAAGTAATAACAATGATAAAGCAACAAGCGTTCATCTCCCCGAGTGTTACGTATCTGAGTAATGACACCGACTCGAACTACTGAAGGTAAACTGCCTTCACTTTGAATTACATGCACGTTACCAACATGTGGGTAACATTCAAACAAAAGAGGTGAGATATCGAACAATATAATAGAATGTATGATAACTAATATATTAGAAACAAGTATAAGCTAGACGTCGAATGGTTGAATCAAAGACGATAAGACATTTGCTTTGAAAAAAGATTATCCTTTTTGATCTTCTCAGAGACCAACATAAACTCCTCTTGAAGGTGGTCAGCGAAGTCTTTTTCGGTGAAGAATTCTTCGACATAATACTACTTCCACCAGTATTCAAAAATAGGCGAACACAGGAAATTGATTTTGAAGTCGAATAAAGTTAGTACGGTTAGACCACCGTACCTACCAATATGCTTGATAGCAGTATCCTCTGAATAGTCTGCATTATAAAATAGCAGAAGCTTTTCTTGGGAATAGATTGGAGAAGGGAGTGTTTGGATGATACCAAATTATCGAGAGAGAAGATTCGGTTGATAAGCAATCAAACTTAGTTGATTCTTCGAACTCTTGAATATCAATGGCATGATTATTGGGCGAAGAAACGACTCCCAGATAACCACATACTCATCCACATGGTCATCTTCATCATATGAAGGATATGGTCGAATAAACCATTCTGGACCAACCTTTCGACTAGCGAAGGAATCCATAGTCGAAAAAAATTACTTACCCTTTGCAAACATCATTACAAAGCTAATAAACGCTTTCTGGAATTGTTGACCCTCATCAGTTGGAGTCAACATGACAAATCTAGTGCCTGCGACCCTTCTGTTTATGACTTCTGGGGCCCTCTCATTAATCTTATTCTTCTGAGGAAGAAAAGATTCAAAAGTGGCGTTGAACCAAAGTTGAAGAAGCCAAAAGGGGCCAAAAGGAGCAAAATCGCCTTGTCTCCAATAACTTTAAGCTGAGTCACACCATTGTTGATGGACTCATACATGTTGGCCAAAATCAATTCAGCCAGACAAATGGGATAGCCATGATGAAGCTGCGTTGCAAGGGTGAGCATCTTCTTAGTCACTTGAAGTGACTTGGTGCAGAAAACGAAGCGAGATAGCCACAAAGCTAGGAAAGCTACGTGTTCCACTTCAGAGAAAATGCTACTAGACTTATCGTGAAAGTGGTTGATCAATATGGTGTATGTGGGTTTCGTGGCCGAAAACCCAATAGCATCTTCAGATAAATCTCCAAGGTCGAAATAGTCACCAGTTGGTCGAAGACCAGTAATGCCTGCTATGTCGAAAAGAGTTGGAGTCACCATTCCACGGGGTAAACGGAAGGTGAAATGCGTACTATCCCAGAAATACAACGAAGATACCAGCATAAGAGGGTAATAAGATAACCTAGTCTTCAACAACATGACCAAGTCATAAATCCCCATATCCTTCCAGATTTGGGCCTGCACTTTTTCCATCTTAATTACCCATTCTGAATACTCTGAAGTAAGACTAGGGCAAGATCGAAAGATCTTGTTCCCCTTGTTCACAAATTAAAGGTTAATGTCTTCCTTCGTTTGAGAGTATTGCTGGTTAGCATGGGTTGCATCCTCAGGGTCATTCCTGGGTTTCTTCACGCAACCTATAGGCGTGAGCCTAGGGTGAGTTGGGAAGAAGGCATTATTTTGTTTTGGGTTCTCGAAGCATGCAGAAATTAGGCCAGACATGGCGTACATGTGCCAAGAATACTTAATAGGAATAAGTAACTGAGAATCATAAGCTTCACGCTATTCTCTGGTCATGGGTTCAGAAACATCCCTTCACTCCCCAGTCGAAACAAGAATAGGACTAGTGGAAAAGATCTATAGTTGTCACTGTAACTCAAAAACATTCTTAGTTTTGGGATTGTTTGGTGCGTTTGAAAGGAAAGCCATGGTTGAAAGTAGTGAAAGAACGAAGAAGATGCAGTTCTTAAGATTTCTCTTTGCAAGGAAATAAGGAATATTAGGAGTTGTAAAAAATTCTAAAGAAAAGGATTCGTGGCTATTTATAGTGTTCAGGGAAGAGTGTTTTCCCTCAAGACCATTTAATGCTGCAGAGTTAGTGGGGCACGTGGCGAATGTTGAGGCAGTTATCGTACAAGTCATGGAAACATTTACCATACTTTCCTAGGTTGTAGGGATAATGGCCATCATGGTAGCGTGGTAACGGCTGATTGACAGTGACGTATTGGGAAGAGGGTAATGATGACTCTGAATACTACAATGGTTGGTAGAAGGCAAAAAGCGCACGATTGACTTTTATGGCCAAAAAGAAGACAGATGTTGAATGGGAATCTCAAAGAATGACCATTTCTTCTTGCATCGAAATTGACATTCTTGGGGGGAAATTTGTTAGCTCCTAAATTCGACACCCACAACATATTGACCTTATTGGCCAAAAATAGGTTGAACAAATCTAAGTTGGAAATACTTCGACAGATGGGAAAATACTTAGAGAATTTCTAAGTTAAAGTTGATATTCGACTAAAAGGTTCTTGCGGCCTTCAACTGAAAGGCCTCCGTGGCCTTCGACTAAAAGGAAACCTCATATCAGCAACAAGTGATTTTGAATCTGAAGAAAGAGGGGAAAAGCAGTTCGCCTGACAGTTGAGGAAAGCAACGTGGCATGAATATAGAGGTCAAAGCATATGCAGAGGATACTTGTACTCATCTTAGAGCAAAGCAACTCCTCGACGGTTACCTAGTTCTAGTATAAATATAGGAAGTTTATGTAGATTTCCACGTGTTCAACTAACTGTACAAGTCATTCAATACTATTTGAGTACCCGCTGCGTGAGAAAGAATACTGAAAATGTACGTTTGAAACACCACATTTTATAATCAAAGTCTTTTACATTCCTCTTTACATTCCTTGCCATTTTATCTTACTTGCAAAAATCTATTTTCCCTTGCATTTTACTTGCACTTTTTACCAGATTTCTGTACTTCAACTCTTCTCAACCCCTTTTTTACTTACTTTATACACTCAAACTCATCTCAAACCTCAACCTTTCTCAATCGAACGTGCGCTCTTTATTAATATTAGCATTTATATCCAAACAACTCCAATAATTAGCATATTTCCTAAGATCAAACTGATCGATCCTGCGAGTAACCAAAAATTACCCTTTTTAGAAGATCAACAGTTATTTACCAATCAACACAGAAAACAGGTAGCCTACCTTAAAGTAATGGTTTCACAGTTCAAATAACATGGACATTGCATTTATCAATCATCACATCTTTTCAATTCATAACATTATCAAGCATACATAACATGCATCATGCATATATCAAGCATAATCATATCAAACATGCATACCTACATTACATTCAATCATATATGCCCATGAAAAACTGTGGAAAGTCTCAAAAATTCTTACCAGCTAAGACACACTTAATTTTAAATCCAAGCTAAGCACTATCCATTCATCTTGGTATCACTATAGCCACCTCGGTTAATAACGAACACAACCATCAAAGGTACCGCTATCAAAATTTCACTATGCAGCTTACATACGATTCATACCCAAGGCCTAGTCATCACCAGCCTCCAGGCATTAAACTTTCAATTATCAAATTCAAACCTTTCAAAAATTCAACTTCATTTGGTTATTATATTAAAAAACACCTTGGTTGAGATCATACACAACCGGTAAACTTTGATAATATCTTTGGTTTAGTTATCTAAGATTCGATTATCAAAACACTCCTCAAATATATAACTCGTATTATCTATCCTCTAGATTGTGATAGATATGCGAATTACCAGGTTTATGTTATTTATCCTCTAGGTCGTGATAAATACACAAGCCTATCCTCGTATTATCTATCCTCTAGGTTGTGGTAGGTATGCAGATTATCAGGGTTATGTTATTTATCCTCTAGTGTGAAGAATACATAAGCCTATCCCCATGTCGTTTATCCTTTAGGTCGTGATAAATCCACAAATTTATCCTCGTATTGTTTATCCTCTAGGTTGTGTTAGGTATGTGAATTATCAGGGTTGTGTTATTTATCCTCTAGGTCGTGATAAATACATAAGCCTATACTCGTGTCATTTATCCTCTAGGTCATGATAAATGCATAAATTTATCCTTGTATTATCTATCCTCTAGGTTGTGGTAGGTATGCGAATTATCAGAGTTATGTTATTTATCCTCTAGGTCGTGATAAATACATAAGCCTATCCTCGTGTCATTTATCCTCTAGGTCGTGATAAATACATAAGCCTATCCTCGTATTATCTATCCTCTAGGTTGTGGTAGATATACGAATTATCAAGGTTGTTTTACGGTGGGAGAACCGACTTTTGGGTTTTGCGTTTTATCGCAAATGTTGCGGATAGTAAGAGTCGCCACTTACTTTTCTTTTACCCAATAAAGGAAAGGGTGAAAAGAACAGGAAAAAGCTTTGAGAATTTTCTGAGTTCGGGGGTAGGTTATGAAAAGGGAAGGTGTTAGCACCCTTTTCATCCTTAGTTATCTACGGGCTCTTAATCGCTAGCTCACTTTTGACATGCTTTGTGTTTGTGTAAGTTTGCAAATATTTTTGAAAACACCTAAGTGCGGCAATATTGTAATGATTCTCGTATCATTGAGAATGTATATGAAATGTTTGTTTTGAAAATATTTATTGGAAGAAAGTGTTGTTTTATGGAAATATGTTTCGAAAATGCCAATGTAAGGAAATTTGCTTTTATAATAACCCTTGTATCAGTCCTTAAGAGTGTTTATAAAGTGTTTTGAAAGTAGTTATTTTAAAAGTGTGAGGTGAGAAAATTGTTTTATTTTTTGTGAGCAAGTGATTACGAGCGATCTACCTACTCAAAAAGTCTTTGTTCTTTTCCACCTCCTTTAGATGGTGCTATCCTACCATTGGTTAGTAGGAAGCCCTATCATTGGATGTGAGGGACGGGGGTGGGTTATCGTACAGTCATAAAAGGCAACTTGTAGGATGATTTGGTAATTGTCGTAAGGGATTAAGATCGTTTTACATAAGGCAGCATCGAAGGGTAATCCAGGGACTACGATCTTTTAACCGAAGGTCTTTGCTAAAGCATCTCACGTTCGAGGGACATGACTGTTTAAATCCGAGGCAACAAGTGAGGTTACCCGAGATGTACGTGTGTGCCAAGTGTTTTGATTTCAATCATTTATCTTGAGATTAGGTTTTCTAATGATTGATTTTAATCTTGCCATACAAACCCTAATTATTAACAGTAATAAGAAAAACATTAAATTGCGGAAATTAAATGTCCTACGCTATTACAACACTTCGAGAATGGGGGTACAAATTTATGAATGAGAATGAAAAGTAAACCCTAATTATCTATTACATACCATTTATAGTTACAATATTGAAATATAATGCGAAAAAAGTAAACGAGCGCACGAAGATTGAAAAGAGAAAAGATGTCAAAACCCTAAAACATTTTCTAAGTGTTTTAGAAAAAAAAAAGTATTTTTGGTGTTTTTGTTTAGAAAAATAATTTATAGTGTGAAATAATAGTAAAAGTCTAATTTTAATTAATCTACTAATTAGTTATTAAAATAAAACAAAGTAATTAAATTAAATTAATTTTTATTTAGGAAAATTAAATTAATTAATTAAAAACCTAAATCTATTTTTTTAATGATTTTACTATTTTTGTTGATTAAATAAAAAAATGACTTAGAAAAAAGTTAGTTAAAACAAAAAAAAAACAAAAAAAAAATGGGCCTGTGCCTGAACAAGTAAAATGGGGGGTGAGAAGAAGCAAAAATCCCAGGCCCAAACACCTTAAGCCCAGGCGCTTGTTTGTGATCCGGTGGGGATGGCTCTTTGGGATGTTCCATGGGTGTGGCTTTCTGAAGCGCTAGATATGGAGTTATGAGATCTGATGGTTGAGATATGAGGATGCATGGTGCGCCCATTAGATTTTATAGCATGGAATCTGCAAGAGAAATGTTAGAAAATAAAATGACAGAGGAAGGGATCGAACCCCTGCCCTGACACACTAACGCCTCACACACACACACACACACACACACACACACACACACACACACACTTGCCCTTGGGGTGGCTGTTTCATCTGGTCATTATACCACTTGCAATAAACATAAAATGAACATAATTTTCAAATTTTAAAAATGTGCCACCCTCCTTCTTCTTCTTCCTCGCGTGGATAACAAAAGAATCTTCATTTTTAAACATGTAAAATCTTCATTTCTCAACCATTTTGAAAATTGTAAAAAACAAAAGGCAAAATACCCTTTTTAGTCCTTTAAGTTTACCCCAAGGTCCATTTTGGTCCTTTATCTAAAAAAAGTGTCAAATTGGTCCTATAATTCTTTCAAAAGGACCATGTTTGTCCTTTCCATCCACTCAGTTAGTCATGTTTAATGGCAGCGCTTATGTGGCATTACACGTGTGTTTAGAAAAATTGCATGTGGCAATTCCACTTACAAGTCAGTTTGACACTCATCAGTTTCATTTTGAAACAAAGATCAAAACATTTTTCTATTTTTGTTGGCAATTCCACAACTGAGAAGACTGAGAAGGTGAAACGCGAGCGATCAGAACGTGAGCGAAGACAAATTCCTCATTCAAAACATTGCATGTTTCCTTGAAGGTGAAACCAGACTTCTCATCAGAGGTAAGTTTCTACAAGAATTCTATTTTCATAGTTAGGGTTTCCTTGAAATTCGTCTCCCTTCTCTGAAATTCATCTCTCTATTTAGGGCATTGTGTGTAATGGAGGAAATTCTTAATATTACGATACACCACAGTGGTCAATTTGTTAGTGAGGAATTGAGTGTGTACGAAGGAGGTGAGATTGCTGATTTGAGAGTAGATGCTGATATGTGGGGTTATTTTGAGTTATTGGGTGCTATTAAGGAACTAGGTTACCCAGCCATAGAGAAGATATACTATAGGGATCCAACTGCTGGAATGAATCTATTGTTTGATGACAAAGGGGCCTTAGAGATTGCTGATCTATATAGGGTTCATTTAAGTGTTGAAGTCTTTATTCAACACCCATTGTCACAGCCTGAGTATGTTGATGAGAGTGAAGTTATTTTAGATGAGACACCCCTGAATGTAATGGAAGAGGATGCAGTTAGACAAAATGAGGTAAGTGAGGATGCAGTTAGACAGAATGAGGTAAGTGAGGATGCAGTTAGACAAAATGAGGTAAGTGAGGATGCAATTAGACAAAATGAGGTAAGTGAGGATGCAGTTAGAAAAAATGAGGTAAGTGAGGATGCAGTTAGACAAAATGAGGTAAGTGAGGATGCAGTTAGACAAAATGAGGTAAGTGAGGATGTTGTTGGACAGAAGGAGGCAAGTGAAGATGTTGTTATACAGAAGGAGGAAAGTGAAGATGTTGTTGGACAGAAGGAGGCAAGTGAAGATGTTGTTATACAAAATGAGGCAAGTGAAGATAATGTTGGACAGAAGGAGGCAAGTGAAAATGCTGTTGGACATAATGATGATGATAGTTCTGATGATGATAGCTCTGATGATAGTAGCTTCAAGTATGATAGTGCAAAGGAGGTTGTATTTGATGATGAAACTGATGAGTGTGATACTGACTTGGAAGAGGAAGAAGGTAAGGATGATGTAACTGATGAGTGTGAAACTGAAGCAAATAAAGAAGATAGTAAAGGAAGTGATAATGAAAGTGAGAATCTTGTAAGTGAATGTGATAATGAAGATAGCAATACTACCAAGAGAAAGAAGTATCCCATTTTCAAGCTTCTAAAGGATATGTCCAATTACAAATGGGAAGTGGGTACATATTTTAGTACAAAAGAAGATATCAAGGAAGCAGTTACCTCTTATGCAGTCCAATCTGGCAGAAATTTAAAGTACATCAAAAATGACAAGATAAGGGTTAGGGTTAGGTGTAAGGATGGATGTGAATGGGAAGGTTATTGGGCTAAGTTGGATGTTGAGGATACTTGGCAACTAAGAAAGGTGGTAGACACCCATAGTTGCAGTAGAGAATATAATGTGAAGTTGTTGAAGACTAAATGGCTTAGCAAGAGGTTGCAGAATGCACTTAAAACAAACCCTAGAATGAAGCTTAAGGACATTAAGGAAAAGGTGTAGAAGAAGTGGAATGTGGGGGTCAACAAAACCAAGGCTATAAGGGCTAGGTTTGCAGCAAGAGACATGGTTGATGGGTCATTCTTAGGGGATTATACAAGGATTTATGACTATGCACATGAGTTGTTAAGATCTAACCCAGGGTCAACTGTGAAAGTACATGTCCAACCAGCTCAAGAAGGTAGTGGTGTTCAGAAATTACACTTCAAAAGGATTTACATATGCTTGGCAGCTTGTAAGGAAAGCTTCAGGTTAAGTAGACATTTCATAGGGCTTGATGGATGTTTTTTGAAAGGGCTTTGTGGAGGTCAAATCCTGTCAGCCATAGGCAGAGATCCCAATGATCAAATGCTACCAATAGCATATGCAGTAGTGGAGAGTGAAAACAAGGAAAGTTGGACATGGTTCTTGGAGCTGCTTATTGGTGATCTAGGTGGAAGAGAAGAGTGTCTCACATACACTTTTATTTCTGATCAACAAAAGGTATGACTCTATTGTTAATTCTCAATTGATTAGTATTTTTAATAATTAAATTCTCATGTTTATCCTGGTATTCTCATGTTTAATAATTAAATTCTATACATATCATGACCCATGGATTATTGCCTGCAATGGAGGAACTGCTGCCTACAGTTGAACAAATATTCTGTGTTAGGCATCTCTACAACAACTTTAGGAAGAGATTTCCAGGAAAAAAACAAAAGGAAATTATATGGAAGGCATCCAAATAAACTTACTACCAAGCTTGGGAAAGAGAGATGAAAGTTATGAAACATATCAATGGAGAAGCATACAAGCACATGATGTCTACCCCTCCAAGGTTTTGGAGCAGATCATACTTCAAGACTCATAACAAATGTGATGCAGTTCTCAATAATATGTCAGAATCCTTTAATAGTGTTATTTTGGAGTCAAGGGCCAAGCCATTAATAACCATGGTGGAAGAAATTAGGATATACATGATGGAGAGATGGGCTACAAACAGGATGAGGTTTCAGAAATTGACAGATGTAGAAGTGTTGCCAAACATTATGAAAAGGTTGAGAAAACAAGTTCATTCACAAACATGTGGCTTCCCAGGTAAAATTATTAAAACAAGCATTTTTTCTGTGTTAGAATGTCTGACTTTGGAATGTCCATTTGATGTCTTAATTTGGAATGTCCATTTTTCTGTGTTAGGATGTCTGATGAGCATATGTTTGAAGTGAGGCATCTGGAAAATTCTGCTGAAAAATTCACTGTAAACTTGAAGGAAAAAATCTGTTCATGCAGAAGATGGGAGCTAACAGGCCTACCATGTGTTCATTCACTTGCAGCAATCAAGAATAGGAACCATAGGATTGATGAATACATTCCTGATTATTACAGGAAATCTAGATATTTGCAAGTGTACAAACCTATCATATTCCCTGTTAATGGCTCAAACCTATGGGTTACAACTGAGTACCCTGATGTTATGCCACCCAAATTCAGGAAAATGCCTGGAAGGCCAAAGAAAAGGAGGAATTTAGAGCAAGGTGAGCTAGATGGTACTGATAAAAAGATGAGAAGAACGGGATTCATTATAAAGTGTAGCAGGTGTAAGCAGGTAGGTCACAACAAGCTTACTTGTAAGGTGCCTTCTACTAGTCAGACAACTACTACACAAGTACCACATGCAGCTCAACCATCTGTACCACAAGCACCATCTGTACCACAAGTACCAGTGCCTTCTCAACCATCTCAAGCATTTGTACCAGTGGCATCTGTACTAGTGGCATCTGTACCAGTGGCATCTGTACCAGTGGAATCTGTACCAGTGGCATCTCAAGCATCTAAGTCAGTTCCTGGTCAAGCTTCTCAGCCATCTCAATCTAAATCATCCAAAAAGTTGTCAGTTAGAAGGCCAAATGCACCATTTGTCCCACCAGGTCCAACAACGAGGTTAAAGGCATCAAGAACTGTTGTAGGTCCAACAACAAGAAGGACAACACCAACTAAAAGAGCAGCACCAAAGTGGAAACTTTAGTTTATTTTTATGTCTGTTTTGGATTAGGATTGGACCTATAGTTGTTATGTTGTTTTGTTAACTTGTAATATTAGAATTGGTTATGTTAAGTTGTTTTGATCATGTAATATCAAGCTGTTTTGTTTTTTTGTTGACCTGTAATATCAGGCTGTTTTGATTGGACCTGTAATATCAGGTTCTTTTGTATGCAACTTAGTGGTATCCACCACCTTATAATTATATGTTGTTACCTATCTTCAATTGCTACAGTATGTTACATTGATCAAAATGCTACTAGTTACAGTATGTTACATTATGTTTTACATTGATACAAAAATGCTACTAGTTTTACAGTATGTTACATTGATCAAAATGCTACATTGATACAAAAATTGCTACAGTATGTTTTACAGTATGTTACATTGATCAAAATGCTACTAGTTCAAAAATTCAAGTTGATACAAAAATTCAAATTCATAATGATACCATGTTCAAATTGAGACTGTGTTACATATGATACTCTTTTACATATAATCTCAATTCAACAGTCTATTACAACATCATCCAAATTACCACAACTAACATAATAAAGAAGAATCTTTTCCATTTTTTCTGAGAATTCATCATCTTCTTCATTTCAATTTGTAACTCCATTATCTTATGTTTCAGCCCATCCTTCCTTTCCTTTAGATGATGTATCTCCATCTTTGCTCCATCAAGCTCATTTTACAGCTTCTCCAACCTATTATTCTGCTTCTTTATAAACTGATCCTTCTCATCCACCACATCATCAAAGAACCATTGAAAGTATCCACACCCAGATTCAGATGAACCCTGTAATGGTGACATCCAGATTCATCTCAGCTATTGCAGGAACTATCAGAACAAGAATATATGAAAACCCATTTTAATTTCATGCTTACCTTGTAATGACGACAACCCCATAATTGCTTCCCAAAGTTTGTGACAGTGGTAGCCCTTCAAAGAACCGCAGATTCTCCACAACCACATATAGGTCTCCATCGCAACTTTCCATCTAAGCTTCCATCTCTATTGCAATCGTACGAAGACTGGATCTCTGATGATGCTTCCTTCATCATATTGAGGGAATTTCAAATTCAAAATGGGAAAATTGAGATGCATCGTGTGAACCCTAGAATTTGAGGACTTCTGGAAGCAGCTTGAAGATGGTGTACATAACATTCCATGTCACCTGCCACGCATGCAAACCAAACGTCCGTTTGTGCCTTTTGGACGGAAAGGACTCCTATGGTCCTTTTGAAAGAATTATAGGACCAGTTTGACACTTTTTTTAGATAAAGGACCAAAATGGACCTTGGGGTAAACTTAAAGGACCAAAAAGGGTATTTTGCCAAAACAAAATTACTCAGAATTTAATAAGGATTTCAAATATGCAAGCATCATGAATTGATATGGACTATAACTCACAATTTTTATTAGTACCAAAATGAAAACCTAACTGTTCAGAGATACGATTCTCAACACACAAGAAATATAAATGAAAAGTAAGCACATGATTAGCTTCAGGACATCAATATCTATATTTTCTCTTTTGTATGTATGCACTAAAGATGCACGAGTAAGAAGTTCAAAGTTTGAGTTTTTTACCAAGGTGGAGAAAGTCCAATGCTTCTTCTATGGATTTTCAATGCAAAGTGATGATCCTATGATCTTGCCAGGGCCTTCCTGAATCTATTCCAACCTTTACTTTGCTTTGAAAGTTGCTGAAATGCTCTAGCGAAGTCAAGTTACGGGCCACGGTGTTTGAGTTTGGAGGATGATGAAGATGGTGTTACAGAAGTGTAACAGGTGTTTGGATGTGTTATATGTGATGTATGGATGATGTTTGAATGCTAAAAAGAGAAAATGCACGAGTGGATTGAGAGTTGGG
Organism: Vicia faba; assembly: GCA_948472305.1. Classification (NCBI taxonomy): domain Eukaryota; kingdom Viridiplantae; phylum Streptophyta; class Magnoliopsida; order Fabales; family Fabaceae; genus Vicia; species Vicia faba. Next base: position 239,026,249 of record OX451735.1, read on the forward strand.
TGTTGGAAGCTTCAAATGTGCAACAATGGTGGTTTCTTGGTGATTATGAGTTTGAGAGTGTTTGAGGGCTTGTCAAATCGTCTGTTGGCTTGCAAATGGTCTCTCTATTTATAGGCAAGTAGTTTTGGAGGTTGAGACAACCAGATTTGTAAGATCACAAGTTGTGGTTTGGAAGCTTAGTTTTGAAGTAACCTTGAAGAAACATTGTTCCAATGCTTTGTAGGGTGGTTGGTAGGCTTAGAGATGTTGCTTCTGAGAATTCATGTTGAGTGTGATCAAAATAAACAAGTTAGAGGCTCAAGGAGTGGACTTTATGATTAAAGTGATCTTTATGTAAATGGATATGGAGCTTTTTGCAATTTCATCAAATAATGGTATGATCAAGTGGATAAAGCTTCAAATCCCTATGTAATGCACCATAATTTCATGTAAATCTCTGATTATGTTGAGATTTAGAAGTAACATGGCCTGAAAAGTGAGATTGCATGGTAAGGTTATGAGATTTTCTCTTGAGTTCTTCAAAAAATGACTTGAAATTCAAGCATGAAATGCCTAATTCATCTCTTCGAAAATTCTAGCTCTAACATGATAAATTTGTGTTCTTGGGAATTTTGGAAAGCTTGAAACATTTTCTACAACTTTCATGTTGACCACTTTGGCTAAATCAAATGGGAACTTGGTGGAAATTGGCCAAGAAGTTGAGATGAAAACTGACCAAAACTTGTTAGATAAAAATATCATAACTTCATGGGCTCATATCTCTTAATCCAAGCACTTTTTGAGGATCATCCGACATTAACAAAGTTTTAGAATTCATTAATCCCTACAACTTTCATGTTGAAATTTTTCCTTGAATCAACTTGTATCTTGAGGAAACTTGCTTGTGAAGTTAGGGTTTTTTAGGTATAAAACACTTGAATTTTTTCAAAGTGTTTGAAAATCTTGACTTTTGACTTTTGTTGACTTTCTTGATTCTTGATGACAAATTTTTATAGTTTTGAATGTTTTTATGATTCTAGATTTTTGAATTCCAATGTTGACCCAAAAGTCAAAGTTTGACTTTTGTGTGACTGTTGATTTTTCATCAATTGATTCAATTCTTCAACTATCAATGACTTGTATCTTTGGAAATATCTTGAGCCATGTAACTAGGTCAAGATTTTGTATTTGAGCTCTTGAGATCATTATTCAAGCAATTAGGTCATGCACTAGGCCAAAAGTTAATGATCAGTCATCCTCAGTCAAAACCCTAATTTGGCAATTTTTGACCTTTGATGATTTGAGGGCTTTCCTTGAGGAATCATGATCAACCCTTGATCAAATGATGAATATCACATCAAAATATTGATGTTGACCAAAAATATTGAAGTTTGACTGTAAGTTGACCACAATTGACTTTTTACCCAATATAGTTGATTTTCAATCATCTGAGCCATTGACTGCACAAAAATGTGATGCAAGACTTGAAACTTGACATAGGAATTATTGAGGACCTATGATGAACCATTAAATTCATTTGAGAACCTTTCAACCCATTCTCCCTTGTACAAGATAAAGCCCTAGTTGTGGACCCATTGCTTAGGAGATGAGTTTATCTGATCAATTCTTGAGAATCCTTGAGTATTTGAGAATCTTAGAAGAATGCCTTGAAGAAAATGGGAGGGGAAATTTTAGGGGTACAACAACTAGGTTTAGGAGCCTTACCTTTTGGTTTTAGGGTTTTTAGGTTTTATTTTTATTTTTTGGGTTTTTATATTTGTTTAATTATCTATTTATTTATTTTATTCATTGTTATTTTTATCATGTTATCATATCTGAGGCGGGTTTTAAATTTTGCAAAAATATTTTCAAATACCCTTAAAAAGAAGGTTCATCTATTAGCCAAGGGGATACATCATTCTTATGAGTTTATGTGACGACTTCGCCTAGAGTCGGTGGAATTACACAAATGGAATACCTCTTAAGAGACATCCTCTTGGGAAGTAGGACTTTGGAATGACACCTATGGCTCTTTGTACAACCTTTAAACCAAAATCTCATGATGAGACATTTCATGACCTAGAGACGAAAGTTTTGGTTTGTAATGTTACTCCACTTAAGGGAGGCCCTTGTGCCTTTCCCTCTAGTATTATTCATGATACCCTTAACGAAACTACCTTATGGGGAGGGTAGAATATCCGTAGGCCAAAACTAGGAGCCTACCTGCTAAGGGTACCATTCATAAAATCCTGTCACTAAGCCCAACATTCATGCATTCATACATTTTTGCATTTCATATATTCATTACTCAATATTTTATTTTGTTTGTCTTATTCACTGGGTAAAAAAATATATAATAGTCAAAGGTTTTGGTGAGTGTCTAAAAATAAATACCAAAGGGAAACAACTTGTCTGCATCAATGCCATCAAGCCAGACATGATAAAAATCAAGGCTATAAAAGAAAGATTACCTGAAAGGGCGCTGAAAATGTTCACTCGTTGCTATGGAGATATCTTGGACTTGACCAAAGTAGAAGTACAATTGGATGTTGTTTCTGATCTAATTCAGTTCTACGATTCTCCGTTAAGATGCTTCACCTTCCAAGACTTCTATCTAGCACCAACTCTGGAAGAATTTGATAGAATAATGAACTTTTCCAAAGAGAAGACTTATGTGGGTATCAGACAAACTATCGACGTCAAAATCTTGGCAGAAGGCTTAAGAATCCCTTATCTCGAATTGTCTCTTAATTACAAGAAAGAAGGAGACATACGAGGGATTAAGAGATGCTACTTAGAAACTAAGGCTTTTGATCTTGCTAATAACTAAGAAGGGAGTCTTGTGTTGATTGTCTAGGACTGCTCGTATTCAGTGTAATATTATTTCCACGAACTTTAGACTATATTGATCCAGCGACTACTAGCGTGTTTTGAGGTGCAAAAACTTTTAATAATGATCCAACCTCCGCTATGCTTGCTGACATCTATTATACAATTCATACACGGTACGAAAAAAGAAGAGATACTCTAAATTGTTGTATTCCACTGTTGTATTCCTGGTTTATGACTCATCTTTAAAAGGAATATTACATGATCCTGAATCTGACAAGGTATGAGTGGCCTCAAAAATTAAGGTCTCTTACTGCTAATTATGTATTATGGTATGCAAGGAAGCTAGACATTGGTGATATTGTTTATATTTATGGGGAATTTCTTAATGTTCCATTAATCGGATCACAAGGTTGCATTACTTACAACCCTACCTTGGCCCTACGACAACTAGGGTATCCCTTGGAAGATAAACCTTCAGACGAACAACTCCAACAATTGATCATTCATGACATGGGCAAAAATGATCGAGAGTTGCTTAACAAAATTATCCGGGCTTGGAACAAGGCTAATAAAAGAAAAGATGAAAGGAAGAATGTTGTTGCAAAAGAACCCTACACTCGATGGGGTCTGGATATGGTACAAATTGTTAAGCTACCCTTCGACATAGATCCTGAATACAAACCAAAGGTCCCAGTAGCTCCGCCTATGTCCTTGGAAGAAATATATGATCTGAAGAAATCCTTGAAACAAGCTCAAAGGGAAAAAGAAGAACTGGAGCTCAACCTTCTTAACTTAACCAAAGAAAAAAGACAAATGCAGCGTATACTTGAATCAAAAGACCAATAGATTCAGAGAGACCGCGAGGCATTTGAAAAGGAGAGTCTCAAGAGGGAAACGTTCAACTGAAGGGTTGTTAAGTGATACCTTCAATTTGGATTCCCACAACTAGAGGTTTTAAGACGCTGCTAGTAAAATTGGAAGATTAACTAGATGGTATGAAAATGTGGTACAAGACAAGAAAGTGCTGGAAGAAGATCTAAGGGCCAAAATCCAGAGTTTGGCACAAGCTTATTTAGATTTAGAAGAGCAAATAAGATATCTCACCACCATACTCCAAGATAACCAAGAATAGAATATAAGGGAACACTTTGAAAGGATGAGGGCAGAGAGACTTCTTTCCTAGAAAATTGAGGAATACGAGCAAATATGCCTTGAGCTAGAAGGCCTCCGAAAAGATTTCCTAATACAACATAGAAGCTATAAGGAGATAAGGGCCAAAAATATGTATTGGGAGGAGCAGTATGTGAATATCTCCCAAGAAGGAAGGTGTGATACGGTGGGAGAGAACTGACTGTTTTTGGAATGCTGGTTCGTGTTTTGAGTTTGTTTTCGCAAAATGTCGCGGTAAGCAAGAGTCGCCACCGTATTTTATTTTATCCAACAAGGAAAGGAAAAAAGCACAGAAAAATTCCTTTTTCGAGATGTTTCTCGGGTCCGGGGGGTAGATTATAGAAAGGGAAGGTGTTAACACCCTTTCTATCCATGGTTATCCACGGGCTCTTAGGTACTTGCTCAAAGTGTTTTCAAAAATTGCTTTTCTTTGTGTTTGTGGGTTTGAAAGAAGTTTTTGTTTGAAAGGTGTAAGTGCGACAAGTTTTATTTTGTTTTGAGAGAGAGCAAGTACCTAAGAACCATCTACCTACTCGAAAAAGGAATTTATCTGTACTAATGTCCTTTAGACAATGCTATCCCACTATTGATGAGTAGGTAGCGTCGTCGTTGGAGTTTTAAGGGTCAATTCGATTAAGGGACGTGTGGTCACTAAAGCAATGTTAAGGCGCCTTAGCGGTAACCCTAATGTCTTAGATCATTTTTTCGAGGCAACCATTTCGAGGCAACTATGATCTTTGGACAAGAGGGCGACCTCTAAAACTTCCTATACTCAATAACCACGTTCGAAGGCAACCAAGTGAGGAATACCCTAGGAGTGCGCATGTGCGAGTGTGTTATTTCGGTTAATTTTATCTTTGTACATGTCAATGGTTATCTATATTGATTTTAGGTTTAACATTTGATCTTGTCATGCATTCCCTATTTATCAAACATCTAACAGTTTATAAGTTGCTGAAATTAAATTGTGGAAATTAAAACTAACTATTACAAGGCGTCGGGTATTTACATCGCCAAAAGCAACCCTTGAAATTAAAACGCGGAAAGTAAATAAAGCGATAAAATAATTAAAGTCCTATTAAACTATTACATTCCGGGAAACAAATACAATAATATGATAAAACTGGATCGCGTGCGAGAAAATTAAATCGGGCGTAAGTTCTAGGGTTTCGACCCTTTTTTGAAAGAAAGCATTTTTTGATTATTTTTGAATTAAAAGAAATTATACCTAAGTTAATTATTAAATTAATAGATAAATTAATTAATTAATGAAAATAAATATTTTTGGATTTTTTTGATATTTAAAGAAATAAAATAAATTTGATCAAAGTTAATAAAAACGTAATCGTCTAAATTAATTTTAATTATTGCAAAAAATATTAAAGTTATTTCCTAATTAAACTAAATTAATTGAATTAATATTTATTTACAAAAATAAAGTGCTGAATTTAATTTTAATAAATAAAATATATTTTTTGGTTTTTGATTTTATGAGGAAAAAGTTTAATTGGTCAATTAAAAATAATAACAATAAATAAATAAATAAAAGAAAGAAAAAGAAATAACCAAAGGGGGTTTTGGGCCTGATCAGAGGGTGAGAGTGGCAATTTTCAAGGCCCATTTGTATGCAAGCCTGGCTGACTTTCTGATTCTCCACGCGCATGTTGACTTAAGAGCATGATGGACCTTCAACCTGAGTCACCAGATTTGGCCTGGGGCCATCTGGCAGGCATCTGAGTGAGGATGTATGGTGAACCACGCGTTGGAATTTGTACTGGATTTCCTGGAAACAAAATACAACAAATATATGGGGGACCTGGGATTCGAACCCAGGTCCTGCTGCTCACTGGCCAACACGCCCACCACTCAACCAACGCGTTCTAATTGTTATCATAATGGACAAGAATTATAATATGGAAAAAATAAATAATATGCCAACAATATAAAAAAACACGCGCCAGATTTGAATCAGCGAATGGGAGGGGGACACATCATCGTCTTCCTCGTTCACCCTGGTTTTTTTACCTGTGGATTTACATCAGCAGCTAAATCCCTAGGTCGCCCCTAAAACCAATTCTAAGCCATGAAAACTCAATCTAAAACCACAGTCATGCTCGTCTCTCCCTCCTGAACATGCTTATGTCCCTTAATGGTATCAATTTCACCTGCAAACAAAATGCCCAAAAACAAGAACCAAGAACCCTAGATTCGGGTATGGCACTACAGGTCATATAAACACAATCAAATAATGCAGAAAGCTTCTAAATGGAACGATAAGCATGAATATGTAAAGATTTTGCCAAGAAAGTGCAAGAATATGAGGATACGATTTCAAGTGCAGAGCGGTTTTTTGAAGGACTTACAACGCGATTGAGAGGGTCTGGGAGCTTGCTTTTGATTGCTACTGACTCAGTGAATGTCCAGCAATGGAGTGGTGTTGAGATTTTATGTTAAAACTGCCTCTAAGTGTGATTTCAGATTCACACTTTTTCCAAGTTTTCTCAAGTTTGGTTCTTCTGATTTTGCAGCCTCTAACCTCTGAAACTCGTGCCTCTCACTTGTATATGTATAAAGCAATGCATTAGGTCAAGTTTTGTGGATTGAATCTTTATGCATTATGGCATGGAGATTTGATTTGATCCTCCATTAAAAAGCTTCCAATTTGGTCCAAAATCTATCTTTTTGTTCATGATATGGTGAGATACGAATTTGATCAACTTTATGATGATGATTAGGTCCTGAAATAGCCAAAAGGAGATCCAATAATCAATGTTTGGATTTTATATGATTTAAAATGAAATAATTCATAAAAAAAATCAAATTAAATAATAAAATTGATAAATGGTCATGAGGCTGAAGCTAGGACACGTGTGTAGTGTGAGAAGATCAAATCAAGTGGAAAAGAATGGTCCCATTTGACAAAATTTGAAGTTTTGGGGATAGTTGACTTTTGGCAATTTTGCAAAAATGCCCAACTTCAACAATGCATAACTTCTTCAATTTTGAACTTTTGGAAGTGTTCTTTGACTTTTTAGAAATCTTGAGATGTCCTCTAACCAACCCTTTTGGTCTCATTCCATTTTGATATTCTATGCTCAAGTTATAAGCTTTGGAAAAAATGTGTTTTTGTTGACTTTCAAAAATGACCTATAATGTCCAAATTTGTAACTTCTTGTGAGTGCATTTCTTGATCTTGAGGTATGAAGATGGATTGTAGGAAATTGAATCCTATTAAAAATTATCTTTGTATGGGTCATTTCTCATAAAGTATGAGAAATTTATGCTTGGTCAAAGTTGAGTTGACTTTTCCTACAAAACCCTAATTTAGCAACTTTTGAATCTTGATGAATTTTGAGCAATACTTGATGAATCATGATCAACCCTTAATAAAATGATGAAATATCCTTAAAAATGAGAATGTTAACAAAAAATATTGATGTTTGACTGTATTTGGGTCACAATTGACTTTTTCCCTAGCACAGTCGATTTTTGGGCCTCTTGAGCAATTGGCTGACCAAACTTCCTCTGCAAGGCTTGAAATTTGACATGGATGAACTTGAGAACATATTAGGACATTGGGGAGAACTTGAGGCCATTTGGATGCAAGGACCTTGATGCAACACAAAACCCTAATTTGAGGTTGACTGCCTTAGGAGGTAGCTTGACTGTCCAACTCTTGAGCAATCTTGAGCCACTTGGTGATTTTTCTTGCAATGTCTTGGGAAAAATGGGAGGGAAAGTTTTGGGGTACAACAGAAGGGATAACCACAAGATAATTCACAGCCTCTACTGAGAATACAAATACTACAAGGACAAGCATGAAAGACTCTCCTTTTTAGCGAACAATCTCATTGAAGACATCCCTAAAAGTTTGAGAGACGCAAAAAGTGTGATGGTTCCTCTCCCAAAAGACATCGATGATTTCCTCAATCTTTACAGAATAATGGTCGATCATTTCAGAGCAGACATCCGCAAGCATGCTTAGAATACTATTTCCCTTTGTTTATTTTTCTTTCAGCGAGTTTATTGTTTTAAAGTTGTAATATCTTTCAATATCTGAATTATGTTCTCTTTTAAAGATAATTGTTACTTTCAATGAAAGCGTTTTGTTCCGTATTTCGTTTTCTTATTCATTTTATAGATATTCACCAACAAAAAAGCGAAACCTAAAAAAAAAAATAGTATCCAAGTGAATAAGACATTCAAAACGAAATTCTTAGCATTGTTCATACACATTCATACATCCATAAACATTGGCATCTCATAAATTCACAACACAAAAACTCATTTTTTAAAATCTTCTCCAGTTGAACCATTGGTAGAAGAAAACCACCACCTCTCTGACCACCGTACCAAACAAGAGCTCATCAACTGAGAGAAATGGAACAAATCAAAGAAAAACAAACAACTATCAAAGAGGATTTGGTGCAAGTCAAAAGCAACGTCGACTCAATGAGGGGAGATGTGAGTCAATTTCTTCTAGCCTTGAAGAACATCATTGACAGACAAGAGAAAATTCCTAGGGTAGATTTTGAGGAGATAACCCAGACTATTGGTGCATCAAGCGGTCACCAACTGAGGAGAGCACTAGAGACATGAATTCAAAAATCTGTCATGGCTCAGCAAGAGACAAGACAAGATACTGAAGGGTTTGTCCCACCTCCACCAAAGGCAGGGGCATCTCATACTCTGCATATTCTGATTAACAATGTAGAAAATTACTTGGACTTACAATATGGAGACCGCGACCTAGAGGATGTCAATCAGACACCTCAGAGAACAACCAATACTCATGCTGCTGAAAATCCACTAGTGCTGAATTAGTATAAAGCTTTAGAGGAAATATTAGAAGCTGTGGAAGGATATGATGCTTTCTATGTCGACGCTCTCGAGATGGGTCTGGTTTCAGACATAGTAATTCTGCCAAAATTTGAAGTATATGACTTTGGAAGATACAAAGGGCTCACTTGTCCAAGGAACCATCTGCGCATGTATTGCAGGAAGATGCATGCTTATTCTCAAGACCAGAAGCTGATGATTCATTACTTTCAAGACAATTTAAGTGGGGCATCTCTGGATTGGTACATGAAGTTAGAAAGAGTTCACATCCAGACATGAGTAGATCTTGTTAATGCTTTCTTGAATCAGTATAAATACAATTTGGACATGGCGCCTACCCGCATGCAACTCCAGAACCTATCTCAAAAGAAAGAGGAGTCCTTTAAGGAATATGCCCAAAGGTGGAGAGAGATGGAATCCCGTGTACAACCACCACCTCTAGAGAAAGAATTAGTCGACATGTTTGTGGGAACCTTGCATGGGGTATACTACAAAAAGATGGTAGGAAGCATCTCTTCGGGATTTTTTGACCTAGTAACTATCAGAGAAAGGATTGAAGCTGGAGTAAAAAATGGAAAGATATAAGGGGGGCCATCAAATACCCCTTACAATTGTTGTAGCGGTATAGTTGCAGGAAAAAAGTAAGTTATTAATTTACCGGGGTGATATTTAAGTTATATCGTATCGTGTTCACATAGATTGGTTATTGAATTGCCGTTCGACAAATTATTCATTAATAAGTTTGGGGATAAATGATTTGGTTTGTATAGAAAGGAAAATAAGTGAACATAAAAGTTATATACACAAGAAGAATTTCATCATTCGAATAGGATAGAACTCTCGAATTTGTATTTCGTCTACCCTATCTCATACTTAAACTTACTACCCAATTGTACTTAACCTTAAATACTCGCCAATATCATCATGTATCGCTCACACAAATGTCATTTCTAACACAGAGAGAGATATCATTCGTGTCGCTCCATGTCGACGATCTCTCAGCACAACACAAAAAAACACAGAGGCATTAAGAGTCGATACCTAAGTGATTATTAAGCCTAAATCTATCTCTAGAATCTAAGTCCAATAGATATTCATCCTAAATCCAGATTCAATCTGTCTATCTCTGCAATGACTCAAACCCAAACACTTAGCGAGCTAATAAGGATAAACATCAATAAAGATTTGTAAAGAAAGTTTCATACAATACCATGAGCAATAAATATACATACAATCAAGATAAAGTTATATACAAAATCCAATAAATAATGGTTACAAAGATGGGAAGAGGAGAAGAAACCAGATTTCCCGCAGTGTCAAACACGATCCATCAAGCTCCCGACCCCAGATCATCCATTTGCAAGACACAATTGTTTTTGTCTAAGCTTTAACTATCAAGAATGAAGGTGATGGAATTTGGGAACAAATACCCTAAAAACTATCCACCCAAAAATTAAATGAAAAGGAAATATAAAGAAATGTTGTTACGCGAGAATCACCCGACGAAATAAAGCGTATCCCGACGACGTATCTTATTCACTTGGCCCAGGATAAGCCACGTCCTCAACTGAAAAAATATCCTTCATCGCTCGGCGACAAAAATATTCGCCCGACGATACCTTTATTCCTCGCCCGATGCAGCAACGAAGCAAGGCAGAGACAATCATCAAAAATGGCCTTCAAATTTCGCCCGACAATCCATGACAGTCCAACAACTTTAGTTGCTTTCCTGCATAACTTCTAATGGCTCCAATATTTTGCCTTATTCTTTTATTGATCCAAAAATGCATCTTGGAGCTTTATTCCTCTTGCTCCAACAATGCTCAAATACCTAAAAAATGAATACTAAACTATCAAACGATACACTTTGTATAAGAAAATACATTATACACAAACTAAATGTATTTATACACAAAGTTGGATTATTCAAATAATATTAACAACCAAGAGTTGATAAGTGCAACAAAATGTATATACAAAAATAACTACAATTTGTATTTATCAACAATGCAAAAAGACATGTTCTTAACTTCACAAAAAGGAAGGAGAGAGAAATTAATGATGTGGCCTCACAACCAAGGGCAACAGAACAAGTTCGAAAGGCCGCCAAGAAAGTTGGATCCACTCCCTATGCCACCCAGTCAATTATTACAACACTTGGTCAAGGCATCTTTTGTAGAGCTAAAACCTTTAGCTCCTCCAGTTGGGCCACCCCCACCAAAATACAATGCCAATGCCAAATGCGAGTATCATGCCAATTCTCCAGGGCATATTATAGATCAATGTTGGGCCTTCAAACATAAAGTTCAGGATTTGTTGGATTCTCAGGACATCACTTTTGAGAAACTGCATATCAAGTCAAATCCCATACCTCCGCATGGTGGACCAACAACAAATGCGATCGAAGTAGTCACTGACTGTGGGGAAGCCAGACGAGTAAAGGCCTCAATAAATCAGTTGAAAGAATATCTGTTGAAATGTGGTTTCCTTTTGTAACATAATGAAGCTTTCGAAAGGACATTACAACAATTCGTGGACCAGGGGATTGTCCAATTCGGATCATGCCCTGAAGGTGGATATGTAGCAGTAATTGAAGGAAGCATAAATAAGCCATTGGTAATTTCTTGCCAAGGGCCGAACCATAATAAGAAGACTCTTGTGATACCGTGGGGAGAGTCAACAGAGACATCAATGATAACACCAAAACAAACTCTAAGGATACTAGTAGTTCCAAAGACTAC